>CM065363.1:26448020-27648020 GCA_033032245.1 Poecilia picta | reverse complement strand
ATCATGGGAGAACAAGTCCCTACATGGGATGTACCACCGACAAATAACTGAAGTGGCTGATATCAGGAAATCCTACCAATGGCTGGACAAAGCTGGACTCAAGGACAGCACAGAGGCTCTCATCCTGGCTGCACAGGAACAGGCCCTAAACACCAGAGCAATAGAGGCTCAGATCTACCACACCAGACAAGACCCAAGGTGTAGGTTGTGCAAGGAGGCCCCTGAGACAGTCCAGCACATAACAGCAGGTGCAAGATGCTGGCAGGGAAAGCGTACATGGAACGACATAACCAGGTGGCGGGCATAGTGTACAGGAACATCTGTGCAGAATATGGACTGGAAGCCCCGAGATTGAAGTGGGAAACACCCCCAAAGGTGGTGGAGAATGACCGAGCTAAGATCCTGTGGGACTTCCAGATCCAGACAGACAAGATGGTAATGGCGAACCAACCGGACATTGTGGTGGTGGATAAAGAACAGAGGAAAGCCGTTGTGGTGGATGTAGCTATACCAAGTGGCTACAACATCAGGAAAAAGGAGCATGAGAAACTGGTGAAATACCAGGGCCTCAGGGAGGAACTGGAAAAGAACTGGAAGGTGAAGACCACAGTGGTGCCTGTGGTCATCGGGGCCCTCGGGGCAGAAACCCCCAAACTGGAGCAGTGGCTAAAACAAATCCCAGGAACAACATCAGACATCTCAGTCCAGAAATGTGCAGTACTAGGCACAGCTAAGATACTGCGCAGAACCCTCAAGCTCCCAGGCCTCTGGTAGAGGACCCGAGCTCAGAGGATGAAAGAGAGAGAGAGAGAGAGAGAGAGAGAGAGAGAGAGAGAGAGAGAGAGAGAGACCACCCCCAGAGGGTGAGAAGGGAATTTATATATATATATATATATATATATATATATATATTATATATATATATATATATATATATATATATATATATATATATACTGTATATAATATGTCTTATTCTTTTCCTTTTCTGTGTATATAAGGGATGTCCAAAAGGGGGCCAGATTTGGTGTGTTAAAAATGTAGGGGGGCCGACCTTGGCAGACGTCCTTTACATAGAACAGCAGTATATTTAAACAAATTTCAGCAAGCATTCTGTGTTTCACATTTGCTTTAATTTTAATTTCAGTGATCTTAAGCATGTATTTTGGTTAATTTGAAACCTGCATATCATATGCAACTGAATATTAATTTAACTTCACTTTTTTAACACTAACTTTTTCTAATGGTTAAACAGAAGTAATTGTACTCTTGACTGCAAATTTCATTTGAAACATAAAAAATAAAATCTCACCATGGGTCCGTCCTGTGCTGTGTGGAGTTGTTTCAACCGTCTTACGAAACAAACTCAAGTCTCTGTTTCCCAGCTCAGCTTCACCATGTCCGTATTTAGCAATAAAGATGCTACGATTCAAAGCCCAACATGCTGAAAGTGTCTTTTTTTGAATGTGAAAGAAACATATGTATTTTCTATTACACGTTTGGATAATTTCTCTTTCATCTTTCATCCTTGGCTTTAGCCTGTGAACCAGGACGTCTCAGAAGTCATTGAGTTCTCCCAGTGGGACCAGCAGACTGAAGCCCTGCCTGTGACCATTGCTCCCAGTATAATAAATAAATGTTTTATTCTTTCACTTTTTAAAAAATATCTCATTCTGAAGTATTAGCGTATTAATACAGCTTTTGTAATGAAATAAAAATAATTTGTTCGAATTATGTTCACTCTTTGCTGTCAATAGACATACTGTAATAAATATTTTTTTCTTTGGAAAAAGTAAGAAAAATATGTAGTTTAATGTTTGACAATGACTGATTTATAAATCAAAAGTCATTTCTCAATGTATAAAAATAAAGGAAAATTGTCTGTTTCTTGTCTTGAAACGTTAAATGTACATTAATTTATGGAATTAGGTAAATATGCTCTCTAAACATTGATTGATATAAAAATGATCAGAATCATTTCTATCAAATAAAAACATTGTGCTCTTTATTCAGAAATGCCCCAAAACAATTAAATAATCACATCAAAAGCTAGAAACTCTGTCTTTAGTCGTTTCTTTGATTACCAAAACATTAGTGTGTGAGAAAATGTATCAATGACAGGAATTAATTTAAAATACTTTGTTGAACGGCACTTTCTGAAGTTCTTGTATTAGCTTACTGGCACATATTCCACATTCAATATGGCGGACGCTGCTACGTATCGCAACAACGGGCCGACACGCTCCATGAGGCGTCTATGTATTAATGTCTATGGTGTCGACCATAGACATTAATACCCATTAATGTCTATGTGTTAACATAGACATAATGTCTATGTTAATACCGACCGCGGCTCTGCGTCACTGCAGCTCAATGAGCTCCAGCAGCAAATGGTCTGAGTCATACGGGCTGCTGCCCTCTAGTGGGTAAAATGAGGAACAGCATTTAGTGTGTAAGCTACGCTGTATGCTGCCCAGTGTATTAATTCTACTTGCGGGCCAAACGATTTTATGACAGAGGCTGCGGGCCGGATGAAATTTGACCACGGGTCGCATTTGGCCCCCGGGCTGGACTTTGGACATGTCTGGTGTATATGTATGTATATTACATATTGTATATTTGTAATGTAGATAGATTTTATTGTTTTGAATGCACAGATAATGACTCGTGACAAATAAAGGACTGGTTGGTAGTTACTCTATGCAACGAAAATAACTGCCTTTGTTTCACTCGCTTAGGCTGTGATTGGCTGATCAAATCCTGATGTCCAGCCCGTGATATCTGATTGGTTCTCTGGCGCTCCTTTTAAGTTTTGGAGTATGCGCTGTAGAGGCAGCGCTGAAATTCAAATTTGAACAGAAGCTGTTTTGTCGAGGAAGAGAAGTCGAGCTCAGACGGTCGCTGAGCATTTTTTGTTTCGCTTCGTTAAGTTATTTCTTTACACACAAGCCGAGTATAGAACTGGTAACACTCCATTTTGTAAGTACTCCTCAAGTGGATACTAACTGTCCGACATGGACCCATTTACTGAGGTGAGTTGAGAAATTTCATGTAAGAAGCTAGCTGTCGCAAGACTATTGTGGATAGTAGGAGTTAGCATCTTCTAAGGCTAACTTAACCCGCAGCTGTGTTAATAGTTCAGTTGTTATGGGGAATGTGTCAACTGCAGTTTCTTTGTCTGGTACCGGTCAGAAGTCACTATAAGTAATGCAAAATGTAGTTAGTTTTTATAAATTTATCAATTGGAAGCTTAATTTCATTTATTACACTCAAAAACAGAACCAACAGTCATTTAACATTAACTTAGACAGTTTACATCTTTGAATATTTTGAGGTTCAGTCTTTCTTTTCTCCTGATACTGATGTCTAAACTTTGGATAGGGGCGTTACCAAAAACAAAGCATGTTTCTTCTTGTGTCTCCTATAAACTGCACAGTGCCTAACTGTCCTGTACAGTTTGGCACAACCAGGCGTGGCTCATTCCTGAAGAATGTGATCTCAGCTTTTCCACACAGGCTGTTGGCTTGGAGAAGCTGTGGTGACCTGCTGCACTCAGGAATGTGTTGGGACTTGCACAGTACAGTAAATCAGATTGTGAAATACTTGGCGAAGGGAATGAAAGGAGGGTTTTGTGTAGAAGAGAGAATTTAGTTTAATTGGTTGTGTATAAGTGAGAAATCCAGCAATATCAATTTAGATCTGGACCCCAAATATGCTTATTATATCCAACCATATTTTAAGAAATAAAATATGAATGAATTAGGCTGTCAGGCCATTTAGTGACTGTTTATTGTTCCTGCAAGTTTACTGTGCATGAATTGTTTGTGTTTTTGTCTGTTTGATTTGACTGTTAATTTTTCTATTCCCACCAAAAACTGTTGTAAGTCTTGATCCGATTCACAAAGGAAACCTCTCAACAACATGTGGCCCATGCTTGTCTGATCTGGATACTGCATGTCTGATTTTCTGATTCTGTTGGTCAAACTAGAAACTTTTGGAGCGGACTCGGGCCCGCAGGGAAAATCTGCAGAGGAAACTAGCAGAGCGTCCCAACGCAGCTAACAGACAGATGGTCAAAAGGCCCAGGGAGCCTCTAACTGAATCAAATAACACCATCACTGATTCTACTCTTGATAAAGGTCAGTGCTTTTGTTAAGGTTGCCCTTGGTGTTGTGTAAGGTGTTTGATGAAATTTCCTTGTAATCCCTTTCTCTCTTTCTAGTTCCACAGAAATCCTCCAAGCCCTCCTCTTCCAAGCGCAGGTGCTCAGAGGAAAACCAGTTGGCACGGGATGAGGAGAACCAGGTTCCAGTGATGACCCGAGCTGGGAGCCCCGTACCACCAGACCCTCTGACGGACAAGAAACCGCCAGTGGGCCCAGCCAGCATTCGCTCATCCTCCTCTCTTGAGCCGAGTTCAACCCGACCTGTTCAAAGTCAGCCTAAGGAGCTGAAAGCTGAACAGCCAGAGAACATGGCTTTCACTCCAGGTCCTGTCCCTCCAAGCACCAGAGAAGCACCAACAGAGCCCCCTGGTTCTGCCCAGCACAGGAACAAGCTGGACCAGGTGGAAGACCCGACTCCCTCTGCTGCTGGCATGAAGTCACGTCTGCAAAGGCTGGCGCAGCAGAGGAAGGGCTGGGATGGGGATGATGGTAAATATATTTGGTTGAGATTTGTCACATTAGTAACAGGCTCTAAATCTGGAACTAGTCTGACTTTGCTTGTTCTCTTCCAGACTCTTCTGACACAGTGCCAGACATCACCCCTCCAACCTTGTCAAGAAGGCCAGAGGAAGTCCAGCCACCTGCCAGTCTTCCCCCTTCAGAAGCTCCTGTTGGGCGGAGAGGCCGGTTGGCCAACCTGGCTGCCACCATCGGGTCCTGGGAGGATGACCTCAGCCACACCCACATTCCCAAAGGGAATCATGGATCTGGTTCTGTTCCCAGACCTGTGGTTAGAGTAACTGCTGCTGCTGGCTTCAAGGAAACTGCAGCCATGAACAGTTCAACTGCAGCAGCCAGCAAGTCTGCCTGGGGCAGCAACCAGGTAGCTGCACCTTCACGTCTCCACAGTGAACCTGAAAACTGAGGCTGTGCTGCTTTACTTCATATATTTTAAGTAGAGATGCACCAACTAGAGTTCTGTGGCTCATTTCTGGTCAGTTTTTCTGAAGCTTTGAGCTGATTCTACTCAGCTTCTCAGTAAAACCAGAGCAGAGGCTGAGGCTTCAGTGGAAAACAGGATTTGACTGATTTTTAAAACAACTCACTAGTTTCTGTTCAGGGTTTCCCCCAGAAAACGTGCTAAGCCCGGTGGTCGGGGCGTCGAGTCGCTCCACCGTGTTTTTGTATTAAAAGATATTAAGTTGACCGGAAATGTAAAAGTATTACTGTGTAATTATATGTTATGGGAAAAGATCTTCAGTGAAATGCTATTTAAACCCACAACTAGTCTAAAAACAATAAATTTGAACTTCTGTTTACTCCAAATTAAGTCAGCGGCTCCATCAGGGCTTCAGGGGCCCCATAAACACTAATATTTTAAAACAGACCACAGATGCATAAATGTAACACTTGTTTATTGAGATTATCAATGCTGTTAAATTTGATTCAATTGTTTAGGCATAAATTAAAAGATTTTAAATTGTTTAACATTTAGATCCAAGATTTTAAGAAGTTGGCAAGTTTACTTTGTAAAACTTCAAAGAACAATATTCATAGTTGAATTGTTTTGTTGCCAACAATCTGATGCTGGGAGTTTAATCTTTGAATTTACAAATACCTTTTTAGGCTGGCCAATTAATCTACTCCCTTCTCCCATAGTTCACTAAATCAAACGCAGAAGCTGTTAGAGGTGATGTTATTTTTAGCAGCAAAAGGGGCCCGTAAATCAGATTCTGCTCCAGGCCTCATCCAGCCTTGGACCGGCCCTGTAATCTGCTGCACTATGCAGAGATGAGCAACAAACGGGAGATTTAATTCAATGCTGCTAATGTGGCTTTAGTAGCTCTTTCATTTCGTGTCTGTTGAGTTTTTAATAATCGTCACAGAAACTATTCTGGTTGGTCGAGTTTATGGGACGAGTTTCTCAGATCTCTGTGCGGCCGCATATTAACTCTGAGTAGACAAAGCATTTCAAATGGTTTGATGCATCGTGTAACCGGAAAAATAATAATAAAATAATATAAAATCAGCGTGATGCGTTAGACTTACCAGATCCTTACCGGGCTGAACCTGCATGATGAGGTTAGCGCTGCTCGTTATCCACAGACGCTCCGGCCAAATGGGACCACAGACAGAAACTTTACAGGGAAGACAGACACAGAGCCACACGCTGGGCAGCTTGTTGAGATGTAAACGCCGCATATAATTGTTCGTTCACAAAGATAAATCATTCTCACCACTTCACAACGCGCCTCTGAATCGCTACAAGTTATTCCTGCGGTTCACATGGAGCTGCGCAACCAGAGCTAACGCGGCAGGTTTTAAAGTCTTACCCAGAGTTCTCATAATTACCCAGAGGATCATAATTCTTCACAGTAGGTTGATGTAAACATCCATTCAGGTCAGCCTGTGTCCAGTTTGAGTGAAAGGAGGCGGCAGCGATCCACTGAGGTAAAGCAGCGGCACCAGCTGTGATTGGTCCGCGAACTGTCGGGTTTAAACGCATAAACTATAAACCTATCTATTATAAAACTATCCTTTAGGAATAAATCTGCTCCGCTAGTGAAATGCTAAGACAAAAGAGATGCTTGCAGCCTGGCTTAAAAAAAAAAAAAGCTTTTTTTTTTTTTTTTTTTTTTACATGTCATAATAGCAGTTGCTGGACATTGCGTCATCTCCAAAGACTAGGCTGTTTTTTTTATATTTCTGAATAATGCTTGGCAGACAAGCAACAATGACATTAACTATGAGTCTTCATTAAAGCCTGTTGTCAGGGTGACCTGTTATTGCTTACAAATTATGCATTCACTAATTAGAACAATGGTTTTTAGTTTGGGCCAGATATGTTGAGCATTATTACATTCCATTCATTAGTACATTTCTAGATGGCTCTCCACTTTTATTCCTGATTTTTGGTCACTGTTCTCTATAGAAATCTGTAACGTTAGTGGTTTTTATTTGTTTGTTTGTTTTTTCAGGTTACTTCACAATCTCCGGTGAAGTCCAGTCAAATGATTCTTCCAAGCCCTCAAAAGGCTGAAATCTCTGCATCTAAAACAGCCATTCAGACTGTGCAGAGTCCCCTGAAGAACCCCAAGCAGGAAGCAGTGCTCCCACCCAGTCCACATATTGTCACATCCTCTGAAGCAACATCAGCCCCTAAGAGTCCACTAAAGAACCAGCTGTTCCCCAGGACTCCTGGCTACACCGCCACCCCCCTAAGGCCAGCTCTCCAGGAAAGAGCCACCATGTCTACTTCACTTGGCCACCAGGAACCCGTCTCTGCTGGAGGTCCAGGCGAGTTAAACTCATCAAGGGTCCAAATCTTCGGGCTCAAGCTTAAATTAGCTTTGATTGGTGTTTAGGAGGTGAAAAATAGAAAAATCTGAATTTTTTTTTTTTTTTTTTTTTTTTTTTTTTTTTTTTTAATGTTTATCAAATGCATCAAAACTAAGAAGTTCCATCTTCTCTTGATATCCTGTACTCCAAACTAGAGATGGACCAATCCACTTTTTCCACTTCAGATACCAATACACATATCTGAGTTCTAGTATTGGCTAGTACAGAAAAATTTAAACACAAGACATAAATATGCTAAACTACAAATGTAATAACTGCCAATACATCCACCAATAGCTTCACAAGCTTGATCAAACATGTAAAACCAACAACTTTAATTTGTTCAGTCAGTGCAATTAGGAGTAAAACGGCTCACGTAATATAAACTGATGCTGATTAAATCAATAGTTTGACTACCTTGGTCAAAACAAACCTTTCACATGTTCAGGAAGTGCAATTAGGAATCCAGATATCGGTATCAGAACGGTGCATCTATGTGAAATCTTTCACAGGTGTGAAATCTTTCCTGGAGCGTTTTGGAGAGCGATGTCAGCAGCACAAAGAGCAGGGCGCTCCGCCCAGAGCTCCCACTCCAGCCAGGTCTGCTCCCAGTACTGCCTCAGTCACGCCAAACACCAAGCTGGTCCAGGAGAGGCTCCGAGCCGCCCAGGCTGCACACACAGCCACTGCTGAGCTCACGCAGAGGCAGAAGATGGTAGGTTTTATGTTACAACATGATCAACAACAAGGAGAAGTTATCCTTTAGAAAAATAATAATAATAATCCACCTGCTTACAGGAGCGGGAGTCTGAGCTGGCCCAGATCCGCAGCCGATTCCAGAAGGGGAAAACTGTGTGGGAAAACAAGGATAAACAGGCAGACAAGACGCACACTGACAAGGTTGGCTTCAGATGCACACAATACACACCTTCTGTTGGTCCCCAACTTTCCAAATCTGTCATAATTTACTGCAGGTTTTCATTTATTTATTTTGGGAATTTTTTATTAGCATAAAATGTTTAAGTTTTAGTAAGTTCTAGTGATTGTTGTCCTCCAAATCTCAGGAAAAGCATTCAGGCTACAAGATGATTTTTAAAGTTCCATCTTTCTATGAACATAGCTGGACTTTAACATGTGATGTGTTCTGCAGGATCAGCTCGTCAAACCCGCCCAGAGGGAAGTTTCCTCATGTGACCCACAGGATGAACTCACTACACCATTTAGTGAGGAAGTGACGACACCCAGCCAGAGTCCTCCAGGTGCTGACTGAACCCGTGACTTGGTGTTTTCTGCCATCTTTCTGTTTACTCTTCTTTTTCATCTCATGAGATGATTTCACCAGCTGGAAACAATTGACAGTTGTATTTAAACCTGGATGGTTCTATTTTGACCATCTATGGTAGAAATGTGTTGCTGTTGTAAATGTGAAGAGTTGTTTGCAGTTGGAGTTATTTTGGCATGTAATTAGCTTTTCCTTTGGCTCAAACATGATTACATTCTGCATTTCAACTAATTCAGGAATCTAAGAATCCAAATCTAGCTATTTAAAATAACTACACTTTTGAAAAATCAGAACTATTTGTTTTAAAGTTTGGTTTGACATAAACCAACACTAGACATTTCTTAGTATTTGACTCCAAGGATCAAATTGTAATGGCCGACTGCTGGGTCTGTCTTTACTGAGATGAATCTGTTTGAATTCTCTCATATGTAACCAAGTTATGAATGAAACACACCTGAACAACAAGATGATGTTTGATCTTCATCATTCTTTAGTTACTTGCTTTCTGTAAATGCAATGCTGTTAACCATAATATTTGGACATGTTCCATTTAACAGTGTGTCCCGGGGCACTGACTCCTCCAGTCTCGACCTCCAGCCCTATGAGGGGGGTCAGCCAGCCTGGAGAGAAGCCAAGTAAGGAGGAGGAGATGGTTAAGGAGAGGGAGATGAATGTGGACCACTCCATCAACTCAGCTGTTATTAATGAGCTGTTTGAAGGAGTCCTGGAGCAGAGTGAGGATCAAGAAGAAGAAGAAGAAGAAGATGAGGAGGAAGATGCTTTAAATATTTCCTCCATGTCCCTGCTGACCCCTCTGGTAGAGACTGTAGCTGCTGTAGTGAAGAGTCCAGAGAGGAGACTCATGGTGAGAATGATGCTGCAGCTCTCTGATGCCACCAGCTGATGGAAGGTGCTTACTGTCTCCCCCTGCTGCCTCCAGACATCAACCCCAGCCAGCTCCTTCCTGGTGAAAAGCAACACCCCAGAGAGCAGCTGCAGTCCTGGAAAGTTCCAGAGAACCACTGTGGCACGAGCGACTCCTCAGACGATGACCACAGGCTGCCTTATAGGTTGGAACACAGAGGTTACCCCAACTGAGTTGGCAGGAACTGGTGGTGGGTATGGGGGGATGTTTTTTTTATAGTGTGATGTGTTGGGTGTGTGTGTGTGTGTGTTGTGTGTGTTGGGTGTGTGTTGTGGTGTGTGTGTGTGTGTGTGTGGTGTGTGGTGTGTGTGTGTGCATTGATGCATATAGATCCATTCGAGTGAAGGAACCAGAGAGACCTGCAGTGAAGCAGGTTATTGTGAGAAGGGAAGATGTTTCTAAGAGAGCAGAGGAGCCCAGAGCAGCAAGTCTCTTCAGCATGAAGCAGAGGATGAAGGTATGCAGCTGGAACCCAGACTGATTCATTCTGCCTACAATATATACTCATTAAAGTTTAACTAACCCCCAGGAGAGAGCATGACCTGAGTAGTTTACGTGAAAATGTTACAATTTGCTCAGAATCCTGAAAATGGAAGCCTAAATAGCATACTTGGTTTATCAGCAAAAAAGTTGATATGGGGGTTAATTACACTTTAAATGTTTTAAACGGTCAAGTCTACAGTTTCTTGAATCTTAAATCCGGGAGTTCTTCTCTTAAATACTGAACAGTCCAGTATTTCCACCAAGACGAAGTCCTCTGTTTGCTTTGAGCTGTTTTTTGTTGTGTAGATGTTGACAAGTGAGGTGAACCTGCAGCAGACTGTGATCCATCAGGCCAGCCAGGCCCTCAACTGCTGCACTGATGAAGAACATGGCAAAGGCTCACAGGTGGAGGCCGAGGCAGAGAGGCTGCTGCTCCTAGCAAGTCAGTTCACCTACACTCTGACTGTCATGTTGGGTCACTTTTTCCTTCTAGTTAAAGATCATATAGGTCCCCTGCAAGGGAAATCTGTCATCAGCATCATCACTTAGTTTTCTTAAAAGAATCCCTGACTTTCTCCCTTCCTCTGACTTTCTAAGCGGAGAAAAGAGAAGCCTTGAAGGCAGAGTTGGACCGTCTGAAAGGAGAACCAGCAGGGCAAAATAAAACTTGTCATCCAGAACCAGCTGCTGAATCCGCCTCCAAGGGCTCCATCACCCTGCAGGAGCTCCGCCTTCCCCTTAAGGCAGACTTTGTTTGTTCCACTGCTAACAAACCTGGTAAGAACGCAGCGTTGCGTCTGCTCACTCACACTCTCCCTTTTATATAGATTATTGTGATGTTTAGAAGTTTCACTGCTTTTTGTGTGTTTCCCCTGCCAGACTCAACTAAACATTCATTTTTCATCATGATCCGCGCTGGAGCTGACAACATGGTGGCCACTCCGTTAGCCAGCACTCACCGTGGCCTCAGTGGAGACACACTCACCTTCCCCACCAAGTTCACCCTGTCAGTCCCACTGATGGTTTCTGTTTGAGGATCATAAAGGAAGCCCGTCCTGTTTCACATTTCCTTCTCTTTGTGCATGTTCAGGTCTGATGTCTCCAGTGACTTCAAAATAGACTTGGAAGTCTACTGTCTGGTATGTGCCATTTTATTGCATGTGAAACTTCCATATTCCATATTGGTTCCTAATGGATTGGCCATGGTTTCCTTCAGGTACAAAAACATGAGCCCTGCAGTGAGAAGAAGAAGAAACCCAACAAATCAAAGGTTGAAATCATTTAATCATCATTCATTTTTAGTTGTTTTTTTTCTGTTCCTTTTGGATATTTAAAATGACTTCCATTCCTAGTGTTAAATGTTCACTAAAAAGTAAAGTTTATTAATCTTTTAGAATGTCTTCTTGCATTATTTACCATTATATTTCTGTAAAATGGTCTCCAAGCAACAATATTATCATTTATCACAATAACTTCTGGGACAATTTATCATCCAGTGACATTTGTTATCGTGACGGGCCTAGTCGGAATGGACACTTTGTTACTGCTCCTCATGTGTGGGTGGGTGTGGGCTCCACCTCATGTGGTCACCCTGTGGAGTGGCAAATGATGTTTCTTCCTCTGGTTCCAGGCCATCACTCCAAAGAGATTCCTGACCATCACTGTGAGTTTTTGTCCTCCTGCTCCCTTAGATGCTTGGCAGGTAAAACTATCATTTATTTGCCTTTAACTGATCAATGCTTTATTTTCTTGCAGAAAAGTGCCCAGACACCAGGTATGTATAACCGTGTATGATGGAAGCGGTACAGTTGGTCAGTAATCATTGACTCAGATAATGAAAGCTTCTTTATGTTTAGTGATGGCCAGTCCTGGTGGTCCCAGCGCTGTACGCACCAGTAGCTTTGTGCTGGTCGGGTCTCACACTCTGACTCTGTCCTCCATCGGGAAAAACAAGTTTCCTCTGGAGAAGGTACGGAGACATCTGCTCACACCTTCTCATGTTTTAGATGAGGTTGGGCGATGTGGCTTAAAAATAAAATGTCCAATATTTTTATTTTTTTTTCATGCCAGATCTTTAAAAAAACAAACTTGCCATATTTTTCTCAAAGAAATTTTACATATTTTCAGAAAGTCTGAGTTGTATGATGGAGTATTAATGATGGGCTACAAGAATTTTTAATTTAAGAGAATGTAGTGGTAGTACAAGCAAAATAAAGATGCAATATTAGCTGACAAAATGTCTTGAATTTATGAGAAAAAGGTTTGCTTTAATGAGTTTAATGCTGATGTATTTCCTCATGTGTTAAAACCCCATACCAAAGTATAACTTTGCAAGATGCCCAAGGTTCCTCATTTTAATTAATTTCTGTGAAGGAGTTCTCATTAAATTACTTTGGTAATATTACAACTTAATTATCATTATTACTGCTGTATTCCAATAATATAATTTTATTCTTGTAATAAAAAGGTGAATGAATAGATTTCATTCACCCTAATATTCCTCATAGAGTGGACCAAATAAACAGAAGCTGTAAAACAGGCTTCTTAAACAAGATGATGGCCTTTGATGTGCTGAATGACATCACACTATGGAAACACAAGGAGGGGAAAACAATCAAGTTTCCAAAATCAAAAATGTAATTGATCATATTGATTTATCGCCCTGCTCTAGTATGATCATGAACAGTTTTATTTTTGCATTAAATTCTCTAAACTTCTGCTTGTGCCCAGGCTTCCCACAGAGCCTCAGTGTCTCTATATCCTCTCTTCCTCAGCATGTGTTGACTTGTTTCTTCTAGATGAGATATGAAGGAAGTGAAAGGGAACTGCGCAGTGGGTTGTTTCAGAACATGGTTCCTACTTACTACTTGCTTTTGTGGGTTGGTGGGAGAGAAAACAGTAAAGGTTCTTTTCGGACTCCAGCACTAACATTTCAACTGCAGGAACCATCTAGTTCCCTTAACAGTTACTCGTGTGTGTGTGTCTTTCTTTTTTCTTTCTTTCTTTGTACTTTTATACACCTGTCAGTTTTACAGCAGGAACCAGCCAATCAGATCACCCCAGAAACATTCCTGGTATTTTTCCACACTTAAAGTGTGAAAAATATAGCGTTACATTTCGTCATTTTAGAGTTTTTACTTGACAACTGGATGCACAGTCCTTTAGAAACCAGATGAGGTCACTTTGTGGTCTTTAGACTATAATTCTGCCTAAACTGAACCTGTGGTTCTAAAACCACAAGTAGTTTAGAATCAGGTCTGAATGCCAAGATGACTATTGTTGGGAATTTGCATGAAAAAAAAGTTCCTAGGTTTCTCAAACTTTGTTTTAAATAATTAGCATTTAGTGTGGTGCAGTGCACTGTTCCATGTTTTAGAGTTGGATTTTAAAAAGGAGCTGATCTCCTGTAAGTTGGTCCAGGTTCAACAAGAGCAGTAATGTTATATCACACTCTGAAATTCTGAAGGACTGTTTATTTGCAGTTTCTAGAAATAAAATTTCACTACATGTGAAAGGATAAACATTCTTGCATCATATACCAAGAACAAAAAAAATGAAAGAAAATAATCTTCAAACTTGAAATTTTGTAAGGTGGTACTTTTTAGATCCAGCCCAAAGCAGGAGGCCTGTGTTGAGAGGATGCTAAACATTTCTAACTGGTTAAAGTTCACAATGTTGCTTCCGTCATCTCCCAGTTCAAACTTCACAAACCTTTTATTTTTAACTTGTGTAACCAGCTTATTTAGTTTTTTTGTTAGTGGATTAAAGGTTGAATCGTTCAGCGTTCTATCCTGCTGTGTTGCTGTAATTCTGGAATCAAAAGGGCCTGGCTTCCACCTACAGGTTAATTTCCACTTCCTGAGGCGGATCAGCAATATGCTATTGGTTGGTTGACTTCAAGATGTTTCTGCACACTAGTTCTGTATCAGTCAGCTGCATTTACATGAAGTGCCTAGTTTTGTACCCTACAGTGGAAATGTGCACAAAGGAATTTCAATAAAACATTTACTGGGTAATATAGTTGAAATACTTAATCAACTCACTGTCACACACCTGTTTATGTGTTCATTTCCAACCATGCATCCTTTCCAAGCTGACTGATGTCTGGGCTTTTCCCCGTTTTGAAGGTGCCGTTCCTGTCCCCTCTGGAGGGCCACATCCACCTCCAGCTGCAGTGTGAAGTGGGCTGCTCCAAGGTGGAGGAGAGGGGCTTCTTGGTGAGTAGCAGAGCTAAGTGGAAACCCATCAGGTTTACTTGTACCACTCTAGTTCTGATCACAGCAGGTTGTTGTTTCTGCAGACCATGTTTGAAGATGTAAGTGGGTTTGGAGCGTGGCACAGAAGATGGTGTGTTCTGTCAGGATACTGCATCTCTTACTGGACCTATCCTGATGACGAGAAGCGGAAGGTATCACTCTGCATAACTTCTTGTGTTTAGTGAAAAAACGGCTTCAGAAAGAGATGCACTGATCCATAGAGATTATATTAATAATTTATTGATCACTAGGAGCTGTGTGGGGCTCATTTTGTATTATCTGACTGATCCTGCTCCTGACATTGGAAAACTTTGTCACTGGGGTCTGACAAAATGCCTATTGTTTCATTATTTACATTGGCTGTTATCTTCCTAATTGCACTGAGAAACAAATTATGTTTTTGTATCTTTAATTTATTTTACACCAATAGCTTTAGAAGCTATTGGTGTATGTAAGTGTACTGTACTGGTGCAAAGTTATTAAATACATTTGTAATTTATTACATTATGTCTGTCTTTAGGCGGGGGAGCAAAAAACGTTTTAAGTCGATACATGACTGTTTTTGTGTATCAGATTGGTATGGTCCGATTCCAAACTTTAGATGTCTTTGTTATAGGGAGTAAAAATGTTGATTGTGCTTCCCTATCAGAAAGTCCTGATGGTTTGTTCTCCTCCTGCCAGAATCCTATCGGTCGCATCAACCTGGCCAACTGCACCAGTAAGAAGGTGGAGCCAGCCAACCGAGAGTTCTGTGCCAGACCAAACACATTCGAGCTCATCACAGTCCGACCCCAGAGAGAGGATGACAAGGAGACGCTAGTCAGTCAGTGCATGGACACCATGTGTGTCACCAAGTAGGTTCCTGTCGGTCTGATCTCCCCAGGTGCCTGGTGTCTTCCTCAACATGTCTGCTGGCTGATTCTTGGTTTCCTTTGCAGAAACTGGTTGAGTGCCGACACCAAGGATGAGAGAAATCTGTGGATGAAGAAGCTGAACCAGATTCTAGTGGATCTGAGGATGTGGCAACCGGCCGCTTGCTACAAGCCTCTGTAACCACAGCAACCCCCACCTTCCAGTCAGTTTGACTCTCTGGGCTGTCTTAAAAATACTTGTGTGCAATATATATATATATATATATATATATAATATATACATACATGCATAAATAATAGAAGTGATTAATGTGGATATCTGATGGGAGATGGCCAATCACCTCCACTAGCTGAGGTTATTAAAGCCATATATGTTGGAGATATTTCAGAACAGTGTTTTTGTTTAGGAGACAGGCGTTTGAAGTTCTATTTTATTCATTAGCGCCTTGTTTTTAATGCATATGTTTTATTGTATTACTTAATGCAGACTGTCTGCCATACAATGTGTTGATCAGTACCAGCCCTCAGGGTGACGACTGAACTGAACTGCTCGACTTTTATCACACTTTATACTGCATGGCTGCACAAACCAACAAATGCTTTTCATACTTTTATACTTTATACATTTTCTTTATGACTGGTGAAATTTATTAAGATGCACAGATTTTTGATGCAATTTCTACACCACACTTTGTTTTGAAATGTCTGTGTGAAAAGTTTTGGGTAGATGTGGGCGGGGTCTGTTACCATGTTACACTGAAGAACAACCAGCACAAATGTGATTGGACGATCTATATAACCGTCTGACAAATGGCCAGCTGACCTGTAGATTCAGAAGACTACATTCTAGGCAGGATATTTGATTTCTTAGACTGGTATCCATGGCAATGTGCTCTTCCTGTTCAGTGGTTTAGCATGTTTATTGATTTTAGTGTGTGTGGCAGACCTTTCTCAGCACCATCAGGTGCTGATTATGAGTTTTTGAATATGATTGGATAAAATGTATTTCACAATGTCAACAATGAAGACAGGTTTGTCAATATTCAATGGTTTTGGCTTATTGCTTCTGGCTCTGCCGTTTGTGGATATCACTCAACTTTCATTTAGCTACCTTCTGTCTCTCAAGGGATTTTTCAGGGTTTCCTCCAGAAAACTTGCTAAGCCTGCTGGTCGTGGTGCCAAGGTGGTCCACAAGTGGCCCACCGTGTTCATGAATTAAAAGATGTTGACAGGAAATGTAAAAATATTACTGGGTAATTATGTTATTGGGAGACCCTGACTTAAAAACAAATCAAACTAAAATATCAATTATTGTGCTTCTTTTAAATCAGCAGTTAGTGGATCTAAATTAAAAAACAGACCCCCAGGCCTTCAGGGGCCCCATAAATGCTAACATTTTAGCATAGATTTAGAAATTTAACATTGAAGAATGTCAATGCTGTTAAATTTGATGGTTTCAGTATAGATTTGAAATTGTTTAAGATTTAAATGTAAGATTTTAAGGAGCTGCCAAGTTTGTAACCATAGCTACAATCTGATGCTTTGAGTTTGAGCTTTAACAAATGCATCTTGGTAAACTACAATTATCACTGATTACTTTTAAGGTAGACCTCTGTTCCAGATTTTTCTAAATCCATGATAAAATGCTGTTGGTGGTGCTGAGGGCCCCTAAATCAAATTCTGCTCAAGGCTTCATACAACCTTGGACTGGTCCTGCATGATGAAACACTCTGTACTGCATCTCTGCTGGATACTGAGGGACCAATATGGAGAATTATTTATGTGGTAGTAGCTCTTCCATTTTGTGTGTGTTGAGTTTTTAATAAGCGCCACAAAGACGCTTATGGGATGAGTTTTGTATGTATGATGTATGCATGGCTGCGCACTGAAACTGCCTGAAAGCATTTTATAGCACAGTGTGATACATTGTGTCATCGCAAAAAATAAAATAAGATTTAAAAAAGAAAGAACTTGTCATGTGTGACATGGACTGAACCACCGGCCCACTAATGGACCATTTAACTGGTTAGCACATTAACTTTATCAGCACAGACACAGAGTCAGTGTATTGACATGTAAACGCTCCTGCCAAACATAATGCTTTGTTCACAAAGAAATATTTTCATTTCATGCCTGGCAGCCCATCTGACTTGTAATACATTGGGGGAAACCCTGGGTTGGGGTCAGAGGGCACAGAGTGGAGCTCTGGCAGAGTGACCATCAGGTTCTCGGTCTCCTCCCTGACTGAAGCCCTTCTGCTCTGAGCTGATGGCTCAGTTCAGAGGCAGCGGCTCCAGGAAGAGTCCTGCTGGTTCCAGACTTCCTCCACCGTTCAGCTCACTGGGACCTCCAAGCAGCAGGAATGTTTCTGGATTCTTCTCTGGATTTCTGCCTCAAGACAATTACTTTGATTTCATGCTTGGTGTTTGACCTTTGAGCTGCACAGTCAACAGTGGGACCTTACATAGATGTGATCCTTTCCAAATCAATCTAGTCAACTGAGTTTACCACAGGCGGCTCCATTTGACCTGCAGAAACATCTTAAGGATGATCAGAGGAAACAGTTCAGTGGTAAAGAGCTTTCAGTGTTTTTTAAACATTCAGAGCCGTAATTAAGGCACCTTGTTAAGCAGCTAACAATCTTTAGGACAGTATAGCTGAGCAGCTGGCAGGAGTTATTCCTGTGTTATATTGCATTTGTGATGAAGGTGGGTTATTGATCTGTTAAAGATCTAATTATCACGTTGGGATCTCAATGAGGTGCTGTATTCAGGAACTTTAGCTCATGTTCATTTGTAACTTGATTTAATGTTTCTAATTTCTGCTCACCCCGTTTCAGTTGAAGCTGAGCTTAAGGCAGGTTAACTGGTCAGACTGGGAGTTGTGTGTTTGTCCAGTGCGCCTCTGAGACAGACTGGGTTTGTCTCCCTGTTTGAGGGTAGAGACAGTACCGCGGCCGGTACCGCCCATGATGGACGGGCTGACCTTGACATGTCACCATGTTCTCAGATTGTGAAATAAAGATAATTTCAGGTGATGCAACATAACTTTTTGTTGCTGGTGCTTGCGATGCGTGATGGATTTCACAATAAAACACCATCCGAGAACCTTAAACCCTGGATCGGTCTGAGTTGAGAGAAAACTCACTCACTTCACAGCTGACTTTTCATCTAGTTCCTCTAACTTGATCGGTTTTCTCGTTAAGTTTGACATGTAATTCCAGTTCCATATTTCTTGTCGCCTATGCACTCTTATTTTGAAGAGTCAACCCGCCCTGCCGCCTCACAGCCGTTGCTGCTCGCTTGTCGTTGTTCCGTCAGTGTCTGAAGATTCTTTGGATCGTGGTAAAGTGAACGGTACGTTACTTCTCCTCTCTGCTGTTCATAATGTACAGATTCCTCTGAGCTGGATCTCTGCAGCCGATATGAGTAGCTTCTCCATGATATAGATCTGGAGCGGGGCGTCAGGACTTCAGCTTTAGTTTTTCGAATGTCTCAACTGAAGACGTTACACAAAGAGTCTGCTGCCGTTTAAACCGCCGCAGCGAGACTAGGAACAGGAGGACGAAGACAGTGATGCGGTCAGACAGGATGCAGCTGGTCAGCAGCGGGTCGTAAACGGACCGCATGGAGCAGCTGCTCCACAGCCTAATTCAGGCTGTAGCTCACAATTTAGCTTCAGAATGAAGTGAAACCATAGGCGTAGGAAGCGGGGGGGACGGGGGACATTGGAGAGAATCACATTCGTCCCCCCAATAATTTCACCGCAGTTCAGAAGAATTTTAAAATCGTCCACTCGCGCGCTTTTATTTTGAAGGCGCTGTTGCGCAAAACAGCGCGTTCAGCAGAGCGCTTCCTCCCCCCGCCCCCCTCTGAACGGCTCAGAGCATAAGACGTCATATCCTCCTGACTACCAGGAAAAAAAAATATTGTCCAACAATCTTTTTTTTATTCCACAATCTTTGTAAGGTAATTAGAATACTGAAAACATTTTTTGGAAGGACAAAAAAAAGTTTTTATTTTTTAAATATGATGTGTCCACTACAGTGGACAATCGGAACCCCATACATTTAAAATTGAACCTTGATGGCAACCAGTTTGTCCCAAAGAAAATATCCAAACATCAACATGAAAATGAATTTCAAATTGACAAAACTGAGCACTGTGGCCTAGCATGAAGGTTCTGGGTTCGATTCCCAGCCCGGGTCTTTCTGCATGGAGTCTGCATGTTCTCCCTGTGGATGGTGGGTTTTCTCTGGGTACTCCAGTTTCCTCCCACAGTCCAAGAACATGACTGTTAGGTTAATTGGCCTCTCCAAATTCTCCCTAGGTTGTTTTGTGTGTGTGTGTACATGGTTTGTTTGTCTCTGTGTTGCCCTGTGACAGATTGGTGACCTGTCCAGGGTAACTCCCCTCTCACCCTGGAGTGTTAGCTGGAGATAGACACCAGCAACCCTCCCAACCCCACTAAGGGACAAGGGTGTAAAGAAGATGGATGAATGATGAATGAGTGGGTCGATATATGTATGGACCCACTCATTCATGTGGCTTTTCATGTGGCATCATTAAAAAGCCCTAATTGTCCTCTGTAGATACCAAAAGGAATGAATTCAGTAGAATGCAGTAAACCATGCAAGCAAAGATTCTGCAATTTCAGTTCCTGCTTCAGAATTTGTTCAAACATGTCTCTGGGAATCAAACCTGATATTTCCTGCATGCTCTGTACTGCTGTAACAATGCAAATTTCCCCACTGCGGGATTAATAAATCAGTGCAGCTTCTGGGCCTGCATGGACAGCCTCAGTACAAATGCTGCAGTCTGTCCATCCCTGAGGACTTTGTCACTCCTCTGCAGCTTTTAGGACAAGATTAAATCTTTGGAAGCAGGTGAACCGGTTTGTTCTTCAGTTAGCTGAGGGAGTCGAAGCGAACAGACGGCCCAACATGTGGAGCTGTGTGAGGTCAGGGGCATCAGTCAGACTTCTGCTGGTTGAAACTGATTTCCACTTTCCTTTGTGGTCTGATCTGAACAGCAGATTCCAGTTTTCACCTTTTGTGATTCTTTCATGGAAGCATGGAAGGAGAAACCATACAATATCTTCCTTTGATGGAGGCAGCAGTAATTTTAAATCCAACATGAAGAAAATGCAGATTCATTCACAAGCAGAAGATCATTTAACTTTATCTAGTTGTTATTGAGCCCTGCGGCAGACTGACATCCTGTCCAGGGTGACCCCGCCTCTCGCCCGGAACGGTCGCTGGAGATGGGCACCGGCAAAGAAAATGGGTGGATGGATGAATAGATGGTTGTTATTGAACACAAAACATGCATAGAAGTAGCTGCAGTCGGTTGGTGTTTAAAAATCAAAAATAGTGTAAGTTTTGATGCATTTAATGAAAAAGAAAAATGGACTTGTGTTGTTTTTTTTATATTAATGTTTCCATGTTGATTCGTATGCTAACATGTTAGTGGCACAGTTGCGTTGCAGCAACCAGGCTCTGGTCTTTCAGCATGGAGTTTGCATACGTTGGTTCTCTCTAGGTCTTCCCACAGTCCAAATACATCTGCTGGGTTGATTATCTCTCTACATTGTCCTGGTTGTGTTTCCTGGTGATGAAATCTCAACATGCCCCGCCTCTCGCCCAATGACCGCTGGAGATGGGCACCGTCCCCTAGCCGATAGCCAGGAAAAGTAGATATTGATAATCAATGTATGTTATCAATAGAAATCTTCAGATTGATAAAAAAGATGTCTGTGGTTCAACAGATTTATTTAGCATCTGTTGGGTTAAAAAATGTGAACTAATGAAACTCTTCCTCCTCAGTGTTAGATTCCTTTTGGACAGCTCAGGTTAAAGAGTCAAGATCTCTTTTCCCAGCATCTCTTGTTTTTCCTTCTTTCCTCTACAGGTTGAAGATGTGTGGCATCTGGGCTTTGTTTGGCAGCGATGAGTGTCTGTCGGTTCAGTGTACGTGTGCTATGAAGATTGCTCATCGGGGCCCCGATGCTTTCCGCTTTGAAAATGTCAACGGTTTCACCAACTGCTGCTTCGGCTTCCACCGGCTGGCCATTGTGGACCAGCTGTATGGTATGCAGCCGCTACGAGTCAAGAAGTTCCCTTACTTGTGGCTCTGCTACAACGGAGAGATTTACAACCACCAAACAGTAAGACAGCTGTGAAACTGATGTGGCTTAAAACCAAACATTACAATTCAACCAACACAATGGTCTGAGAACAGACCACAGTTTGCTGAAGCAGTTTGCCCTCCACTGATGCTCCCTCTCAGTAGCTACTAAGTTTCATTGCTACTAATTATACAGTCATTGTTGGTGGAACTATAACAAACTGATTAGAACATAAACCAGCACATCCTGAGGCACAGAAGGATTTATTTCTTTATTTGATATATTTCTGAAACTCGGTAGCTGTAGACCTCCAGGCTTCATGTAGTCTTCATATTAGTTCAAGAATAACACTGGGTTACAACAAACAATGTTTTGGAAGTTGTCTGATTTTTTTTTCAACTGAATTAGGACTATTTGGAACCACTGAATCCAAAAATAACATCAATTTTTCTCAATCAAGTCAGGTTTTTACTCTAATTTGATTTTAGAGAAATCTGATATTCTACAAGGCCTACAATCAGAACAAGTCTAAGCTGGTTGCATTTTTCTGACATTATCAGTTCATTTCTGTTAACATTTCTTATTCAACAAAAGGTTTTTTAGGAGAAATTTTTTTTCTATCAGTTTATTAATTAAATATAAACTTGTAAATTGAATAATACACGCTGATAAGGGTAAGTACATGTGAATTGAACATCACATCTTCATTGTGTAAAATTCTCCGTCTCTTTTCTGTCCTGGTGGAATCTCTCCTCCTGCTCATCACTCATTGATCAGATTATCAGAAAACTGATCCAGATGTGAGAACAAGTCCTGCATTTTGATGCTCATGTTGCTCCACAACTCAGAAAGTTGACCTGATTGAGCAAAACCAATGTGATTTTTGGATTCAGCTCATCAACATGACCCTAAAACAGATGAAAAACCCCAGACAATATTTTGGTTGTTTACCAGTGTAATTACTAGAGAAGTGGAATGAGTTTTTAAGACCAATCAGCTGTACAGTCCATGCATATAAAGTATGCAGGCTAGTAGTGAAGTACCCCACCATTAGCATTAGTGGTTAATGATTCTCATGCCTTGGTCTAACAAGCTAATGGACCCAGACTGGTCTGCTGACTTGCTAAGAATGAAATGTCTTTAAAGTTATACTTCTGGCATTTGTATGCTTTTATATTTATATTCAGTCCATCCAGGATGTGGATTGATCAATGGATTCAAGATGGCGGATCGGGTCCAAGATGGCGGATCGTAATCCCGAAAGGGAGCGCCATCTTGGCTACTGACTGGACGCTACACAGCGACAACGTTTGTGGACAGTCGGGTCAGAAAACATCGTGCAAGGACAAGGAGGACGCCTTCCGGGGGCTGGACGCGCCTTCCGGGGGCTGGACGCGCCTTCCGGGGGCTGGACGCGCCTTCCGGGGGCTGGACGCGCCTTCCGGGGGCTGGACGCGCCTTCCGGGGGCTGGACGCGCCTTTGCTGCGGATCAGATGCTGATTCTTCGACAAGCAACTAGCTTGCTAACATCGCGGCTGCTAACCGGGCCGAGGCCAACGTCCGGCAGCTAACCGAGAAAACAACCACTGGAAAGCGACACGTTGGATTGACAGCAGGCTGAGGTAAAACTCTGCCTTGTCCGGTGTCTGTGTTTACAGAGCGACAGCGCGGAGGCCTCCAACTGCTGAGCAGGAGCCTTAAGGAAGCGACCGGCAAAAACAAGCGAAATAATGAAATAATGCCTCCAAAAGGATCCAAGACCGACGGGAGACAAGATGAGGACTATGTATCACTCACACAAGTCAAAGAGCTGCTGAGCCAGCAAAAGGAAATGTATATGGAGTTACTCCAACAACAACAGGACAATTTTAAAGGTTTTGTTAAAATCATTGTGGACACTACTAACACCAGAATGGACACAATGACACGAGAACTACAGGACATTAAAACCAGCCTGCAATTTACACAGAAAGAAGTTGACGATATTAAAGTAGAAAGTGCTAAGCACAAGGACCGAAGTGACACGCTGCAGTTGATTACCTTGAGGGGCAATCAAGGAGAAACAATTTGGTTTTTGATGGAATTACTGAATCACCAAATGAGACTTGGGCTGAGACTGAGGAGAAAGTGTTTTCACTTTCTCCTCAGAAAGTGAAAACATTCTAACATTCTATTCTAATTATTATATTTATATTATATATTATATATATACAGTATTATATATTACACAGTCCAGTCACATTAATGTGACCACCACGTACTTTCCACTTCAGAGTTAAATAACCAATCACAGAAGGCAGGTGGCAGCACAGTGCAGTTGAGCGTATATAAAGGGTGTGTGTGGGCTTCGGAAAACATTTCAATCGTTGGCGTAATGCAGAAACGAAGCGATTTATCCGACATCCAAAAGGGCATGATCATTGGCTTTCGGGCCAAGGGTGGAAGCATTTCCGAAACGGCTGAGTTTGTGAACTGTTCGCGTGCCGCCGTGGTAAAAGTGTACCGTGCATGGCAAAATGGGACTGTCCAAAATCAACGACGTGGCAAATGTGGTGCACCACGGGCCATAGATGACAGAGGCGAACGACGGTTGCGGAGATGCGTTCGGGCAGATAGACGGGCTACCGTTGAGCAACTGACCACTAAAATGAACCAAGGGGCTACCACAAGTGTCTCCCAAACCACTATTCAGCGAACATTGCTGCGTCTGGGCCTCCGAAGCGGACGCCTGGTTCGTGCACCTATGCTGACTGGTGTTCATCGACGACGAAGGCTAGAATTTGCACGCCAGTACAGCAGCTGGACGTCCACTGAGTGGCGACAGGTAGCGTTTTCAGATGAATCGCGTTTTATGCTCCATCGGACAGATGGACGTTGGCGTATAAGGCGTGAAACCTCTGAAAGGAACCACCCTGCAACCATTGCAGGAACGGTCCAAGCTGGAGGCGGGAGCATTATGGTCTGGGGAATGTTTTCCTGGCATTCTCTGGGTTCACTGATTATTGTGGAAGGCACGATGGATCAATACAAGTACGCATCTGTCCTTGCGGACCATGTCCACCCCTACATGCGCATTGTTTTTCCTCAGGATGATGGCATCTTCCAGCAGGACAATGCGAGGTGCCATACAGCTGCCAGTGTACGTGCGTGGTTCGAAGAGCACCAGGATGAGTTTACCGTCCTCCCCTGGCCAGCAAACTCACCTGACTTAAACCCAATCGAGCATCTGTGGGACCATCTCGATCGAGTTGTTCGCGCCATGGATCCTCAACCGCGTAATCTAGCGCAGCTGGCCACGGCATTAGAGTCGGCATGGCTCAACATCCCAGAGAAGACCTTCAGGGACCTAAGTGACTCTCTTCCTGCACGTCTCGTAGCAGTTCGCTCTGCGAAAGGTGGTTATTCTGGCTTTTGACAGATGGTCACATTAATGTGACTGGACTGTGTATATATACATATATATATATATTATATACATATAATATATATATATATATACTGTATATTATATATTCTATTTATTATAAACATTCTATTCTAACTGAAAAGCTAAACTTTCAACATAAGATTGAGATGGAGAGAGCTCACCGCACAGGTAAACCTAGAGAAGACAGACCCAGGCCCATTGTTGTCAAGTTTTTACAATACAAGGACAGATCAACTATTCTGCAGCGCACCAAGGACCTTAAGGGATCTAAGATTTTCATTAACGAAGACTTTACAGAGGCTGTAAGGAAAAGGAAGGCGGAACTAATGCCGGACTTAAAAGCAGCACGTCAAAGATGGGACATTGCTTATCTACGTTATGATAAGTTGATCACCCATCCTCGTACTAGTACCCCTAAATAATCCAACTATGTATGACAGACAACCAGACATAACTGACATTCACCTCTGAAAGACAAACATGCAACAGATCGCGGCCTATGAGGATATAGAGCTACCTGTATTCCAACACAGAAACTATCATCAGCAAGACATTGAAAATGACATTGATCCTGATAACTTCTATAATGTCATCAATGACAGTTGTCACTATTACAGCGATGATCAGTTCAACAATAGGATTAAAACGGAACAAAAGCTGTCAATAATTCACTTTAATAGCAGAAGCCTTCATGCAAATTTTGACAGCATCAAACAGTACCTCCAGCAACTTTCACAGACCTTCAATGTTATTGCCTTATCAGAAACTTGGCTCAATAGTGACAAGGGCATAGACTTTGAAATCAATGGTTATGAAATGGTTTGTAAGAACAGAGAAAACAAAAATGGAGGAGGAGTAGCTTTATTTGTTGACAAGAAGATTAAATATAAGTTGATCGAAACAATGTCAACTGTCATGGACAACATGTTTGAATGTGTGACTATAGAAATACTCGTGGAAAAAAAGAAAAATGTCTTAGTGAGTTGCATTTATCTGTGACAGCTCTGGTTCTTTCACCCATCCGTCCTGTTATGCACACTTGGAGGCTGGTTAGTTGGTTTTTAGGTGGTTTATTGAAATCTGTAATCAGTGGCCGACAAAACACACATGGCACAGTCAGCCTCTCTACCGGTCAACCCACAGCTCACAACACAGCGCTGAACCAACTGTGTGATTCATAAACAATTATAGTGAATTCTGACATATTTTCTAGGCCATTTGATCGTATAGTTTTAGATTATAAATAAAAAAAATACATACAACAATAAATACATACAATAAACAATAAATACAACAACAGTCATTAAAAGCTATCTGGGAATTAGTGGAAAAGAAACATGTCATGTTGCCATAGAAACCAACAAACAAACAGAATGGCGAACACAACTGACAAACTGATAACTGCAACAAACCAACTGACAAACTGATGCACATATCTGACAAGATAAATTACTGACATTTAATATAACATAATTACCTGTAATCAGTGGCCGACAAAACACACATGGCACAGTCAGCCTCTCTACCGGTCAACCCACAGCTCTGTGCAATGTAGCAAGATTCCAGTCACCCTCCTGAACAAACCTCCAACACCATTTTAGAAGAGAACCAGGTTTGTTGACTTACCACAACACAGCGCTGAACCAACTGTGTGGAATTTTTGGTTTCTCATCCAATTTATAGGTAACCGGTAGGGGGCGCCAAAAACCACCAATTACAGGATAATTGTATAACATATTTTAGTAGGAATTTCATCTCTATATTTAATATCCGTTACATACACCCCCCTGAAATTCTGCTAAATATCAAAAGTAATGCATCAGACCAACAAAAGGAAGAACAAAATTAATTGGGGGTACTAAGGAGAGAGCAAAAAAAATGTAACACTAGGAACAAAACTGGGTATACTTGTCAGTGCAAACACTCTCCCAAAAGGAAGTTTGTAAAGAAAAGAGGCGATCAAACTCCTAACTAAAAACAGACTCAAAGGTGCCCATTACACCTCTGAAATGTAAATACTGTTCCTGTAGTTCTAAAAGTACTACTTAAGCCCTTCTATGGTTAACACTTTTCTAACTCTGCTATTTAACTGAAAGCGCACTTGAAAAAAACTGAATCAGGGAATTAACAGACACAGCAGATAAAGCAGTCTCATCTATTGTTTGGTTATTCATCTCACAAATAAGACGTCTGGGGTGCCTAATGGAACTACGGTCCCTAAGAATGCGCCGGTCAAGTTGTGAGGAAACAATCTGAGGTAAGTCTGTAATGTTAGTGTCTGAACAGTCACCGTCTACAGTAGCTATCACAGGGTTGTCAACGTCTCGAGGATTGTCAACCGGGAGGGGGAAGTCCGTGAGGAGTTTGTCAGAACAGGGCACGTCTGGATGGACAGAGTTGGTCATGACCATGTCTGGGGATAGAATGTCTGGACAATGTTTTGAATCTTCTACATCATCGACTGTTGAGTGGCCAATATTGTGGATGGGAATCGGGTGATTGGCTGGGCTGGATGTGGCGACTGTGAGAGATTGGGCGGCACAGGATCTCTGGTCAAATGAGTCGTCATCTGAATGGGTTCCATCATCGCTGGACTGCATCAGCCAGTTGACTGTGCGGACTTCACTTTCCTCCATCACATCAGGTACATCTGGACATAGACCACTTCCATGCGTAGCAGCAGCACTGTCAGATTCATGGTCCTCAGTACTCTCACAGGGCAAGAAGCTAACAGAGAGTAGTAGGTTTCTGTGGACAACTCTCTCTCTGCCCGTCAGGACATCCATAACTCTGTAGACATTGATATCAGGCTTGACTGATATGACCTCATAAGGGGTAGATTCCCACTTGTCTGCAACCTTGCGTTTCCCCTGTATTCCTCTGTTGGCGATCAGTACTCTATCTCCAATGACAAGAGGTGATCCTTTGATCTTGCGGTTGTATAGCTTGGCATGGCGAGTCTGTTCTTTGAGGCTGTTTTTCTGCACAATCTGAGCAGCCTCGTGTAGATTTTTCTTTAGGTCAGAGATGAAGTCTGAATAGCTGACAACAGTATCATTGGTGAGGGCATGTTGAAACATCACATCAACAGGTAGACGAGGGATCCTTCCAAACACCAGGTAGAATGGTGCGAACCCTGTCGTCTCATTCTCTGTGCAGTTATAGCACAAGGTTAGTAGCTGTAGCATTTGTGGCCACTGTGTTTTTGGCTGCGGGGGAAGGAATTTGATCATGTCTCCCAGAGTCCTGTTGAATCTCTCTGCGACACCATTCCCCATGGGGTGATAAGGGGTTGTATGGGATTTCTCTATCCCAGCCATCTCTAGAAGCTCTTTGATTAGCTTGCTCTCAAAGTTGGCCCCTTGGTCAGAATGTATACGACGAGGAAACCCATAAATGAGAAAGAAGTTGTTCCAGAGACGACGAGCAACTTGCTTGGCAGTCTGATTCTTGCAGGGGAAGGCGTGTGCCATCTTGGAAAAATGATCAGTAACAACTAGAACATCTACAGACTTGTTCCCTTGCTCAGCAGTCCAAAAGTCTATGCAGACTAATTCCATAGGTTCTGTAGTGACTATGTTTTGGAGTGGTGCACGACTGTGTGGTTCAGGTGTTTTCCCTACAATGCAGCGCTGACAGGACCGAACATAGTACATGACATCACGGCTCATGCCACTCCAGAAAAACCTTTGCCTCACCAGAGACAAGGTACGGTGCTGGCCTTGGTGACCTGCTGCGTCATGGAGACCATGAAGAACTTTCTGTTTCATTGAGTCAGGTACTATGAACTGGAGGATCTTCTTGTTCATGTGAGGATCTTTCCTTGCCTTGTACAACATTCGATTCTGTATGGTGAGTCTGGTCCAGTGTTTCAACAGCTTAATCACGCTCTGTGATTCATTAGCCCTTTCACATTTGGTAGGTCTTCTATGTCTCCGTACGAAGTACATGGTTCTGCTGATTGTGTTGTCAGCCTCCTGCCAATTGACAAGCTGACTCTGTGGAAATGCAGATGATTGGTTTTCATCCAGCAGAAAATTGGGGTCAACACCAGTTCCCATCATATGGCTCACACCTCCACTGGACTGAACATTGAGGATGGCAGCGACTTCCTCTGCTGAGACTGAGCCTTTTGTGTTTGGTGGAACTGTGTCTTGAACTGGCTCATTTGGTATCTCACCACCATCATCTACAATAGCTAGACAGTTATTGGACACTCTGAAGACATCCTGCACGAGTCTGTCATTCACACTGTTGACCTGATCCAACAACAAGGTATATGGCTCATTTACAAGGCAATGACCCACACATGACTGGACAAATGGCTCACAGCTCAAGGTGTCTGCAACAATGTTCTTTGAGCCAGGGATGTATTTCAAGTCAAAGTCGTATGCAGCAAGCTTTGCCACCCACCGCTGTTACTATGCATCAAGTCTGGGCTTAGTCAGGATATATGTCAATGGATTATTATCAGTCCATATGGTGAAGTGTCTGCCCTTCAGCCAATGGCTGAATTTATCACATACTGCCCATTTTAATGCAAGGAATTCTAGCCGATGAGCAGGGTAGTTTAGCTGGGAGCGTGAAAGGGTTCTACTTGCAAAGGCAACTGGCCTAGCCACTGTTCCACCAGACGGCAGTTGTGACAGGACTGCTCCAATCCCATCAAAGGATGCGTCAACAGCTAGAATGAATGGGGCTTTGAAATCTGGATGGGCTAGAGTAACACTTGTCATGAGGTCGTGTTTCAGTGTCTCAAAAGCAGTCTGGCATGCATCTGTTCAATCAGCAAGTGTCAGCTTCACGTGACCTCTCTTTTTGACAGGTTTGCTACCCTTTTTGTGCTTGTTTTGAGCATCCAGTCCAGCTGTGAGCTTAAACAGTGGTTTTGCCTTTGCGGAACATGCCTCAATAAAGCTTTGATAGTACATTATCATGCCTAGATATGATCTGATTTTGCTAGGCATGGTGTTTTCCCATCAGACTCCATGAGGTCAGTGACTTGGACATCATTTATAGCTTTCACTTTCGCAGGGTCTGTTTGGACACCATTGTCACTGATGACATGTCCAAGAAACTTCACAGATCGCCTTAGGAAGAAGCACTTCTTGGGTGCAAGTTTAAGGTTGTGTTCCTTGAGGCGGGAGAAAACCATCTGTAGGCGATGTAGTGCAGTTTCCTCTGTAGGTGCAAAAATCATCAGATCGTCGAGGTAGCACAATAGGCTTGTGAAATTCTCATCACCGAATATTGACATCATCATCCTCATAAATGTAGCCGGGCTGTTGCATAGGCCTTGAGGGAGGCGATTGTATTCATGAAGTCCAAATGGAGATGAGAATGCTGTATATTTTTTGTCATCAGGGTGCAGAGGGACATTATAAAAGCCTGATGTCAGGTCCATTGTTGAGAAGAAGGCATTACCACCAAGAGCAGCCAAAGCATCAGCTTGATGCGGTAGTGGGTAAGCATCCTTCACGGTTCTCGCATTGAGCCATCTGAAGTCAGTGCAGACTCTGAGGTCACCATTTGGTTTCCATACCAGAACAAGTGCAGATGCATATTCACTGTTTGACTTCTGGATAATGCCTCTCTCTTCCATTTCATTCAGAGTCGTTCTCAGTTTCTCGTATTGGCTTGGTGGTATGCGTCTGTAGGGTAAACGGAACGGTTTGTCATCAACAAGATGAATGCGGTGAACAAACCCCTTAGCTTCTCCACAGTCCATCTTGTGACGGGAGAAGATTGACTCATGCTGCACAATAAGGTCAAGGAGCTTGTTTTTCCACTGCAGTGACACTTCGCATGATTTCAGGTCAATATCTTCCAGAGCCAGAGCTTTCAGTGCATACATCATGTCCTCCTCTGACTTTGGCTGCACAACTTCACTCTGTACACACTGCACATTACATTCAATCTTGTCAGCTTTTGGCAGGTCCTCAACTGCAATACATGGAGACACATCTGCTAGTTTGGCATTTCTCCTCAGTACTACAACTCGGTCTGTCGGATTGATGACCCTAACAGGTACCCATCGATCTCCCCAAAGAGGAGTGACAACTCTGCCAACAAGGATATGTTTTGGCGCAGCTTTAGAACGTGTTGGCTCGACAATCACTGTACTGCCTGCTGACATAACTGCTGACTCGGGTAACTTGCTCCAGACAAGGTGTTCACTCTGTGGTCTCAGGGTCACACAACTCTTGACTTTCACTGTCCCTACTTTATCTGGAATGCAATCACCCCTCCAACGTTCTGTGTTGGATAGCAGTGACAGAAATTGGCAGTGGTCAGGTGTTTGGCCATTGTTGGGTGAGGAAACTAGTCTCCAGTAACTGTCAGTGTTCTTTAGTTGGGTTAGAATGTGTTTGATGGCATTGCTGCCAAGAATCATCTGTTCTGTCTGGCCTGGAACAACTATTGTTGGAATTATCATCCTGCATCCATAAACCATGACATCAAGGTCATACATGTCTTTGGGGAAAATCTGTTGTCCACCACAGCCCATGATGACATAATCTTGAGCCGTGCTTTTTGCTATGTCAGGACACTGCTGTAAAAGGGACTGAACAGAGGTCTGGCTTATTGTGCAAGCCATTGAACCACTGTCTAACAGTGCTTTGAGGGTGGGCCCATTCTGTACAGACACAGGTGTGTAGAACACGCTGTTAGTTTCTGCTATTCTTTGGGATCCCTGTAATATCAATTTCTTGGATGGTGTCAATGTACTACTGTACAACTCATAGAGGGAAGCATTATCTTGGATTTCTGGTAACTCATTACTGGTGGGAGGTTTATTGAGTTCATCTGCACCGTCCTTCCCCGTGTGCAGACCAGTCAGTTTTCCTGATGTTCTGGAGCAGTTCTTTTAGTTGGACAGTTGTAGCGTGAATGGCCTGGTTCCAGTAGTCATATGGGTCTTCCTGGTCTTTGGGCAAAGTTGAGTAAAAGTCAGCTAAGGGGACAGCAGAGTACTTAGTAGAGCCGAAGTGTTTTCTGAGGAGATTATAAATCATGTCAGGGTGAGCAGTAGCATTAATGTTGCTATTTCTAATCCCAAACTTAACTATATCCTTAGCTTTTCCCCTCAGATGCATAAGTATTTCGTCAGCCTGTTCTTCAATCTTAACATCGCTTTTCCTAACAAATGTTCTCATCTGATCTTCCCAGTCATGGAATGTAATGGAATCTGAGCCATTACCTGCAAAACATGGAGGTTCTTTGACCTTTCTCTGCATGACAACCCGAACTTGGGATACATCCGATACACAACCGGACTGACCCACAGTACTCATTACAGTTTGTGTGGTTGTAGAACTGGGAGCAACTGTGAAATGTGGCTGCATGCGTGACATAATGGTGTCAGCCAACTCATGTCCTATCTCCTGAATAATAGATTTCATCTGGGCTGCTACACGCTCAGAACTATCACTATTAGGATTTGGTATGGGTATAATATTAGGCATACATGTGCTCCCATGATAGTCAACAGAATTATGAACTCTAGCACCAGGAATCTCATCTAATGAGGGCATAAGACCACCTGGAACAGGACTATCAACAGAAAAAGGAATAGGAGCAAGCACACCTCTTCCCCTACCAATACTAAGGGGTGTGCTAAACCAAAAGTGGTTACTTAGATTAGACATTGTTCAGGAGTTTGACATGAGCAGAATATGAACATGAGCAGATACACAGTGTAAGCTGATGTCTTCAAAAACCGATGAGGCAGCTAGGACGGTCACAAGTTCGATGAGCTTGATTGAAGTCCAAAGTCACGGCACTGCTGTGACAGCTCTGGTTCTTTCACCCATCCGTCCTGTTATGCACACTCGGAGGCTGGTTAGTTGGTTTTTAGGTGGTTTATTGAAATCTGTAATCAGTGGCCGACAAAACACACATGGCACAGTCAGCCTCTCTACCGGTCAACCCACAGCTCACAACACAGCGCTGAACCAGCTGTGTGATTCATAAACAATTATATTGAATTCTGACATTATATTTTCTAGGCCATTTGATCGTATAGTTTTAGATTATAAATAAAAAAAATATGAACAATAAATACAACAACAGTCATTAAAAGCTATCTGGGAATTAGTGGAAAAGAAACATGTCATGTTGCCATAGAAACCAACAAACAAACAGAATGGCGAACACAACTGACAAACTGATAACTGCAACAAACCAACTGACAAACTGATGCACATATCTGACAAGATAAATTACTGACATTTAATATAACATAATTACCTGTAATCAGTGGCCGACAAAACACACATGGCACAGTCAGCCTCTCTACCGGTCAACCCACAGCTCTGTGTAATGTAGCAAGATTCCAGTCACCCTCCTGAACAAACCTCCAACACCATTTTAGAAGAGAGCCAGGTTTGTTGACTTACCACAACACAGCGCTGAACCAACTGTGTGGAATTTTTGGTTTCTCATCCAATTTATAGGTAACCGGTAGGGGGCGCCAAAAACCACCAATTACAGGATAATTGTATAACATATTTTAGCAGGAATTTCATCTCTATATTTAATATCCGTTACATATAGAACCCCTGGATCAAATATTGAAGTACTCAACAACTGGATAGAAGAACATTTTTTAACAATTAATCAAAAAATAACATTTTTCTGTGGGGATTTCAACATTGACCTTCTTAATCCAAACAAACATAGAATGACTGAAGAATTTATTAACACCATGTTCAGTCTAAGCCTGTATCCTAAAATCACCAGGCCCAGTCGCATTACATCGCACTGCGCTACCTTAATTGATAATATTTTTACAAATGTTCTGGAACATAATTTAACTAGTGGATTATAATGAATGATATAACTGATCACTTACCAGTATTCATAGTCTACGACTGTAAGGGCAAAAAGGATGATCAAAAAATAGAGACGCATTACAGACGGGTTACGTCTGAAGAGACATTAAAAGCTCTAGAAGCTGAGTTATTGGCCTATGATTGGAGATTAATATATAGAATGAATGATGTGAATTCAGCATATGAAGAATTTTTAAAAACATTTAAAATACTATATAACAAGTACTGCCCAATCAAACAACATAAGAGGAAAAGCAGTCAAAAAATGAACAGTGGATCACAAAAGGAATATAAAAGGCATGTAAAAAGAAAAACAAACTTTATAGAGAATTTCTAAAACATAGAACGTCTGAATCAGAAATCAAATATAAGAAATATAAAAATAAGTTAACTAATATTATAAAAACATGTAAAAAGGACTATTATCATAAATTACTGGATAGTAATAAAAAACAACATTAAAGAAACATGGAATATTTTAAATAGAGTTATTAGAAAATCTTCTAACAATAATAACTATCCACATTATTTTCTAGATAATGAACAGAATATTACTGATTTGAAAAGTGTCGTCAATAAATTCAATAGTTATTTTGTTAATATAGGACCTCAATTAGCAGAAAAAATACCGACTACAAAAACTGCAACTCAGCAATACCAAATTGAGAATAATCCCAGGTCCATATATCTCAACCCTGCACTAGAGGAAGAAATCATAGACATTGTGAATAAATGTAAAAATAAAACATCCACTGACTGACGATCTGGACATGAAAACTATTAAAATAGTAATCAAAGGAATCTCTAAACCATTAACTTATATTTGCAATTTATCATTTCAAACGGGATCATTTCTCAACAAAATGAAAATAGCTAAGGTCAAACCAATGTATAAAACTGGCAACAATCACCTCTTCACTAACTACAGGCCTGTCTCTCTTCTCCCACAATTTTCTAAAATCCTGGAAAAACTCTTTAAGAAAAGAGTGGAACAATTCATAGAAAAACATTCGCTACTTAGTAGCAGTCAATATGGATTCAGAGCAAACCGGTCAACATCGCTGGCCGTAATTGACTTAATAGAAGAAATAACCAATGCAACAGATAGTAAGAAACTGGCAGTAGGGATATTTATAGATCTAAAGAAAGCTTTTGACACAATAAATCATGAAATCCTACTTAAAAAATTAGAACGCTATGGAATTAGGGGAGTAGTTTTGGACTGGATGAGGAGTTATTTAAAGAGCCGAAAACAATTTGTGAAATTGGGAGATGTGGAATCTGACTGGCTGGAGATTGTCTGTGGAGTACCACAAGGATCAGTACTGGGACCAGTTCTATTTAATCTTTATATAAATGATATAAGTACAGTGTCTAATGTATTAAAATTTATATTATTCGCTGATGACACAAATATTCTAGCCTCTGGCGAAAATTTAGAGCATCTTCTCTCAACAGTCACCTCAGAGATCAGTAAGTTAAAGATATGGTTTAACAATAACAAATTATCACTAAATTTGGACAAGACTAAAATCATGGTTTTTGGGAACTGTTACAAAAATACTGAAATCCAAGTTCAAATAGAGGACGTAACTCTAGAAAGAGTTTTTGCTAATAAGTTCCTCAGTGTAATAATAGATGACAAAATCAGTTGGAAACCTCATATTAAACATTTACAGAGTAAACTCAGTAGAAGCATATCCATACTGGCTAGAGCTAGACATGTACTGAATGCTGAATCACTTCATATTCTATATAACTCTCTGATTTTACCATATCTATCATATTGCTGTGAAGTGTGGGGAGTTACTTACAAAAGCTCTTTACATCCGGTAACCATCCTACAGAAACGAGCCATTAGAATTATCCATAATGTTGGTTATTATGAGCACACAAACCCACTCTTCATAAAATCCAGAATTCTCAAATTTGACGAGCTTGTAGAATTTAAAATGGCTCAATTTATGTTCAAAGTATCTAAAAAGTTGGTACCTGAGCACATACAGAGCATGTTTTCTGAAAGAGAAGGGGGTATAACTTAAGGGGTCTCTCAAACTTAAAGAGCCGCAGTTTGCGAACAACAAGAAAAAGCTTCTGTATTTCAATTAAAGGTGTAAAGTTATGGAACAAGTTAAATGAATATTTGAAACAAAGCAATAGTTTAATACAATTCAAAATAAAATACAAGGAGGTCATTTTCAACAGATATAGACATATGGGTGAGAGAAAGTAATAATGTGTGTATTGAAGATAACAATTTGGTGTAAGGGTTTGGAAAGGCAAACCAGCATAATAAGGGAAAATGTATATGTAAATATTAGTAACTGTTGACTGCCACTTTGACTTTGATTTTTTATTTTTTATTTTTTTTCTTTGATGGTAGGACTGTAAAGTTTTCATGTGCTTAGGGGGTAGGAGTTAATAAGTTCTCACTTCTTCCTACCCCATTTCGACCATGATATGTTAACTGAAACAAAAACTGTATCTTTCTTCTTTTTTTATGCACTTCTTGTTAATGTGCACTATCTTATTTTTATACTTGTATCATGTTCGAATAAAAATTTCATTTCATAAATTTCATTTCATATTTATTTATATCGGTTGCAGATGGTTTCGGTGGAGTAAATGACAAATTCTGCCACTTTTTTGTCCTTTCAGCTGAAGACAAAGTTTAACTTTGATTATCAGACTAAAGTAGATGGTGAGGTTCTGCTTCATCTGTACGACCACTTTGGAATCCAGAAGATGGCTTCTCTTCTGGATGGAGTGTTTGCTTTCATCCTGCTGGACACAGCCAACAGAAAAGTGTTCCTGGGGAGAGACACGTACGGCGTCCGGCCTCTCTTTAAGTTCCTCACCGACGATGGCTTCCTTGCAGTCTGCTCAGAGGCCAAAGGTCCTGGGTTAGCTTAGAACAGCTACCCGAACTAACTGGTGAGGTTGTCTCGTGGAACACGTATTAACTCGTTCTTCTGATTGTAGGCCTTGTTGAAATCACCCACTCCATGGAAACCGCTGCCAGCATCGTTCCCTTCCTCCCCGGCTATTTGAGGTCTTTGACTTGAAGCTGAATGGCAAAGTTCAGTCGATTCAGTTTGAGCAGTTTCACTGCTGTACCAGAGAGCCAGCTCACGCCTTGTACGACACGGTGGAGGGACTGTCTTCAGGTGAGAAACTTCCTCTACCGGGTTCAGCTTCTGTCATACTGTCTATAATCAACCAATGTGTTGTTCCAGATTTTGGTGAGGAAACGGTGAAACGTAACATCAGAACTCTGTTTGAAAATGCCGTGAGGAAACGACTTATGGCCCACAGACGCATCGGTTGTCTGCTGTCAGGTAACTGCTGCCGTTTGAATCAGAAAATGGTGATATTCATCTCATGCATGATGAAACATGCTTGTTGTATTTACTGTACACAGTGCCAGTGTTATTGAGATAATCACCTTTGCTGCTTGAACTGTTTTTTTTCCCCAGCCTCACTGAAAGCGCCATCTGTTTTAAAGGAGAGATACACTACCCCATGGCCAGTTCTGGGAAAAAAACATTTGTTTTCTTCTGCTTTTGATTGTTTTCGAGTTTTATACATATTTATTTCAGTAACTCCATCACTAAGTGAAACAGGTAGATTAGTCAGACTGGTGTTTTAACACCTTTGTTTCTCTTAATGATGATCATTTTCTGCTTACAATTAATAAAAACATTTTAAATTAAAATATTTACATCTGACCAGTAAAAAAAGGCAGTTTTACAAACAGAAATGTGGGCTTAATGAAAAGTATGTTTAATATCTGCTTAAAAGTATTTTTAACCTGACAAATGGAACTCACTGAGATGTGTGTTTTAATTTATTGAATATGACTGTAAATTTAAAAATGTAGTTTAAATGATTATTTCATCCATGAAGGAAAAATGCTTCCCAAAGCTGACTCAGTCTCACTAGACACACCCAGATCTGATCGATGTGAAATCAGACTCAAGAAATCATAGAACATGTCTGACAGTGTGAAACACTAGGGCTGTATCCACACACCTGTTCAGTCCACTCCACAGTCCACTTTAATCCAACTCTGGGTGGTTTGTCTAGAAAGTCCGGTTTGTTTGGAAAAGTGTGAATGTGTAGTCAAACTCTGATGTGGACCAAAATATTGAACTCTGGTTCTCCTACAAACTTTGGTCTGGGTTCGGGTGAAGTGAACTCTGGTGCAGTTAGAATGTCTGTATGAACACCAAGCCAAACAGAGAGTGCTCCAAACACAGGAAGTGGACTACAGCACAGGGCATTCTGGGTTCTCCAGTAGGACAAAAACACAGCAGCAATTCCACCCCTGAGTGGTTATAAAAACAGAATGGTTTTGTCAAGTCTTGACTAGTCTGACTGACATGTTGACCTTAAACCAGTTAGAAATACCTAAAATGTTGCTGAAATAAAGCAATGCTGGCAGCAGAGTGGGTCAGAATTCCTTCACTCATGGTCAGTTATAGCTGGTAGCTGTTGATGCTAACTAAGAGAGGCACAATTAGCTCAAGCTACTAGCTTTACGATGCAATTGATTTTTAATATAGTTTCGGGGTGGCTTGGAGCTTTTTGCCCTTTTAATGACTAAAATCCTAATTTTAAAACTGATTTTCTTTTTTTAATCGGGTCATATTTGTCTTGTTTCAAATTTATTTGATGACCTGAAACTGTAGTGTTTTCAGACGACAGATTTATTTCATTTCGACAAAAATGAAAGAAATCTGTAAGAAAATACTTTTGTCAGTACTGATGGTGTAATAAAATTGACCATTTTTGACCATCCTTTTCTTTGAGAGAATGAGTTATTGATCCAACATGGTGGTGGATATGGAGTCATTCCTGTTGTGTCGTCTGATGGTCAGGTGGTCTGGACTCCAGTTTGGTTGCAGCCATGCTGCTGAAGCTGTCCAAAGAGGAGAAGCTGCCATATTCCATCCAGACATTTTCCATCGGTGCCGAGGACAGTCCTGATGTCATGGCTGCTGAAAAGGTCAGCTTAGCAATTTTTCTTCTTAAATCATCTGCAGTTGATTCATGGAAGAAACTTTGGTGTACTCTCCAATTATTGACTATTTAAATTCTGATGATTCCAGTCAGCCGCTGGTTTGTCCTATGTGTTGTCAGGTGGCTGCTCACATCGGCAGTGAGCACCACAAGGTGGAGTTCATAGCAGAGGAAGGAGTCAAAGCTGTGGAGGATGTCATCTTCCACCTGGAGACCTATGACATCACCACTGTCCGAGCCTCTGTTGGTGAGCGAACCTCCCGACTTTAACCAACAGCTGTTAGACTAAAATTGTTCTTTTATTCTATGAACTACTGACAACATGTCTCTGAAATTCCAAGCAAAAATATAGTATTTATTGGCATAAAACGAGAAATGGTCAAAATAACAAAAAAGATGCATTGCTTTCAGACCTCAAATAATACATAGAAAACAAGTTCATATTCATTTAGAAAGATCAATATTGATGTTTTAACTCAGGAAGAGTCCAAAAATCTGTATTTGGTGGTAACCAGGAGGTTCAAAAAGGTCAAGATATTATTTGTTCCGATTTTTGCATGTCTCGTCATTCCTCAGTAGAAATGAGTCAAAAAGCCGCTACAGATCAGCCTGAAGTTGTTTTCTGTTCGCAGGGGAATCAACACCCAGACTGCTAATAAAATAACTTGTGGCTGTACATTTCTGCAGCCTAGAAGGTTTACTCATGTGACATTAATGTGCTCACAATCACCACATTCCTCTTTCCACCCGAGCGACTTTTTTGAATTAACCTTAAATCCAGTGAGACGTGGTGAGGTCAGAGAGGTCAGTGAGGTCAGAGGGCGACGGACAGCTGCTGCTGCTATCCAACCACTCCTTAATGTCATATTGTAATAATGGCTTTTCCACGAATGCCTTCAAACAGCAGTAAAAGTGAACTTGCTAAGATTAAGGTTGTGTTTCCTCCGCTGCAGGGATGTACTTGATATCGAAGTACATCAGGGAGAAGACGGACAGCGTGGTGATCTTCTCTGGAGAGGGTTCTGATGAGCTGACTCAGGGTTACCTTTACTTCCACAAGGTAGGTTCTCCAGGAAGCTGTCCGTTACACCACCAGCCTCCAGCTCTGCTCCTCTGCCTAGCAACTGCATGTTGAGATTTCTCAAGTGTTTCAGGCGAAGTTCATCATTCAGCTCAGATATGCTTAACTTGTGATTTATGTTTGTACTACAGTAGCAGTCACTTCAGTTCCACTGAATAGAAATCATCACAATCCAGTCCAGAGTCATGTTATGTTGTAACCAGAAGTATTATTAGTGACTCGGTTGTCGTATTTTTATTTATTGTTTGAATCTCCAGTATCTATAAAAAGTATTCACCGCCTTTATGTTTTGTCCTTTTGTTGCTTTTACAAATTAATGATGATCAGCAAAATGTGACTATTTTTGACAAAAAGAAATACAAAAAAGACTTTCTGACATCAAAGTGAAAATTAATTTGTACAAAAATAATGATGGTTAAAGAAAAAGAATACCCTAAAATAAGAGACTGTATAAATATTCCCTCCTTCCAGTCAGTATTTGGTTTTTGACCCTCTGGCTCCGTCCCAGCAGGGAGTCTGTGTGAATCGCTCTCAGTCATTCTGCTCATCTGGACGATGCACTTTTCCTCCATTCTTCCTGCTGAACTCCTCCAGCTCTGTCAGGTCAGCTGTGAACAGGTCTGGACTTTGACTAGGCCACTCCAGAACCTCCCCCTAGTTGTTTTCAGACCGTCTGTGTATCTTTAGCTGGAAGCTTCAGTTCGTTGTCCTGCTGGACGATAAATGTTCTCTGAAGCCGAAGCTCTCCGGAAGATGGAACCTAACTGTTTGATTTCCCAGCATTAGTTTGACCTTTGACCTTTCCAAACCTTTCAGGACCTGCTGCTCAGAAGCATCACCACAGCATGATGCTGCCACCATCATATTTTACTGCAGGTTTGCTGTATTTGTGGTGATGTTCAGTGTTTCTGTCCTCTACAAACAGCATCTTAATAAAAAAATATCATCAGACCAAAGAAGTCTCTTCCTCCTGACCTTGGAGTCTCTTCCCACTGGCCTCTAGGTGAACAAACTCTCCAGCCTCGATGTGAGTTTTCTTCATCAGTAACTTCCTCATCGCCTCTCTCCATAAAGCTCTGACTGGTGAAGAAACAACGATCGTCTGCAGAGTCACTCCATCTCATCAGCTATAGCTTGGAGCTCCTTCAGCGTAGTCATGGCAACTTGGTGTCCTCTCTCACTAGTCTCCTTCATGTAGACTGGTCCTCAGGTTGGGAGGAAGACCTGACCAAAGCAGATTTACACATGAACCACTTTCTTTCGTGTCTTGATGATTTAACTGAACTCCAGGAGATGTTCTGGACTTTAGAGATTTTTTGTATCCATCCTCTCTCTGACTTATACTATTCAATTACGTTTTCTCGATTATTTTCTTAGAAATAAGTTTTTACTCTGGCATTAGATGTTTTTGGGGGGTTCTCCAAAAAGTCAGATTTTGTTTTCATGATAGCCTAAAAAATGCTAATAAAAGGTTAAAGCATCCAAGGGGGTGAATACTTTGTAACTAGCAATGTAACTAGCAGAGCTGTGAAGGGAGGATGCCAAATTCAGCTCAGTCTTTGCTAACTGGACTTTTTCCTCCTCCAGGCTCCAAGTGCCAAAGCAGGAGCAGAGGACAGCGTCCGCCTCCTAAAGGAGCTCTACCTGTTCGATGTTCTTCGTGCTGATCGGACCACCGCCGCACACGGGTAAGACCTGCCACACCCCCACCGGCTACAACTCCAAACTGGAACCATTTAGATAAACAACGAGCTGACTTTATGCTAACTGAACATAGCATCCGATCAGTGTAACAACAGCTGGTTATAGTCGTCTCCATCAAACACTCTGCATTTCTGGGCAAAAAGAATAAGGGAATGTGCTTAAAGGGGCAGTATTATGTTTTTTTCCAGGCACACTATGCTACCTTCAGTTGTTATAAAAATGCTGTAAATATAAATCTGTCTCTTTAAGAAGCTCCTGCTCTTTTTGGCCTGTCTAGTATAAAATGGAATAATTCTTCTTTACCAGCTGACTTCTTCGAGGGACTCTAGTACATGCATGAAAAGCATGTAATTAGCATGTCATGCTAACTGGTTGAATAAAAACAGTTAATAGTAAAACATCTCTGTTTTTTCAGCTTGGAGCTCAGAGTGCCTTTCTTGGACCACAGATTCACAGCCTACTACCTTTCCCTTCCTGAGGAGATGAGAACTCCTAAGGTCAGTTCCTCAGATGTTCCGTTCTGTGTAGCAGAAGAATCACTTGCTGCTGCATTGATGAAGCTGCTTGACCTGTGTGTGCAGGACGGAGTGGAGAAACATCTCCTCAGGGACTCTTTCAAAGACCTGAACTTGATTCCTGATGAGATCCTGTGGAGACGGAAGGAAGCCTTCAGTGATGGTATGACGTCTGAGAAGAAGTCCTGGTACAACTACCTGCAGGAACATCTGGACTCTGTGGTACGTGTGGATCTAGCAACGCCAACAGTGAACCAGGCTAAAGCTAATGAACAGCATCAGAATTAACTTCACATCACCAGCCTAGTTTTTAAATGGTCTGGAAAAGGAGATGTTTGCTAAACTCACTACTGTCTTACATTTCTCATTATTTTCACAATATAAAATCTGCTATGATTTGTGTTAGTTGGATCGATCCCTGCTTTAGTCACTACTTTCTGTCTGCTCAGTGGCTGCTCTTGTCAAGTAAACATGTTCTAAAATGGCTGGTTCTGTTTGGGCAGGAGTGTCCAAAGTGGGTCCCAGAGGTCCGGCATCGTGCATGTTTTAGTTCTCTCTCTGGTGGTGGTAACAACCTTTTCAGCATGTCAATATCCTTCTTAGTCCTTCTAACGAGCCATCATTTGATTCAGGTGTGTTAAACCAGGGAGAGAACTAAAACATGGAGGATGCCGGACCCCAGGACCCACTTTGGACACCACCGTGTTTGGGGACTGTTGTAGAAACCCTGGAGATTGTTCCTACATAGGAGGATGCTTCATAAAGTGAAACACATCAAACATTCCTCTTCTGGAGACAGCAATATTGCAACATGCTATCTTCAGTCAGAGGCTTCTGTAGCAGGCCTGTAATACAGACCTCTACAGGAGATCGGTCCTGCCCACAGCCACCAAGCACAACAAGAAAAAACATGACATTATATGAGCTACAGCAGCAGTTAACAGGCTCATCCACTGCCTGCGAGGTGGGCGAATCCTCAACAGGAAGTAGTTTCTGAACCTGTGGCCGGTCCATATTCTAACCGGTCTGGTGTTCTTCCCAGGTCAATGACGGCCAGATGGAGAAGGCTGAGCAGACTTTCCCCCACAACCCCCCCAGGACCAAAGAGGCCTACTACTACAGACAGGTGTTTGAGAAGTTCTTCCCGGGCCGGGCCCAGTGGCTCTCCCATTACTGGATGCCTTGTTGGATCAGCGCCACTGACCCGTCAGCGCGGACCCTGTCCATCTACAAGCCTGACAAACACCAGTGATTGGTCTGTGTGTTTCTGCCTATGTAGATGTCAGGCTGTTATGGCTGTCAGAGGTCAACTGGAGACTGAGCTGACTTTGGGACTCCACATTGTCTCTCCCTTTAGTCCACGGCTGTATAAGCAGCCCATGATGTTGTGTAGAAGCTCTAAAACAGCTACAGCCTTCAGATTTTGTTTATTTTTCTACAATTTGTTGATAGCGCTCTGAGGAACAGCGTGGTGGTCTCCGTTAATCCATCTGAACCTAGAAGCGTCCGACTCGCCCTCTGTTGGTGTGGAGCTCCTGGCAGCTCTGCAGCATTCGTTTTGTCTGATGTTCACCACAGGAGGTCCGTTTAATAAAAGCAAACTCCATGAAACGCCTCAGGGTCTTCTGTCAGGCTCTGGTTCTTTGTCATGTTGGTATTTACTGAGCATTTCTCCCTACAAGTTGCTTCAAAAGCTTAAGATACATCATAAAACAATCTAAACAAATCCACCCATCCATCTTCTGCTTATCTGGGACCAGCAGCTTCAGAAGGAGGCCCAGACTTCCCTCTTCCCAGCCACTTCTTCCAGCTCCTCCTGGGTAATCCCAAGGTGTTCCCAGGCCAGCAGAAAATCATAGTCCCTCCAGTGACCTGGGTCTTCCCAGAGGCCTCCTCCCGGTGGGACGTGCCCAGAACATCCTGACCAGATGCCTGAGCCTCAACTGGCTCCTCTCAAATGAAGGAGCAGCGGCTCTACTCTGAGTCCCTCCCGGATGACCGAGCGTCTCACCCTATCTCTAAGGGAGAGCCCAGCCACCCTGCAGAGAAAAATAATTTCGGCCATTTGTATTCGTGATCTCGTTCTTTCGGTCATGACCCAAATCTCATGACCATAGATGAGGGTGGGAACGTAAACGACCGATAAATCGAGAGAGAGAGCGCGAACAATCTTAACCATCTGTAAAAATATATATTTTGTGAATAAGTGAAGAAGTTAGTAAACTATCAACAGATGGTTTAGGATCCATGAAGGAATCAAAACATAAAGTGAGATAAAGTTACATGCTCCATTTGAAATGTTTTCTCATATTTCCTCATCAGAAATACACAACATCTATGTTACTTTATAATATACAACAAACTCTGTAAAGCTGATTTGTTTAAGCTCTCCGTTCCGTTCAGCATGGCTAAAGGAACATTAGTTTTTTGGGATAACACTGGGTTACAAAACAATTTTTTTTGGAAGTTGTCTATGTTTTTAAACTGAATTAGGACTATTTGACACCACGGAATCCAAAAATGACAAATTTTTCTCAATCAAGTCAGGCTTTTATTCTAATTTGATTTTACAGAAATCTGATCTTCTGACTAAACTGATTACATTTTTATGACATTGTAAGTTAAGTTCTGTTAATATTTCTCATCCAAGAAAGGTTTTAGGAGGGAATTAAAAGTTTTCAAATTTGTTATTAATTGAATGTTACAAACTTGGATTTCTATAAATTAAATAATAAACACTGATAATATGAATTGAACATCACATCTTCATTGTGTAAAATTCTCCGTCTCTTTTCTGTCCTGGTGGAATCTCTCCTCCTGCTCATCAGTCATTGATCAGATTCTCAGAAAACTGATCCAGATGTGAGAAACAAGTCCTGCATTTTGATGCTCATGTTGCTCCACAGTTCAGAAAGTTGACCTGATTGAGCAAAACCAATGTGATTTTTGGATTCAGCTCATCAACATGATCCTAATACAGATGAAAAACCCCAGGCAATGTTTTGGTTGTTTACCAGTGATTTTGAGAAAAGATAAAAACGCTTGGACTTCTCTCCATCTTTTTTCAGATATGACTCAGGTAATGTTTTTCTTTACTTCTTATATTTGTCTTATTTATATTTTATAACTTGAATTTTACAGATTTTTTTTACTAAGCAATGGCCTCCTTGTTCTCTACCTTGAGTAGGTCTTTCAAAGCTCATGAGTCAGCTCTCTGCAGTGTGTCTTTTTTTTATTTCCTTTATTTAACCAGGTAAACCTGTTGAGATCTAGATCTCATTTTCAAGAGGGACATTTTTTTTACTTTAGATGGAATTTAGCACATTTTCTGCAGCCATGGATCCAAACAGGCTCCAATTTACTAGCCAAGCCAAGGAAGAAAGGTTTTAATTTAAATACTGTTTTGAAAGCAGCTGGTGTTCCAAGAATTGACAACAGGGGGCATGGGTGTCCTTTTTATGGGCTGAGCCAGAGCATTTGGCTAACTGTGTACTGCAACGGGCTGGAGGGGCCAAAAGCCTTCAACTCGAGGCCCCAGGATTGCGGTGTCCTGCAAAGTTTAGATGTGTCTGCTCCAACACACCTGAGTCAGATAATAAGGTCATTAGCAGGACTCTGGAGAACAAGTAATTCAGCCTTCCATTCAGGCATGTTGGACTTGAAATACATCTGAAAGTTCCTGATCCAAGTTGCAGCACACAGTGTGCTGAACACTGTCTGAATTCACACAGAGTCAAACTCTTATATTTCTTTAAAAATGTAAGTCTTTACAGATGGTTTCACTCTGCAGTAATCAGGACTTACCAAAGATGAGAAACTGGTTCATTTTCAACACCATATAAAGACAATGCTGTACAGTTCAGACTGGTCAACAAATTTCTGCTTGTTCTGATAGGAAAATCCCAGGAAATGTAAGAAACCAAAGTTTTTTGCAGGTGAATCAGTGAAATTGTGTGATTATTTGAAAGGAATCACGGAGAAATAAAACAGCCCACCTGATCTACAGACCATTAACTCAGGAAAATGATCTTCAACATTATGGGGTTACAAATGGAACCCCATACCTTATTTTTGATACAAATGGAACCCCATACCTTATTTTTGATACAAATGGAACCCCATACAACATGAGTTGTTGAAGGAGTGATGCAAAGTCCATGCTCTGCTGGTAAACCCTGCTACATGTCTGGAGTGACAGGAGGCGGCACTCCAGGAGTGTTTCAGCACTCCTACACTATTAGTAGTACTAATCACTACTAATAGAGTGATTAGTAGGGAGGATAATAGCTCATAGCAAATTCAAAAGTATTACATGTTTTGGTGTTAGTAGACTTTGTGCAAAAGCAGAGTTAATTTTACTCAAATAGAGTCACATTCTGCTTATGTAACCCTGGGGTGTGTATTATTGGTAGTTAAAATCCAGTGTTAAAACAAAGTGTGTCCGTATCAAATCTAGAAGTGTTAAAATTGAATCAATAACTCTTTACTTCTGAACTCTGAACTCCACCAGGGCTCTAACACTGAAGGAGTTAATTCACTGACTCCACCCAGAATCACAGATTCCCACCGACGAAGCGAAGCGACAGAAGCCAAGACATTTCAGGACTATTTACTTTCCACATGTCTGAGTTATTTACTGCGCTTGGTAAGTTATTTTTTTCTGAGATGGTTTATAACTATTATTTTGAGTTGAGCTCAACCTGTATGATGCCATGTTCGCCCCACGGCTCGGTGTTAGCATGTTTAGTTTAGCATGTTTAGCATGTTTAGTTTAGCATGTTTAGTTTAGCATGTTTAGCATGTTTAGTTTAGCATGTTTAGCATGTTTAGTTTAGCATGTTTAGCTTAGCATGCCGAATGTTAGCGGAGTATAAATTTTGGAAAAATTCGAGCCGGTGAACATTTAATCAAATTATTGGCTAACTTGAAAAGTTAGCCAATAATTTGGCTAACTTTTCAAGTTAACTAACTTGAAAATAATCTGGAGTATGTTTTTTCATGATGTTGAATATTTACATGCATATTGGTCAGATTTATTAACCTTTCTGATAGATTTTTTTCCTTTGAAAAAATGTTAAAGCCTTTTTCACGTTGAGAGCTTTAATCCTGCTGCTGTGTCTCTTATATACGTTTTGCATCATGTTTTAATCCTTTTATTTCCTTTTTGTATATATTAGAACCAGTCTGGTTGAGGATGAATCTCCAGTCATCAGCCTAACCTCCTCTGATCCTCCATGGATTGAAGATTCAAGCTCCAATAATGATTATGTAAGTATTAATATCTCTGAAACTCTACATTTCTGTAACTGAGGCTTGTTGTTAGATTTGTAGTAAAATGTATTCCTTCGTTTCATTCCTCATTGTTATATTTTTTGTTTGTTATGACCCAGAGACCGACACTGGTTGTCCTACTCAGAGACTGAAGACTGTCTGATGCAGTAGAGGAGCAGATATGTTGGTGTCTCCGGCCAAACATCATGAACAGCCCAACAACCTGAAGACAGTCTGATAGTGAGAGGACATCTCTGTGCAGAGAGGAACTGACTCTTAACAGAAACAGAAACTGGATAAGAAATGATGGATCTGAATATCAGGTCGGTCTGTTATGTAATGTACATATCTGGCAATCTACCTGTTAAAAGAACATGTACTCTATCATATTACATAAACTGCATGCATTGATACAGGCTTTATGTTCTCCACCTTGTACTTAGAATAATTTCATGCATATGGCATTGAAGAAAAATGTATTAAGCATACTGCATTTTGTATTGCACAGCTGATATGTTAGACCTTTTGATAACAATATGTGAATGAAAGTGACATGTGAAACATGCACATTATTCCATGTTGTCAAATGTTTTGTAATTATGGTGCATATTTTGAAATAAATGCATTTGACAAAATTACCTTTTTATTAAATGTTTTTCCAAAGAATTTTTAAAAGTTCAAAACAATAAAGTAGCTATTTAATATTAATTACTAATGACTCTTAAGAAGTTATTTGTACTCTATGAGAGTTAATATTAAGATCTAACACTGAATTAGTGTTAGTAAGTGTTAAATTATTAACTCCAGCAGATTTGATATTTGACACTTTATAAGCCTTAAGGTACTAACTCTCCATAAAGAGTTAAATTAACACTTTGTTAGCAGAATCACTTTTCGGCACAGCGTTCAATGTGACATCATGAGACTGAAAACGTTTGGCTGTCGTGTTGTTCCTCCATTTGTTTGGAGGACACACCCTTTATTATACACAAGTGTGTTCAATTAGATAGGTCACGTGATGTGACACACAATAATCCAATAATGATAAAAATAACAACAAATGAGAGCACAAAAACATTCATAATGTCAATACTTTTTGGTGTGGACCCATATAGACACTTTAAAAGTGTTGAAATCAAATCTGACTGTTAATCTGGGCCTCCTGGATTTGCGGTCTTACTAACCTTCCCCTTAACTCTTCCAGCTGTCCTGCTTTATACACCTCACCCTGTCACAACCTCCTAATGTGTTCAGAGTATCTTATGACTCCCAGTCATATGATTCCTTTAGATTAATAAAGATACAGTGAACGGTCTCTCTCCTCTCTCAAGAATTGTGTCTGTGTGACTTTGCCCTCTCCACTCATTTCCATGCCTCCAGAGTTCTGGCATCTGGACCTTCTGCCTCTTCATAGCTGCCCTCACTTTCACCTTGTTAATTCTGCTAACTTCCTTTTTCCTTGTTCCTCCAGCTCTTCCCGTTTTTGTCATTCATTCCCCAGGGTGCTCTTTCTGTCACGAACCACTAAAACTAGCTGCACATCGTTTCCAACTCCATCTTCTTGCTGAGCAATTCAATAAAAGAACTAGAGTATTTTTTATAGTGCCCAAAATCAGTCTGGTCTGAAAGAAAGCGATGTGAGATTCTGCTAACTGCTGCTTTGAGAATGTGACTGCATGGTTAATCACCCCACTAGAATCCATAAGAAAATTATTTCTTTACATCTGAAGGCGGCTTGTGTGGATAAATGGGACGAAATCACAGTTAAAATAAGACGTATTGAAGATGTATAGCAGAATGACAGCAGGAACTCAGCAGCTGGTTGTTTCAGTGTTTTGTGTCCAGTAGTACATGTCACCACATTAACGCTGGGGTCGCACTGCGCCACTTTCAGTCTTCACAGACTTATAAAAGACTTTTTGGACCTGCTCAGTTGTCGCACACGACACGATTTATCAAACCAATTAAAACCAGCTGACATGTAATACTGGCCTGGGCGACAAAGTAGTGGAATAAAGATACCACTAGGTGTCGCGCATTCGCAGAATTCATCCAGACTTTACCACAATCCTATAAAAAGAATGTGATGCTGCTGAAAACATTTAATATTTTCACCAGTGAAGATGATTAAGAACGTTGTTGACTAGATTCATTTAATTATTTCTATTATAATAGATAATAAATTCATGTGAGGACTCAAATGCGTTAACAGAACGCATTTGAGTCCTTGAGTTCATGAAATATTTTTATTCAGTTTGAAAATATAATTAATTTAGAGATGTCAGTTATTTCAATTCAACCTTAACTAAACGACTTCAATTCACAAATTACCAACACATGGTAACAAAAGAGATATTTTACCTTTCTGTTTAATATTTGAATTTTAATATAGCTTGTAACAATTATAGATATAACTGTGAAACTTAGCTGATGGGTGGCATTATGCCCACTATATTGTGTTTATGTTTATAATGCCCTGTTGGATTTTCATTTGTAGCTTGTGCAGTACCACTGATTGCCACCAGGGTTCGCCCAGCCCATGCTCACATTCTCCTCCCACTAAAATATAAAAATCACACAACTTGAAAGTTGAAGCTCAACAATTACAGAAAATAATTTTAATATCTGTTAATTCACTGCAGCACACATTTATCCAGTCCTTTCACACCGTGTATGCAGGTGGAAAACGTGACAGTCAGAACATGAAAGCAAACATAAGAACATCTGTGTGATGTATTTCTACAGCAAACAATTGTAAATAAATAACTGCGAGGCACAATGCAGAGGAGTTGGCAGTGCAGTTTTCAGCTTTACCCCTAGGAGTAAAGATTTGCTTGGGTGGTCCACTACAACATACAACGTTTGTGTCATGGCAGATGGAGGAAAACTCTCAGAGACCACTTAGAACATCGACAATGACAGCTGCTTTCCTTACACCCCCAGTGTACCTTCTGCTGGGACAGATGAAACTGGCACAGGCAGAGCACTGCTACGTCACTACAATGTGGAAACAATCATTTTTATTTGGCTAACAACAATATACATTTAGAGAAAAACAAAGCCAGCGTCTGGTACTCCTCTGGTGGGTGAGGAATGATGAGATGAGACGGAGGCAGGAGTTGCTGTTTAGCGCCGCTGGTCGTTCATCTGTATTGTGCTCCATTCGTAGGACTCTGCAGCAGGAAGAGAAGCACCTGATTTAGAATGAGTGTGTTAGGTTAACAGCCTGAAGACGATCAGAGCACAAAGGAATTTTGATGACCTGGTTCTTCTTGGCTCCGTTTTCCCATCAGGCCGACAAATGAGTTGATTTTATGTCCTGTGGAGGAAAAGGATTTAAAATATAGATTATCGAAGTCCACTAGTTTTACTAAGCTGAGACTAGAGGCTGGAACCCAGCAGGTCTTGGATGGTCATTTATTCTCATGTCTTTGTTTCTGGAATTTCAGAAGTGGATCTGCATTATGTCCTCTTATGAAGGCAGATTTATTCCTCAAGAAAGTAAATCAAATGTTGCATAACTTTGTGCTGGGTTATTAATTTAATCTTCATTTGTAACTTCAGGATTCTCCTTCCCCTTTAGAAGGAGCTCTTTTCTGCATCAGAATTTAATTGGACATGATGTCTGACTGTAGAGTCAGAGTGAAGTTCAAGTGAACCAGAACCCAAACTGACATGTTTAAGCTGTCCTTAAACATGCCTGTGATACAGGGATGGAAATATGCTGTCGGTCTGAGTGGAGGGCTGGGATACCATCAGTTCCATGGTGCTGAAACAGAGTGAGGAACGTTGCAACACTAAAAAGAGCCTCATGGGGATTCTGTATCCCTCCAAAAACCCGAGAACTGAAGCGTTGCTCAGAAGTAAAGAAACGAGTGAAAATCTATTTTGCCTTATGTGGAGGACAACTAAGTCCAACATGTCCTTGAGGATATTGATCTCTGCCGTGTCCTTCACTCTAACGATGACTGACATGGTCACGTTTGCGTAAGTGGAATAAATTGGATGTATACTCAATTCTGCTCGCTCTGTTGCATCAGTGAGGGGGTGAGTCATTCAGAAAAAGGGAACCCCAACCCCCACGGAGTCCTTGCATGTTTTAGTACCTTTAATCTCTTCTGTTTTTCCCCACAGCTTTGGGCCACCCTCCTAACTGACCAATTAATGAGTTAAATTAAAGAGATGTATTCAGAAAAGAGTCCTTCTGTAGAGCAATCTGTGGCGGTTGTCAGTTAATTAAACCCTGAAATTGTTTTCACCCACTCCGTCTGAGCCACAGCAATAAAAATCCAATTCAGTCAGTAATGCTGTGGGTGAAATATGAGAGAAAATTCTTTTTCTCCTGCTGTGCAAATCTGAATAGGTGATCCACTGCGGTTTTACAGCGGCTCTGTTGTCTAACATGGTTGATTTAATACCATTAAGCCAGAAGGAGAACTAAACATAAAAAACTGTCTTCATGCTTTTCAACCACAGCACTGAACGCTGCAGATCACTGATATCTCAGAACATCTCTCTATCAGACATGCATGTCTTAACTTGTTGGGTTTTTGCATATTTTACTTCCCCACTACTTCCACAAGCAGGATTAAAAGAAAGACAATCACTAAAGTAACTAAAGTATCAATATGACCATGATTCCCTATACAGAAAGTATAGGGAATCATGAATCATGTGAGACATGAATACAGAAAGTCCCAACAGATGTGACTTACTTTTTCTGGTGATCTGTGGGTTTGCTATGGAGAGACAAAGTAAAAGGAAATGATTTTATAAAAAGCATGATTAAAATGTGGAGCTTGTGGTGAATAAAATGAACAAGTTCTCACCCATAGAACGCTTCCCCATCAGACCGATGAACTGGTGCGGCCGCGGCTTTCTCGTCATCCTCAGGAGGATTTCTTTGAATGGGTCATTGGGGAGCCAGTCATCCTGAGCAGATGGGGAAAAAATTGTGTAAAAATGTCCATTGATATTGTTTCCCAAGAGTGGCATACTAAGAAACTGCCTGGACTATGTGTGTAACTGCAATTTACCTAAAAGATCCATAAGATTAAGGATTCTTTCATCCACTCTTTACAGATTAGAAATTGCAAGAATCAGCAGTTGTTTCTATTTTTGTCTTAAGATCTATTTCTCTAATATACATTAGTCTGGCTGCGATCTAGACCTAGGGGCCACTAATGGCCCGTACACTAAGTTGTAATGATTTATTGTGGGTTCATTCATCTGCAAAATGGCCCCTGCCTCCAGTTAAGGCTGGGGGATAGTGGCTTGGCACGATTCCAACCCACAATGTCAAACTCAGGACATGCGATTCGTGACAGTGGAGCAGTTTTAGGTTTCATCTTTTAATATGAGCAGCTGGAATTTATGTCATTGCAAAATTTGGAAGGTTTAAGCTCAATCTGAATTAAACTAAGCAAACTTATTCTGTTTCAATTTAAAGACTACTGACTTGTTTTTTTTTTTTATTATCTTCTGCGTCCCCAAAAACAGAGATCTGATTAGAAAAGCAAAGATAGGTTCCAATAGTGTCACCTTTTCACTGCAAAATGGACAGGTTTTTTTTCTCCAGGAGGAAATAAAAATTTGGTTATGGCTGCTAGAATTATACTAATCTAAGACCAATTTAATCGTTCACTAAAACTGACTAATCAGTTATAATATGATGAACATTTCTGTTTTCAGAAGGAAAACAGAAATCTAGTTAACTGCTTCCTTCTTTAATATATTGTGGGTAATGTAAAAGGGATGCACAGTTATTCAAAGTGCTTCTTTTGCCAAATATGGCAGAAACAAAAAAACTAATTGATTTGTACTCCATTTGGCATTAATGTTAGTCTTTCGTGAGATAAATTCAAACCTGACACAGAACCAATTAAAAATTGTACAATGCAGTAACCGGGGGTAAATAACAGAAACTCTGCATTGCTACCTGAATCTGGTTGCTGCTCGTCCAGTAGTCAGCTCCTTCTTTTGGTTCGCCATCTTCGCAAAAAACTTGAGCAACGGCAATAAGCGCCATTAAAAGTGGCAAAAACAAAAGCTTCATGGTGCCGACGATGTTTTTTTTAAATGTATTTTCTAGTTTCTAGTCACAGTAAAATTAGATAAAAGCAGAAACTATAACAGAACTAAGTGAAATATAACTATAACAGAGACTTGCTGCGCGCGCTGCTCTTCTCAGCTCAACACTGTTTAGTCCATAGCGCGTGCGCGTGCGCGTCAGAAGGCTGAACTCCTGTCTGTTTCCCCAAAGCTCTCCGCGCGCTCGGCTCCTGCACCAACTTCTTGTCTCGTGCGCCCTCCTGTCAAGACAGCCTCGCGGGCGTCCCTTTATAGCAGCTCGAGCTGCGTTGCTTGGTAACGCTGCTTTAGTAGTGTGATTACTCGTTTATGTGCGCATCAAATTTATACAGTTCCTGATATTCCCAAAGTTCGTTCCAGATGTCACGAGCTTTATATCATAAATATGACGTGATTCTGAAACAACTGATTTTTGCTCTCATTCAGCTGGTCTGCGCCTTTTCTGGCCTGTGGCCAACAGCATCTTTATACAAGTAGATGTGAGTTGAATGTTTAGTTTCATATAGGTTTGGTTATACATACGTTTCTGCCAACTCATTTAAACTTTGTAAAGTATGTCTTTTGTGATATTTAACTGTAATAAGCCAAGTTCCCTCAAGGAAACTTGGATAAATATGTCTGATCTAATTTGTCTAATCTTTGTACCAATTTGTAGACTCATCTTCCTCAAACTTAAAACAAATATCAATTATAAATATTAAAAGGCAGAAAAGGTGCCCTCTCTTACAGTCACGTAAGCACGGACTGACGCAGAGAGCTTGATACAATTCTACTAAAACGCTGTGTTTAGCATTGTGGACGTCACTGAAAGAAACTTTTTCAGCCCAGTGTGAATCTGGAGCTTTCTCAGGGATCCTCTGTTGTGTTGCTTAAATACTTTAATGCTGAAGGTTTCAGTCAATTAAAGCACAAAAAAATCATTTTTGCGCTTTTATTGACTGATTCTTAGTCTTTTTTCCATAACTTCAAGTTATACAACAAACAACTGGAAATATTTGGAAAAGGAAGATCAAATTCCCAATATTTGCCTAAATGGTAAATGGTTTGAGGACCCCAAAGTGCTTCACACTAGTCATTCACCCATTCACACACACTCACGCTCTAATTTGATTTGAATTTATTCTTCACAAATTACATGTACAAGCTCAAAAAGAATTTGAATCATTGATAATCATTTTAACACTAATATACATTATTTTTATAGTATTTATTGCTTTTTTATAAATGCTCAGTGGGTGGGACGGACGGATGGATGGATGGATGGATGGATGGATGATGGAGATGGATGGATGGATGGATGATGGATGGATGGCTAATCTGATTTAGCTATTGGAAACAGTGAGCAGGATGGTAGGAGAGGTAAAATAAATCTGCAGCTCACTGTTAAGAAAACTTTAGCAAGAAATGACATTTTAGTAAGAGGAAAGTAAAATCTATATTTAATTCAAACTCATAAAAGTGCATATTTTCCCTGCTGGACCGCCTTTGATTCAGACTAATTGATGGTCTGTCATCCAAATCGACCAATGAGGGGCTGTAATGAGAGTGTTTGGAAACACACTTATGATATGATTTGCATATGAAATTGTTTAGAGGTCTGTGTTATTACCAAAACCAAGCCAAACCGTACCTTATTTACAAGGATGGTTTTAATAAAAACATCAATAACCAATAATTAATTTTAGAGTTCCTGTGTGAGAATGTCAGATGGCATGTATGCCACCAATGTGTCCAACTGGCACTTCCTCAGCTCTGTCCAGACAAAGCTTTCTGAAAACTTACATAAAATCTCTCAGGTTGACTCTGAGAGATTTTCTGAGAGACTCAATAACTTTTGAGTCACATGACTCAAAAATTATTTCTCTAATCATTTTCTATTAATTATCATACTATGTCAGTATGATAAGACTCATAGTATAGTATAGTAAAACTCCTCATCAGATGTTTTCACTCTCCTTTGAGAGAGTGAAACATCCCTCTTTTCAGGAGGATTTGTTTTACTTCAGCTTTGTTCCAGGTGAATTCCCCTACATATCACAGTGTGGGTGTACAGCCTGGAGACGTCACCCGCCCATCACACAGCAATGTGACGAACTCGTGAGGATGGAGGAAGCCAGAATAATCAGAGAGAACAGACACAGTTCTGACAAATGTTGCACCTTGCAGATCACATGAAATGAATACTAAATAAAAATGCAAGACTAGGTCATCTTTAAAACTCAAATTTAGCTTAAAGACAGACCCCAACGTGTCCATGTGTCTTACTGCAGGTGGTCTGACTCCTCATCAGTTTGTCTTCCTCCTTCATTATTCTATCCGCCTCATGTTCCAGTACCACTGACAGAAAACCCCAAAACATGATCTTACCATCACCTTTTTCAAAAACAACATTTTTGCGTCTATTTAAACAGTTGTTCCTTTTTTTCCTTGAAAGATGTGCTATGGCTTAAACCAGTTTCATCTTAAACAAGAGAGCTAAAATTCAGGCTTGGTTAACCCAGATGAATAACCTTAACCTTTAAATGGAAGTTCTCTTCAAAAGGACCATGGCTGGCAGGAGGCAGTGTTAGTTGGTGTGAGTGTGAGTTTATGTGTCTGTTCTGCTTATTTTAACAGTGAAGAATGAACCTTAAAGCCATTGAACCTGGTTATGGGAACCACTTTGAACAAAGAACTGTACAATTTCTGCTGACCTTTCATTGGTTTAACGTAAGCGTAGATTGGTTCACCATAGAGCTACTCTGCTCTGGAATTTAATCATCCTCACCACCATGACAGCTCATCCAATTAACAGACGGAAGGGGAGGTGAGGAGCTGGAGGTGATATGGTGCTGTTGCTACCATCAGAGGAGCCACAGCTGTGGGGGAGGATGGAGAATCAAGGCGTAGGAGGTCAAGAGAGCCGGGACCAAGTGGAGGCATGCAGCTTGACACATCTTACATGTGAAGAGATGTGGACATCAGTCTCAAAACCTCCTCTAACCGTGATCCAGCAACAAGTGGGGCTCTTTTAATATGATGCATCAATTTATTAGAGCGTATTAATTGGTCTGTGTCCAGATTCAATGCATGAGAGACACAAAATAGAAAATCCTCAATATAAACACATATTGTGCTAAAACAGCTTTGAAGATGCCAATTTAAATATGCCACCTAAAACCTAGAAAGGTGCTTATTATTCTAAGCCAGGTCACTCTGTGTGGGGTTGAGTGATCTCTATGGGATACAAGAGCCAATATTTTGATATTCCATCTGAGAGCCAGACAATTAGTGAACAACAAGAAGAAAGCCACCACTAAAAGAAGTCATGACCCAAAACGCCATGTGGGGTATAGAGGAAATGTGAAGAAAATTCTACATTTAAGATTGTGACCCCTGACTTATGTTTAAAAATGATATAGGGGGGCGAGGGGGCTAGTGAGCAATGGACCTTACCCCAGCCCGACCTTTTCATTGGCTAATGCCCATTTGACGTCACAGCGCAGCGATCAGTGGGTCACCGTCTCACAGAAAGTTTTTGCGTCAGGACTCGAAAAAGAATGATTCTCCATCAGTGGGGAATCTGTACAGGTGATGTCAGGTATCCTGATCGTGTTTGTGGAACTAAAATTCACAGATTTCCAAAATCTGAAACGGAAAACCTTGTTTGGATTAAACTTTTTCACGACCACATTTGCAGTTATCCACCAAGTACCGAGTGCTAAGTGCTGCTCTGCTCTGCTCTATCAGAGCAGACCGAGGCACATTGAACATTTGCAAACAACAAAAATCACTCATTTCAAAATCACCCTCAAAACCATGAATGTCCTATTTACCCAGCCTTGCTGGGTAACAATAGGCGTCAGTGATCTTGTCCACAGCTATATTGATGCTGAGGTTCTGAGGATCTGCTGTTTTCCTCATCCACCGGTAGCATTTAGCTGCAACTCGCACAATGTTGGAGGCATCGAGTGGCTAAAACACCTTGATGTCGTCCAAAAAAGATGACATGAACTTGTTGGTTCACCTGTCCATGTCATGGCTGATATTTTGTGAAAATCCGGCAGAAATGCTAAACTAATCGACTCAGAAATACTCTGTAGTCAGTCGACGCCATGTTAACTAGGCGCGTTAAAGCTTTGCTTGTGAGACATGAAGTCCGAGGGGCGTTTCTGGGTGGGGATTGGTAAGGTCCATGGAGGAGTAGGCAGCGTTTCCCGAGAGCTCCTGCAAATTTTAAAATATATTTATCACTAACTTGCATTTAGGCAGTATTACAACAGGTTGTGAGTGAGTATAGTCCAGGCATTAACTAACTATATCAGGACAGGATGAAAGCAGATTTAAGGATGCATATAGCCAACAAAGACAAGAAATCCAAAGAGCCAGGCCCAGCCGCCCCGGACTGAAGGAGCCTGAAGGAGCTAACCGATGGCTAATGCTACCATCTCAGAGGCTATAAACTCTCTTCGCACAGAGCTACAAGTCACCAAGTTCGAAATTTGCCAGACAATAGATTCTCACATCAAAGAAGTGTCCACCACTATCAGAGAACTGCTCAACCTTAAGACTAAGACTCAAAATGCCATTCACGTTCTGAAAACGTCCAACGACCAACATGGCGCATCCATTGTTGAGCTCGAGCGAGCGGCCACACAATCAGCAGACGAAGTAACTGTGGTAATGTGGCCTTGGTATTCCTTTTTTTTTGGAGTTCTATCTATGTTTCTTGTATTCTTTTGATTGCTTGTTATATTTTGAAGTTATGTATTTTCTTAGGTTAGTTGAGTAAACTTTTGAGTTATTGTTTTGTTTTGCATGTTTTCTGATTGGTTATTTTTGAGGTCACGTGCCCGTATACCGGAGAGGCCGCTGCACCGGCGCAGCTGTTATGCATCTGCTTAACTAGCATGGAGGGATACGCGGCTACAAAGCGGCAGACGGCCTTAGGGGAAGCAAGGCACGTTTGGAGCTGAAGGACGGTGTCTGCGGACCGGTGGACCAAACGGGGGGACTGGTCGCCGTCGAGGAGCGGGCGGCTGGATTATTGACGAGGTTCGCCAGGAACCGGAGGATTTACCCAGATCGAGCCAAGAAGGGTTGAGAGTGGTGGAGGACCGCGACCTCTCCTGCTTGTCCAGCTAAGACATTAGACTCTCAATGATTCTTCGTCAAGGACTGCCTGCATCTCCTTCACTTTGATTATTTGTTACAAAATAAATTATTGTAACTTTTATGGGTTTGCAGTGAGACCGTCCGCAATCCTTGTAGTTATTCATTTGATAAACCACTCGGGTCCACATAACCGCGCTACAGTCGGAGATAAAACGTCTACGCACAGAAATGAATCAGCTAACAGAAAAGCACATAGATCTTGAAGGAAGGTCCAGACGTCAAAATATACGAATTGCAATGTTAAAAGAAGAGGCAGAGAACGGCGCGGAGTTGAACGGATTCGCCTCGCAGCTCCTGAAAGTAGTGCTGACTCTGGATGACTTGCTGCTGGTGGACCGAGATCATGGAGCGCTACGGAGGTGCCGGATGACACAGGACCCCCTCGGGTCTTGGTGGTGAGACTCCATTATTACCGCGATGTTACAACAATCCTCCGGAAGGCCTTGACTCAGAGAGACCTCGCCTACCAGGGACAGAAGATCCGTATCTTTCCTGACTTCACCGCCAAGATCGCAAAACGCAGAGCTGCATTTAACGGTGTCAGAGCACATCGGGACAAGCCGGGAGTTCGGTATGGACTTTTATACCCTGCAAAGCTGAGAGTGACTTTCAGAGGATCAGAAACAATGTTCACAGACGCGAAAGAAGCCCAGAGGTTCGCAGAGCTCCACTTTGGTGCTGGGGAAGAAGATGTAGGCGACACGCAGCGGCACCTGATGCAGGCCTGGAGTGACCTGGTTCTGGTGGTACATAATGCCTGGACTGTTCTGTGATGTTTAACCAGTTAAATTTATATAATGTTTTACTCTCGTGTTGTTTAAATAATTAACTGCCTTGAATATCGTTGACAATCTGGGGTGGTCTGATATCTACAAATATGTAGCTTACATAAGTTGACATGTTTTTCATATGTCAGTTTGGTGCTGAAATGTATATTTTTGCAGAGCCTTTTTCAACTTCTAATTAGGAGTTAAAAGTAAGGGAAGATGTTAGTTGAGTAGGTTAATGAGTCTTGGTTGTAAGAGTGTTACTCTTAATTTAATTTTTTTATTAATTTTTTTCTTTATAGCTTCCTTAGTGGGGTCGCGCCTTTGCAGGTTCTTCTAGGCAAGACGGTAAGCATTATGTTCAAGAGGGTGGACTGGGACTTCGATACCATGTATAATCATTTCTATCACACTTGGCAGGAATTCTATACTCTTTCTCATTCTAATCTGAGTTATGCAGGTTGATGTAACACAAACAAAGAAGGGAGGACAAGTTACTTTGGTCACATGGAATGTTAAAGGTTTGAATAATCCTGTGAAGAGGGGTAAGGTATTGGCACACCTAAAGACATTGTCTAGCGACATAATCTTCCTTCAGGAAACTCACCTTAACAAGAATGAGCACATAAAATTGAGATGCAGATAGTCAGGGCAAGCTTATCATTCTACTTGTGCAGTGAGAGCTAGAGGCGTGGCAACATTATCCATGTAAGTTACACCCTTTATCCATAAGTCAACCATATCCGACAAGGAAGGCAGATATCTAATATTAGTTGGAGAATTATACTCTGTTCCTGTAACTTTGGTTAATATATATGGCCCCAACACAGACTCTCCTCTTTTTTACAAACATGTTTTAGCTCAAATACCTGACATTTCGCAGACTAATCTAATCATTGGAGGGGACCTAAATCTTGTATTAGATCCATACTTAGACCGTTCATCAACACGTAGAGCAACAGCCTCTAATGCCAGTATTTTTCTTAAGGAATATCTAAATAATTCTAATTTGTTCAATAATTGGAGGATTTTTAACCCAAAGGGGAGAGCCTGTTCATTTCACTCAAATGTTCATAATGTGTACACATGAATTGATTATCTAATGCTGGATGGAAAATTATTGCCCTATACAAGTGAAGTAAAATATCACAGTATAGCGATTTCAGATCATGCCCCCCTTTCTTTAAATTTACATCTAGATAATATGAACCAGTCCGAAAGGACATGGAAATTAGACCCACAATTATTGAAAGAACCAGAATTCTGCAAGTTTATCAAAGATCAGATTACATTTTTCTTTGAAATGAATGACCTTCCGGGAACGTCTCCTTCAATATTATGGGAAACTATGAAGGCCTATTTAAGGGGAGGTATTATATCTTTTCAAGCAGCAAGAAAGAAAAGGAGCCGAGCAGAACTGGTAGATTTAAAGCAACAAATTAGGTGTCTGGACAAGGATACACCCCTCAACAGAAACTCATAAAAATTATTTCTCTAAGATATAAATATAATCAATTATTGTCAGATAATATTACTAGATCTTTTATTTTTACATGACAGAAATATTTTGAATTTGGGGAAAAACCCAATAAATTATTGGCAAGACAATTAAGGAAAATAGAAAGTGACCGTACAATTAATGAAATTAAGTCAGAAAATGGGGAAATTTTAACCTTAAAGACATTAATCATAGATTTAAACAGTTTTATGAATCATTGTACTCTTCCAATGCTGTAAAAGATTACTTACTTATACAGACATTTTTAGATAGCTGTAATCTCCCAACCTTAACTCAAGAAGACAAGAGCTCTCTTAATGCAAATCTCTCTTGCATAGATATTCAGGTTGCTATTAAAGCACTAAAAAATGGGAAAACGGCTGGTCCTGATGGATACCCTGGGGAATTCTATAAAGAATTTAGTGAACTTTTGTCACCATATTTGTTAAAAATGTATACCCAAGCAAACTTGGATAATATTCTACTGCCTACCAACTTTGTCAGATATGTTCCATACAGAGCTGAGGCTGGATCCACTTTTGATTGTACTCAGAGTTTCTGTTCAACTTTTTCAGTTTACTAAATGCCAACAACAATTATTATCTTATGCCTTTATCATAGGAAAAAAAACTAGTGTTGATGTTTTGGAAAAAAGCAGAGGTTCCATTCGTTAAGTTGTGGTTGAGGAGCTGGTAAGGCTCTCTGATTTGGAAAGAGTACAGTTCTCGTTAGCAAATAATTTGAAGCAATTTAATAAAACTTGGCAACCCCTTCGGCAATATATTGATAACTCTATTTGAAGAGGAGTTGATCTGAGCCTCTGTGTGATGAGATATAAGTCCTAGGGAAAGGGAGGGGGGTGGGGCATGGGAGTGTTTTTGCTTATGTAATTTCTGTTTTGTTTTTCGTATTGTCTTTCTTATGTTTTATGTTCACATAAGAAAAATGAGGACACATTTGTATTGCTGATGTTTCATTGTCCAGGTCTGATCCCTTAATAAAATTATTGACAAACGTAAAAATGATATAAATTTGTAGATTTCAGTGACAAATTTATGCTGTTGTTTTAAAATTAACACCTGTAAGTAAGTTTTTTTTTGTTGTTTGTTTTCAGGAAAATGCCTGAGACCACCTCATTCAGAAAGGGGCAACAGAAATGTCCACTTCTGATCAACGCCTATCAGCAGAGTGGAAGAGTGTCCAACTGACTGGCTCAGTGATGTCACACCCAGGATTAACAGCTCTACCCATCAATAAAGAAATAGAGCAAATAAGCTCTTTTTCTTATTTTCCAAAAAACAGCATGCACAATGTACATGGCTACAGTCCCTATCAACTTGTTTTTGGTCAAAACCCAAACCTGCCTTCAGTTCTGATCGATAGACCTCCAGCATTGGAAACTGATGTCAATACATGGATGGGTCATCACACTGCAACACTGCATGGCATGAGAAAAGCCTTCGCTAAGGCTGAATGTTCTGAGAGGATCCGAAGAGCCCTCCGAAAACAGCTGCGACCCACAGATGACAAATATGAAACAGGAGACAAAGTCTATTATAAACGTACAGACTGTCAAGAGTGGAAAGGGCCAGTTGTGGTTATTGGTGTAATATTCGTCAGGCATGGTGGAACGTATGTCAGAGTACACCAGTCTAAGATGAGAAAAATGAATGAGACACAAGAGAAACTAAAAGAGTGAAAACGAAAATCCATGTAAAACGAATGACCACCTTTCAAAGACACCAGCAACGGTACTTGATGAAGGACATGACTTTGAAAGCAAACATCAGGAGGAGATGGAACCAACAAGCAACAAATCACTTGATGTTACAGAAAACGGTGAATCCTTCTGTGATCCAGTATAACCTGAAGCGGATGGTCTCCCACTGACACACACAACTGTAAGTGAAGGAATTAAACTAAAAGCTAGACAAGGAATTAAATACACAGACAAAGAAACGGGTCAAAAATATGCTGGAAAAATAAGCTGGGCAGGAAAAGCCAGTGGAAAAAACAAAAACTGGTACAATTTAGAATATACTGAGCCAGAGGAAATTGCTGGATCCACAGTGTCGGTTGATATGGGACAAGTAAGCAGCCTCGAAGTGGTGAAAATGTCAAGACCAATACTGACAGCAGAGATGAAATATTAGTAGTGAACGAGGATTTTTTCTCACAAGCTAAACAAACTGAACTTGAGAACTTGAAAAGAAATAATGTATTTATGGAGGAAAAGGATGAAGGTCAGAAATGCATATCAACGAGGTGGGTGTGCACACTCAAGAAAACACAAGTAGACATAGTACCCAAAGCTAGACTGGTTGCAAGAGGCTTTGAAGAAATTAATGTTCAAGAACTTCCTAATGATTCACCCACTTGTTCCTCTGAATCACTAAAGATGGTTATATGCCAAAATAAATGGAAGCTGAATTCTATGGACATCAAAGCAGCTTTTTTGCAAGGTAAAGATTTAACACGGGATGTGTATCTTCGTCCACCTCAAGAGGCAGAGAGCGAAGGGATCGTATGAAAGTTAAATGTGTCTATGGCTTGGCAGATGCTTCTTTGTTCTGGTACAACAAGGTGAAAGAAACCATGCAGAAGCTGGGAGGAACTGTGTCAAAAGTTGATCCAGCTGTCTTCTACTGGCAAGATGATTTCTGTAAGGTGATGGGAGTTCTTGCATGCCATGTAGATAATTTTGTGTGGGGTGGTTCAGACATGTTTTCTTCAGCTATTATCCCCCAACTGAAAACTGCTTTTCAAGTTGGACGAGAAGAACATAACAGCTTCAACTACATTGGAATGGAGGTTCATTCTCTGCAGAATGAAATCAGAGTACAACAGCGTGCATACATTAAAAACCTACAGCCCATTCCTATGGATCCCATCAAAGCACCACAGCGGGAGGCTCCATTATCAGACACAGAAATGGACATGTTAAAATCCAAGATTGGACAGATTCTGTGGGTAGCAAGACAGAGCAGACCTGACATCATGTGCGACATTTCCATCTTGGCGTCCAACACAAAACATGCTACAATTCAAACATTACACTGTGCAAACAAACTGATCAGAAAACTTAAATCTGAGGAAGTTACCCTCAGATTCCAATGCTTAGGAGACATCAAATACCACAAGCTAGTGGTGTTCAGCGATTCCTCAATGGGAAACCTCTCAGATGGAGGGACACAAGGAGGACAGTTTGTCATGCTGATAGGAGAAGATGGAAAATTTTACCAATTTTCCATCTTCAAGAGCTTTTGTAGTCTGTCAACTGAGGCATGTCCAAGTTGTTTATGTAGCTGCAGTACTGTTTTTTTTCTTTTGTTATGTTTTCTGTCACAATGAGAATTTCATCTTCACCATTTGGTGTCTCACATTGTTTAGACTGGCTTTCATTATTGATAATTTCCTTTCTTAAGTTTACACAATAATGTCCAGAAGATGTCAGTTCAACTTTTATAGGTTGGTCAAACATCATTGCTTTGTCTTGAGCAATGTCCAAAACAGCACTTGCTCTCTTCAGTGATGTTTTGCTCAAAAGCATCGGTATATCTGCTGGAACTACTTCTGTCTCAATTTTGCATTTAGTTTCTCCTATTGTTACAGGAATAGTCACCTTTCTTGTGGATTGTACAAGTTTTCCATCCCCAAACCGGAAAGGTCTTGCACTCTTTTCATCTTCAATCTTTATCAATTCTCTCTCTTTGAGGCAGCCCACTTACATAATCTGCAAGCCATTTTTCACCGCACACCGCATGCAGTGTCAATCACAGCAGATCCTAAAGCTTCTACCATGAAGATTTCTGTGTCAGATGGGGATTCGTTTGAGAACAGAGTAATATTACATTCTTCAACATCATCTTTTGATCCCTCAACATTTGTAAGCTTCACATGTTCTCTTTTATTGGGACAGTCTTTTGCCCAGTGATAGGTCCTCTGACATATTGCACATTTAGTTCTTCTCCCGTGTTTGTCAAGTGGATTAGTCCCTGCAGCTGTTCTTGGGCTTTGCTCTGAGTTTGAACTCCGTTTTCCACCTGTGTATTTAGTGAGAAATGCTGAGTCGCCCTCTTGTGGCGGATAGACATTATCGCTGAAGATTCTTTTCAAAGCCGATTTCATGTTGTCCAAAGCTCCGGTGGAACAGGCGGTAGCAGCTGTTTATCTTTAACGTTTAGCCCCGCGGTGTCCAACAGCTTGAATGCTAACACTGCATCCGGTAGCTCCATTTTGAACTTACGTAACTTATTGTACCATCGTTCAAATTCGATAATGTAATCCATCATGGACGTGTCGCCACGTCTGTCGATCCGATCAAACTCCTTGTAAGCTTCGTACTGTCGATCCTTTTCTTCTTTTAAAAACACTGAATCCAGCTTGTTTAAAAGAAGCTCATTCCTGTGTCGTTGAGATTTCCAGCGCACTTTCTCTTGCTCTTCCTGTTAGCGACAGAGTCACCACTACCTGCTTCTTTTTGTCCAAGTCGGTAACAAGTCTCCATATTTCAACTTCATTTTTCCAACCCTCGTACGATGTCCTCTCGTCGAACAGTGGGGGAACTTTGTAATTTCCAGCAGCGGCCATCTGCTACCAATGATGACTCAATAATCACTCTTCTGATGTCAGCATCCACACTTTAATGTTCGCCATTAACAGATAACAAACTGCGCTCCAACGCTCTTCACTCAACCGAATGAAAACAAAACATCTCACACATGCGCAGTATGCTACTTACAACTTAACAGTTCACAGTAGGATTTTCCACTTGACGTGAAATCTTTACTCAGTTTTAGAGAAGTGATTTATCTTAGAACTATTAAACAAGCAAAAGTTAAAATGGAGTCCAACCAGCCTAGAGCAGAAGAAGTTGCATCCGGCAACATTGTTGAAATTGAAGTACAGCCACCCAAGCGCAGGAAGAAGAAGATGTCATTTGCAGTCTGTGGGAGCTGCACGGACATGAGGAGCTAAAGAAGTCCACTGAAAATATCGAACAGCAGGTGTCATGTCGGGTACCAGTTTTCTGACCCACATGCAAGAGCACACTCAGGAGAAACAATAATCAGTTAAGCGAGTTTATTAAGACAGAAAAATGAGAGAAAGGGTGTTGGTCAGGAAGCGGGAAGGGGAACCAGATCGGCAAACTGCAAGGAGAGGAGAGGAGGTGAGTGACGGGTTCAATGTACACGGGAATCCTCAGTACAGGGAGAGAGAGATGGATCTTACTTCCAAGATGGAGACGGAAGTTGCAGACCTGCTGCTAGGGCGAGGGTTCCAGGTTCCAGAAGACTGAGCGTTGGAGGGCGGACAGGTAAGATTAGTGTAGTGGGACGGAGTTGCTGGCGGAGGTCCAGGATATCCTTGTTCCCAGGGCTACGGCTACCTGCTGTTACTACCGGTGGCGTCCCGAGGAGAAGCCGCTGGGGTGGGACCGGGAGAAGGGTGTGCACGGGGCTTGGCGGCCGATAGGTACTTCCTATGGCGTCGTGGAGGAATACACGGAGAGGTCCAGGGGGAACAGCGATCACTGGCGAACTCGACGCACACGGGGAGACACCTGATGAGGAGAACACAGCGAGGAATTACACAGAGGAAGCAAACAACGAGAAAACGCTCGGAGGGTTTCTAAGCCGTCGAGGAGTAACGTTTTACCAAGCAAGGCAAACACTCAGGCGATGAAGTGTCGGCCAGCCGCTCCATAAGTAGGCCCCAGCAGCCAGCTCCCGGGTTGGCACCGCATCTCTCCAGGGGCTCAGTCGACTGGTGACACCTGGTGGACGGGAAAGGAAGCAGCAGGCAAACCAAAAAAAAACAAAAGGAAAACAAAACAGAACTCGGGCCATGACAGCAGGATGCTCCACTGGCGACTGAAAATGAATCTATCGCCAAGCACTGGAGACGGTAGATCCAAAAGCTGACAGACCAACACCTGACAGTGAATCCAGTGAGAAGATCCAGGTACCATTTAAAACCTTTTCGGATGAACATGTCCCCTTTAACCAAGCAATTTCTGCAGGAAATATCAAAAAGCAGAACAATTCACTGGTCAGTAAGGAAGAGTCCATCACTGGAGTGCAGGAGACGGTCAATGTAGAAAAGGAACAGCTCTCTAAGTCTGTGAAACAGCCATCAAAGACGAGGCGCAACAGGAAGACGCCACTGTTATGGAAATCTTTCCCAGAGTCAGACACTTGACTAGATCTGACATTTTTTACCGAAAACAGTGAGATCAATAACAGTCCTCTGCTGGAAAAAAAGGCATCTTTGACCAGCAGTGGAAAAAAGACAATTTGGAAATTGCTTCCCAATTCAGAACCTTGCAGGGATGTAAGTTTTTTTAGTGATTACAGTGAAACCCAAAATGTTTCAATGCTGGCCCCAGAATGTGATGAGGTGGAAAGTTATTCCAAGAACACTGAGATTCCTACAACCCAGCTGGTCACCAAAACGGAATCCATATTGAAACTGCAGGAGACAGTTGATCAAAAAGGGGAGAAACATCCATCTCCGGATAAGCCTGTGAATAACATTGAAACAGAGAGTTCAACTAAAATTCAGAATTTGCCCTGCTCTTCTGAAAGCACAAGTCAAGAAAAATTTACTTGTGAAGCCAAATATAAGGAGTCTGAATTGGAACATATCGAAAGAGATACATACTTAATGAAACAGCTTGAATAGATGTTTGATGTAAATAATAAACTAAAAGCAGAACTTAAACAGAAGAAAGCTCTGATCAGGAAAATACTCTCAGAAAGAAGTCAGAGGAAGAAGCCAGTGGTTTCTGTTCAGAGTCAGACAGATTCAGAAAATAACACAAAGCAGAAACCATCTACTTCAGTACAAACTGAGGCGGATATAACAGAAACTAGCTCAGAATTAAATCCAGTTTATAAAACAATATCCACACAAACTGAGATGGATGTGCCGGAAAACAGACATCACTTGAAGCCACTCCGTCAAACAGTATCAACGAAAACTGAGATAGATGCACTGGAATCCAAGTGTCAATTTAAACCGGTTTACCAGACAATTTCAACCCAAACCGAGCTCTTTTTATTGCTCAGAAACTGTCCCTCTGATACACAATTGACTGGACATCATGATGGGCAGACCAAGGTACTCAAGAGATCCTCAGGAAAGAACAGGAGACAGTCAGCGATGAAAGCTTCCTTTGAATTGGAAACCCTCAGTAATGAAAAGCAAACTGGAGCAAACTGTGAACAAGGCATTCCAGATCCAGAAATAGTTGAGTATCAGACCGCTACCATCAGAAATGAGAATCAAACAAATGAAATTGTCACCGGTAAAAGACAGCAAGCGATTTGCTTCTGTTGTGGAGAAACAGTCTCCACAACACAACAAAACAGGAGCCACCAAGATGAGAAAAAGCCATCAAAGAAATCTAAATGCAAGAGCAACAGAGAAAGTTGTGTTGCAAAGGCAACAGAGAAAGTTGTGTCTGATCTGGAGACCCTCAATACAGAAAATGTTTCTGGAAAAAACATTGAACAAGACATTTTAGTGTCGGAAATTGTTGGGAATCAGACAGCTACCAACAGAAATGAGAATCATACAAAAGATTCAGAGATCACTCAAGTTCTGCAGATCACAGAAGAAGAAACGGGCTCCACAACAAAACGGGAGCCAGGAAGATGAGAAAAAACTATCAAAGAAATCTAAATGTAAGATCAGGAGAAAGGCAGCAGAGAAAGTTGTGTCTGATTTGGAGACCCTCAAAATAGAAAACAGTTGTGGAAAAAACATTGAACAAGACGTTTTAGTATTGGAAATTGTTGGGGATCAAACAGTTACCTTAAAAAAATGAGATTCACACAAAGGATTCAAAAGTATAACCAGAGATCCCTCAGACAGATTGTGAACAGAGACAAACCTTTACACAGTTTCAGAAGACCTAACGCGTAAGGTTAATGCCGTTTCCACAGAAGGGGAGAGTGACATAATGACGGAAGAACAGAAAACATCCCCTCTACAGGTAGCGATTACATCACAGGAGGATATAATCCAAAAAAGACCCAAGGAATCCGAAGCTCAATCAGATGAAGAGTCAGCTGAGGAGAACAATATCTCCAAACAAGAAAAAAGCCCCAAAAAACATCTCACTGTGGAGATGAATCAAGAAGGCCTTAACTCCAGCACCTCTGCACCAATTCAAACACAGATGTAAAATGTATCCAAAGTAGACTTCAACATATGTCTCCAGGATATAAGGTCTGAAAGGAGGGTGGAGCCACGTGTGAGTTGGGTGATTGGTGGCAATTGGAGTAAGAGCTACTGTTGATGTTAATTGGGCATTTTAATATTAAAAAGCTAGGACTGGACGGGGGGAAATGTCTGCCCATGCAGGTGTGGGCTCACTCCGGGTGCTCCGGCTTCCCCCACCTTCAACATCAGTACTCATGTTCATCCACTGTAAGATCCAATGGATGAAAAATCCATTGAAAAATCTGAAGACGTAACAAGAAAGGTTCCTGTAGAATTGGCAACTACAGGAACTGGAAAAAGAGCTGCTGTTGTTAATTGGGCATTTTAATATTAAAAAGGCAGGACTGCACAGGGGGAAATGTCTCCCAGTGCAAGTGTGGGTTCACTCCGGGTGCTCCATATATCCATCAATCAATCAATATATATATATATATGTATGTGGTGGAACCCTCCATGTATGGTTAGTAGCTTCCAAGTCTTAACATCCGTGGCCTTTATCTCCTCCATTGGCCAGCTAATTATTTCGGCAGGGTATCTGATTACTGGTAAGGCATAGCTGTTTATTGCACGGATCTTGTTCTTGGCATTGAGCTGGCTTCTCAGGACTTGCCTTATTCGTTGGAAGTATTTGGCTGTGGCTCCTTTCCTTGTGACCTCATGAAGGTTGCCATTTGCTTGTGCTATTCCCAGGTACTTGTAACTGTCTCAATGTCTGCTATTGTTCCTTCTGGGAGTGAGACCCCTTCTGTGCGGACGACCTTCCCTCTCTTTGTAACCATCCGACCACACTTCTCTAGTCCGAATGACATCCCAATGTCAGTGCTATATATCCTGGTGGTGTGGATCAGTGAGTCGATGTCTCGCTCGCTCTTAGCGTACAGCTTGATCTCATCCATGTAGAGGAGGTGACTGATTGTGGCCCCATTCTTCAGTCAGTATCCGTAGCCAGTCTTGTTGATGATTTGGCTGAGGGGGTTCAGGCCTATGCAGAACAGCAGTGGGGACAGAGCATCTCCTTGGTATATGCCACATTTGATGGACACTTGTGCAAGTGGCTTCAAGGGTGGTTTTCCACAGCCCCATCGAGTTTGCAATGAAGGCTCTTAGAGTCCTATTGATGTTGTACATCTCTAAGCATTCAATGATCCAAGTGTGTGGCACTGAGTCATAGGCTTTCTTGTAATCAATCCAAGCGGTGCACAGGTTGGTGTGTCGGGCTTTGCAGTCTCGGGCGACTGTGTGGTCTACAAGGAGTTGGTGTTTGGCTCCTCTACTATTTAAGCCGATGCCCTTCTGTGCCGTACTCATGTATTTATCCATATGACAACTTATCTTAGCAGCTATGATGCCTGATATGAGCTTCCATGTTGTAGAGAGACAGGTTATTGGCCGATAGTTGGATGGGATTGAACCCTTTGAGGGATCCTTCTGTATCAGGATTGTACGCCCTTCAGTTAACCATTCAGGGTGAGTCCCATTTTGTAGCAGCTGGTTCATTTGAGCTGCCAGTCGCTCATGGAGGGCAGTGAGTTTCTTCAGCCAGTAGGCATGGATCATGTCAGGTCCTGGTGCTGTCCAGGTTTTCATACCCGAGACTCTTTCTTGGACATCTGCCACAGTGATGGTTACTGGGGCTTGTTCAGGGAGGTTGCTGTGTTCCTCTCGTAGAGCGGTCAGCCACTTTGCATTGCTGTTGTGGGACGCCTCCCTTTCCCTTATGCCTTTCCAGTATTGTTCAGTCTCCAGCCTTGGTGGGTCTGCTCTGTTGTTAGTACCCTGCCATTGAGAGTACACTTTAGCTGGTTGGGTGTAGAAGAGCCGGTTAATCCTGCTGGCTTCATTCTCTCTTGTGTATCTCTTCAGGCGGCTGGCCAAGGCTTGGAGCCTTTGTTTGGCAGTTTTGAGTGCTTCAGGTATGGGCATCTGGCTGTAATTCTTGGGTACTGATCTTTTCATTGTACCCCTTTGGATCTCTGATAGTTGGCTCACTTCCCTCCTTGTTATCTCAACGGACGATATGCTCAGCGAATGTCTCAGGCAATGGGGAACAGAGGATGAGGAGGTGGAGGTACCATCATGGGTGGACAAGCCTCTACATGAGATGTACCACCGACAAATAACTGAAGTGGCTGATATCAGGAAATCCTACCAATGGCTGGACAAAGCTGGACTCAAGGACAGCACAGAGGCTCTGGTCCTGGCTGCACAGGAACAGGCCCTAAACACCAGAGCAATAGAGGCTCAGATTAGTCTTTTTGACCCCCAGCGTTGTTTGCCTGCGTGAAATTTCCATAGGTCCAATAACATGGATGATGTCTAAGTCATAAGTCAGAGCCAACGCAACAAACTACATTCCACACATCAGTCCTTTAAGACAATTATTAGATCAAGCATTTTACCCATGATGTCTTCAGGTCTCTTCTGCTATCAGCTGTAGAAATATCTAAACATTATTTGCAAACTTATTTAATGGACAAACACATCTTGCAGATATAATCAGTAAATAAATCGTAAAAAATACCATCAGTTTAATCAAGAATGAAATAAGACTGAAAATGAAATTTTCTATTACAGTCAGGGGCGGATCTAGAAAAATATTTATGGGGTGGCAAAAGGGAGGCAAGGACTTTTTCAGGGGTGGCAGTATATATATATATATATATATATATATATATATATATATATATATATATATATATATATACGTATATATATATATATATATATATTAGAGGTGTGCCGATCGATCGGTCACCGATCATAATCGGCCGATTTCCGTGAAATCGGTGATGATCGGGATCGGCCGATCATTGGCTCTTGAACCGATACCGATCATCACCTGCATCTCATTTCTCAGCCTGTCTGTCCAGCTGGTCTCGTCTTTCCTTCACGGCGCAAACGTGCAGCAACAAATCCTAAGGATGTGTAACTATAACGCACTGAGTGAATGAGGACGTTTGCGTGTTGCGGCGGAAAATAGAAGCAGGTCAAAATGCATCAACACAACGAAGCTAATAGACATAAAAACAATGACGGAGTTTGGCTACATTGAGGCTCAACGCAGTAAAAAGACATGGAGGATCAGACAGCAGGTAAAGCAGCACAGCTACAAACACTCACCCGGATTAGCATGACGGTCAGAAAGATAAACTAATAACCTGTAAAATGATTTAAGTCTTGGAGCTGCGATGTAAGACGCTGGTTCTGCTGTTGAACCGCTGCTCCGCTACAGGTGGTAATATTTAATATTTAGTAATATTTGACACGGAGCCGCTTCTGCTCCACCTGGTAGAGACTCACACCGAACCTGTTTAAAACTGCAGCATCTAACCTAAAAAATACATTTTACATACGTATTAAAACTTTCTCTGTCCTAACATGAGACAGATAATCTCTAAAAAATAATCGATCTCCTCCCTGTTACTCCGCTCAGTCAGAAACAGCCAATCAGAACTAGCAGTAACCAGCTAGCCGCTATGCTAACAGGAAGTTTTCATTCAGTAACTCTGGATTGTTTATTGTAATGGATCCTGTTTTTGCCTTTGAATGTTAAGTTTTATACTTGAATTTTTTTGGCAATGTTGAGAGGTTTTATTTTGGCTCTTTGCATTATTTAGCCTCTTCAGAGCCTCATATGTTATCAGTCTGTTAAAGATAGTATTATTGATAGCAGTACAATTTGCACAATGCCTGTTTTGTTTAGTTTTCTTCTTGGAAAAAGTTATTAAAAACAAGTTTTTGTCTAAATTAAGGTGAATTCATGGTTCCGTTTTCTACATAATGTAACAGTAGTGTTTATGATCAAAAATAAATAATAATTATGTGATTGCTATCGGGGATCGGAATCGGCGATCGGCCCTCAGGGGTGATCGGTATCGGTATCGGGAAAAAAAAACCTGATCGGCACATCCCTACTATATATATATATATGTATATGTATATACACAGTCCAGTCACATTAATGTGACCACCACGTACTTTCCACTTCAGAGTTAAATAACCAATCACAGAAGGCAGGTGGCAGCACAGTGCAGTTGAGCGTATATAAAGGGTGTGTGTGGGCTTCGGAAAACATTTCAATCGTTGGCGTAATGCAGAAACGAAGCGATTTATCCGACGTCCAAAAGGGCATGATCATTGGCTTTCGGGCCAAGGGTGGAAGCATTTCCGAAACGGCTGAGTTTGTGAACTGTTCGCGTGCCGCCGTGGTAAAAGTGTACCGTGCATGGCAAAATGGGACTGTCCAAAATCAACGACGTGGCAAATGTGGTGCACCACGGGCCATAGATGACAGAGGCGAACGACGGTTGCGGAGATGCGTTCGGGCAGATAGACGGGCTACCGTTGAGCAACTGACCACTAAAATGAACCAAGGGGCTACCACAAGTGTCTCCCAAACCACTATTCAGCGAACATTGCTGCGTCTGGGCCTCCGAAGCGGACGCCTGGTTCGTGCACCTATGCTGACTGGTGTTCATCGACGACGAAGGCTAGAATTTGCACGCCAGTACAGCAGCTGGACGTCCACTGAGTGGCGACAGGTAGCGTTTTCAGATGAATCGCGTTTTATGCTCCATCGGACAGATGGACGTTGGCGTATAAGGCGTGAAACCTCTGAAAGGAACCACCCTGCAACCATTGCAGGAACGGTCCAAGCTGGAGGCGGGAGCATTATGGTCTGGGGAATGTTTTCCTGGCATTCTCTGGGTTCACTGATTATTGTGGAAGGCACGATGGATCAATACAAGTACGCATCTGTCCTTGCGGACCATGTCCACCCCTACATGCGCATTGTTTTTCCTCAGGATGATGGCATCTTCCAGCAGGACAATGCGAGGTGCCATACAGCTGCCAGTGTACGTGCGTGGTTCGAAGAGCACCAGGATGAGTTTACCGTCCTCCCCTGGCCAGCAAACTCACCTGACTTAAACCCAATCGAGCATCTGTGGGACCATCTCGATCGAGTTGTTCGCGCCATGGATCCTCAACCGCGTAATCTAGCGCAGCTGGCCACGGCATTAGAGTCGGCATGGCTCAACATCCCAGAGAAGACCTTCAGGGACCTAAGTGACTCTCTTCCTGCACGTCTCGTAGCAGTTCGCTCTGCGAAAGGTGGTTATTCTGGCTTTTGACAGATGGTCACATTAATGTGACTGGACTGTGTATATATATATATATATATATATATATATATATATATATATATATATATATATATATATATATATATATATATACAAAATATTGTTTTTAACTTGCTTTGTTTCAAAATCAGCTTCATGTAGCACCAAGGCTTAATTACAATTTCTTAATGTAGTATAGTTAATCATATTCACGTCTTTCATACTCCTGCTAATTGATATGCATTACTGATACGCATATCAATTGACATGCATTGTGTCCAGAAAACCATTTTATCCCAATACAGGACAAGGAGAAATCTGTCACAAAAATATTAGTAGCGCCATCATTTGTTAAAGATTAGAAAACTGATGTTTGATCAATTCTCTGTGACATAAATCTATAAACAGTTTAGTTTCTGTTAGTTCTGTCAAGATACAAGGGCGAATATCTACTTATATTGGTCAATCGTTTTATTTTAAATATGCTGTAGGAGCCGCAGTTTGACGACTGTTATAAATATCACCATGTTTTGTGAACACAGGGGATTAGCTCAGTTTTTGTCACTTGTTTTTAGGAATTGCAGCGGCTGCAATGAGTCACAATAAAGGTACAATAAAGCTGATAAACAGGTGAAGAACCAAACAGAACCACTTCTGTCTGTTTGCCAAGCCAAACATCCAATTAAAGTTCCACCAAGCCACTACTAAGGCACTGGGGTCAAGTTTCTAGACACGGGCAAAACAAGGTTCAATGTCCAAACTTATTAATTGATCTTGGTGATTTATTTTCCTCTTTCACTGAACAATTACAGAGATAAAAACTTTCATTTGTTCTCATGCTACCTCTCTTGTTCTGGAAAAAACCATTGGCTAAAACCCAAATGCCTGCTGGTCCTTCAGGCCCCTGAACTTATAGAAAGTGGACTGACCCACAATACTTGGTGTCTAAATGTTGAAAATAAACAAGAAAATAATAAAAATAAATAAATAAATAAAATCAACAAATATCAACCTACAAATAAACTCTGTAAATAATACAAAAAAATAGAAATTTAAGAATAAATTATCAAAATTCAAACGAATAAAGAAATAATAGTTCCAACCACTTTTATTCCACCTTTTCTCGCTCTGTGTGTATGGCGGCTTTACGGACCCGTTGCCATGGTAACTGACAACAGCTCAAGGAGCAGATAGAGCAGATCACCGATCAGGGGAATCAACTCCAAAAAACAAACATTTCCTACACAAAAAAGCAGCAAAAACACTAAAACAGAACATTCAGTCTGTTACGCTTAATGTCTATATTGTGATTATTAATAAGTTTTCGGTGGTTGATTAACTGATTTAACCAGCTGCTCTACTGATGACTTGGTGGCGGTTTGACCTGTTTTTAGTGCTAATGGAACCAAAACACACCGAACTGCGCAGCTCATGTTACCGTTATCAAAGTCAGTAGCAGGTTAATAACAGTTAGCCTAGTATAACTGACCCACTGCTCACTTGTTCAATGTTTTCTTTAAATTAAAACTTTTTCCTCACCTGTGAAATCTGAAGCCCTTATTACCATCATCTATGGTTGAATTAACTGCTAAACATCGGTCCGTTGTTCTGATTCTTTGCTGATTGTAGTATTTTCCTGACCACCGATATTAATGACTCAATGGACAGAAATGTCGCATGTGTGACTTACCATAAATCACATAATGTCCAGTCCAGTAATACATCCATCAATGCTGCTGCCTCCGCTCTGTCCTTCTCTCGCACTTCCCGCTACTCACCAGTAGGTGTCAGGTTACATTGTGTTGCATTCAATGTTGTCGGGAAAAAAGACTTTCATGCGCTTAATGTCCGATTTGCCATAACTATTTATTGGATTCATAGTCGCAAGCTGGGGTGGCAACAGGGGTGGCAAGACTCTCGTTTGGGGTGGCAGCTGCCACCCCTACCACCCCGCTAGATCCGCCCCTGATTACAGTAAATATAAATCTGTATATAGATATCTATATATATCTACGTATCGATATCATACATATATCTATCGATCTCTCTCTCTTTATTATATACCTATAAGTAAAGGTATATATATATATTCTCTCTCTCTCTCTCTCTCTATATATATATATATATATCTAAATGTATCTATAAATAGCTATATAAATCTCTTACTTTATATATATATAAAATCTATATATATATATCAATTAGATATCTATACATATATCTACATACCAATATTAATCATATATCTATCGGTCTCTCTCTTTATAAATATACCTATATATAAAGGTATATAGATTAAAAAAAAATCCCTTCTCACCCGTGGGTTTTTTGGTCTCTTTCTCTCTCTCTCTTTCTCTCTCCCTCTCTCTCTCTCTTTCATCCTCTGGGCTCAGGTCCGCTACCAGAGGTCTGGGAGCTTGAGGGGTCCTCCAGTATCTTAGTACTGCACATTTCTGGACTGAGATGTCTGATGTTGTTCCTGGGATCTGTTTTAGCCACTGCTCCAGTTTGGGGGTTTCTGCCCCGAGGGCCCTGAGGACCACAGGCACCACTGTGGTCTTCACCTTCCAGGTCTTGTCCAGTTCCTCCCTGAAGCCCTGGTATTTCTCCAGTTTCTCCTTTTTCCTGATGTTGTAGTCACTTGGTATTGCTACATCCACCACAACGGCTTTCCTGTGTTCTTTATCCACCACCACAATGTCCAGTTGGTTCACCATTACCATCTTGTCTGTCTGGATCTGGAAGTTTCACAGGATCTTAGCTCGATCATTCTCCACCACCTTTGGGGGTGTTTCCCACTTCGATCTCAGGGCTTCCAGTCCATATTCTGCACAGATGTTCCTGTACACTATGCCCGCCACTCGGTTATATCGTTCCATGTGCGCTTTCCCTGCCAGCATCTTGCACCCTGCTGTTATGTGCTGGACTATCTCAAAGGCCTCCTTGCACAATCTACACCTTGGGTCTTGTCTGGTGTGGTAGATCTGGGCCTCTATGGACCTTACCCCGGCCGGACCTTTTCACTGGCTAATGCCCATTTTACGTCACAGCGCAGCTATCAGTGGGTTACCGTCTCACAAACTCAAGCTAATGTACATTGAGGACTACCAGATCGACAGAAAGTTTATGTGTCAGGACTCAAAAACAATAGTTCTCCACTGTCAGTGGGGTATCTGTCCAGGCGATGTCAGGTATCCTGATCGTGTTTACGGAACTAAAATTCACAGATTTCCAAAATCTGAAACGGAAAGCCTTGCTTGGATCAAACTTTTTCACGACCGCGTTTGCAGCTCAATGTCAGGTATCCAGATCCATCGTAGGACCAATAAGAACAAAGGATTGCCTGCTGGTGTAAGTATTATTGCTTTGCTTTTGTGTTTAGTGAATGAAAAAAATAAAGTCAATAATAAACACATCCATTATGAAAACCTTTTAGCCACATACAGCATAAAGGCAGTACTGATACAACATCTACATCCTGAAGCCTGTCTGCTACAGTCTTAGGTTAGCTGAACAGATCAATATGCACTGTGTACCGTATCTGACATACATTAAAGATTTTATTTTACCTTTCATAAAGTGGACAAAGATAGTCATATGGTCTTAAAGAATAATCGCATTGTTGAGAACAAGAGAACCACCCAGAGCTGGATTCATGACAGACAGGAAGTGGCCTGTTGAGTCCATGACTAAGCATGAAACGTTCCTTTAATCTTTAGAGGCAAAGTTTTCTGGAAAATAAGATGTGATAAAACAAGAGAAACAGATTAAAAGCTTTTAAGTTGAGCTGAGTCTTCATTTAATTGTTAGTCTCTCTTTTAATTTCTCACCAGAGTAGCAGCAGCTCAGAGGGCTAGGTGAGCTTTTCAACATTTCTAACTTTCCTGATGGGATTCTGGGAGAAAACCTTTTCTCCCAGATAAAGCAGAACTTCTTCGGTGTATTCTCGGTCTGACCCACAGGTCATTTGTTCTGAGCTTCTTCTTTGTGTCTCGGCAGATGAATAAAAGTGACTCTAGTGACTAAGATTTGCAGTTCTAATTTTCTGGTTACCACCAATTATTGAACTCTTAATCAGTTGTAAGAGTCAGGATCTCCTTATAAGGCTGGTATTTATGATGCCTACTGTGAATTGGGATTCTCCTGTTTTTGCCTTTGTAACTCCTCAACTCCTCTGTTGTGTCTGTTTAGTTCCAGAGTGAATGTGACCTTAGCGTCTCTTGCTGCACTGTTTAATCTTTTCATTCTTCATTTATAACTCCCAGAAGGGACATGCTGGGATAATTTCTGCTGTGCAGTTAGAATATATTTCCACAAGGTTCTGACAGCTGACCTGTACCTGTAGCTTACAGTAAGTCCTTACTAACCCAAGACACTAAAAGTAGACACTTTATGTGTGTGACAGTCATGTTGTAGAAACGTCTGTCAGATCTGTGTCATGCGCTGGAGGCATGGAAGAAGGCAGCCAATCAATCTGTGGTCGTTTATGACCATCTGGAGCAGCTTCCTCTCTGCCGCAGTGCAGCTAGAGAACGACAGTGAAGCGTCATGGTTCAATACCAACTCCACAGTGCAGAAATAGAAGGACACCAAGAGCTCAGTTCTCAGGTTGTTCTCCCTGACAATCCTCAGGAAGTTCAGTCTCTGCTGTGCCTCCTTCAGGACTTAAGTGGAGTTATTATTCCAGGTCTTCTCTGATGTAGAGATCTTGGAACCTGAAATTTGGCACCATCTCCACCCTCTCCCCATTCATAATGATGAATGTCTGATTTACACCTTCTAAAGTCACCAATAAGTTTGACCTTTGACTGTGAGTTGTTCAAACGGAGGTTGTTGGTGGCCGACCAAACAGACAGTCGTTTCACCTCCACTCTGTATGCCGTCTCACTCCTCCAGTGCCGCTCATCAGAACAGGCCCCTGTCTCCAGATCTGAAAGCATTGTTTCTCTCTCTCAACAGTTCCCTGACCTCCTCTTTCATCCAGGGCTTCTGGTTGGGAAACAGCCAGATGCATCTGTCCAGTGTGACGGTGGAAACTTCCAGGTCTGGTGCCAGAAAAGTCACAGTTTATGTTCATCTGTTTGTGAGTTTTTGGGGTTCCCTGTGGTTTCACTTATGATTTTGTTACCTTGGTAACCTGATCTTGAATAACAGGATGAAAACGGTTGAATGGATGAACAGATGAAGTAAACAGCGGAAGAATCTCTGTTTTCTTACTGAAAGAAATGACTTCATTTTATAACCACATGACCTGGAGAGGCTGGACAGAAGAGAAGGCTTTACAGCAAAAAACTTTGAGTAAACAGTCCAGGAAGCTTCCAACAGGTAATGACTCAAACTCTGCCCCTGTTCTTCCTACGCCGCTCCAACACCTACGAGCCACATTCCAGCAGAACGAGGCGGTGCTCAGTGAAGTGGATGTGCTTGACCAAAAACAACCAGGTGTATGGTTTTATTTCCAAAAGTGAGAGGTGTTAAAATAAACCAGTACACAGTTATCATCTGTACTTCACACCATCAACTCCAGTTAGCTATTGTTGCCTGTTAAAAGTCAAGTGCGCCTATAGAGTGGCTGGCTGAATGCAGCGCTGGGGAAAGTGCTCAGGAGAAGAGCAGTGGAGGGGGAAACAGCTTTATTTATGTGAACATAAACAAAGAAGATAGAATATCTCTTCAGAGCTTATGGCCATTAGGACAGAACATTCTTTTTGAATGCTCTAAGAATGAATCACAAAAAGTGACATCTGCAAGAATTCACTTTTTTGATATTTTTTACAAAAGTTGCACGTCTCATCTGCCCTTCAGCACACACCACATACACACACACACACACACACACACACACACACACACACACACACACACACACACACACACACACACACACACACACAAATTTAGCACTTTGACAAGAACAAAAGACTGAATCACCTTTGGCAAGTTTTCTTAGGAGTGACTGTGTTCAGGCACAACGGAGCTCAAATTAAAGGAATTTCAATCAGGATAGTCCAGATGGGCCACGTCAGCTGTAAATGGCAAATCCACGGGACACTCACTCATTGGCATTCAGTCGCAGTTCTCAGCTCACATTGAGCTTCTCGTTAAGCACGCGGCCAGCAGACACTCCAGGGATTGTTCCACTGACCGGCATCGCTGCAGGTTGGGTCTTCAGATCCACATGTCACACACATGTTCAGTTTGAAGAGTCTGCATCTGTTTGGAACTGGTCTTTATTCATTTAAATAAGCCACAAAGTGGAAAATCTGCAGTGTGAGAGACAACACAATGCATATCTTATCCCTCTGATGAACTGTTAAATACTCAAATGATGAAACAAAGCATCTCAATAAATGAGTAAAGCAGATGTGCTGATCTTTATAGGTAAAATTGAAGGACCTTTGTCAAGCGGTTTGCAGCAGCACATTGCCAGTGTGCAGGTTGCTCTGCAGACAGACTCACTGTCTGCTTTGTTCACCTGCTGTGTGTGATTTACCAGGAGGGCAACAAGTGTGGGAGGGTGAAGCTTTCCCAGCGTGGGCGCTTCGCCTAGCCAACACGACATGGCCAACGCTGGATTTGTTACTAAGAAAGTTCCAATATTTGAGCAAACTAGTATGACTATGTCTCCATTTCTTTTCTTTTGTAAAAATTCTTTCACAATATTCTACAACAGGATTTGGTTTTTCAATATTTTATATCTGTTAGCAGGAAAACATTTCTCTGTCAACTTTGGCACAAATAACAGTAAACATATTGAACAGACAGTGAATATGAGTTTTCCAAAAATCTAAAATCCTTCTACTTCTAGAAAAGTGGTGAAATAACAACCATTATTGAAAGTAAGCTACAAGAAGCTGTGCAAAGATTGTCACATGGCATGTAGAGAACCCAGCAAACATGGGGGAAGGAGACGGAACCTGAATGTTTCAGCCTACACGGAAAAGAAGAGCTCAACAGAAAGCTAACATCACCCTCCATAGTTCATCCCCACTGAGAGTCACCTTCAAGGAAACTTGGGATTGACAGGTTTTGATAAAAACTGTAAGAGCACAGGCCTCTGGAGGTTAGCACTATTGTCTCACAGCTACGTTCAATCTGTATTAATCTGTATCTGTCTAATTAGAGTGTGTGTTCCAGATGATGACCCAACATGGACAAACTGTGGCTGCTCTTACCAGTCTGACACAGGTTCTGTTTATGTAGCATTTTAAAGCTACATAAACCCATTCAAAGGCAGTCTGAATGACTGCACAACGGGGTGAAGTCCTTTCATTTCTGAAGCAATGACATAAAGGACAAATCCCAGACACAGTCGATCACAGCATGGCGGGGAAACACTGAGAGCGCAGTGCTGGGGAGCCGAGTGGGCGTGTCTGTTCCTGTAACTGTATTTGATAAGCACATTTTGTGTGTAAGCTCCTTTTTAACAGAACCTCCTGGTGCACTCTCGGGTTTTAATTCTGTCAAGTAAGAATGAAATACGGCTGAGGGCTGTGTGCAATCTGGGTAATGAATTCAACAGAGCTTCCGCTTTTGGCAGGAGGTATACGGAGATAAATAGATTCTCTTTGTGTTGCCAATTAGCCTCGGGAGCACGACTTCACTATGCTTACGTATTTGGTAGAGCTTTAGCAGATTTCATTTGTTCTAACATTCATTCTTGTTTGGAAACTTTCTTCTTGTGCATCTTGTCTCATGTCTGGACAGAGACTGGATTAGAATGTGTTAATGAATAGTTTTGGGTTGTAAGTGTTGGCTATAGTTCATATATTGTTTTCAAATGTAATAAATTCAACTTTTCAACTTAGAATTTATTAGCTCATTAGCTCTTCCAGTATTTTATCTACCAAACTTTGGTTAAAAGAGCTCAACATTCCAACACCCTATTTTTCTTCTAATAAACAGCGATGTTTATTAGAACATCGCTGTTTTAATAAACAGTGACGGAAAGTTTGTCTGTTTTGGCGCCAGAACAGCTTTCATTTATCATGATCTGTAGCCTCATATGTTAGCTTAGCTTAACATATCAGTATTCAAGTATGAATGCTTCACATGTTAATAAATCCCTTTGAATTCAGTGTTTTTATTAGAAACCTTACTTGCCTAATTTTATGTATAAAAAGCATGCAGGAGTTCTTACTTTTGTGTAATATTTTAATAAAACTTTTTATTTTTATCTAACACAAAATCAAACAAGCACTGCAAAATTTACTGAACAAAACCATAACATAAACTGAACAAAATGCAACAAGGCAATTACAATACTTTTAAGTAATTCTTCAGCAAATTTCACCAAATCGGTGGAATTGTGCTACGCTACATGCTACATTGAGTTAGCAGGACTGAAGTGTTTTGGACCAGATTATTAGAAGTTTCTTTTCATATCTCCAACAGACAACAGTCAACCCAGAACTGGCCTCTGTTTTCCTTTATTTAGCACATAAAAAGACACAATGAGGCCAGTCATACCAACTCAGAACCAAACCATGTCCTCAGAGCAGGTTGGTATTTAAATCCAATCGAATAGCTCAGCTAGGACTGATGAGCGTTCTCCTCCATGTTAGTATTTGCCCTGTTTTTGAGAAAACACTTTGCAGTCTTCTCAACAACTACATATTGCAGTCTTCTGCAATATGCAGTTGTCATATTGCAAGCAAGCTTTCCATATTGCTAGTTTGCAATATGACAAGCCACCAAATTGCAAACCAAAACAATGTTCTATGGAGAGAAGTGCAGAGCAAGTGAGAGTGATCTGAGAACTTCAAAGATCACTTCTCAATACTTTGGAGAGTCTGGACACACGCTGAGGAAAGCCAGACTGTGGCTCTTTTCAGGGAGCCTCCCTGCTGGTGGGTCAAGATGTTTCAGATCAACTACGATCTGATAGTCATACACACTGTGTGCATGACTTAATTAAATTTAGTGTTCATCTGTATTCCTGTATGGACCTGTTGCAGCATGACATCACACACCCCCAGCTATCTGCTGTTCACCAACGATGACTGGCATTAGTCTTAGCTACTAAACAACATAATGCACTAAACACTAAAAAATAGTCACATCAGATCTGGCAAATTTACAATATTCAAAGACCAGGCATTAGATATAATAAAAATATAATCTTCATGGAAAACAGTTACAACATGAGCAGAAAGTTGGATTGTTTATGGGGAGAGTATTTGACAGCAACTCATTCAATGAATAACACATGTTCTGCTGCACTGTGACCTTGACACCAGCCTGGTGTGACAGAAGAGAACATCAGCAACACCACCAAGCATGTTGCATCATTTCTGGCTGTTTGGTTTGTTTGTTTGTCTCCATACTGTGGCATCTGTACAGGAAGAACATTCTATCGTGAACATTATATTTTATTCAAATTACTTCTTTGAATTCATTGATGCAGTTTGTAAAAATGTATAGAAACTTTGTCTGACTTCTGTCCAAAGCAGGCCATTAGATTACAGGAAGTTCAGTGTGCTTAAGTGGTGTGAGAATAGTGAGGTGGGAGGAGGAGGGAAAGACATGAAGTCTCTTAGTTTCAGATTGGAGATGAGCTCCATAAATAAATCGGCCCATTAGCCTGATTTGTCCTCCTGTCAGACATTTGGCCAGAGAAGCTCTGATCCTTTACAGTCTTCTTAAGTTTCTAATTTACCAGATTTCTGGTGGAGGACTTAGAAAAAGAACATTAGTATCTAATTTAACTGTCTTAATTTAGGACAGAAAAAAATTCTGTAACAGTCTGAGTCATAATCTCATTTTATTTTAGAAAATAAGACCAGGAGCATGTCTGGTTCCTTCCGGGCAGAATAAGGTGTTTTAGAAAAAAACTGATTGGCTGCTGAAAGCTTTCAAATGATTTAAAACATTGAGGATGGCGTACAGATATGGATAAAATACCAGGAGGATAATTGGTTCCATTTGTTGGTTTTCTTGCATAAATAGTGACTGATATTTTGTGACCGACTGAATTGTTACTTTGGAAGTGTCAGTGGTGGACTTCACTACTTTTAGCTTCCAGCATATAGAGGTCTCTTCTCTGTACAGTCCTGTGGGTGAAACAATCCCCAGTAAATGGACACTCTCCTCTCTCACTATCTAAACTACAAAGATTCGAGTCAATCAAGGTCAGAGTTTCTGAAGAGGAAGTTCTGGGAGGTTGGGCACCATTACTTCCTGTCTGTACAGTTCTTCCTGGTTGTGCTGCCGCTGATCATCCAGAGTCTGACCTGAAAGCCGCCTGAATGTGAAGGCAGTTCCATTCCTGCAGTCAATAAAAACTGTTTGACCTTATTTGGGTTGTGGTTCTTGTCCTCTGGGTCCAATACGTACTTAAACCATGACAATGTTTTTATAAACTTTAATACACTCCTACTCTTCACTCAGTGTGAAATCAACCTTTAATTGGTTTCCTGTCCCTGACAGTCTGCCTGACCTGTTTTCTGTCTGCTGACCTTCTGCCTGATCCTTTTTTGGCTAATTTTGCCTCTAAAATCAGCTGACCTGGACTTATTCCCCAACCTTTGACTATTGGATTGTGGTCGTAGTAGCCCATGTTTTTCCCATGGTGTGTTCTGACCATTTGTGTCGGGGATTCGTTCCAGATAGAAGAGATCATTGTAGAGTCCAACAGGAGTGTTGCAGAACAATCAAGGTCGGGGCAGAAACAAGGTCATAACCACATGATTAAAACCTGACAAGGAAGTACATTGATGTCTCTTGTCAGAGCTGGTATCAGTAATGTGGCCAAGCGTCCGAGGCTGGAAGGAGCTCAAATCGAGCAGAACAGCGCAGGTGTGAGACCACAAAGTAAACAAAGTCTGAACAAACATTTACTGACTGAAATATGAGTTTGGAAATAATATTAAAAAGTCTCAAACATTTCAGGTATGTCCTGCACCACTTACCAATAACCAATAGATAACTGACCAGCAGCAGGGGTTAAGACAATCAAAAAGCAGGTTTAACAAATACAAAGGAAAAAAAGATCACTGCCTTGCAAAGGTAAAACCTTCAGCACACTGTTTTATTGATGTTTTGTGAAGATATTTTGTCTTTGAATCAGAATATTCCCTTTAAAATTTCCTGAATTCTTCCATCAAGGCCTCATACTCAAATTGAATGAAAGAAATTCCATTTATAAAGTTTATAAAGAAAAAAACAAAACTTTAGGCTCCATAGATTCCAGACCGCCTCTTGTCTTTTCTCTAATCTACAGTACATGTTTCAGTGGCTTATCACCTGGGTCATTTGAACTTATATTTGGTATATTGATATAAAAACATTTACAGTTTTGCTGGTGTTGCTGGACAGAGGTCTTAGCGTTCTACCAGTTGTCAGTAATAATAACCAGCTGTGGAGCGTCCACATAAAATGATGTTCTGGGGTCAATCATATATTTCTCAGCAGTTTTAAACACACATTGCACTTCAGTGTAATCACAAATGTATGTGAAACAAAACACTTTAAATGTCACTGTTTGTTGCTACCATTACATTTTTAAAATGTATTTGAATTAATCTACTTTATAGGATAACAAGAATGAAATAAAACTAGTTCTCTCCCTGCTTTTTGTTCCATTCAGAAGCTTAAGATGGTCTTATGAAGACCAGCAGCCAGTTCAACGTGGTGAGTATCATGTTTAAAACAACTAAGTTTGTATTAAAGTTCTTTACATGTTTATTAAGATTGGCAGGTCCTTTGGATCCATGTCCATAGATAATATTCTGAACCCATTTCATACCATAATCCAGCTGGATTCATTTGTGTGATGAAATGAAAAAGCGAGCTGCAAAGAACAGGTTCATCTTTTTGTTTCAATAGCACAATTAATTATCAGGACAATTCTCATAGTGCATTACCTGCTCCACAGAACTCCATTCAGTGATTATCACTGTCATGAAATATCATTCACTCCTTTTCTACGTTATAATCAATATCTTACCATATGTTATCAAAACAAACATGACTCTATTCTATCACAGAGCAAACAGCAAAAACAGATCCTCTCAAACTTTTTACGCCAATGATCTCAGACTCCAGACCTCAACAGTCAGAGTCCTTTAGATGTCTCTGCTTCAGCACACATAGCTCCAGTATTAGCGCATTAGCTGAGCTCTATAGAGCTTGCTCCATGCTAGTGAGGCACTAAAGACATTTAATTCAAGAAGCTGCAGGACCCCCGCCCTTGAGGAAAGCAGTTTGAGACCACTGCTTTCACCAAACTGGTCCTATTCAGAGTGTGACAGCTAACAATTCTCTTTCTGTTTGTGTTTTGCTCTTTAGCTTGTTTTTATTATTATTATTATTATTTTACTAGATGATTTGAGCGCATGTTCATCATTTGCCAGCTGTTTGATCAAATGGCTGTCATATTTTTTTATATCCAGAACAAAAGGAAATGGGATTTGAGTTGGTAAATTGACTACAATGAGAGAAGCAAACAGTGCCTCTGCAGGGGGCTGATGCTGGTTCCTGGGTTATTCCCGCTGCATGTTTATCTAAAATCTTCATATCCTGGTTGGATGTTGATTGAAGCAGCTGTCAACGATCTGACCTACAAGTCAAATACAGGCTGAGTTTACAGCAAAGTGATTCTCTGTGGGATCACTGTGTTCAGGGATGAAGACAGAAATTGCCTGGGGGTTATAATGAGGACTTCTGCTACCCATAAAAGTTTATCACTTTACAGCGGAAATGACTGCCCTTGTCAATGATCAATTTATCGGTCGGAGGATCATTAAAACAGCCATCAGATTAGAGGAGAAACATCTAACCATGGTAAATCAGAGTAACAAAATAATAATCACAAAGCAGACCCAGTGAGGATGTTCTGTACTGAACCAACAGCCAGAACTTCACTTAACCTGGTTATTTTAAACCTATAGTGATGTTAGACATGGCTCTTTGTTATGGTTTCTAATGGCCTGGTTCACAGAACAACTCAGTTTTTAAAGTAACTCTTTCTATATGGAAGGAGAAAACCTCACACACACTCTGGTCTTCACAGCTTTACTGAGAGTGTGTTTATTCGTGGGTCGTCTTCAGGTCAAACATCTGAACAGCAATGAGGCATATCAATAGATCCATTTTCATCTGAAACTGTTTGCTGTAAGAAAATGGCGTTTTGTGTTCTTCTTTTACTGCCTTGATTCAGATGATATAGTAATTTGTACCACTGAGCTACACTAACTTCATTATAATTACAGGCTGTGCAGAGTAGTGCATTGTGATCTGACAGTAAAAGAGCTGCTGGTTCTCCCTCGCTCCGCAGCAGCATAATTACAGTGACAAGAAAACATTTGAGAGCCATTTTTGGCCTCTTAGTTGACAAAACATTTAAAAGGATTTCACTGAGACTAGTGCATCATTAAGTAGGAGATTTCAAATATGTGTAAGAAAGCTGAGCAATTAACTGACTGGTTGGAAACTTTTAGATCATTTTCATTTGAAAAAAATTCCCCTTCTGATTGGCTATGAAATATTGTGTTAATGCAGTTGCTTGTTTCCACCTGTAGTGACTCGTTCTCTGCTGATTGTTTTTGTAATTAGACCTAAAGCAGTTATTTATTCAAACTGAGCCGGTTATTAAACAGTTTATTTTCTAAGGATTTCTCCACATCATGTCAGACATTCCTTTTTATCCAGTCTTTAATATTAAGCTGTGTCCCGTACTCTATGTACACATCAGATATTTTGTTTGTGACTCAATATTGCTATAAAGTGACTTTTCCAATATTGTCATGGAAAAGTCACTTTATATTTTTAATTTGTTCACACACATCTGACTTCTGTCTTCAACTGAGCCAGACTGACACTGTCTCTAATAACATCATATTTGTATGAATTTGTGAAATAATTTTATAGAGTTAACATGAGGAGCACTAATGAAAGAAAACAAAATCCAAAAGCATAAACAGAAAATGTTAAATCAACACTTCAAGAGTTAAGTTTAATATTGTACCTGTCTATTTGGTCTTAGAATTGGTGTAAATTTCTCTCTGTCTGAATATTCAACACTTCTTATGTTATGTACATCATGTATAATGTTAATATTGTGTATATTTATTCGTAAGTATTATGATCGTACCTTCTTACTTTGTGTCCTTTGCACTCTTAGATTCAAATCTAATAGTTATTATTTATAATTATGTTATATGTTATTAATCTATTATTAATGATCAAAATTAATAATAAATTTCTCTTGGGAGGGAAATAAAATAACAATTATATTATATTCAAAAAATTAAGTGTTTATTCTGATAAAAAGTTGACATTATGCAGGGTGTGAGGCTGGCTGAGAATTGGATAATTTGGTATCACCCTTTGTTCTTGTTAATCATTTTGGTGAAATGTGTTACTGTATAATTTTATCTAATGCTGTAAAGTATGCAGGACAGAATTTCATTAATTTCAGTCAAAAAACAGGCAGCCAATACTGACAAAATCCTCTCTGGTAAATGGGTTTTCTACTGATAAAAACCTATTCTGATCCATGTCGTTTTCATTTTCCTTTGCAGTTTTTGTATAGTGAATGTGTTCAGAAAACCCTGATGGTCATGTTGACAGAAGAAGCCCAGGACGCATCAACAACATGAAGCTGTTCAAAAGTAAATGTAGCAGCACAAACACAGAGAGGAGACATTGTTCATGAAGTTAAAGACATTCTGTTTGCTCACCTTTTCCCAACATATCAGTGAGTGCACACCTGTGGGTGAGGATGACATCACCACTCACTACGGCAACTGCTGGGGTATAAGTGTTTAGGAAGCTAATCAGGTGTATACAGCTCTCAATAGACAAATGGAAGCTAACTCTGATTTTTGTCCATAATGGCACCCCATAGAAATTCCTTATACTGCGCATGCATGTGGCAGCAATGGAGACAAAAACTTCTCTTTAACAGGATTTTTAAAATGTTTAAAAATGTTTTTATAAGAAATGAATTATATGTATAATATATAGATTTCCTCTTGTAGACGTACTGCTCCATCTGGAAATCGAGGTTCATGCCTTCATGCCCCCTATGTCTCTCTCTCTCTCTCTCTCTCTCTCTCTCTCTCTCTCTCTCTATACCACACACACACACACACACACACACACACACACACACACACATATATATATATGTATATATTCGTGTATGTATATATGTATAAACTTGCACTATTTAGGTAAATTTTTAAATCTTTTGAGAGATTCCTAATTTTCTCACAGAAACAGACTTCTTGGCTTAATGAAAATATTTTAGGTCTAATTCTGCCAGGAGTATGAATAATTTATGGTTCATCTGCGAACCCCAGCATGTCAGCCCCTTCATAAATCTCCAGTGCTCTTGTTGTTTCACCAGCTCTACTGAACTCAAACCTCTCTCTGCACTGGTCCAGTCATTTCAGAGTTTGTTAGTTTAGAATTAGCATTTCTTTACAACATCAACTTAAGTAGTTTGGTGGTGACACCAGAACACCTGGGTTAGCTGATGTCCAGATGAAATGACATGTGCAGTGATAGAAGGAGGTAATTAAATTTATAGTATGTAACTTTTATACAAAAAATGTGTCTTCCATAATTGTTAAAACTGTCACCAAAAAATATTTTTTATAAAGTTACATACTGAAGCTTTAAGACAGAGACAAACTAAAAGTTGTGAATCTTAGGGCCCTTTGAGGTCGTCAGTGGATGTTAAGAAATAGTTTTCATATAATCATAAGTAAAGATGAAGGACACAGAACATTGATCAAAGACATGTTAAAACGTAACATTCCCCCGTATCCTCAGCTGTTTGTGTGGTTAACTGGCCTCTGTGAATGACTCCTATTGTTCCCACTTTGTTCAATGCAGTAGGGAGATATGAAGGCTTTCAAACAGTCACACAGAGCGAAGGGCCCAGCCACCAGTTTGACCCCAGTCAAATTGATGGCTGGACTGGTTTTGAAGCCACTCCCACTGCAGTAACTGAAGGGTGTTTGTCAGATGTGTGCTTTACAGCAGGGCAGTCAACACAGAGATCATGGCAAGGAGGAACGACTTTATAAATTCACTTTTAAAGGAGGAGGAAATAACAGTTGAGCTGCAACATCTAATTTTATTTTTCATGTGATCAGAAAAAAGAATGAAGCACGTCGTCAAAACTCTCCATCCTGCTGTCTGGCTGAAAAATCAGCTTCTGGGAGTTGAGTGGTTGTGGCTGCGTTCTTCAAAAGCAATGCACACATTAAATTCTGACCAATCACATGATAGTTTTACATACAGAAGGGGACAAAAGGTTTGTTGTCCTAACAGTCTTCTCATTCATGAATATGTTTTATCATGGAAGGACTAAAAGTTAAATACACATTTACTTTTTTGAAGCCAATTTTTATATTTTCAAATATTGTTGTTATTATTACATTATATTACATTTAAAGGGTGACTACTTAAAATCTTACTAAGTCTACGCTGTCCTCTTCGCTGCAGGGATCTGAAGGGAACTGTTCCCACACTGTCTCCAGATCTGCTCTGCTCTAGTACTCTAAACAGGTCCACATTAAAAATTCAAGTGAGGGGGTTAAGTTACTTTTGTGGGTTGAATACGACTATTACATGCTCACTTTTAATTCATGGTGCTTCTATTAAAATCTTAGAAGACAAGCTCATGTCAAGCTTGAATCATTTTTACAGACACTTCCTTTATTCCCTGAAGAATCGAGGATCAGATTAAAAATTCAAGGCTCGTCTTTGAATTTTCTTTGTAGTTAAAATTGGAACTGGTGACACTGAGAACCTTTTAGAATTGCAGATTCAAATCAATTAGCAACAAAACAAATTTCAAACTTTGAATTCTCCAGAGAAAATTTACACATTTGACAGCAGCACAGTGTCATTATATCTAGTTGACAATAAACCATTAGGAACATTTACAGAAGAACAAGATGACAAGCTATAATTATCTGACAACATTTCAAATAATTATTTTTAGCAGCTAAACGTATGAGATGCAAAGAACATGTTTTTGTATCATAAAAGTTGTTTCCCCAGCAACACAACCTTTAAGATTTTGCATAAGATAAAGTACAATACACAGCATGTTCATAAACATGTTCTTCTAACATCTATTGGATGCTTTTTTGAATTAATATAATAAATTCAGTTTCATTTGTTTTTTTTCTCTTTGTAGAAGTCACACCTGGTCTGCTGTTGTGTTTAACTGAGTCTGTGTCTTTGTCTCCTCTTTCCTGGAGATGGTCAGCTGAGCTGCACATGCATGTTCTCTTTCTATGGAGGACACTGGCGACTAATTATATGTGAGTTTGGAGATGACAGAAATGTTAATTTAAACTTTGTTTCTTTACCCTTTTTGACATAAGAAACTTAATGATTTCGCGTGGTCCAAAAGTTTTAAAATCTACTTCGCTCTTGGTTGAGTTCATTTGACACAGTTCCCACATTTCTGAAACAATCTCTTTGTTATTTTTCTGCTTTACTTTGAGTACACAAAGGTCTGAGAAAAAACTTTATCTCAGAGTCTTTGACTCACTCTGTTTAGTCACATTGTGTCACACTGAGGAGGTGACAGCGTAATTACAGCTACATGACGCAGAGTGGGTGGATGCTTTGAAAGTTTGTCTTTCCTGCATCCTCTGTGTCAAAGGGTGCATTTAGAGTCTCCGGCTCTCTGACTGCACACAGAGCAGAAGCAAAGTGTGGCTGCAAACTGGTGCAAGCTGAGCCTCTGCTTTCATGCTGGAAATAATCCTCCTTCTTCATTTCCGTCTGTTAAAAAGGTGAATTGAGCCAAAGGACAGATAAAAGCTATTCCCAGATCATTCTTTATGACAGATGGCTGTTATTAAGCAGAAATAGACATTTGAATGGGAACGCAGTGGAATGGTGTCAGTGCAGATTTCCCTCTGTCATATGCAGCATTTCTGTAGTTGAGTATACTGATATAATTAATGCAAATAGGGCTACGGCACCAACACGCTTTAGGAAAGAGCACAGCGACAGCTAATGTCACTTAATCACTTAAACTCCATGTAAGATAAGAAGGAGAGCCAGAGCTGCCCACAACAACCTGCAGCTGAACGTCTCCGGAGCTGGAAACTCATTCTCACATATAAGCCCAATAAAATACACCAACATTTGTCATTGTAAAGTGAAAAAGTGGAAATGCTTCAGCAGGGCATTGTAGTTGTGAAGCAAAGTTTATCAATGCTGTGTGATGGTGTATCATCCACTCCAGTTTTATATTTGAGAAATGAGGAAGAAGAGGAGATAATCATTCACCTGGAGAAATGTTGGATCTGAAGATTTAGTTTTATTATAACATTCTAGAATAAATGTTCATTCTTCAAACCACAGATGACTCATGAATTCTGTGTATTAAGAATTATGTCTAACAATTACACTTTGAGGCTCAGATACCATGTATCTGAGGGACCATGATAAATATATCATGGTCCCTCAGATACATGGTTATAATTATTTCATCGTATTATTAATACAATCAAGTGAGCACAACCTGAAACTAATACTTCCTGGATTCATTGTTTGGTTCAATCTGAGCGTTCAGTCTTCAGTAAGAGCCATCCTACATCATGACTTGGTAATCTATACTCAGTGGAGGTTATAGAAATGTGTCTAATTTCTGATTGGTATTTATCCACCATGATGATTTCTGATATCTGATTTTTAGTTCACTCCACTAATTAAATGCAACCACAGTGAGACTTTAGTGTGAACGGTTTATGTCTCCAAAACGACCCGCATGCTCAAAAGAAGAACGATGATGTCACACAGCAGCGCTCTGTTTGTGGAAGTACTAATGGACGCCACCATCTGTAGATCCATGTTCAAGTTATTCAGAGCTGACAATGTCAGCACAAAATCATCAGAAGACAACAAAAGCTGATAAAAATCACAACTAATAGCAAAGGCTTTTAGTGGATAACTGACTGAAAGGCCTGTAGAGAAGTCAGGCTGGATGTGTGGTCAGTGATGTCGTTATGATGTCATCTGCTTCTCTGCCTCTTTCATGATAATCATTTTTTGTATTCTTTGGAAATGAATGTGTCTCGCTTCTTCTGGAGCAGAATCACATCATATCACATCAGTGACTTACAAATCAGATAAAATGCAACAAAAATTGGATTTGGGCTGCATTTAAATTGATCATAAGCCACATCAAAATGAAAACAATGCAAAATGAGTGATTAATACCTCTGAAAAATATTTATTTGGCGGGTTTTGAATAAGACTGTTATGACACTGTCATAAACATGACATAACATCAGTCATTAACATGAATAAGTCTTCATGAATATTTATGACTGTTGTCATAAGATGTCATTCGATAAATCATGACATTTTTAATACAAAGCTGAGATTATTCAAAATGTCGTTGTTATGACAACTTGACATTAACCAATGAATCATGATCTGACATACATTTGTTATAAAAGTATTATTGATTAAACTTTAAAAATTATGTAGCTTCGTTATTAAAGCTAAAGTTTAATCAGTTCACAACCCTTCAAATAAATTGTTACCGAAAAGTATCAGGAAAAGGTGTTTGGGTTGAGTTTAGTATTAGTATTGCAATGTAACACTTTCTTGTTATAGTGAATAAAATACAATTTAAGATAAATGTTTGGTTATATTTCTGTGTGGTGTTGACTGAGAGCGGCCTATAAGCCTGAACTGTCTGCACGATGTGAGAAACGAATGATAAAAGCTGTGAGAAGTGAAGAGACACATAGAAGGTGTTTAATTTAAATTTAAAGAAAGTGGAAAACAGTAATGATTGTTTTCATTTTACTCACAGCTCTGTGTTTAGTCTCATGTCTGCGTTGATGGCAGCGCCAGTAGATTTCACTTTGGTTCTGTGGAGGGAAACTCCTTCCACACCAATCACTACAGATACAGTTTATGTTTTATATACTGTAGATATAAGTGCATTTTATCTTTCTATGAGCATGCGTGCCTCAACAATAAAGGGTATTTCTATTCCATTCTATTCTATAATTGATAGTTTTGAAGCATCAGTGACGCTTCAGTCAGTCAGCATGCAAACAAAATGGATCAACATTTCCAGGATTACCTGCTTATTCAGCAAGATGTCAGCAGTGAAAGAGAAAGCTGCAGCTGAGCTCACGGTTGTGTTTGTGTCGGTTGGCTCACTGTGTGTGAAAAAGATGGAAAAAATCATTTCTGTAATAATGCCATTCATTTCTGTCGCTCTAACTGATTTTTGGTTACTACTCACTTCAAAGACTCAAACTGATCGTCATCAGGAAGTCAAACCATTTAATAGGCTCAGCAGACAGAAAACCTTTGTAGGTTAAAGGATCAGATCTGACCTTTTCATGCATCCTGTGATAATCTGAGTGGAGTCCTGGTGCTGCTGGGAGTTACAGCAGTGGGAAAGATGCCTCCCTTTTTGTCATGTATCCCATGTTAATGTGTTCTTGCTAATGAAATGAAACCACTCTGCTGCAGGACACAATGTCAATATTTTTGAACCCTGCATTGATTTGTCTTCCCATAAATTTGATGATTAAGTCTTCTCAGATTATGACTGAATCCACAAAACCATAACTCTCTGAACAGACAGGTATCTCTGCAATTTGCACGTGAATTTTAATGTTTCTCTGGGATATTTTCAACTCAGATTGCTGTTGTGTGAAAGGAGAGTAGAAGAAGCGAGTGTGTGAGTAACCCTGTGTGTGTCTGTGTGTGCATCTGAGCTGTTTTCTTATGTATATTTTGAGCACAGCAGAAACATCTCCAGCCTTTACATGTCAAATAACACCTGTCCAGTTGACAGCTGGAGATGGGCACCAGCAAACCTCCTAAATCTGATGAGATAAGGGAGTAAAAACATGGATGGATCATTTGCAGAAGATAACTAAAATAAAAACAAAAACAAAAAACAATAGTGCATCAACATAGGAGGGAAAACTATATAAAAAAAGAAACATATTCATTAATTAAAATTTTTTTTGTTAATATGCAGATATTTAATTTTTGATGAAAATGAAAATGAAACAATTACTGTTAATACACAGTCCAGTCACATTAATGTGACCACCACGTACTTTCCACTTCAGAGTTAAATAACCAATCACAGAAGGCAGGTGGCAGCACAGTGCAGTTGAGCGTATATAAAGGCTTCGGAAAACATTTCAATCGTTGGCGTAATGCAGAAACGAAGCGATTTATCCGACGTCCAAAAGGGCATGATCATTGGCTTTCGGGCCAAGGGTGGAAGCATTTCCGAAACGGCTGAGTTTGTGAACTGTTCGCGTGCCGCCGTGGTAAAAGTGTACCGTGCATGGCAAAATGGGACTGTCCAAAATCAACGACGTGGCAAATGTGGTGCACCACGGGCCATAGATGACAGAGGCGAACGACGGTTGCGGAGATGCGTTCGGGCAGATAGACGGGCTACCGTTGAGCAACTGACCACTAAAATGAACCAAGGGGCTACCACAAGTGTCTCCCAAACCACTATTCAGCGAACATTGCTGCGTCTGGGCCTCCGAAGCGGACGCCTGGTTCGTGCACCTATGCTGACTGGTGTTCATCGACGACGAAGGCTAGAATTTGCACGCCAGTACAGCAGCTGGACGTCCACTGAGTGGCGACAGGTAGCGTTTTCAGATGAATCGCGTTTTATGCTCCATCGGACAGATGGACGTTGGCGTATAAGGCGTGAAACCTCTGAAAGGAACCACCCTGCAACCATTGCAGGAACGGTCCAAGCTGGAGGCGGGAGCATTATGGTCTGGGGAATGTTTTCCTGGCATTCTCTGGGTTCACTGATTATTGTGGAAGGCACGATGGATCAATACAAGTACGCATCTGTCCTTGCGGACCATGTCCACCCCTACATGCGCATTGTTTTTCCTCAGGATGATGGCATCTTCCAGCAGGACAATGCGAGGTGCCATACAGCTGCCAGTGTACGTGCGTGGTTCGAAGAGCACCAGGATGAGTTTACCGTCCTCCCCTGGCCAGCAAACTCACCTGACTTAAACCCAATCGAGCATCTGTGGGACCATCTCGATCGAGTTGTTCGCGCCATGGATCCTCAACCGCGTAATCTAGCGCAGCTGGCCACGGCATTAGAGTCGGCATGGCTCAACATCCCAGAGAAGACCTTCAGGGACCTAAGTGACTCTCTTCCTGCACGTCTCGTAGCAGTTCGCTCTGCGAAAGGTGGTTATTCTGGCTTTTGACAGATGGTCACATTAATGTGACTGGACTGTGTATGTTCAACTTATCAAGTTGTTAAGTAAAATAACTCCTGTAGTGTTTCCATACATTTATAAAAAAATATTTAGAATTACTCTGCCATGTATTTTACCTTAAATTAAATAATCACCTTAGTAATTATTTTCAATTATATTCAATAAATTTAGATATTGCTTAAAAAGGGCTGTTGGTAGAGCTGTTGCCTTGCAGCAAGAAGGTTCTGGGTTCAATTCCCAGCCCAGCGTCTTTCTGCAATGAGTTGGCATGTTCTCCTTGTGGATGCTGCGTTCTCTCTGGGTACTCTGGCTTCCTCTCATGGTCCAAAAGCATGACTGTCAGGTTAACTGGTATGAGGTCTCATTGCATTCATACCTTCTTACAGATGATTCTTTCTATTTCAGGACAATTGGAAAAGTGGCAGAGGAGCCACAACAGTCCAAGAAAAACATTTTGTTCAATTCAGTTACACATCATTTTAATTACACCAAAGGGGAGTTCAGTGTTTCAGAGGGTTGTTGTAGGTAATGATGTCTGGGAGCAAGTCAGCTTCCCTTTAGCTGTCAGAGTTAAAGTTTGATTGGAAGAAGCCTCTGACTGAAGACACTGTCCCTTCTTTATTTTATGATCCATTGTTCTTGGCACAACAACCTGCAGATACTCTGTACTAGACCTCAGAACAGAACCAGCCTTCTTCATCAGGTTGTTCAGCTTTTTTCGTCACCAGCTGATACACACTCTCCACAATACACACATAAAACCCGCAGCATCTTGCAGCTCCAGTCCAATTTGTTATTCAGCCAAACACAGGGGCAGTTTTACTCCTGAGGCGTCTCCACTTTTTCTCCCATGGTGGATACAGTATAATGTTCAGCATATTCCAATTTCTCCTACAATAAACTTGCTTTCTTCACATTCGAACTACGATGCTGAGATACCAAGAACTGCTGCCCACAGTTAAAGTCTGCAGCTTTCAGGTTGTTAAAAAGTGATTAAATGTAACTTGAAATACATAAATCTGTTTGTTATTTTATTATGTTTTGAATTTAGTTTTAATCAATCATTCTGTATTTATGATTTCTTTTATATTCTTTATTTAATACTGATGTTCAGCACTTGGCTTCAGCAGTGACTTGTGGTAAAGCACTGATGATATGATGATGATGATGATGATGATGATGATGATGGTCATGATGGTGATGATGAGAGATGATGATGTGATAGATGATGATGATGATAATGATGATGGTGATGATGATGATGATGATGAGTGAGATGAGAGTGATGATGGTGATGAGATGATGATGTGATGATGAATGATGGTGATGATGATGATGTGATGATGATGATGATAATGATGATGGATGATGATGATGATGATGATGATGATGATGATGTGATGATGATGATGATGATGATGTGATGATGATGATGATGATGATGATGAGTGATGATGATGATGTGATGATGATTGATGGTGATGATGATGATTGATGATGATGATGATGATGAGATGATGAATGATGATATGATGATGGTGATGATGATGATGATGATGATGGATGAGATGATGGATGATGAGTGTGATGATGATGATGATGGTGATGATGATGATGTGATGATGATGGTGATGATGATAGATGATGGTGATGATGATGAATGATGATGATGATGATGATGATGATGATGATGGTGATGATGATGATGTGATGATGATGATGAGATGGTGATGATGATGGATGATGAATGTGATGATGATGTGATGTGATGATAGATGATGATATGATAATGATGATGATAATGATGATGATGATGATGATGATGGTGATGATGATGATGATGGTGATGATGATGATGGTGATGATGACGATGATGACGGTAATGATGATGATGATAATGATGATGATGATGATGATAATGATGATAGATGATGATGATGATGATGATGATGATGATGATGATGATGATGATGATGATGATGATGGAGTGATTTTGTTCTGGAAAATGATTCAAAACACTAATAAATGCACTAAAACCAAATTAAAGGTTTGTAGTGTCCGAATTAAAGTCCAAACTTAAATTAAATTTATGACATGATCCTAAACAAACTGCTAATTTCTCAATGTACCTAAATTAAAACAACATCTCCAGAATTCCTTTCAAGTGACATAAAAGGCTCATTAGTTACTGAAAATGTTTTAGGACAACAATTTAGCATCTTTATTTGCCTACTGCCTGGTTGAGCCAGGTATTTTGCATTTAGTCAGACAATTTTTTTCTGATATTGACACTTGTTTGTTTTTCTAAAACATTTAAGAGCAACAAAAAGAAATAACAGAACAAATCTTTGTAGGTGGGAATGAATACTGTAAGTCTAAATGTGGAAATGATTGTCCCATTGGGTAAGAGGCAACAGCAGCAAACATCCTACATTTATTGTCTTATCACATTTTTATTCTGTCAAGTTAAATTAGTCAATCAGCTCCTGCCTTTACATAATTATGTTTTGTCTTCTAACAGTTAGAAGCTGATGGGTGACACGCTGTCTGTCAGCTTGACTGAGAGCCATCAAGACTGCTTTTGCCAGTCAATTACTGGTGATGATGGGTGGATGACTGGAGGCTGTGCCCACACCATCCACATTCTCCAAGCTCATTGTAAGAAAAAAAAACTGAATGAGAAGGAAAGGAAAGGCCCTCACTTCATCAGTCAAATGGAAGATGGAGTCCACAGGGAGTGTATTCTGAGTTGATGAACAATGATGGTACAGTGTTGAAAATATCTGGAAAACATGAATGAGTGTGCTTTGCTGAGCATCCACTGACAAAGCACTTTTCACTTTTTAAACAGGGCATCAGGTGGCATGTGCTCTTGAGTGGCTCCTCTCCTGTCAGATCACAGAGAGCTCAGAGAGCTGCTGGTGTCTGTGGGTTAATTAGTCCACTAGGGATCCACTAGCTGCTCCTTTCATGTGCCCTGCTTCCCCTGAGTCCTGACCTTTGACTTAGCTTCAGTTTACACAGGTGGTGAGATTAGACTTCAAAGGTCTGGAAGTTTTCAGTCATTGTTCTTTGATGAGAAGATGTATTATTTTTCTAGACTGTGATATTATATGCAAGTCCAACTGTCAGATGCTTTAGCAGAAAATTGTCATTCTGCTATTTTAGTTCAAGCAGAAAAGCTAAACCTTACGAAATGGAACAATTGGCCTGTACAGAGCTTGTAGTAACATGTTGTGACTAACGTGGATAAAGCACATCTATAAACATTAAAAATGTTGACAGGTGACCTTTGACCTTTTTTGGGGGAGGGGGATTAATGACATAACTGGACTCTTGAAACCACATGACTTTTCACGAGTTTTCACAAGACTTCATGTATACTTGATGTTTGTTCATGTCCATAAACATCTCATACTGCAGCCAATCCTGGACGATCTGACTTCCTTTGCCCACTTCACATTCAAATAAACCCGTAACCACGGCACAAAGCGCTTTGTTAGCTGAGCACCAATCAGGACATAAACAGCTCTGTAACATTATAAATTCATTGACTCATTTGAACCAAATTATTATTCAGTTAACAAGGTTAGAATCACCTGAGCCACATTTTCTTCACTTATTTCATCACAAAACATATGGTGTTATTTACATACAGTGTCTTGCAAAACTATTCATACTCCTTGAACTTTTTGTCATTTTTGTCACATCACAATCATAAACATTTTATTTGTCATTGGAATTTGATGCAAAAATCACACAAACACAAAGTGGTATACATTGTGAAGTAGAAAGAAAATTCAAAACATTTTTGATAAATAAAAACCTGAAAGTGTAATGTGTAAAAGGATTCAACCCCCCCTAAGTGAATACTTTGTGGAATCATCTTGTGCTGCTGTTGCAGCCGCTAGTCTTTAGGGTTTGTCTTTGATCAGCTAGTGACTAACTTTTTTTGCTCATTCTTTTCTGCCAAACAGCTCAGGCTCAGTCAGATTAGATGCAGAAGGTTTGTTTTCTGATTTGCCACAGATTCTGGATTGGGTTTATGTCTGGACTTTGACTGGGCCATCCTAACACATGAATATGTTTTGCATAAACCATTTCATTGTAGCCTGGCTTTATGGATAGGCTGGTTGTCCTGCTGGAAGCTGAAGCTCTGCTCCAGTATCAAGTCCTTTTTTATGTATATATAAAACTCCTTGTGTTGGGCTTTCATATTAAATTCCAATAAAATATTTATGTTTGGAGTCATGACAAAACATATGGAAAAGTTTAAATCGTCTGAATAATTTTGCAAGCCACTGTAAACACGTTTCTAATAAATATGAACATAGAAAACAAAACTAAATTAACTAAGTAAACAATAAGGAAATGTCCAAGTTGGACCAGCCAAAAATAAAATGTAAAGATATAAAGTGCAATCTAAAGATTTTAATCATTTTCTGATTTTACATCAGAATATGCAATAAAAGAAAATACTACCAGACTCAAACTAATTCATATCCGCACAGATTTAGATTTTAGCTCATTTTTTAATCTCACAGAGATCTTTCCTCTGGCTGGAAGCAGTTTAATGTTTTGGAGCAATCTGCAAAAGTCCTGAAGATAAGTATGATAGCAAGAGAAGATCTTAACTTGTGCACTATGTGTTCAGTAGGTTCAACATTTGTATTAATTATATACTCACAAAAACAACAACAACAACCACAACAAAACATTTTAAAAAAGAATCTTAGGGACTTGGCATTAAGTAACCCAACATTCACATCAGACCGAGTTAGAATTGTGTATTTAAAACAAGTTGGATAACTGCTGCCGATGATAAAGAGTTTTAGCCTTTTGCTCTGCTGAGATCTCAGTGAGTTTTGCATGAGGTTATTGCTTCCCGAGGAGAAGTTGCACAGAGATTTCCCTGATGAAGTTAGGAGACAACGGTGGCAGAGGCAATGTGATGGAAGAAACGAGAAAAGACAGAGGTAGAATAAATGTGACCTGGAGCAGGAGTGAAGCATCTCCAGGGAATCGCACTCCCCTGAAAACATGAACAGGTCTATATCAATCACATTCTAGCTGGTTTTATCAACTTGTTGATCCCTCATTTTAAGCTACTGGGAAACCTAAGCTCTTTCTTCTTCAAGAAAGAGATAAAACTGATACATATTTTGTGCTGTTAGCTGCTCTGTTTTTATCAGTCTTGGCCTGATGGCAGCGACTGGAACATAAAGAAGATGAGCTTGAGGACTTTGTGGAGACTGGCCCTCTTAGACCCCCTGGGGTTTTGGATCATGGATAAAAAGATGCTGCAGTCAGAACCTCTGTGACCCATCAGAATTCAGTAGAAGGTCCAACTCCACCAGGATCTGTTATCAGGGGCTGCTTTCCATCATCTACTTTCAGAGTTCCTACAAATTCTCCATTTTAAAGTTCCACACTTTTTAAACCCAGTTTTAAAGATTTATCATCTTTTTATGAGGCTTTAGACATCTGATCATCATTTTCACCTATGGGTTTTATTATCTGGTCTTTTACCCTCAAATTTACAAAGCCCCACAGCACAGAAGCATCATTCTGATTTGACAACGTACTAAAAGGTGATTTCACATCCTTTTCTTTAGTGATTTAAATAATCCTTTCTTCTCAGTTAGTGACAAAACATGAACAGCTCACATTTTTACAAGTAATTTTAAGAGTCAAGCTTTCTAATATTAATTAGTGTTGGGTAGGATATGCATGTTACAAGTGAATCTATTGTAGGACTATTAAACTGCTCATTAATAAATTTGTCTCTGTATGGATTTGAATATAATTTAATGATGGAATTTTTGTTCCAGGGAGCATAAACTGACTTCTAATAGTTTAATTTCAGTCATTTTTTCCTCACTTTTACATAAATTCGAGTTCCATTGGAAAACACATCCAATCACAGGAGACCAGTTAGAAATTCAATCATCTAAATGCAGCTTTGCTGAATAGGTGCACTGACAGGCATTTCATTTATTTTGTAAAGGACCAGAGCTGAAAATCTGTTTCAGGATGTTCAGATGCAAGGTGAGAATTATTTTTCCGTGAATGTTTCCAGTTTCCCATAAAAATATGACAGTTTTTCAAAGCGTCCTCTGACTTCTGGACTCCTTTTTCTAAGCTCTGTTTTGAGATGATTTGACTTTCAAAATACAAGATTTCATCTCCTATAAAATACCGCAAGGTTTCAGAGTACACCTCAACCTCAACCTAAAACCTACCAAAACAATCTGAGATAACAGCAAAATCTGCATTATAAAGGATGGTTCTGTTGTAGCTGTTCAGAAGTTTGGGAATTAAATGTTCCAGAGAGTTCCTCTGAATGAGTTTTCTTTGGAGGCACACATTCTCAAGGACACAGGCTGTGAATAAGCCTGGTATTTCTCATCACAAGGTAATTAAGCTTTGCCTCACAGAGAAGGAATTTCTTATATCACACCTAAATGTTTTTGTCACAAAAAGTGACATGTCAGAAATTGGTTTTCAATGTTTACTCTTAGAAATAAATGAAAAGTGACAAAAATATTTACAAATCTGACTGTGAGGGCGAATCTTGATTCAACTGCGTACGTCAGCGAAGGTTCACTGTTTGTGACAACAAAATTCTGAGATAGCGCATTTACCTTTTCTTTACAAGGATTTGAAATCTTCATTGGGTTTCTGAAAATACATTTAAATAATTAAATACAACCTTTTGTTTTATACAGATGCAAATGAAAAACAAAATGTACACAAAACACCTGGGTGGTGCAGCAGTGTTGATCAGGCTGTAAACACTGTGTTGCTGGCATCAGTTACTCAAATAAAAATTATACGGTTATTATGCTGTTTAGATTCTTGCTCTAATTTTTAATTTAGAAAACATGGCAACCATTGTAGAAACCTGGTTTATTTTTACTTAAGCTTTATACACAAAACCCTCCAAATAATCAAAATGTTAAAAATATTAATGAAACATAATGTGTAACAATATGTTTAATTTGGTGTAAGAAATTATTAGAAGTAATCTTGTCTTGTTTAAAGATGTCAACGCTCTTTCAACCTCCCACATTCTGCATTCTGACCCCAGAGTGAGTAACACTTTCCATGTTAACTGGATTTTTGACTGATGGATTCTCAGCCGTTACTGTTTATATGTGGTGATGCACAGTGAACGAGCTGAGCAGCTCTGCTTTTTATCTGGTTTGGTGAGATGAAAACGTCTTTATTGGCTTAATATTGATTACAAAATATTGACTAACTGTAAAAGATTTATTTATTTTTTCTATTGATTATGTTAAAATATAGATTACTTTGACTAGCAGGTTTTACACAGTGGCTGGTAGAAATAAACTCCAAACCACAGTAATCTCCCTGAAGAAATCCAGTCATAAACAGTTGGGAGTCATTTCAACATGTTGAATTCATGACTAACTCTTCTGTAAAATCACCAACTACAATCTACCCAAAGGCCACATACATAAATAGGCGGGGCTTGTTGCTCCAATATGATGCTGCTGTCTCCTCTGATTGGCTGATAGGTGATGAGCGCTAGCAAGATGAAGAATTATGAATATATCTCTTGTAACTGTTTATATTTGTTGTTGCCATGATATTAATGATTTATTGTATGAAAAATCTCATTCATGTGTGATTTAAATTTCATTTCTTATTTAGTAGAAACAATTACAAAGTTGAATTTGTAAACCATTAGCAGAAAATAGACCAAGATTGGTGCACATTTGTAATGGAAACACAGGAGGCACATGGATCAGTACATGGCAGAGGCACAAAGAGACATCAGTAATAATACCAGGGGAGCCAACAACCAGCTGTTGGTGGACAGAACAGCCACCGGACACTTCACAACCAGAAACATTGTGAACCGATTGGGATGTTTGAGCTGGTCAACCATTATTATACATGACGACCTTTCACATAAACAAAAGATGCAGCTTCAATTCTAAACCAAGGTGATGACTGGCTTCTTGGTGAGTCCATAAAAACTCATTTCTGGAATCCTAACTATCAGATTTAATGAACTATTCCTCCATCACCTGCAGGGGTCCCCTCACTCCCCTAAGCCTAACCTCCTTTCTAAAGGAGCACATTTTAAAAATAATTACACATGAACACACTTAACTGTGGCGTGTTCCCTTGGCCTCCTAACATGCCAGTGGCAGAGTTTGGCGTATCATCAGGGCACGTGATGTGCTGTACAATCTGCCACTGAGGCCTGGCATCCATCTCCCTTCAGGCCTCTGTCTTTCTCAGAACGATGGTGCCATCACAGTTTAATGGCTGCTGTTCTTTGCTTATTAATTAGCTAATTATTCTTTTGCACCTCCCTGACAAACGGAGTTATACCATTATGCATTGCTCCTCAGGGATGTCATGAATCACTTTTTAACAAGTTTTAATGTCTGGTATATGACACACATAACATCACATGAAGTTCTCAGTTCTCTGAGTTCATCAATGACAGAACAGCCTTGGTCAGTACCAATCCTCCCTGGGGACGGCCACAGCCTCGGTGCCCGTCTCCTCCTCGCCTGGACTGTCTTCAGTTGGACCCTCCGCACAATCTGTTCATTCTAAACATGTGAGAACAATACATTGGGACATTATGCTTTAACATTAAATACTAATGTAACTGTGCCTTACCTGGCCTGTCTGACACTATGCCACACATGCTGGCCTCCCATAGTATGGAGGTCATTCTTCTCCCAAAGGGAATTGTTTTGGGTACCCCTCCCCGGGGTGATGGTGGTCTTTTTTATGATCCACCTTCAAATCTGACCACTTCTTCTTCACCTCAGCCATTGTCTCCTCTGAACTCACTGCAGAAACAGTGGTTTTGCCACTTGTACTTCCTTTTGCTTGTCATGTCCCTACTGTGGCAGCCAAACAGGATGTTTACAATTTTCTACCACACTCACCAACACAACTATTTGTGCCTCACTGAAATAGTTTTTTTCTCCTTCTTTTTCGTTTGGTTCCCAATGTTAATCATAAAATGACACTGATTTAAATACACACTGACATTCAACGGTGTTGGGATCATGGTTTGTATTGGGTTTATTATGGGTTTGTAGTTTTGTTCATTTGTTCTTTGTTCCTTTATGTCTTATTCTTTAATAAGACCAGCCTTGCTTCTGTTCAGTCTAGTCTTTGTTATTTTAGTTTATGTTATTATTTCTTTCCTGTGTTTAGTTTGTTTTTGTCTGGGTTAGACCTATTGTTCCAGTTCCTCTGTATTTACTCCTTGCTCCTCTCTTACCTGTTAGCTGATCAACCTGGTCTATTGTTCCAGTATTAACTCTGGTATTTACACAGCTCTCCCCTTCTCACCTCTTGATGGATTCTCCTGTTTTTTTCCTGTGTTTACTTCATGGCTCCCTTGTGTTCCTGCTCTTTGTATCTCCTTTGCAATTTTTGTGAGTTCATCTTTCATTATCATTTTTTTCATTAAATCATTCACCATTTATTGCCTCAGTCTGCTCCCAGCCAAACAACACATTGTGACAATGAGTGCTTTGCATTGACCATTTATGTTTGAATGTAAGTGTGTAGAAGCCTGAAGCTCAGCTCACATGTGCATTGTGCATGTTTATATATGTATATAATATATATATATATATATATATATATATATATATATATATATATATATATATATATTTTATATATATATATATATATATATATATATATGCATGGAGGGTTCCACCCCAAATCCAGCACCCTGAGACTGTACACGAGCCGTAAGGAAGGAGGCAGAGGACTAGTGAGTGTGAGAGCCACTGTCCAGGATGAAACATCCAAGATCCATAAATACATCAAGGACAAAGCCTCAACGGATGATATGCTCAGCGAATGTCTCAGGCAATGGGGAACAGAGGATGAGGGGCTAGAGGTTCCATCATGGGAGAACAAGCCCCTACATGGGATGTACCACCGACAAATAACTGAAGTGGCTGATATCAGGAAATCCTACCAATGGCTGGACAAAGCTGGACTCAAGGACAGCACAGAGGCTCTCATCCTGGCTGCACAGGAACAGGCCCTAAACACCAGAGCAATAGAGGCTCAGATCTACCACACCAGACAAGACCCAAGGTGTAGGTTGTGCAAGGAGGCCCCTGAGACAGTCCAGCACATAACAGCAGGGTGCAAGATGCTGGCAGGGAAAGCATACATGGAACGACATAACCAGGTGGCGGGCATAGTGTACAGGAACATCTGTGCAGAATATGGACTGGAAGCCCCGAGATCGAAGTGGGAAACACCCCCAAAGGTGGTGGAGAATGACCGAGCTAAGATCCTGTGGGACTTCCAGATCCAGACAGACAAGATGGTAATGGCGAACCAACCGGACATTGTGGTGGTGGATAAAGAACAGAGGAAAGCCGTTGTGGTGGATGTAGCTATACCAAGTGACTACAACATCAGGAAAAAGGAGCATGAAAAACTGGAGAAATACCAGGGCCTCAGGGAGGAACTGGAAAAGAACTGGAAGGTGAAGACCACAGTGGTGCCTGTGGTCATCGGGCCCTCGGGGCAGTCACCCCCAAACTGGAGCAGTGGCTAAAACAGATCCCAGGAACAACATCAGACATCTCAGTCCAGAAATGTGCAGTACTAGGCACAGCCAAGATACTGCGCAGAACCCTCAAGCTCCCAGGCCTCTGGTAGAGGACCCGAGCTCAGAGGATGAAAGAGACCACCCGCAGAGGGTGAGAAGGGAATTATATATATATAATATATATATATATAATATATATATATATATATATATATATATATAATATATATATAATATATATATATATATAATATATATATATATATATATATATATATATATACATATATATATATAATAAATATAATTCAATCCAACCAATCCAATCCAACTTTATTTATAAAGCACTTTAAAACAACCACAGCTGATACAAAGTGCTGTACATTAAGACACAGCATAATTAAATAAAATAAAAGTAAAAAAACCTCTTACAGTTGGCATACACAAACAAAAACATACACTTTAAGACTAGATCCCGCTGGAGTTAAATGCCAAGTAAAATAAATGGGTTTTCAGACGAACATTAAAAGTGGACAGTGAAGGGGCCTCTCTGACCTGCAAAGGCAAGTCATTCCATAACTTATATACAGTGGCGCAACTACACATTTTTCAAGTGGATGCGAAAGCAAGGTCTGCGTCAGGTGCTGGGGAACCAGAGCACCTAGATGAAAAATGGGCTACTGGAACAAGACGGAAATGGGCGAGAGGTGAAAACATGGATCTGTTGGAATGCTACTACTCAAGTAACCCTAGTCAGAGGGGCTACATGCAAAGACTGTGGGAGGAATGGTTACTTCGACATCCCCAGTCAACACTAACTGCTAAGCAACTAGTGGCTCAGTGTTCCAACATCTGCAAACAGCAACTGCTGTCACAACTTGAGATTGACGAGGTACAACACAAATGCTATGGCAAAGGGGATGAGCCAGAACGCCAGGTCAGAGGGGAGTTAACTACCCACCCAGAGACTGGGTATGTAGCCCCAGTAATGAACGAACCATCAGAGCTGAACGAAGCAGCAACTGACCTGAGAGAGAGAATCGTGGCCGTAATGAACACCAGACAACCCCGACGCCAATTACGACGGCTGAGTGAAGCACCACCAGAAAGTCTAATTGAAGATGTGAATGCGGCATTGAGAACGATCCTTACCAACACCATAACAGAAACCAATGAGCTGATATACAACTCAGCATCAGTGATCCTTGAGATGCTTGGCTATAAGAGCAATCATGAGACCCAATACCCACCATGGAAAAGACGGTTAGAGGCTAAGATCAAGATAACAAGGAGGGAAGTGAGCCAACTGTCAGAGCTCCAAAGGGGTGCAATGAAAAGATCAGTACACAAGAAGTACAGCCAGATGTCCATACCTGAAGCACTCGAAACTGCCAAACAAAGGCTACAAGCCTTGGCCAGCCCCCTGAAGAGATACACAAGAGAGAATGAAGCCAGGAGGATTAACCGGCTCTTCCACACCCAACCAGCTAAAGTGTACTCTCAATGGCAGGGACTAACAACAGAACAGACCCACCAAGGCTGGAGACTGAACAATACTGGAAAGGCATAAGGGAAAGGGAGGCGTCCCACAACAGCAATGCAAAGTGGCTGACCTCTCTACGAGAGGAACACAGCAACCTCCCTGAACAAGCCCCGGTAACCATCACTGTGGCAGATGTCCAAGAAAGAGTCTCGGGTATGAAAACCTGGACAGCACCAGGACCTGACATGATCCATGCCTACTGGCTAAAGAAACTCACTGCCCTCCATGAGCGACTGGCAGCTCAAATGAACCAGCTGCTACAAAATGGGACTCACCCTGAATGGTTAACTGAAGGTCGCACAATCCTGATACAGAAGGATCCCTCAAAGGGTTCAATCCCATCCAACTATCGGCCAATAACCTGTCTCTCTACAACATGGAAGCTCATATCAGGCATCATAGCGGCTAAGATAAGTGGTCACATGGATAAATACATGAGTACGGCACAGAAGGGCATTGGCAAAAATAGCAGAGGAGCCAAACACCAACTCCTTGTAGACCACACAGTCGCCCGAGACTGCAAAACCCGACACACCAACCTGTGCACCGCTTGGATAGATTACAAGAAAGCCTATGACTCAATGCCACACACTTGGATCAATGAATGCTTAGAGATGTACAACATCAATAGGACTCTAAGAGCCTTCATTGCAAACTCGATGGGGCTGTGGAAAACCACCCTTGAAGCCAACTGCAAACCACTTGCACAAGTGTCCATCAAATGTGGCATATACCAAGGAGATGCTCTGTCCCCACTGCTGTTCTGCATAGGCCTGAACCCCCTCAGCCAAATCATCAACAAGACTGGCTACGGATACCGACTGAAGAATGGGTCCACAATCAGTCACCTCCTCTACATGGATGACATCAAGCTGTACGCTAAGAGTGAGCGAGACATCGACTCACTGATTCACACCACCAGGATATACAGCACTGACATTGGGATGTCATTCGGACTAGAGAAGTGTGGTCGGATGGTTACAAAGAGAGGGAAGGTCATCCACACAGAAGGGGTCTCACTCCCAGAAGGAACAATAGCAGACATTGAGGACAGTTACAAGTACCTGGGAATACCACAAGCAAATGGCAACCTCGACGAGGTCACAAGGAAAGGAGCCACAGCCAAATACCTCCAACGAATAAGGCAAGTCCTGAGAAGCCAGCTCAATGGCAAGAACAAGATCCGTGCAATAAACAGCTATGCCTTACCAGTAATCAGATACCCTGCCGGAATAATTAGCTGGCCAATGGAAGAGATAAAGGCCATGGATGTTAAGACTCGGAAGTTACTAACCATGCATGGAGGTTCCACCCCAAATCCAGCACCCTGAGACTGTACACGAGCCGTAAGGAAGGAGGCAGAGGACTAGCGAGTGTGAGAGCCACTGTCCAGGATGTAACATCCAAGATCTATAAATACATCAAGGACAAAGCCTCAACGGACGATATGCTCAGGGAATGTCTCAGGCAATGGGGAACAGAGGATGAGGGGCTAGACGTTCCATCATGGAAGGACAAGCCCCTACATGGGATGTACCACCGACAAATAACTGAAGTGGCTGATATCAGGAAATCCTACCAATGGCTGGACAAAGCTGGACTCAAGGACAGCACAGAGGCTCTCATCCTGGCTGCACAGGAACAGGCCCTAAACACCAGAGCAATAGAGGCTCAGATCTACCACACCAGACAAGACCGAAGGTGTAGGTTGTGCAAGGAGGCCCCTGAGACAGTCCAGCACATAACAGCAGGGTGCAAGATGCTGGCAGGGAAAGCGTACATGGAACGACATAACCAGGTGGCGGGCATAGTGTACAGGAACATCTGTGCAGAATATGGACTGGAAGCCCCGAGATCGAAGTGGGAAACACCCCCAAAGGTGGTGGAGAATGACCGAGCTAAGATCCTGTGGGACTTCCAGATCCAGACAGACAAGATGGTGATGGAGAACCAACCGGACATTGTGGTGGTGGATAAAGAACAGAGGAAAGCCGTTGTGGTGGATGTAGCAATACCAAGTGACTACAACATCAGGAAAAAGGAGCATGAGAAACTGGAGAAATACCAGGGCCTCAGGGAGGAACTGGAAAAGACCTGGAAGGTGAAGACCACAGTGGTGCCTGTGGTCATCAGTTACCCCCAAACTGGAGCAGTGGCTAAAACAGATCCCAGGAACAACATCAGACATCTCAGTCCAGAAATGTGCAGTACTAGGCACAGCCAAGATACATCGCAGAACCCTCAAGCTCCCAGGCCTCTGGTAGAGGACCTGAGCTCAGAGGATGAAAGAGAGAGAGAGAGAAGAAGGAGAGAGAGAGAGAGAGAGAGAGAGAGAGAGAGAGAGAGAGAGAGAGAGAGACCACCCCCAGAGGGTGAGAAGGGAATTTTTTATTTTTTTTTATATATACCATTAACTAAAATAAGATTGTTCTTCATAAAAGGAAAAATTAAAGTGGAATTTAATGTGATGATGATGTCACATTTGTTCATCATTGTTTAAACAATAAACGTGTAGGTAAGAGGTTTGCTTTTTAAAAGTTGAGAGAACTTGTTAGCCTTCCAAACTAGGTTGAGTGAAACCGAACATCGCAACCTCTCCTCAAAGCAACAGCTTAAATTAGCTTCTGACATTTTGATCCATGTCAGCCAGCCTGCTTCAACCCAAAGGAGATGAGGTGCCTCTTTAAACTTTCCTGCATGTCTGAACTCTTCAAACTCTTCACAATTTAATGAAGAGTCCAAAAAGTCTCGTGAGGGTTTCGTCTGGAACAGTCATCACCAAGCAGACGTTAGCTGCAGGGTCAGTTAGTCTGCCATCTTTGATCAAAAACCTTGACTGAATTAATTTAGAAGAAATTGTTTCTACTTGAAAAGAAGATATTTTAAAGGGGATGTTGGAGGGGCAACCTGGGCAAATCACCAAACACTAACTATTAACCAAAAAACAGTTATAATGTGATATTTTATCTGTGCTTTATTTGTACGATCCCACACCTTCACTGGGCATTTCAAACATCTATCCCATGGATAAATATAGATTTTGATATAGTAATACATAAAAAAATATACAGTTAAACCAAAAATCCCTTGTCAGCAGTATATCAAGTAATATCAGTCTCATCTACTGATGACCAGGCAGCAAATTGGTATTTTGGGATGGCAGAGTTTATGTTTTACACAAAGGATTGACAAAATTTTTAATCAAAAGGGGTGAGAAATGGTTCGTTTTTTATTCCACCTGCTCCTGTTCTGAATGTCTTTTTGATTTTAACTCATGTTCATAACAAATAAATCATCTTAGCTTGGTAAGCTAAGGAACAGGAAAGGTCTTAACAGTGCAAAAGTCTCCAAATAAAACCTAATGAGTCCTTTAAAGTGAGAATTTGATGTGGAACTCATGCGAACTGTTTTCCAGTGACATGAGACAAAAACGTGTGACAGCCACAATCTCAAACATCATTTTGCTCAGAGAAGAAAACAGCTATTCTAACATGTTATGTCACACTGGTGGGGCACCAAAACTGGAAAATGTGGAGCTGTCCTGCGTGACTCAGCTCAGCGGTGCTGAGCATGTCGCTGGCAGGGGCTCTGCTGCAGCATGTCCCTGTGGTAAGCTGGCGGAAATATGCCCAGATGAAATGTCATGCCTTCTCATGAACGTGTCACTCAAAGCACAGACTCTATTCTCTGCGCTGCCTCTTCATATTAGCTCCTGATTACTGTTACACAGGCTAAACCTTCCTGCTACGCTAGCCAATTCCAACACATCCAAGCAACACAAAGCAGAACAATAATACATTTGCAGTGGTATCAGAATTATAATAATAATAATTTCACATTAACTCTAATGCAGAGGAAATGAGACTCAGGGAGTTTACTGTGCATTTATCTGAAACAACATTTCTTTCAGTCTCTGAGACTACTGTTGAGTTTTTTTATTTTTAGAAAATCTACGTATTTCCTTTTATCTGCAGATTCATCAGAGAATTTGGGATGAAGAATATCAGCGCACTAGAATAATCAAGACTATAAAAATGTCTCTGATTGCTGAGTATGACAACAAATAGAATTTAGTTGAATTGTAGATTATTGCCATTCTTCAAAACTCTGTTTGTTCCTAAGACCTAAATTTAAGGAAGTAAATGGAAAGTTTTCCATTCTGCTGTTGCTCCATCCATCCTCAGAGGGTTGTGTCTCTGCAATGCAGAATTGCTAAAACTTTGATTCTTCAGTTTCTTTAGTCTTGCCACTCCTGCATATTTTCCAGGTTTAAACTATAACTAGTAGTCCATCATTTCTCACCTGAGCTTTGAATTTCTGCAGCTCCTCCAGAGTTACTCTGGTTCTCTTTGCTGTTTTTCCTATTAAAGCTGGTTCCATCTTCTGTTCTTGATCAAAACCCTGCGTTCCACTTCCTTACCTTGTCTGCTGGGGGTCTTGGTCTTCATGATGCTGGTTGTTCTCTAATGTTGTCTAACAAACCTCTGAGGCCAGAAGCAGAACAGCTGAGATTATTATTATTATAAAGTTTATTTGATAGGGACAGACACACATCGACATAGACAAACTGAATAAAACAGCTTGTTTGCATCATGGTGCAATAGCATCAGCTAATTCGCAGCACTTGTCCCTAGTTGGGCTTTTTAAAAAATAACTCTAAAAATTGAAGTGATAATCATATAAAATAGCACAACATAATGTATAAAAACAGAAAAATGTAAAACATTAAAATTGGGTACAAGTCTGTTTTTGACATAACCAGAGTTTTGTTTGATTTTTGAACATACTAAAACTGGTTACAGATTTTGAATGAACAGGAAGTGAGTTCCAAACTGCAGATCCTCTCACAGACTGAGCCCTTTGAGCAAAAGTGGTTCTTCGAAAGGGGACCTTACAATTTCCATCCAAAGCTGCTCTGGTAGATCTGCTATTGCCCTGCAGTTTCTGTATACAATCACTTAATGGTGTAGGTGTCAGTCCATTTAAACACTTAAAAATAAATTTTAACACATTATAATTTAGAAAATTTGTAAAATCCAAAATTAGCTGACCAACCGGCAGGCCTGAAGGGAATCTGTGTTACTGGGTTCTATTTAGAGGTACCAGTATAAAGGGGACTACATACAAATTTATCACATATTTTCAGATTTTGATTATTGAGTTTTTAAAACCACTTTCATTTTCAATTTCTATCTTACCTGAAATAACACAGTCCTTGCAGAAACTCAATTTGTGTGTTTGCTCATATTCTGTTGGTTCTTAAATTTGAGATTAATCAGCCTGACTTGGAACATCTGGCCAGTTCTCCCTGGAATATAATCTGCCTAAACCTTCATCTCTTCCTTCCTGCTGTCGTCCTGTTGTGCTGCCTAAGTCTTTGGATTTTGGACTAAACATCCTTCTAATGTTATTTTGACACTCATTCAGGCGCTGACACATTGATTTTACTCATCCACACCTAAAATGATATTTTGTTTGTTCTGTTCTGCAATAGTGTGAATGAGTTAGTTGTCTTTGGACTCTGTGTAGCTCTTCTATCAGAACTGGATGCGTGCACTACATTGCCAATAGCGATGGGTAATTATCCTTTTCACACACGCAAACTTTAATTACAAGCCATCTTTATTACAAATATTGTAAAATGTTAACATGGGGACAGAATGGGGGCATGGCGGGCCCATTAAAAATGTTCTTACCAGAATAATGTTGAGTGAGAGTGATGCCATGACACTTAAAATGCTGACAGAGAATCTGCAAATTGACTTAGTGTTGTGTTATTAATTGTCAACAGTAGAACAACTGGATAACAACGTCCGAGAGCATCACACTCTGAGGTCAGTAAAACATTTTAATAAAAAGAAAAAAAGTGGCAGGAAAGTGGGAAGTAGATCAGTTATGCTAGCTTGACTTTGTGCTGTGTAATTTGGTATGTTTTGGTTCAGTTAACAAAAAAAAATCATTCAATCCACACACCAACTCTGACAGTCCATCAGTAGAGCAGGTGTTTAAATGAGCTAATCAACCAGCGCTCAGCCACTGGTCCGTTCAGACTCCTAATCTCACCTGGTTCCTGTTTGTTTTCTGTTGCTTTTTCTCTGTCATCTCCTTGACACATAGAGCCTGATCTTTGAAAGGGTTGTCAAATAATCATAGTGTCTTGCACTCATTTCACTATTGTGTTTTCTAAATTTGTAGCAACATAATTGATCATCGGTTAAAAATGTGATGAAGGTGTTATAATGCTTGTTGTCTGGGAAAGAGTTTTGTTTTAGCTGACAAAGAATGAAGACACATGTCCCAGCTGTGGTTGCAACAATTTGCCTGAGTTGAAAGGATTTAAGTTTTAGTTTTACAACTTTTCACCATGGCTTAAAGAAATCATTGGGTTTAAAAAGGACAGGCAGATTCTCTGTTGCACACATGTAAAACAGTGTCTTATTCGGCCTTCCTTCAGTGACCATCGTTCCTTCAAAGAACAAAGATGTGCTGGTGGCGACATGAGGAAACATTTTCAGACATGTCAGAATAATAAAAAAATGCCACTTTGAAAATATTCTAATTTTTGCCAAAGAACAGATGCCATCTGTGATAAAAATGGTCCCAGTCCCGGAGGCGTCGGATATGAAAGCAGAGATAGGCGTTAGGAGAGTTCTAGTAGCCCACTTGTCTTGCCAGATGCTCTCAGAATCTTGCTGGTAAACAGCAGGAATTACATTTAATCTAGATGAATAAGAAGGCTCTAAGTGCTGCTTAGTGTAACATAAATCCATTTAGTATTTAAGTATGTCGCTTTGATTTATCGAAAATGGGAAATCAAGGGCTAATTAACATAGACTACAAGTAACACTAAGTCCAAAACTAATACTGAGTGCAGAATTGTGTCATAGACATCCATATATTAAAGTCTGATATGAAACTTTCTGAAAAGATAAAACCAAGTGTGTTTTAAAGAGAAAAGGTGAACCGCACAGTCATGAACTTTAAAATATTCATGCTTTTCACTGTTTCTTATTCATTTTTATGAAGGCTGGGGGAATTTTTAGGAGAAGCAAAGGAAAGGTTTGCTTCATGTTATTTTTGACTGAGGAGGGAGAATGTTGACGGATCATAATCATTCACACAATATCATGTATCTTTGTACAGACAGACAGCAGTTCAGCAAAGGTAAAAGAGAAAAGATATTAAGCCATATTGACTGAAAGTAGTAAGTGATGCCATCCATTAGAGACTCTAATGTCAATGATCCGCATGTGATGAAAGGAAATGACTTTCACTTAGTAAGCTGCAAAGGAAAAGGATTAGAAAAAGAGAGAAAGCTGATAAACATGAGTTGCCTGCACAAAGGAATGAGGGCCGTATGTTGTCTAAAGACAATGTTTTCACTATGTCACAGAGAGGCTGTAGGTTTGGCTGGTTACTGCTGATTTTTTGACGTCTTAAACAACCTAACTCAGACCGTCACCACAGTCAAGAGGAATAATAGAACTCCCCTGGTTCCAGTCCAGATGCTAACAGTGAGGCAGAGACTAAAAGTGTTGGACTCTAAAGCTCCTTTATTACTGGGGTTGGATTCGTTTTGTGACAAAACTTTTTTCCGCTAGTTACAGGAGCCTTCCTACACACAATGTGAAAAAACACACAATGAAGAAATACGCTGTGAAAAAATAATACAGTTAAGAGTTATTATCAAAGTACTTTAGATTTTGAGATGAAAATGATCAAATATTATCCATGTTCTGTATAATAGACTGTGGGGTAGCCTGATGTATTTTACTTGCCTAGAGCTTTGATTTTCAGTTTTACTTACCAACGACATTCAATTTGAGTTTTTAATAAATCGAGCACCACTGGAAGTGGTGATTTTTTTCTTCATTCATATTCCACTTTATTTGGGTTTAGATTTAATTTTTCAGTTAAAAATAAGTTTAAGTTTAGTTTTTTATTCAAAATCCCTCTCCGGGTTCACCTGACCGGCTCGTGATGCCACGCAATGAGGATGAGATGGACCAAGATCCCAGCGTTCAACCGCCACCATTATGATTCCAGAAGGAATGAGGAAAACTTCAGAAGACCCCCACTGAGACCCCCACTGAGACCCCACTGAGACCCCCACTGAGACCCCCACTGAGACCCCCACTGAGACCCCCACTGAGACCCCACTGAGACCCCCACTGAGACCCCCACTGAGACCCCACTGAGACCCCCACTGAGACCCCCACTGAGACCCCACTGAGACCCCCACTGAGACCCCCACAGACCCCCACTGAGACCCCCACTGAGACCCCACTGAGACCCCCACTGAGACCCCACTGAGACCCCACTGAGACCCCCACTGAGGCCCCCCACTGAGACCCCACTGAGACCCCCACTGAGGCCCCCACTGAGACCCCCACTGAGACCCCCACTGAGACCCCAGTGAGGCCCCCACTGAGACCCCCACAGAGGCCCACACTGAGGCCCCCACTGAGACCCCCACTGAGACCCCCACTGAGACCCCAGTGAGGCCCCCACTGAGACCCCCACAGAGGCCCACACTGAGACCCCCACTGAGACCCCACTGAGGCCCCCACTGAGACCCCACTGAGACCCCCACTGAGGCCCCCACTGAGACCCCCACTGAGACCCCCACTGAGACCCCAGTGAGGCCCCCACTGAGACCCCCACAGAGGCCCACACTGAGACCCCCACTGAGACCCCACTGAGACCTCACTGAGACCCCACTGAGACCCCAGTGAGGCCCCCACTGAGACCCCCACAGAGGCCCACACTGAGACCCCCACTGAGACCCCACTGAGACCTCATTGAGACCCCCACTGAGACCCCCACTGAGACCCCACTGAGACCCCCACTGAGACCCCCCACTGAGACCCCCACTGAGACCCCCCCACTGAGACCCCCACTGAGACCCCACTGAGACCCACTGAGACCCCACTGAGACCCCACTGAGGCCCCACTGAGACCCCAGCTGAGACCCCCACTGAGACCCCCACTGAGACCCCCACTGAGACCCCCACTGAGCCAGACCACCCACTGAGACCCCCACTGAGACCCCACTGAGACCCCCACTGAGACCCACACCCACTGAGACCCCACTGAGACCCCCACTGAACCCACTGACCCCACTCTGAGACCCCCACTGAGACCCCCACTGAGACCCCCCACTGAGACCCCCACTGAGACCCCCACTGAGACCCCCACTGAGACCCCCACTGAGACCCCCACTGAGACCCCCACTGAGACCCTCACTGAGACCCCACTGAGACCCCCACTGAGACCCCCACTGACGCCCACACTGAGACCCCACTGAGACCCCCACTGAGACCCCACTGAGACCACCCCACTGAGACCCCACTGAGACCACCACTGAGACCCCCACTGAGGCCCCACTGAGACCCCCACTGAGACCCCCCACTGAGGCCCACACTGAGACCCCCACTGAGACCCCCACTGAGACCCCCACTGAGACCCCACTGAGACCCCACTGAGACCCCACAACTAGGCCCCACTGAGACCCCCACTGAGGACCCCACTGAGACCCCACTGAGACCCCCACTAGAGCCCACTGAGCCCCACTGAGGCACTACCCACTGAGACCCCCACTGAGGCCCCACTGAGACCCCACTGAGACCCCTACCCCACTGAGACCCCACTGAGGCCCACACTGAGACCCCCACTGAGACCCCACTGAGACCCCACTGAGACCCCCACTGAGACCCCACTGAGACCCCCACTGAGACCCCACTGAGGCCCACACTGAGACCCCACTGAGACCCCCACTGAGGGCCCCACTGAGACCCCCACTGAGACCCCCACTGAGACCCCACTGAGACCCCACTGAGGCCCCACTGAGACCCCCACTGAGACCCCCACTGAGACCCCACTGAGACCCCACTGAGACCCCACTGAGACCCCCACTGAGACCCACACTGAGACCCCACTGAGCCCACACTGAGACCCCCACTGAGACCCCACTGAGACCCCACTGAGACCCCACTGAGACCCCCACTGAGACCCCCACTGAGCCCCACTGAGACCCACACATGAGACCCCACTGAGACCCCCACTGAGACCCCACTGAGACCCCACTGAGACCCCACTGAGGCCCACACTGAGACCCCCACTGAGACCCCACTGAGACCCCCACTGAGACCCCACTGAGACCCCCACTGAGACCCCACTGAGACCCCACTGAGACCCCACTGAGACCCCACTGAGACCCACACTGAGACCCCACTGAGACCCACACTGAGACCCCACTGAGACCCCACTGAGACCCACACTGAGACCCCACTGAGACCCACACTGAGACCCCACTGAGACCCACACTGAGACCCCACTGAGACCCCCACTGAGACCCCCACTGAGACCCCCACTGAGACCCCCACTGAGACCCCCACTGAGACCCCACTGAGACCCCACTGAGACCCACACTGAGACCCCACTGAGACCCCACTGAGACCCACACTGAGACCCCACTGAGACCCACACTGAGACCCCCACTGAGACCCCCACTGCTAGCTGGTTTACTCTGCGATCGGAGGCTGTTTATTATATACACAGTTAAGAGAATGACGGGTTGACAATGACTGATGACGGCTAATACTTAAATGCTGTTGTTATTAATCTTACCTTTTATTATATCCTTAAGATAATGACTATCCGTGAATTTTTCAGTCAGGTATCCCGAGGCAAAATCACACCAGAAGTAAAGCTACAGCTCTTCGAGTTACGGTGGCCATTGTCTGATGTCACTGTGAAAAGGGTCTCCAGAAAAACTTCCGGTTCAAAAGTAAAAACGAGCTGTAGTCCCAATCAGCGATTTCTTAGGTCTCAACTGGGACCTACCTTTTCCGTTTTCTTAATGTCGTGTTTTTTTTTAATGTCGTTGTGTTTTTTGTTAATGTTGTTGTGTTTTTTGTTAAAGTTATTGTGTTTTCGATAATGTTGTGATTTTGTAATTTGTAATTGCTTTGCACCTCAGGGCCACCATACAGATGTCATCTGAGATCCCAGGCCGCCAAGGTTCCGAAACAAAATGGGTACAGCACTGAGACCAGCTAGCTGCTCTGAGCAGAGGAGAGGCCCCAGGTCTGGGGTTCCAAACATCAAACATGGGGTGCATGGTCCAGGACCGGCACACTCCACTGCAGCCAGAGGGCCCACGATCTGATGACCCTGATTTCAAGAATAAGATTAAAATTATTCATAAGATCATCAAAACGGTTCCTCACATGAAGAATGTCTCTAGTAATGAGTCAGAGAGCTACCTGCCCTAATTCCAAAAACAAATGCAGTAATTATCAGAAGTGATTGTGCCAGCCTTCCCGACTGAGCTGACTGCGCAACTCATCACTGAAACCAAAAATTAGATGTTCAAAACTTTATTGATCCTGAGAGATCATTATAAAAAAGACATTCAGACTTTGTTTCACAGACTAGCTTGGGAGGCCCCCTCCAAATGCAGCAGGCAAAACCTGAACCAGGCCCAGACCTTGCTTGGGAAGAAACTGGGGTGGGGGGGCAGGGATCAGACATTGGGGGGAAAATGGGAAAAAGCCTGTACCTGGAACTAACTGTGCCACTCAGACTGAAGTGGGGGTGGTCGAGACTGGCACAGGAGAGGACACTGCAAAGACATGCGTCTGCCCAGTCCAGCCCCTCTGCCACACCTGAACCTTGACCTGCTCTCGCTGGCCCTGCGAGTTCACCTCCTGCCAGCAAGCAATGCAAAGATCCTCAGCCAGAACTTTCACTGAAGCTACTTGTACAAGTTACAGCCATTATGGAACTGCACATATTGGCTCTACAGTGGCTTTGAGATGCCAGCATGCAAAAAGTATGGAGTTAATAATTTAAATGTACAACACTTCTCTAAACTTTAGGTTAATTATCTATGGTGGAATGTCAGAAGGCTTTGGAAAAAGTCTTTGTAAAACCTAGATGTATTGCGTAGTGATCCAAGATGGAGACTGTGCAGAAAAAGTAGAAGAGGTCAAAACTTAGTGAAGAATGTATTTTTCTTTGAATTCTTCATTTTTATTCCTTGACCTTGAAGTGATCAGTTTATTGCTTCCTTGTTTCCACTTTCATAATAATGTTAGTTTAGTTTTTAAGTTTGACCAGCATTATGCGGCTTGTTTTAAGTTACCCTGGCTGATTACTTAATTAAGATTTAACTTAAACACAAACAGTTGATGTTGGTTATAATTGTATTTTTGTGTTTGTTAAAACAGTATTTCAAAATGTGGCTTCTAGTGTCACAGCTGCGGCTGAGCTGTGACCACTCACACCTGAACATCATCACCCTGATCTCCAGCCGCTGCCATATAAGGACGGATCTTCCCCCTGCACGGCGTCAGATTGTTGTTTAACCCTCAGCGGTAACACGTTCAGGCCTGTTGCTAAGATTTGAGCTAACTGCCCAATACTAACCTGTCTGTTCTCTTCCTTCTGCCCAGTTGCTTCTCCTGTCCCCGATCCTTACCCTCTCCCCTGGATTTGGACCTCCTGGCTTTGACCCCCCCGTCTGTCTGACCGAGATCTGGAACTGCCTGACACCGACTTGGATTCCCTGGTTCTGACCCTGGCCTGTCCGACTAAGATTGTGTGTTTCCCAATAAACACCTATTTTTATATTTTCTGTTCAGTCCCTGCGTCCATCAGCTCCTGAACGTGTCATCTAGAGTATAGTTTGTGTTTAAGTGTTAATAAAGTTTTACTAGAGCACAAAATTAAAGCTCATTTTCAAATTTCCTGTTTAATATTTATCTAAGACCCAAATACCAGACTTATTCAGTTTATTGGGGAAACTCTTCATTTGGTGTTTCTTTCAATCTTTATGACAAAAAGCAGCCAAGACTTCAGCAAGCAGAGCTTATAGAGTCCATGCTGCCAAGATAATATTCATGATGTCCTCTGTCACAGATTGTAAACAGTCCATTTTGCTCTGAGTTTGTCATGTCATCTACTCTCCTTTCAATATAACCAGTCATATTTGCTAGTTGTAAATGTCATAAATTGCTTTTCAGGTATACTCTGACCTGATCATTCCACTGGTCAGAAGCAGTTAATTGTTTCTCTTCTGTTTTTTTTGTTTATGTTTTTAATATAAAAATATCTACGTGGGCAGAGTCAGTCGTTTTGGACGCCTCTGTAACATTTCATTAACTGCCTCATCCATTTCCTTTTGTTCTTCACTTTCATTGATCTGTTCTTCCATATTTTCCATTTTGAGAGTAAATGGTGTGACTGCACTGTTGCTGCAGCTTCATTGCTGTTACTTGAGATCGCAGACATCCCTCTCATTTTACCATGAGGTCAGCTCTTACTGTAGCAATAAGCCTTAGTTTCATTATAGGAGCTGAATACGTGCACAGAATAAACACAGTATGAGCAATTTTAACCGCATTGTTACTGAAAATATGCTATAGACATAATATGATCTTATCTTATCAAAAACCATACTCATGCAACCGCTAACAACTGCACCTTAAAAATAATATTTACAACCAAAAAGTAACTATAGGTTTTGGTTATAACTAAATAAATGTACAATTTAATCTCACAATATTTAAAATTTACTTATTTACATTATACAGGCAACTTGTTCCTGTATAAAGAGCTGAAAAGATCCATTTTATGAGCTCAGTTCCAACTTTTCTGTCTTGTCATTAAGCTGTTTTTGCTTTTTTTGAACCAGAAGTTGTCCATTAAAATAAAAGCTTCAAACGGGAAGTTAAATATAGTTAAAATTAAATGAAGGTGTTAAGTGCCAAAAAAGGATACAACCAGTTAAAGTAATTAATGTATTTACACACATTGTAAAGTGAATGAATCACCAGTCTTTAAACCACATCAAATAATATGCTAACTAAATTCAGTTAGATTTTTATGTTTGTAAAACCGTTGACAAACAAAGTAAAATATTTTATAACCCCAACAAAAGAGAAATGATATTTAAACAGGAGCTCCTGACAGCACAGACGGGGTTGCTGGGAGAAGGCGAACTGATTACAAACCACAAACAGCCCCATCATTAGGCAGTGTAAACAAAGCACACACTGCCAGCAGCACACTCAGGTGCTAATCAAGCCCTACATGAAGGGCTGAAAGCGAAGCCAATGCAGAAGTACCAAAAGCTGCAGTTGATTTAATGGCCACTTGAGACCAGCTCCAAAAGTAAGTCCATCCACACAAACCCTCCATATAATACACAGCTTTGCAGGAAATGTATTCATGTTTACACCTCGGTTCCAAATAAAAACGTTGTTGAGCTCTAATTTTAATTTTCTCTCTAGTGGAAACTGTTAAACAAGTGATTTTGTTACATATCTAACTTGATTACATTCAAATAAGGGCTTCCTCTGGTCAAGTCTTGACGTTTTTCATTTAGTTGATCCCATGGTGCTGAAGGGCGAGTACAGCAAATAACACAGCAAGGTTGGAACTATTAAACCATATAATATCAGAAACTACCAGGGTTTTATGAATTCAATAGAAACAGTCAACAGGTGAGGAAATGTGCAGATAGGGAGCAGAGGGAAGATGACGCTGACCCAAAACACAAATAAAAACTTCAAAAAGCATTAAATAAATTAAAAAACACAACCACAAGAAATTATTAAGAATCAAAGGAGAGAACTGAGAGACCCAACAATAATGAACTTAGAAACATTCACCAAATATAGCCATTTATTTCTAACAAAAGTCAAAACAAGTTTATTTGCACAGCAAATTTCCAGAAAAAAGGAAGTTCAAAATGCATTAAATTGTCCCTAGGTGTGACTGTGTGTGCATGGTTGTGTGTCTCTGTGTTGCCCTGCGACAAACTGGCCACCTGTCCAGGGTGACCCCACCTCTCGCCCGGAACGTTAGCTGGAGAGGCACCAGCAACCCTCCCGACCCCATTAAGGGGGTGTAAAGAAAATGGATGGATGGAGGAAACATTAGAATAGAATAGAATAGAATAGATAGAATAGAAGTACTTTATTCATCCCAGCCGGAAATTACTGTGCAGTACAGCATACACAAACACAGAGATGAAGTTACCAATAAAAATAAAAATATAAAATACTATAAAAATGTAGAATGTAAGATGTAAGGTTCAGAACATAATAATAAATAATAATCTATATGTTAATAATATATATAATATGTACAATAGTGCTATGTGAACAATCTGTGTAATGGTGACTTAACTATTGTTATATAAAGTGATGGCCTGTGGCAGGAAAGATTTCCTGTATCTGTCCTTAACCGGAGCTGAAGCCTCTGTGTGAGAAGCTGCTCCGCTGTCTGTCCACTGTGTGGTAGAGGCTGCAGCTCGTTGACCATGATAGACAACAGCTTCTTCAATGTCCTCCTCTCCACCACATTCTCCAGGGTCTCCAGTTTCAGTCCAAGTACAGAGCCAGCTTTCCTGATTACAGTAACAAAATAGGAGGAGTAATAAAAAGTTGCACTCCAGATTACAATTAATCAGTATTTCAGTTCTAATGAGGTGGGATTTTAACTTCGACTTAAAGAAAGTCAAAGTTTCAGCAATTTTTGAGTTTTCTGGAAGTTTGTTGTAGATTAGATAGATGATCATAAAAACTGAATGCTGTTTCTTCTTGTTTGGTTCTTTTAGGCAGGTCTTTGTTCCTTGTCACTATTTGTAGTGTTTACCTAGAACTCTACCTTATCCTGCTATGCTGTGCATAGCAGGATTCCTTTATTTGACTCAACATTTTTAAAGGTTTGAATAGTCATGTCAGGTTTTACGTATGTTTGTTTTAAAACATTAAGTTGAAGAAATTTATAGTAGTTGCCTTGTACTGGCCTGTGGTGTGAAACATCAACTTTGTGCCCCCAGTTGGACAGTGTTTCAAATACAGCAGCAGTAAAAACAAATCATGGCAGATTTCAGCAAAACAAAAGAATAAAGCTGTTGAAGATGCAAAGTTGCAGTTTGAACAGAAAGTGGAGGCAAAAACTGCCTAGATTACTGCAGAAAACAAACAGGCACTACACTTAAATGGTAGATGACCATTTAAGGGTAGTGTATACTGTGTTATCAACTTCATAGCACTTCAAACTACTTCAGTCATTCACATGCACATTCGCATGTGTCATTGCAGGATGAACTACTGCTACCACTGTAAAGTAGAGATATAGGAGACAAAACTCAAATCCTATAAGTTATATAAGCGAGTTAGAGACGTGTTCCCTGCAGCGTTGCCAGACTGGCTTTCATGTGGTTCAAACATCAGCAAGTTTGAATTAGTCCATACATATCAGAGCAACTTCTTTTCTATGAAGTTCTAGAACTTCACAGAAGTCTGGGATTTTTTCTGGGATTTCACAGTCAGCTTTAAATGCAGTAATTTCTGGCTGTCATCCTGGAAGGCATCGTTAACATGACCAGTAGATACATCAGATTTCCCTACACTGTGGGAGAACAAGCTAACAGTAATGGAAATCTATATAATATTTTCTGTCTTTTTCTTCAGTGGTTAATTTGTATGTACAGGAAGATGTTATTTATGTAATTATTTTATTAATAAATTCTCAGAGTTAATTGGAGACTTGTGATATTCCTTGTGAGTTTTCTACTGTTGGGTAGAGGGTGTCCTGACTCGATCATTTTGATGAAAATTAATCACCTTTTGAGCCAATTAATAGTTATTCATAGCCATCTTTGTTGACCAGCCTTAACTGTACTTAACTCAGAGCAGTAGGCAGTTGAAACCTTCATCAGGCTCATCCTGCCAAACGAAGCTTAACCTGCCCTTCTCTTGGTTTTAATGCTCATCAGAGGCAAAGTGGAATCAGCTGTGGCTTCCTGATTCACAGAGATGCAGGCAGTGCTGCATACAACACATAGACATCAATGAACTTGTCAATTTGAACAGAAGAACATAAAGCAAGCATAAAATATTTCAATTTAATTAAAAAAAAAGTAATTTACTGTTTGAGAAGCACAGGGACAACATCTGTGATTGCTGTTAGTCATAATTCCCTTCTCTCTTAATTCCTTCACATGATTGATGCTCTTCAGAAATGTTTGTTCTCCAACACCCTAATTTCACAGTAATGCCATGCTGTGTTTGCCAATACTAACCAATTTATTTGGAGTTTCCAGGAGTGGATCTGGTCTTCACAAGATAACCCCTCCTTATTCCTGCAAAACGCAAAGTCTGGGGATGAAAAAGCTTTGGAATGTTTTTCCCTTTAATGGCTAAACATTTAAAACATTGAGGTTTTAAAGAGTAATTAAAAAAATAGCTTAACAAGTGAGTACTCCAAAATACAAATGTTTCAGTAAATTGTTTTCATATTTAGAACACCTATGGTCATGGGTTTTGTTACTTTACCCGCCTGCTATGAACTCAGAATGATGAAATGAAACAACTTCTGTAGAGTTATGGAAGTTTTGTACTTCAGTTTCCTGTCGTTGGCTGTACAGCAATCCATCATATCAAGTGTGCATGAAGCGACAGTGGAGAGGAAAAACTTCCCTTTAACAGGAAAATCCTCCAGCATAAGCAGAACCAAGGCTCAGTGCAAGTAGTCATCACAAGAAGAAGCAGATGAAGTGATGTAATATTATTTTTGATGTTCATGAAGTAAAACGTTGAGAGACAGAAAACTGGGTAAAATTTAAAGCTTTACTGTGTCCACACCTCAGCAACCAATGGTCTCTCATTATCAGAGGGTCCAGACCCTCTGAATGAAGCAAAGCTCAGCAGAAGGAGCTGATTTTTTACCAGGTCAACCCCAACATGAACAGAATGAAACATTGTGCTCTGTGCTAAAAATGCAGAGTCCAGGCAGAGGAAGCAAAACAAGTTTAATTAGATTGGGATAAGAACATAATCAGCCACAATTATGCTCCAACCTTGTTGATTACAAAAATCTTACCGACCTTCTCTGGCTTCTTTAGGGCATTTATCCAGCCGTAGTTTATCCAAAGTCAGTTCACAAGGTTTTGACTCGGTGGGTCAAATATTAATGGATGTCTCACTTTACATATTTTTATTTATTAAAGAAAAAAGTGAAACTATATAAACTTTTCCTTTCATGTCACAATCGTTACTTTGTGTTGGTCTATCTCACATGATGTCCAAATGAATTCATGTGAAACATGATATCACGTTTGTGGTCGAACTGCAGTCCTGATGGCCTGAACTGTTTTGCACTAAATGGAAACGTTGGGATCATGCTGGATGTCAGTTGGAGTGTAGAACTAAAACTCTCCTTAGCTGACCTGTAGTAGCAAGCTGACATGTAACTGTTAATAAAAAATATCCTTATGGAGACTGAACAGAAACCTAAATCTGCTAATGACTATATCTTTTGGGGAGCTTTTTGTAATAAATATGTTTATAACTCTTAAAAGCACCAGGTTTAATGAAAGGATTGACGTAGGCCCTCTTGGTGAAACTGCTGAAGTGGCACATTTAGATGTCTTTTTACCACAAACCTCAGCATATCAGAAGGAGAAAAGTTGACAAAAGAAACCAATGAATGAGATCTTAATGAACTGGTGGAGGAGCATGAGAACCTTTTTATTTTGACAGTAAATAGGCTCAGGAAAGAAACAGAACCACTACACAGCACTTGAGCATCTTTAATAGCCTCCTTGGACCCAGAGTCCAGTCTGCATGTCAGTCGCCAGACTTATTATGCTAACTTCATGAGTTAGTCAGAATGAGCAGGTCCTGTTCATCCATTCTCTGTGCTCCTCTTCTTCACCGGCTGTCCTCATGGATGTTGAACTGTTTGCTGGGTTTGGTGGACTCCAGCATGAGTTCGTACAGCTGGCCGATCTGTTCGTCCTGGAACTGACTGAGCGTCTCTTCAGGCAGGTCGGCCCCAAACGTCACGGCGCCATGCTGCCTCCCTGCTGACTCCAGAACCTGGGCCTGCAGGGTGTTCTTGTAGTTCTGCAAGGAAGCACACAAAGATTACTTTTTACAAAGCAAAGATTAGCTGAACACCTGCTCTTCTGCCTCATCGGTTCTGCAAGTCATTAAACGCTTCATATGTCAGCCATCAAGAGTACAGGCGTTCTAAAAGAAAAAGCCTGAAAATGTTCTGTCAGACATAAAATGTGTCCTAGAAGTGTTTGTTTCTGTAAGGTTTAGAACCCCCCCTCTGAGGCAAACAAGTCCAGGTCTAAAGAGCTGAAAGAAAGCTACTGCCTCCTTAAGGATGTTCTCTATTTTAACTTTTTTGTCACACTGAAATGTTTCAGATCATAAAGAAATTTAATTATCTGACAAAGATAACCAGAGGACATACAAAAATTTAGTTTTCAACGATTTTATTTCATTAGAGAATAAAAGCTTTCATAACCAATCTGGACTTTAGTGAAACGAGTAACTGGTTCCCAAACCTAAAAACTGATTGTGCCATCAAATATGTATTATAGCTGACAGCATGTGTCTTATATTACTGTGCAAGAATTTTGGCCCACTCTTCTCCTTAGGATCGTTTCTTTCAGAAACTTTGGGGAGTTTCCTAGCTTTTACAACCTGTTAGAAACTCTTTATGAGTTTTGCAACTGGTTATATCAACAATTCTTTCTTGTTTAACAAGAAGGTTTTCTTGTTTTCATGAGAAACCATTTTAATGAGAGTTTTAATTGTTTAAGAAACATCCCCTTCAACAAGAGGAAATCTCCGGCAGAACCAGAACCAGGCTCAGTGTGCGTGGCCATCGACTTTGACCAACTGGGGTTTTGAGAAGACAGACACACGTACTCACACAGAACTGACCTAGGAGTACTTTCTAATCTATGTTGAAAAATTAACAGCAGTAGTAACTTCATCTAACAGGGAAACAGAGCTAAGAATATTAGCTCTGAGCCCTTTCTAAAGTCTGCAGGATGACTAGAAACACACACATGTATCATTTCTAAAAAACAAACAATAAAACACACTCAACCAATAGTCGCAGGTAATAAATAACTTAGGAAAGGACAAGTTTAAGGTGAGGTTCCTATAGATTACACATAACTGTTCTTGTAGCATAGACAGCCTTTCTAGTCACTTGATTACATACATGATGAGTCAAAGCTGAAAGTGCCGCATATGACTCATCCAATGAGCAACGGTGGCCCACTCCCATGTGTTCCTTATCCTGTTTTGAAAAGCCATCCATCATCCAAGTCAATGTCTGCCGTTTGCCCATTCACAAAGCATCTTGGGTTTGGAGTGCTCTCACTGTGAGCAATAACAAGCCATTTATCTGAAAGGCTTCTTCCTGCACATAATGTAATTATATTGAATACTTGCCAAAGGGGAATGTGGGAGGGTCACAGCCTAAAGGAATACTCCAAGATTTTACCTAGACTTTTTAAAGTCACACTGCCTGAGTGCAGATGTAAACTCTCTGTCATGCTAGTTTTGGTCTTTGCTTATGAGAAGCACTATTTGATGAAAATCTGACAATCATCAAATAAGCCATACAGCACAAGCCAGGTACACCAATCAGGTTTTACAAAAAAAAAAAAAAAAAAATCTCTATAGTTGCTGACAGCTAGAAAAGGTCCAGTCAGTGGCACTGCCGCTAAACAAGGCAGATATTTGTCAGTCATCTATTGTTAAAAACCTAAGTGCACTAAGTTTAGAATATCTGATCATCTGATTTTAATTAATCTTACTTTAAGACCTGCTGAAGATCAGATGATATTTAAACACATTGCACCTTCCTGTTTAGAATATTTATATCCTTCATAGAGCCAAGTGTTTTCCTGAATGTACTAATGATCAACCATTCACTGTGTATTCCTACATAAATACAGTGGCTAACGTTGTCATTTCTCCATTCTTTCTCATATTTTTGTGTTTGTTTCTTTCAGGAGAGCCAGTTTGGACCCACTGGAGGTGATTTATCCAGCGCACTCCCCTGGGTACCTCTGAAATAAATGGATTAACCACTGAATGCTCAAGCCATGTAATCCTATTTTGGGTCTCGCTCTTCATCTGTTTCTACTCCTCTGTGCCTCACTGAGGAAGCGGAAGATAAAGTGGAAATGTTTCCTCATAGTTCTTTGGTTCATTTTTCATAGAAGAAAGTGGAGTTTTGCAAGTTGCAGCCTGTTCTGGTTACCAGGGTTGACACCGATTGGCTGAACCACCAAGAGCAGAACGACAGTAGAAGTTAGCTTTTGTGGTAGTGATTAGCTTGTTTAAACTTAATGCATATTGAGGTATATTTGGTGTTTGAACTATTAGGATAGGCAGTTATGTGTTTTTAGGTGGGGTATCAAGAATTGGTAGGTTTTATTCATGTGTGGGTGAATGTGACCCTAACATCTTATCCCCTGGACAGATGGACTACTGGATGAGGCAGATAGGTGGGTTGCCATGTTGGAACCTATTGCTTTGTATAATGATGTGGATAAAAAACAAACTAACTTTTTTGCCGTTGAGTCGAGTCGAGTGTGTTCTCCTCTGTTTAACATTATACTTTGTGACAAAAAGATAACCAATATTGTATTACAGATTCATATCAGTTTAGTGAACTGACTTTTCTTTATCCAATAGTTCCAATTAGACAGTTCCATGTTTTTATTTACAGCTTCACAATATGTCAAATTGTTTAACTCTTGGTGTTTGGCTGGATATTATGCTGTAAATGTCAGACATTCATGCTGGATATCAATGATATACCTGACCAACTGGAAAGGGAATGACATCATAGAGAGCGATGGGATGTGATGTAATGGTTACGAAAGTGTCAGGATGGGTTGACCATATTTCACATCACCATCTATATTTTCAGCAGAAGTATAGTAATTATTATTGTGGCCTGCCACATCAGAGCATAGGAGAGCAGTATTTCACTGTCTCCATGGAATGCATTGCATGGAGACACCTATTACTCTACACCTCAAAATAACTGCTGCTTAATTTCACCGTTAATGCGGCTTGTACCGGTGCGTGCACCCCCACAATATATATCAAAACATGTGGCTGGATCTCGGCATGCTATTACTTCTGTTGGGATTTTGAGTAACCATGGCGACACAATTATCAAAAAACGAGTCAAATTCAAATCAAAACAAAATCTAACTGACATTGTTTTGTGTCAGTTAGGCTCAAAAATGTTGTCTCCCTCTCTGTGTCTCAGTCACACATGACAGTTTTCATAGAGGATTTATTACCATAGCAACAGGAGGGCAGAGATGTACAGAACTACAGAGATTGAGGAACATTCAGTTTCACCAGAAGAGGGCAGAGCTTCCAGTTAGAACTATAGAGAAATATTTACTAAAAAAAAAGTATATGTTTTATAAAATATTCACCACCAATGACAAAAGAAAAAAAAAACAAAACATTTTTTAAAATTCACCAACTGCGCAATTCTTGTTAAGTAGATAATAATGTGAGATAAGTTTCAAAGAGCAGAGGAAATCTTGGGTGATTCTTTTTTTGCGGAAACATTCCATGTCTCCATATTTTGCTTACAATTATTTTTTGTAAAATGTGCCAAATATTTACAACAAAATATTTTAATTATACATTTATATGCTTGCCATTATTCAAATATTAATGAAATGCCTTTTAAATATTATTTTGTTCTTTACACGCCTTTTTGGTGACTGACATGTTGAATTTCCTTGTGTCCCCACTGAGTGTAATAGACTTCTTCATGAAGTTTAAACTATTATATATATATATTTTTATGTTTTTCTTGAATAAGTTGATTGACTGGACTAAACTTTATTTTAATATGCAATTGAATCTACTGAAACTATATTTCTTATTTGATATTTTCTTCATATTATACATGTCCCAGTACTAACTTTCCACCCTGTTAGGATGTTTCCTTTTTGCCTTGAAAAAGTCTAAAATTCCATAAAAACCATTTAAAGGAAGTTACATCAATTGGTTTTGAAGTGAATCCAACCATGGAAAACAAAGTAAGCTTCAAATGTCACTATCTCTGTACTTTTTCTTATCTTTAATATGTAAAACCTGTATGAGTAAAGCTTAAAGTTCCACCCTGTCAGAATAGATTGTGGAAAATGTTTATTCAGTAGAATTTAAAAAAACATTATATTAGATTTAGTCATTAAAGGTTTGTTATTCTGTTGGAGGTTAACCAGCTAAATGTTGACCATATAAAGAGCTACAGGTAGATTAGTTAGAAAAGTTCCACCCTGTCATGTTCATGAACCAAACAGGGTGGAAATTAGGGTAAAAAGTAATCATTTTAAGTAAAATAAAAAATTTCAGATGATGGAATAGAGTTGCACAGTAGTCTGAGGTATTTGTCCGTTTTCATTTCACTTGGTGCCCCCATTGACTCCTGTGAGGGAACAATGAGTACCTGTCAGGGGAAAATACACTACAGGGATGTCACCTGTTTTCCCAAATAGAGCCAAGACAAATACTGTGCCAATACTTTGACTTGAAAGAGGCAATCCTGCAACCAATGATGAAAATTGTCAGATTTTAGAATCGAAGACATTGATTTTCCACCTTGTTATGGAACAATAACAGGGTGTGATGTTCCACTCCACACGTTTTTATTAAATATTGTTACAGAAACATTAAGTACTGTAGATTTTTCTGTGCCATGTTGGGAATTGAAGTCCAATAAATGCAAATATTGGTAAAAGTTTTTAAAATTACCAATATTTTCAATGCTCTCAGTAATAATGAGTAACAGAAACTGTTTTTTCTTTACAATACAGACATAAATGATTCGTAACTACATGTTACAATTTCAAGAATAAAACACATTATATAGTAAAAGGAACACACTCTTTTTAAGATAGTCATATTTAAAAATGTAAATGTTTAACTATTTGTGCTCTATAGGTAAAATGTTCATAAGAGGGTGGAACACATTCAGAGACAATGGTGAAAAAACACATGTAATTATTAATTTATTCAATCCTGGGCATGCCCATTATTAATTTCTTATTGTTAAACATGTCAGTATTGTAACAAAATATTTAAAACTTAAAACATTAATACTTTGGGTTTTTTTTTTTTTCAAAAATCCTGAAGCCGAAATGTTGCTGCAAAAAAAGAATCACCCTCTTATGTTTTTAACAATAATACTTGTTCTTAATGTATTGCTGTGAGATTAGTTTTTTTCTATTAATGAACTGCCACGAAGTATAAATCAGATTTTTACTTTTGCATTGAACTGTTTTGTAATATATTTACAAAGAATGACAAAAACAAACACATTTTCACTTTTCTGAAAAATTCACCAACTGTACAATTTTTGTTAAGTAGTAGGCCATAGGCACTTTCGCATGGAACGGAACGGAATGGGTGTGTTCGCATTACAACTTGTGTTTCATCCGGCCCCAAGCGTTCCAGCAGCTGATTGGCCGCTGGTTGTTATGGAGTCAGACGTTGATTTCCCGTTGACAGCTGGCTCTCGCTGTATTTTGTAACGAGTGGTATTTTTAATATATCAGGTCATCGCACTACATAGAGATGGATCCATTCTTGATTAAAACTAATATTAAAATATTGAAAAGACCACTCGTGAATTTTCTAGTTTAACTTTTACTATGCAGCCGTAGTTTAAACCAATCTGTTAATAAAAATGGGAAGTTTATCATGTGGAGTATTAGTGCAGCTCATTGGAGCCTCACTGGAAGGAGAGTTTCTTAAAACATGAAGAAACATAAAAAACAGTTGGAATATGTTAAAGTAATTTTTAATGTAAAGAGAGAAAGAGGTCTGCCAATTTGATGGGTATTTTTCCATTGCTAGTACTGATATTTTTTTAAATCAGTGCAGTAAGTAGCCCAATATTCCATATTAATGTTTTCTGACTTCAGATCATAATTCATCATTTTCTGAACATGAATCAAGTTAATAAAGATTTGGCTGCAGCCTCTGGAGATCACAGAGCCTGTAACCGAGGCTCACAGTTTCCCTGGTGCCAATGATAACACCAGCAGCTGCTCTCAGCTCCAGGATGGCTGCTGATAGTTTCACTCAGGCTCTTCCATATTCTGGCATTGTGCTGCCATGCCAACAAACACACCTGCTTAGTTAGCAGGCATTCTAGTAGCTTATATTTAAAATTTGGTAGATATTGGCATAATTTATCATGCAGATCATATGTTCAAAATAACCGTATTTACAAACACAAGCTTAACAGCACCAGTCTCTTTACAAGAGAAGCCTAAAAGAATGGAACAAGAACATAAAACTTCAAAACCCACAAAAAATCTATGAAAACAGAACAGCAAATGTAAAAAAAAGAACATAAATAAAATGAAATTTAAAAAATACTAAAATAATAAATGCAATTAAAATAATTTAATTTCAGGAAAAGAGATGATGACAGGAGAATCAGTGCTTTCCAATGCTGCAATACCAATTTCCAATTTTTGCAATGTGATTAAAGTGTGAGCTCAGATTCTCATAACTCAAAATGTCTCTATTTTACAGTAGAAAAGAGTTAACACAAAAATATCTGACTAAAGCAATTATGACATTTCCGATACTTAAATAATACATTGATCATCACATATACAATGATACTGTTGATGACCAATTCATTGTTGGGCTCAGAGAGTTGCACCAATTTATGCACCAATGTATTTATAAAATTTAAAGAGATTTAGAGAAATCAGAGATTAAATTGTACTTCTATGTAGAGGAGAGCTGTAATGAAAGTCATGTTTTATGATTATTTAAAGACTTGTGCACAGTGGTGGAAGACATTTAAACAGGTGGAAGACATTTATTCAACTTACAGTTGTTGTAAAGTATTATTTTAGAAATCGTGTCACTGAGTATTCTAACGATTAATCGGATAAAAACAAAAGCTACTTTAGTTACAAAAAGAAACATATGAAAGAGAAAATACTAATAAAATTCAGTTCCTGTTTTAAATACAACATTTTAGTAAATCAATCACTAAATCTCAAGTTTGAGGAACAACAAAAAAAAAATAAATGCCAAAACATGAGAAAAAAAATAATTTCACATCTTTTTTTTTTTAAAAAACAGCTAATTTAAACTGGCGGTCGTCATAAACACTGATGTTACATCACACTGTCAGTCTCAAGTTTGAAATATCAAAATACCTTTTATAAAATAGATATTCCTAGTCTATTTTTTCTACATTATAACTGTTGTTGATCAGAAACATGTGAAGTCAGCAAAAATACTTGATAGAACAGAGGCTGTTCCCCGCCATGCGTTCATCATCAGCCCCTCTGCTCGTCGGAGACGTTGGCCCACAATCCTCGGTTCTGAAGGAACGTTTAGCTACACAGAAGCTGGATTTTGATCAAACTCAATTCAATTTGAAATGCAGCCAAAGCAGTGAGCAAATATGAGGAGAAACTCGTCATCCACTGCTTGGAACCAGATCAAATGGACTCTGGGTTTGAAATCAATGCAAACAGTGTGGCGGGAGTGATGAAAGTGAATCTCTTCCCCAATGACTGTGACCTCTTAGGATTCCAGCTGCAATCATCATCTGCCTGATTAGATAAATTACCTGCAGATGGGTAATTTAGTATTTCCCAGTTGTCCCTGATTATCATGGAGAACAATAGCTGTCCACAACAGGGATGTGAGAGAAGGACCTAGAATATTCTCTGTTTAGTGTTTGTTTTGGGCAAGACTTTAATGGTAGAGCTAAAAAACTAAGGAAGGTATATAACAGATTTTTATTAGGTTAATTAAAGCAACCAATTCCTAAAAATGACTAACACTTCACCACAAAATGGACATTCTCTCAGTTGCTTCATTGCAGGCAGTTAGTTAGCTCATTGTAAGAAGTCAGTAATTCCTAGTTCAGATTTAAAATGTTATTAATCAAATAGAAATGCAAATAAGGCTTCATTTCTTACAGAAAAGCTTCCAGACATTAAGAGACTCTGACATGGGCAGCCTGAGACTCTGCCACTGCATTTCCAATTCACAGAACACTCACATTTAATCTGGCTTTGTTTTTTTTTACAATGATATTTATCAGAACTGTTATTAAGTAACGTTTCCATTCAGTTCTGATTGTTCATAGGTTTCATGAGGCTGCGCTGCCATCATGTGGGCACTGACTAATAAAGCATCAGCTCTCTGAGAACAGGACTGACCTGATGATGAAACATAATAAATATTGGTAGGTGCAGAAGCTACACCAACTGACCCTGACTGTACCACAGCAGTGACCAGTGGTACCACAGGCCCAGTAACTGGGAGGCACCATCAAGTCATTTCCCCATTGATCAAGAACAGAAGCTGATCTCCTGCTTCTTAGTCCTGAAGCTCTCGTTTTACAGTGGGTACAGGAAGAATTCAAACCCCTTCACATTTTTCACTCTTTGTTTCATTGCAGCCATTTGCTAAAAATTAAAAAGTTCATATTATTTCTCATGAATGTACACTCTGATTCCCATCATGGGAGAAAAAATATAGAAATGTAGAAATACTGAATACTTTCTGTTCACACTGTACATCTATATGAAATGGACTTAAAGGTAAAATAGGACATGGTTGGATGATATGTATAAGTGATTCTTCGATAACCTGTTCTTCCAGGATTTCTTGATTCTTTTTGTGGTTTATTACAATGAAAATCATTGTGAAGCTTACAAGTATTTAAAAATACTTGTAAGATATTTTTACAATATTGTTTGTCATTAAAGCCCTTCCAAAAAATAAATATAGAGTAACAATAAAAAAACATGAGATTAAACTCACATTTTTAATTTTTAAAGAACTTCAATTGCTCAAATTCTGTTATAAATCACAAACAATGACTTAACTTCAAGAAAGGCTGAGGAACAACTGTAGATGTAAGCAGTACTGCCACCTGCAGGTGTGAGTTACTTAAACAGTGTTTGTGACCATTTTTGTGGAAAGTTTGCAATAAACTCAAAATGATACATTAGGATGACAAAATGCTGAACTGTGTTGTTTTTGTGTGAATATCTGTATTCAGACTTTCTTTAGGCTCTAAACTTTAGAGTCTAAAGCCTAAAGGAATATTCCATGACTGGAATATTGTGTGGACTTTGGGGAAAGTTCACCTGGACTAGCAGACAGGGGTGGGGGACTGCAGAGTGTGCTCCATCTACAGACAGACGGGTCTTAAGCCCCCCTGGTCAGGTCTGTTCAGGGGTTCTGGAGAGGAGAATCCTAAGATTCAGGAAGGCGGCCTGAAGGTCTGGGGAGAGTGAAGTCTTGCCCTCACTGCTTACATTGAGTTATGGTATCTACAATTTAGCTCCCAAACACAGGCATAAATCCCGGGGGGGTCTGGTGGGTCTGGACCCCCCCAATCATCTTGGAAAAGTCTAGAATTGTCCCCCCCCCAAAAAAAATCATGAAAGAAACCCTTGTATTTAAACAATATCAATATACAAAAGGCAATAGAAACAAAGAACAAGTAAATCTGCCATTCATCTAAGAAAAGAATAAGAATTAATTTTTAGGTTCTCCCCTTCCCCCCACTATTGTTAGAACAATGGTTCAGTCCAAAGTGTAGGAGGAGCAACAGCTGTGCTGCTGAAGGACAGATGCTCCATTAGAGCTAGCTGTTAGCTGTGGCTCTGCAGCACTTACAAAAAACCTTCCATTAAGTAAATGCTTAAAGCAAAAGACATGTAACATGTTTTATTTAGTTTCACTGCTCAATCAGAAGAAACACATTGACAATAAAAATCAGTCCACAGTTTGTTATTTCATTACTTTGACTGAATCATGATAAACTGCTATGTTATGCCTTGGAAATCAAAACTAGCAAAACTGCTACATTACTTTTATAGACTTAGCTCCTTTTTCAGTCGAAGATAGCCAATATTTCAGCTATATTTAGCTCTCTACCTCTTACTTTAAAAAGAAGAGTTTGAAACGGCCGTGAGCAGCTGAGCTTTAGCACTTTAGCACTGACAGCTCAGAGCAAAGGGGCTATTGCAGCTAACAGTAAAACAAAATAAGCCTTTATTTCTTACCGTCTTCAATATAGAACTAGAACCACAAAATAAAATCTGAATATTTTTCTAGAAAACTCTGGTGCTGACCTTGAAGTTTAAGTTATATACGTCCCAGATATTCAACTTCTACATATTTATAGGTTTTTTAACAGGTTTGTTAAAAAACAAAAATAAAAAGATTAAAGCAACTTAATTTACAATTTAAACTTGTATTGAGAACCACTGCAATAAAGCAATATTTAGGAATTTTATTAAGTGCAATTTTTTTTCTAAATAAAAAACGTATTTTTATGTAGAGCCTTAAGTTTTTGTAAAGGTGTAGCAGAGATTAGATCCGACACTAAACCAAACTCATATCTAAGCAACATTTGAACATTTCATTGCTATTTACTAGTCAGTTTTGATGGTGCAGCTTTAACACACACACACACAGAAAAAAATTAAACCACATTTTGCTATAGGGTCTATGTCCTCCAGTTCTTGGGCAAAATTCCTGAAAACCTGAGATGTTCAGAAACTGTTGTCTGTATGACAGCAGCATTTCGTTCTCAACCTTTTTACTGCTCTGCATGTGTTTTTATTGTTCTTCTCTTTAATGATTCATCAGCCTTTCCCTCTCTTACCTCCCACTCCGTCAGGAAACTCTTCACCTCATCTGGAGCTGCGCTCCTGTGTCTCCTGAACTCTTCCTTCACGTACTGGTCCCCCAGGGCCCGCAGGTCGATGGGCAGGAAGCGGTGCAGGACCAGGATCCTCTTGTACAGGGAGCGGATGGTGGAGACGTGAGCAGGCGCCGCCATTGAACCGAACCGAACCGAACTCGGTGTTTCTAAGCGCTTGAAGTTGACATACCAACCACTCCTACCAGTTATTGTTTATCCCGGAAGTTCTTCTTTTTCTTCTTCTTCCTCTTGTCGGGTTTTTTGGCGGTTGGCAAGAAACTTTTCGTAGCATTACCGCCACTTACTGGTCTGGAGTTTGGTTCATGATGGTCTAAACAACTATCTTCATTTTCACAGCTGCTGTCAATTTCCGAACAGTCCTGTAAATAAATGCTTTGTCTTGTGATCAACTGATACAAAAAGTGGTCATTCATGCTATTACACGTGGCTCACTGTCCTCTATTAAAATGTTTAAGTCATATTCAATCATTTTAATATTAAATGTTTTTTTCAGTAGCTTCCAATTCGTGTCCCATTAACTCAATATGTGTAAAATTGTTCTACTAGACTGTATAGATGACACATTCACCTTTATTACATTTTAACACTTTTTATATATTTTTAGCTATTTCTGTAGTCAAGATTTTTTATTTTTCTTAAATAGCTTGTAGGTCATGTGACTTATTAACTCAAAATCTGTGAAATTATTCTACTATATAGATTAGTTATATTTTTATTCCATTTTGACCCCCTTTTTATTTTTTAACCAAAATTATATTAAAAAATATATTCATAAAATGTATTACCTCAGATGATCATCACTTGTTACCCGTAATGTTCAATTGCATAAAATTCTAGGACAGGATCAATTTCATTACCTGTTCACTTACCTGAAATATGTTAAATACGACAAATATTTATTAAAGTGTGATCTATTTCATAAAATGAGTCACCTTTATTAGTTTAATTACACATTAAATGTTTAAAGATTTGCTCTTTCATCTGGTTTGTGTCATGATGTGGTGATGGACACAAATGCAGCAGGCAGTGGATGAACTTTATGTGGATTAGAAACAAGTTGATCTAACAATAAGAACTAAGGAACACAGAGCAAGAGAAACTAGAAGATCTAAACAAGGAAATAACCCAACTAGAATGACTAAAGAAAGATACTGACTCAGACATGGAAGAATAACTGAACCGATGGTGATCAAATTAAGAAATAAACATGACTAGAAACCCTGCAGGGAGGATGAAATTAAGAAATAACTAGAAGGATAAAATAGAATTAAACTATAGTCATTAAAGAAGGTTTGACGTGGACTCAGACAATCAAGGAAAAGCAATAATATAATTCAATAACTACACTAAATACCTCTAATAATATCAAAAGGACCATGAAGGGCTAAACTAAAGTGAATTAAACATGAAGCTAAATAAAATGAAAAGCAAAACAAACCCAAAAACCCAGTGTCGTGACAGATGTGATTATATAATTGTTTACTTTAATCAAATTAAATATTTATTTAAAAATATAATCTTTCATTTCATGCATGTTTATTACCTGAAATATTTACTTAAATATTATTTTTACTTAGAATGTGATTCATTTCTTCACCTGCAACTTGAAGTGCTTGAATCAAACATTCATGGATGTTTAATACATTAAATGATTAAATGAGAGAAAACAGCCACTAATACTGTATTTAACCCAAATGGTTCCTGATCCTCTTCAGTCTTGCTGAGCTCAAATCCTGGTTTCTTCCTCCTCAGCCTCCAACTTCTCCTCTTCTGTTGCCTCCACTGTGTTTTCAATATTTATCTCTTCTGGGGTAAATAATGAAAACTGTCTCAGTAACTTGTTGATGGTTTTGCTGTATCTCCTCTTTAATTGTCGTCCATGTCGGTCCGGTTTATGTGTCGTTTACCTTCATATGTCAGTTACCTTCAAGAGGACAAATCAGAACAAACATCAGTATAAATGCTGTTAATTTGATAACACTGGTAAAATAGTTTACTTCACAATAATGTAATAACCTCGATGTCCACTGACTAAACTCGGACTTTGCTACATAAACAATATTAGTCCGACCTAAACAAGGTTGACCCACTTAAATTAACTCAACAAAAACTGATCATGAGACACTCGGACAAAATCATAGCAAAATAAATTATGACACAAAACCAACAAATCAAATTTATTCACTCACCAGAATTTTAAATGTCTGGATCAAACCTGTAGGAATCTGGATGTTGGAGACGGTGAAATCAGCGACTCACCGCTGAAACCCGGACATTGTTTTCTTCTCTTAGCTCCGTTAGCTTAGCCTCCTCACGTTGTTTCCAAGAAGGAAAATAGTGAAACAAAAGTCCGTTTTCCAACTTTTTACCGTTTCAGTCGTGCGATCGGACATTACAGACAATAACGCAGCAAGTTCGAGCCATAGCTAAATTATTTTAAGTAACTTGGATTGAGAAAATCTGCGAGACTGTTGGTTTTATACTGCGAGACTCTTGTCTATGGACACCAAAGATGGCGCCGATATCCCTCCGACGTCACGCGTGACGTCACGCGCGGATTCTCTATATGCTGAGTGGCCCTCGGTGAAATCGAGTTTGACGCCCCTGTTCTACATCTTTACATACTACTAACAGTCTTCCGTCTCTCAAAAACTTTACCATTTCTACTTCTCCAATTTTCTTTTTAATTTCTCCTGATACTGTTGAGGAATATAATTATGTTAATGGCTAAAAGTTATGTTGATTCATATTAAGATACGTTTTGCTGAAAAGGAATGTGTTGTGTCGAATGTGCTGGGTCACTCTGACCCAGTAAGTTTGAGTTGTTCCAAGAACCTCTGGAAAAACGTCCCAGATGTGAAAAACTGCTTGCGTAAAGGAACTTGGCCAGAGTCTCTGTTTGGACAGATAAGAACTAACAATTGACTAATGGTCCTCTGAGGGAGCAGATTTAACTTCCACGAGGTCAACCCACACTTCTCGGAACAGAGTAAACCAAAGCCAAAAGCGAGTCTGTAATGCCATTGGTCAAGGTTTCCAATACGCAACAGCAGACTGGATAAACAGTATAAGTATTCGAAGCTATGAGCAGAGAACGAGACATTTTGGACACTGAGACAATGAAATAAGATGATGATAATTGTAATTTGTGAAAATGCGCAGATGTGCATTAAATGTCTTCCTGTTTGCCTGTGAGCCGGAGAGAATGGAGTTTTGTGTATCGTCTCTTAATTCATGAATCACACCTTTGAATTCCTCCATAAAGTGGTGACCCCGACGTGCCGATTGAGCCGATTCAAGTTATGGAGGATAGAAAGGTGACTCTTCGGACTGGCTGCAACACAGGGAACCGGGCCCAGACACAAAAGAGGTGAGAATTTATCTCTTATCTCTTACTTATTACATTTTAGAACGGTTTCCTGTCTGCTGCCGGTTTGAAGAGCTAAAAGAAATGAAGTTCTTTCCTGCTCATTGACAAACAGTACCTTGCGCAAGGTGGGGTTGTAATAAAACTTATAGATTCATAGTTATCTATTACATTTGGAAAGATAAACAACCCTTAAAATAAGCACCTTAGTCAGTCTGGCAACGCCCGTTTGGCGAAGGTAACATTTAGGAATTTTTATTCCGCGTTATGAGTTACCACATATCAGTGACCCTGGTGCAGCTCAGGCACTTTCGCAAGCTGACTAATTAATAATATAGCGTGTATTGAGAAGTACGGCAAGAGGCCGTGAGTTTTAACATTAAGCCAGCTGAATCTGCGAAGAGAGATTGGGATCTCTGGGAAGCGCTATAGAAATAAATAAAGAGGCCGGAGAGGAACTTTTACTCTGCTGTGTGAAGCCATAGGGCCCGTGAGCTTTCGTAGCGGAGAAGCGTGTGTTTTTCCCTCCGTTAAAGTGTGGCCTGAAGTTGAAAAATGAGAAATGAGAAGTTAATAGAGTTTTACAGAGTACTTGTGAGTTGAATTGCAGTAATTGTTCTTTAATTTTTGTCTGAGATTTTGAGAGGAGGTTAAAGTGTTTCTGTCAGCCTTGGCTAAAATAACTTAAGTTCTAATCTAATTAAATGTGTGCACACAAAAATTGGACAGTGGCTAGATCACAAACAAATTACATTTTATATACTTTTTATAAACAAGCATGCTAACAAATTGAGCTCATATTAACTAGTTTCCCCGGGGAAGAATGGAAGGAAGGGAGAGACTAAATAATAAAATAAAATAAATAAATGGCCTAAACTGCAGTGAAATCTGAGATCTCTGAGTTAGTTCAAATAAACTAAAACTTGAAGTAGTGATTTAATCAATTGTTCAAAAAAAAAAAAAGTATCAATGATATACACAACAGTGTACATGCACAAATTAGGCAATGAACTAAATTTCCATGACACTCTAAATTATGTTTTAAGTACCTGGGAGCAAAGTATGGATGTGTGTGAGTAGGCCTACTGGAATGATGTGGATATATGTGTGATGGATGTATAGCAAATATATGTGTGAAAATATTTATGTATGGATGAGTGTTTGATGGAATGTGGATGCATATGATGGCAGTTAAAGTTGTATGTTGGACTCTACGCACCGAGAGCTTCGCTTTGTCCCTTCTCAGTGGAGAAACAGGCTTGAGTGTGTGATCGCCTGCAGTTAGTGTGTGAAGCATGAATATAGTAGAAATGTGCATGTTTTGGCTTGGCTGCATGAATAGTAGGTTGTGAGACTCAATTATCTCCATGAAGGGTTAACTTAAGCAGGACATGCAGTAGTTAGGACATGCAACGTCTCCATCTCAAAAAAAAAAAAAAAAAAAAAAAAAAAAAACAGGAGCCTGAGAGCAGCAGACGATTGGAATTTCCACTCGCTCTGCCATAACCTTACACACATACCGCCACCTCTCCAACACACACACACATACACACACACACACACACACACCACACACCAACCAACACAAAACACTCCGACACAACCATGATTATATGCAAAGACAGCAGTGTCTGAGTGAGATTATCTATGATATTGTTCCCATGTCATGTGTTTGTCTAAATGTTGATTTGTTTGTCATAAGTGTTTTACTGGGATCTGTACAAACTTGTATAGTTTGGTTATATTGCTGAGGTACAATTCCAATTCATGTTGACAGATCTATATCAAACTACAATTTTAAATATGTTTCAAGGCCTTTAGTCGTCCGCAGTGTGCCTGACTTCCCAGTACTCTAAGTCCGGACTGTATACGGTTTGGCAGGACGCCTTTAAGATTCTGCAATTGATCATTTCAAATCTGTAGAAGTACTGGGTCGACAGAGTCAAATGTGTGGATCTAAATTGTTTCCTAGTTCAAGAATTATTATCAAGGTTTTGGGAAAAATGGAGATAAAGCATATGGAATGTGAAAGATGTTGTATATTGAGTAAAGAGAATGATTTTATGATCATGACACACACATGTGTAGGGTTATCAATTTTAACACATTTGGTCAAGTCGAAAGTGTTTGTTATGTTATGTTAAGTGTCATGTGAAGATGTTAAATGTTCTTTATGAATTGTGTTGTAGTTGAGCACCACAGTCTCTGCGCCTCTACGTCACACGAGGCAAAAGGCCAACAGCTGCACACAGGATGCAGCTCAGAGCAGAGCTGAGAGAGAAAAGCAGAGGAAAGCAAGAAGGGGGGCTGAGCTCCAGCTGCTGTGAGCTGCAACACGGGCGATCCGAGGAGAAACAGGGCCCACATCTACCCATTTGGTTTGAGTGAAACAGAATATAGATTCTTAATTATAAAACATACCATCAACAAGTTAAAACAACTAACTATAGCAAAGGACTGAGTGTTGATTACATAGGACTTAAATAATGGAACAGAATACACTATTAGGAATTTGTTGCTCACGATTACCATTATTCATTAATATACACAGGAAACACAGTAAATCAGTGCAATAATAACAAATAATACGTTATTTTGTTATTGGGAGACCTCTGCAGTCTGGAATGCTGAAGCACAGACAATGTTATAATTGATCAAAATTGAGTGTGGCAGTAAAGAGATTTAATAAAACTATTAATCGATTACAGGTGAAATACAATAACTCAAATGGTTGATTTCATTGTACTCATAAACACCATAAAGGTGTGAGGAAGAATATACTGGAATCAGAATAAAGAGAAATGTCTGTGCTTTGTTGACCATTATTAAATCCTATGAATACTTACTGGCTTCTCTTACAGAAACTGAACTGCTTGCTGTGTCTTCTTTTCAAAGTGCATGAAAAATGAACTGGAGTGAGTTTATTTGAGTTTGATTATTGTTCTCATCAGGTTGGGGAGACGGATTCAGATATCAGATTGTATAAATTAGTTAGAACTAGTTTTTGAATATATAAATATCAGATGTCTGAGAACAATTGACACAATATGAACATAATGCAACTTTACACAAGTTGTCATGTTTTGAGGTGAGGAATATTGCACTAAAAATATGTTCATGCAACACTGCATATAAAGATTTTAGTAATCTTTCACACAGGCGTTTGGGATGTGATTACTGACCCTTAGACCATTGACGCATGTCTTCACCCCTTTTGTCTCTGTCCACTTCCTGTTTAATCTACTGCCAATACAGCAAAAACAATTTGAGAGTAAAGAATAATAATCTTATAGGCTTTCCTCTCAACTATGTTTTACTCATAGTTAGGAGGTTTTGAACAGTGGAAAAAGTTCAAAGATTTGCTGTAGCTTCTGTCCAAGTGTGTCAGTGCTGCCCCCTTGTGATGGCTCACTTAAGGGGAATCATTTTGTTTTAGAATATTTCAGCCTGGTTATGTTATGATGGGTAAAACATCTGGCCATTAAAATGACAAATTACAGCCATAAGTTAGAATTTTATACATAAAGTATTTCCCATATACTCATGCAGCAGCTAACATAAAAATAATATAAAAAACAATAATGATGTTGTCAAACATTTTAACATAAAATACTCACTGTTAATAAAAAGACAAACAGATTTCTGAAGTTGAATCAGACCAAGAGTCTCTTGTACTTCAGGTACTTCTAAGTAATTTCAGTTACTGAAATTACTTCCATTTTCTAAATTTTATTTCTTCAGGAGTTCTTTTATTTATAGTTTATTCTGCTTTTGAGAATACATTATTGTGCATATTCCTACAGTCTGTGAAAGAGAAAAACAAGAAGATGCAGAATGCCGCAACTAAAAATCTGAAATTTAGGAAGTGCTTGTTACATTTTCTGGCCACTAGAGGTCAGCATTTATTCACATTTATCTATTCACATTCATTATTTTCAGCTCCTGCTTTGCGTGATATAAAACATAATTTTGCAGTTTATGCACGCAATAAAATAGTGTTTATAGAGCAACAACAACACACTGTTAGTTTTACACAGTAATAATACTAATGATACCATTCCTGCCGAATGTCAAAAAATATTTTTAACAATGAATTTAAGACATAAACATAAACAGATTAGGATTGATACATGATCTTTAACTTCCACGCAGTAGTGTCCAACCGGAAAAACCTGTCACTGAGAAATGACCAATCAAATTAGTCCAAAACTGCAAAGCTCTTTGAAGACAGCCCCCTTGCAGGAATATAAAAGAAAGTAGCTTATCAAATTCTTCTGTGGAAGCACACACCTTTCCAGAAGTGACTAGAGGTTGGTCTTCAAAAAAACTATAACCCTATCATGCTGCATTGGTCAAGGCTTCCAATACACAACAGCAGACTGAAAAACAGTATAAGTATTCGAAGCCATGAGCAGAGGACAAGACATTCTGGACACTGAGACAATGAAATAAGATGATGATAATTGTAATTTGTGAAGATGCCGCAGGTGTGCATTAAATGTCTTCCTGTTTTCCTGTGAGCCGGAGAGAATGGAGTTTTGTGTATCGTATCTTAATCCATGAATTCAGCGCCTTTGAATTCCTCCATAAAGTGGTGACCCCGAAGTGACCCTGACTCGAGGACGGCCACCAAGAGTCGAGGAGATCCAGCAGAGAGCGAGAGATCCAGCAGAGAGTCGAGGAGAGCCAACAGAGAGTCGAGGAGATCCAGCAGAGAGTCGAGGAGATCCAGCAGAGAGTCGAGGAGAGCCAACAGAGAGTTGAGAGAGCCAACAGAGAGTCGAGGAGACAACAGAGAGTCGAGAGGCCAACAGAGTCGAGGAGATCCAGCAGAGAGTCGAGGAGATCCAACAGAGAGTCGAGGAGATCCAGCAGAGAGTCGAGGAGATCCAACAGAGAGTCGAGGACGGCCACCAGCGAGTCGAGGACGGCCACCAGCGAGTCGAGGACGGCCACCAGCGACTCGAGGACGGCCACCAGCGACTCGAGAAGCCAGCAGCGACTCGAGAAGCCAGCGGTTACAAGGGTGTACCCAAAAGTTTCCTGAATGACGCTGCTGCACGCGTTGTTTTGTAGTGCATGATTTTGTCGCTAAACTTTTTCTGGAAACTTTTGGGTACCTCCTCATGGACCAAGCTCCAGTTTTAAATACCAGCCCAGGGGAACTAAAACATCCACGCTGGTAGATAATATCTGAGTGTTCCCGACTGGTACATGGTTTTTAAAACTGTGCCGGTCCATGTACCGACTTTTCTCAGAGCTGCTGCTGGCTTCAGGTGTTTTTCTTTTGCCTTCCCTTGTCGAAGCAGAACATTTTCCTCGATTGCTTCTGTTTTCTGCTTCGACAGGGCCTCAATTGTTTCCTGATTCATCCGCTGTAGGTTAGTTAGATTCTCCAGCTCTGCCAAAAGGTCTTCAATCTCTCTGGCCTGATGGCCTATTTTCTCCTCTAATGTTGGTATCTTCCTTTGGTGATCTCGACATCGTCCGTCTCTCCTCTCCAGCTGTGCAGAAATGCACTCTAGCTTCCCTTGGATGGCGTTGTACTTTCCTTCCAGGTGTTTATATCGTACCTGCAGGCAACAAGGGGTGCAAGAGTGAGAGTTCAAGCTCTCCAATTTACTCTGGAGGGCTTCGGCGATCTCTAGAAGCTCCTTGTTTTCTTGCTCAAGTGTCTTCTCCATCTTGTCTCGGCAGGGTTCTTCTTCTGACATGTACAATAAATGAGTTGGCATTAAAAGGAATCATTAGTGATGTCATAGAGCATGAGTGACATCACTGGTACATCAAAGCCACTAGAACCCTGTTGTGTGTGTGTGGGTGTGTGTTCTGTATTTGATGCCTTGTGGGGACCATTTTGCTGGCATACAGGGGCCGGGGCTGTCTGCTACATACATGTAACATTTGTTTATTGAGATTATCAATGCTGTTAAATGTTATTCAATTGTTTAGGCATACATAAATTACAAGACTTTAAATGATTTAAGATTTACATCCAAGATTTTAAGGAGCTGGCAAGTTTACTTTGTAAAACTTCAAAGAACAATATTCACAGTTAGATTGTTTTGTTACCATAGCAACAATCTGATGCTGTGAGTTTAATCTGTGAATTTACACAAATTAGTAAACTGTGATTATTGCTTTTTAGGCTGGCCAATTAAACTACTCCCTTCTCCTATATTTCACTAATTCAAACACATAAGCTGTTAGAGGTGCTGATCATTTAGCAACAAAAGGGACCCTAAATCAAATTCTGCTCCAGGCCTCATACAGCCAGTCTAAGGCTGTATGATCTGCTGCATTACGCAGAGATGCGCAACAAATGGGAGATTTAATTCAATGCTGCTAATGTGGCTTAAGTAGCTCTTTCATTTCGTGTCTCTTGAGTTTTTAATAATTGTCACAGAGACTGTTCTGGTTGGTCGAGTTTATAGGACGAGTTTCTCAGATCTCCGCACGGTTGCGCACATTAATTCTAAGTAGACAACGTATTTGAAATGATTTGATGCAAAGTGTAACCGAAAAAATTACACCAATAAAATAAGACAATTTAGAGATATCTTGATCTTATCTGACCAGAACACCATTTTCTTCAGTTTTCATTGTCTCATTGTCCTTTAAACTTCTCGACAGACCTATCCTTGATGTGAAAGTTTCGTGTTCACTTGTTTTCAAAATCACTGAAGTTTTTTCATGAACCTGTTAAGTCTTCACAAAACAGCTGTATATATGTATGTGAGATTCAATCCTATTTGTATTAAGAAATGGTTGCCTGTTTTTCTTTTAGGGCTATGCATGCCCTAGTTTAAAGTTTAAAGAAAAAACTTAAAATTAATGAATCTATCGACAAAAAAAAAAAAAAAAAAAATTAAAGTTAATATGGTGATGAGTTATTTTGTTATTGGGAGTCCTCCGCAGTCTGGAATGCTGAGACACACACAATGTTATAATTGATCAAAATTGAGTGTGGCAGTAAATGAGATTTAATAAAACTATTAATTGATCACAGGTGAAATACAACAACTCAAATGGTTATAATATTACTCACAAAGAGATGGATCTGTTGGCCATGATAGAGTTGCATATGACAACTTTGACGACCTTTGGCACTAGAGGAGAAGTGCCTATGAAGCTGCTGCCTGATGACGTTGTGTCCTCATAGCATGTCAACATGGAGAACCAAACTCATCTCCACAGCAGGAACCTGTGTGGACCATAGAGCACTGGCACAACGCCTGCTCACGGAATGATGCTCAGGCCAGCAAAATCAACGGCTGAGCACAGGAAACGGTCTCCACTGGTTGACAACAGCTTTGGACGAAGGAGCAGCAGCACAGCAACCATCATGCAACCAAGACTAACAGACAGTCCACCGGGAAGATGGTATTCATTAATTAGAAGATGACCAGTTGACTAAATAATTAGAAGATGACCAATTGACTAAATATGTCTTCATTATTAGCCTCTGATCCTTTCTAAATCTTAATTTGTAATCTGGAAATTCATTTTGTAGATTATTAATTTGAGCGTTCAAATGATAAGATAAATCAGGCGTAATTATTGAAAAGAAATTGAATCAATTAAATTGGACTTAAAAGTGGGTGTAAATATTATTTTTATTCTAATTATTTTTTCTCTCAATTTTTGTTCTAGTTCAAAGGTTTGCTGGTTAACATCTTGTTTAAATAGTTTCTAAACTAAGCTACCATTTTCTATGGAAATTGAAGGTAATGAGTTCTCCCATAACAAAATAATTATAACGCCATACTCTGTTAAATAGGAGATGGATATTATTCCTTTAGAAAAAAAAAAGAAAGAAAAAGAATGAAGAAACAACTGGATAGTAAAGGGTCAGATAATTAAAAGCTCAAGTGAACCTGACAATGATAGTTAAGAAGTTCCTATTTTTAGAGCCAGGATTACCTTCAAGGGGGGTCAGCAGGTTAAATGTTAGAACAAAACATATTTAGTTCTAGGAACTGTGTCACAATAAGGCTTTTGCATTACACAGTTGAGGTTAAAGACAAAACTATTGGTAAAAACCCAATTAGATTGAGTCTTATACTGTATATGGCAATACCAGTGTTGTGGTATCGGGAACGGTCTTGGTCTCGAGACCATTTTTTGATGGTCTCGTCTCGGACTCGACCGCATTTGGTCTCGGTCTTGTCTCGGTCTCGGGCGCTGAGGACTCGGCATTTTATTTCAAGACCGGTTGAGACCGCGACTGTGAAAATATCACTAAACATGCAGCAAACTGTCCAGTTTCTTTGTTAAAATCTTTCCACTGAAAAAGTGCATCCACTGAAAAAGTGGATGCAAAACGCACCGATAAAAACACAACCAATAACTACTTGCCAATTAAGTGTTTATGTTTCTCGCCCCTCCCCTCTTACTCCCTCCCTCACCTTTCAGTCACACGCGGCGCTCTGACACATGCGCAGTGGTTTTCCCTCAGCGCAGAAGATCTAATAGTCAGTAATAGAATAAAGCTGCATAAATCATAATAAACCGGATGGTCAGCAGCGGTTCGCTTTCACAGACGGTGGGGACAACGACTAACTTTTTTCATCTCTTAGAAAAGTATCTCAAAGAAGGTAAAGCTCCGTTACGTGATATTAGCATAGCTAGTTGTATACAGACGCATAAGCATTGTGATGAAAAAAGTCACTCACTGCGCTGAATTATTGTGCGGAGATGTTGACTGACTTGTTGCACATGTGAGACAAGCTGTGTTCAGAAGTCTGGAACGTGGTGATGCGACATTCAGGAGCAGAACGATTCTGTACGGGTCTTTACTTATTAGACAGGACTGGAGTGTCACTGAGAGCCGTTGTTCTATCAGATTACCACAAGCTGTCAGAATAGCATACATCAGAGGTTCAAAAACTGTGGGGCGCGACCCCTAGAGGGGGCGCCGTGCCATTGCAGGAGGCGAGGGGGTGCGGGAAGCCATCTGGATGAAAAAGAAAAACGAATAAACGTGAACGCTGCATGCGCTGGGTTTTTACTTTACAACGGCCAACTCTGTTGTTATTCCTCTGTCAATTTGATACAGTAGGGGCTTCCACACTTCCCATGTCTGTCCTCTGTCACTTTTATCAGCAGTTAAAACTTTAATACGTTGTTAACATGTGGTAATCTGTTTTTCCGAGCGGCCTTTAAACGCAACATGAGCGCTACAACGCTGGGTTTACACCTGTGGGGTAGCGAAGGAGACCAGCTGCTGCTGCTGTGCGGAGCTGCACATGTGTTAGAATCATGGCAACAAACCAGCAAAACGCAAATAACTTTTCACAGTTTTCCCCCCAAACTAACCGACTGTTTAGTGAAGCTGTTTGATGCAGGTAAAGTTAGCTAAAAGATGACTAGCTAGCTAATATCAATACATCACCTTAAGCTTGTTAACAAGTAGCTTATAGGCTAAGTTGTTGTCTATGTTCAGCTACATAGATTAATTCTTACTTGTTGCTCCTTGGTCAGTGTTCATAGTTGAGCATCAGGTCGTTGCCTCAATTGCCATGTTTATGGTGCAGACAGTGGTGGTTTCTGACATGAGCAACATGGGTAAACACCCAGGGCGTTATCTTATTAGGGATGGCATGAGACCACCACAGATCATAGCACAGAGATGGAAGCAAAGCAGAACAAAGAGTTTGTTAAATTTAATATTGGTTACATTTATTATGTATTTAATATATTTTTATGGGAATATGGATCTTTGAGATCAATTTGAGAAGTAATTTTGATCATATTTCACATTTTACCATATCATGTAGAGCGTGGCGCTGGTCTTGGTCTTGACTCGGTCTCGGACCCTAAAAGTCTTGGTCTTGTCTCGATCTCGATACACTCTGGTCTTGGTCTTGTCTTGGTCTCGGCTTAGGCGGTCTTGAACACAACACTGGGCAATACTACATAAACATCATACTCAAAACAAAACTAAGATATACATAAATCAGAAATTGTTGAAAACTCATACATTTAATTTGACTGTGCAGTAGGTGTTTAATTTATACCCTTTTCTCTACAGACAGTATGTACACTTCACTTATTTTTTCCCTCTTTATGTATTTTTATTTAATCTCATGTAGAGAACTTGAAATTTTACTCTAAGGTTAAAATATCATGGTTTTCTGTTTGATTGGCCATAAATTTGTTTCTGTATCTAAGACTGTGGATAAGAATAAGTATATCTGGCATCTATCTGACTTTACTATAATTGTCAACCACAACACGTTTTGTCAGCAACACATTATGGAAAAAGAATCGTTTCATATTCTGACCAGGACAACAGATTCAGCCTTAGTATAACAGAGTAAGACAGGACCAGGGTTTGATTGCATGCTTTGTCTAATAAAAGCACTAATTGTTTCTGCTTTTAGATCTGTCTTTTCTGAAACTGTGAATCTGTCCTATTCTAGCCGCTTTCTCCTAATGGAAGACACCTAAAAATGTCAAAAACAGGAGGAGTGAAACCTGGAGAGACGGTATGATGAATCACAAAGTGGACATATGGCTAATGCTCATTCTTGATTTAGGTCTTCAGAACTGCAGGCTACGGGAATGGATTTTTTTGATATTTGCTCATTAAAACTCAATATAACAGTTTTCTACTGAAAATATACTATTGGACCAAACAAACATTGGAGTCACTTCTGCAACACAGTGTACATTTAATAGTGTAACTTACATCTAAGTACCACAGTTGTTCTTCAGATAGAAGAACTTTTTGATAAATGGGATAGCAAGTATGTGAGATTAATCTTGTGGAAAAATTTGAAGTATTCAAGGTAGGTTAATTTATTTACACAGCGCCTTTCAGCATAAGGGCAATTGCAAGTGCTTAAGAAGGTTTACCTTCCAAACCCAGGAGACAAAACATTTCAAAGAGGAATAATGTTAAACTAACTGCTAAAAGATTTGGTTCAAAAATTAAGAAGTAAACTTCAGTTGAAGCTTCTATTACATATGACATGAAATCTACCCATGACAACTGAAAGTTAGAGATCATGCTAAAAGAGTGGGATGTAGAACAAAACTGCAACACCTTTATTTAATTTCAATTTATATACCTCTTTCAATTTAAATCAATAAGCTTAGCATAAGATCTAATAGGAAACAAACTACTGACAGGTTAAAGTACAACTTTACAACAAATCCTTATTTAGCCTTTAAGAAATAAAAATGGTAAATATGATATTCTGAATGAGAAGCATAATGTTAAATTGAAGGTGAATCGAGGGAAGAGATTTTATGAAAGATATGTTACAAAATGTACAGGGAAAAGGTTTTCATCACAAGCATTTATAAACTAATTTGAGAACCATCAATAATTGGCGATTGTAGCAAAAGGTAAATCTCATAAAAACTTTATATATTTAAACATAATAAAATAAAATAGTGTAAATGAAAAAAATAGTTGATGGATATCTGATTTGGACAATTAATTTGACAATTTCCTTTCCATGGTGGGGTAATCATGGTCTTAGGGGGGTATTTCACAAGTTAAAGCTATAGCCTTATAAGCACTGTGTGGTAGATACGACTCATAAACTAGTTGATTTCACAACACTGGATTGAACTAAAGGTTATCCAGTACATCTGACCAAACAATGCTTCTACATATACTCAAACAGATTAGATGTTCCTATATCTTTTGAGTGAAGATGGAGTCTTCCAGTGGAGAAGGGGGTTTCTGATTCTTTTCCTTTTCACCTTTGTTTCTTTCCTTGTTTTCTCTTGCATGAAAGCCCTGATCAATAAATTTATATAATCTTAAACATAATTCAATCCCATTTAATGTATGTTTCCTTCAGAACTGTTTCAGAACCTGGAATCAGGTAGGGCAGATTGGCCAGAAGAATTGCTGAATCTGAGTACTGGCTGAATGAGTTGTAGCAACAATAACTTTTAGGTTGAGAATTGATAATTCATAATTGTTACATTCATCTTGAAATGTTCTTTAAGGTTGTGATTGTTACTGTGACATTGTTTTGGTAGTATTTTATTAATGTGTTTATATTTTTTGTTATTTTGCGTCTCGGTGGAGTCGTGGTTCCTGGACAACAATGTGGACTGTGAACAACGGACTGTGATAACTGGGGGAACTGACACCATTAGGATGCAAAGGTGATGTCATTATTATGCATCTACATGGATAATTTGATTCTGTATTCAGATCGACCACATTGGATATTGTGTGAACTGTTTCCTTTTCTTTTTGTCAAATTCTTTTATTGTATTGTAACAGGTTTTGTTTAATTTTGATTTGCAATGTTCTTTCATTGTGTTATAATGGGAGGAATGTTGAGGTGGTAATAATATGACATGGATTATATGTTAAATGAAATGTATATGGAAGGTCCTCATGCGCAGGTCACATGTAAGTTATTAATGGGACTTTAGAATCCAATAAAGACACAGATACTGCTCAGTGTTTCCTGTCTTCTCAGGGCGACCAGAGTGACAGGCGGTTCAGGGACCCTTTGTGTGTTGGACTCAAGAGACTCATGGACATGGAAAATGTGTTGGGACCCTGAACCTGGACAGTGAGAAGGCAGAGTAATAAAATGAAAGGAACATCAACCCGGAACAACAAATTGCTTCTGCAACCCGAGGACAGGAACCGTACTACACGACGCTACACTGCATCGCTGCTGAGAATTCAAGACTTACTACTACTCGGTTCAACATAAGCCGAATTGTCCTATGATGGTGTTGAGTAGAAATCATTGTGGGTACCATGGTCATTGATTTCACTGGTGCTTGAGAGCGGTGGCCTGGAAAGGAATCATAGGATAATTTTTCCCTCAGGTAAAAAGATTGTCAGAGAGGGTTTTTCGATCCTATACCAAGGAAACCTATGACTATGGGAGAACAGCACTAACTAGAAAATAAGTGTACTTATTTTAGGGGGGAATGTTGAGGAATATAATTATGTTAATGGCTAAAAGTTATGTTGATTCACATTAAGATACGTTTTGCTGAAAAGGAATGTGTTGTGTCGAATGTGCTGGGTCACTCTGACCCAGTAAGTTTGAGTTGTTCCAAGAACCTCTGGAAAAACGTCCCAGATGTGAAAAACTGCTTGCGTAAAGGAACTTGGCCAGAGTCTCTATTTGGACAGATAAGAACTAACACATTGACTAATGGTCCTCTGAGGGAGCAGATTTAACTTCCACGAGGTCAACCCACACTTCTCGGAAAACCAAAGCCAAAAGCGAGTCTGTAATGCCATTGGTCAAGGTTTCCAATACGCAACAGCAGACTGGATAAACAGTATAAGTATTCAAAGCTATGAGCAGAGAACGAGACATTTTGGACACTGAGACAATGAAATAAGATGATGATAATTGTAATTTGTGAAAATGCCGCAGATGTGCATTAAATGTCTTCCTGTTTGCCTGTGAGCCGGAGAGAATGGAGTTTTGTGTATCGTCTCTTAATTCATGAATTCAGCACCTTTGAATTCCTCCATAATACCACAATGGGGCTGATTTTATTTTGATCTTCCTCGTTCTTAAGTTTTAATATTACTTTGAATTCCTCCCTCACCACTTTCCTCCTCACTATTCTTTCTTCTTCTGAACTACTATCCTCCAGTTCCCGTTTATTGCCTTGGCTGTCACCGATGCATTTTCCTTCACCCATTTTAATTCTTCCACGACCTTTTTCCTTTCCTTTTCCTACTGATGTTCATCCTTCAACATCCCCATCCTTCTCATTTCCTACCTCCATTTCCATCCGAACCATTCACATACCAGTTTATGCCAAACCACCTTTTCCACCAAGTATATTTCTTATTACTTTTCCGCGTTGCTCCAACACGTCTCCCGTTCTTTTTTTTCTTCTTCTTTGTGTTTAATAGTTGACTAAAACACTCTATGAAAACATTCTGCCACCTGCTGTACAGGAGGAAGCAAGTCGGGATCTGATCTAATTTATGAGGAAACAAGTTTAAAAACAAACACAAATATAAGTGTAAACTAAAAATTTGACACATATTCTTTATAGTTCTTTATTTTCACTTCCGTCATTACAACTAAGTATTCTCATGTCCCAACCAATGAGTAGCTGGGTACTATAAAAAACTGCACATTGCTGTCCTCTTTTCTGGAGGTGACATTAAACCTAATCTTATGTAAGAGGTGCATTCCCACCACCTGAGGGCCTGAGGTTAATCCATCACTAAACAATGCCTGTTATTGGTATTTTAAGATGATGAATCAAAGCAGTCTGCAGATATATTAATCTTCTTAATTTTCTTACATAAACCACTGCATGAAAACTGTAATATTATCTGTTATGACACAGTATGTCAGTTTTATTCATTCTGCAACTCTGACCTGTCAAACCTTTGACCTCCTCCAGGAAAGAAACAGCCAAACGGAACGCCAGACCAGACCAGGTGTAGCTTCTGTGGAGAGGAAAATAACTGAGAAAACAAGTTCTCTTTGCAAATCTAGGCAAATCAGCAGATTTGCCTAGATTTGCTGTTTTTTTTAACAGGACAAACAGGATTATTATTTATAGACTTGTACAATCTGCTGATAGTATCTTACATTTGACTGGGAAATGTTTTGATGCAGCTGGATTGTGTGACTTCAGGAAAAGAGGAATAAGGCCGTCTATGGGTGGGTTACAAATGAATCCTATAGTCTCTATTAAGAATAAAAGATATCATTTATTGTCCCACAGTGTTTGGGTTACTTCACTGATACTGACACTCACATTTCATTGTAGTTTTTGTAACTTCATATTTTAACTTTAATGAATGTTTTCTTTATGTACTGTAACTCAAGACATTGTCTCCCATTTTTTTGTGATGCTGAACCAGTCATAACACATTACTCTGTTAGTTAACTCCACACACCTGAAAAGGTTTCCTGAACCTTTAGATGGCTTCTCACTCTGGATCACTGAGCTACACAATTATGAGAATAACTACTAACTGCACAGACATCCAGAAGACAGACCGTTTAATGACACCAAAGGTCATTGCTGAAGAAGCTGCTTGCTCGGAGTTCTGTTTGTATTACCAGAAAATTGAGTGGAAGGAAGAAGTGTGGAAAGAAAAGGTGCACCAGTAACAGGTAGAACTGCAGACTTGAGAAGACTGTCAAGTGAAATCCACTCCAGAAGAGCCACTACACACACAAACACTAGATATAGGCTGCAAATGTCTCAAGTCACTCCTGAACCAGAGTCACTGGGCTTAGAAGAAAATAATCTGGGCTGCTGTTCAGTCTTCCAGACTGTCTGATTAAAGTAAATTCGGAATACATTTTTTTAAACTCTAGAAACTCTAGAGCTCTTCCTGCTTCCCTCTGTTAACAAGCTGGATGGACATTCTGATCTGATTTTCCACACTGCCAAAGGTACCAGCAACTGCTTCAGAGACCATGGAGTTCCTGTTCCTGACTGGCCAGCAGACTCCCCTGACCTTTAACCCCTTAGAAAATCTTCCTCTTGGCTTTTGCCAAGAGGAAGATGAGAGACATCAGACCCACCAAGGTAGATTACCTGAAGGTAACTGTCAGAGAAATATGGGCTTCCAGAACCTCATCAGAACCACAGACTGTCCTCCATGCCACACTGCATTGAGGAGACCTGCCATTGAGTTTGTAGAGATGTACAAAGTTTTCAAAATCCTGACATTTTTGCTTAAAACATGTTTTTAATTTGTCTAATATCATTTTCTAATTTGCTGAGTCACTGAATTTAAATTTTCTATACCTGTAAGCTGTAATTATTAAAACTGCAAAAATGAATAAAAGCTTAAAATATTATACTCTATGTGTAATTAACATCTATTAAATAACAGTTTCACTTTCTGAAATCACTGGCAAGAAATATTGAACTTTTATGCAATATTATTTTTTAAATGTACTTGTTGATAAGCTGCTGCTTCTCTAACCGACAACACCATAAAAAATGGCTGATGACACCACAGAGGAAAAATGAAAGCAAAAATTAAAACATTTCATGTGCTATTGATTAGTTTATCTGATTAGTTTATCACCCTGGAGGTGAATGAGGGAGCTGGAAACATTTCAGCCACTCCAGACGGTGCAGCACTGCCATCTGCTGTTCACATGTTAGTACAGCGATCTTAATCAGTACATAATAAAAGGAAAGATTCAAGGAAAACTCAGACAAATTAAACACATATTTAATTTATTTTTGGTTGACATAAATGCTTTTTCATTGAGTACTGTTAAAAACACAATACGTATCAATAAAACCATTTGTATGATTCTGAATGTTGATTATATATTAGATGTGCCCTTGATATCTGAGCTTTTTCTAAGTTATTCCATGGTGCGCTGAAGAGGTGAGCTTGAAGGAGAGAGAAAGGTAAGAAAGGAAGGTGACCATTTCTCATGAGCATGAGACTCTTTCCTGCTATGAAGCCACGTCTGACATTTAACAATTGTTATTTGATGAACTGATGATTAACAATTGTTATCTGCCCTCTGATGCAGTATAACCTGTACAGAGGGCAGGTTTTACTGCAACAAGCCTCCAAACTCCCCCTCTCTCCTTTTTTTGTTCCCTCTGATTGCTTAGGTACAGTTACACCAGGTAACGTTTTGCTCCGCCTTTTGAATAAAAGTAAGCACCTGCTGCTTAGTCACTCTGAACACTGTCAGCTCATAGCTGGTCGAACTAGATTTCATCCATTCATTTATGTAAAACCTTTATTTATTCATTTATTTTTTGTCTTCAGATGTAGTTATTGTTTTTTAGTTTGATTGATAATCAAATAATTGAAAACTTAACATTTTAGGCAACTCCTTTATGAATACATATCTTTTTCACAATTAAATTCATTTAATTTTTTTTTTTTTTTTTTGAAGAATGAGGCCTAAATGTGTGACGTTCACCATCGGGTTGATTTTTGGATATTTGTCTCTTCGCTTGCTGCTGACCTCCATGTTTTCAGTAGAACCGGTCTCAGACTCAGTGAGGAATGAAAAGAATCGACTTCATGTCTACAAAGTACACACAGGTACGTTCTTATTTGGTAACTCTAGGTTATAAAATGTGAGCTTAAAGTGATCAGAGTAATTATCAGAATGTATGCATTGGCTTTAATGGTCTTTGGTTTTACTGTGAAAGTTGAAATTATCTGTCTTTTAAGGATTTCATATGGTTGTCACTAGAGCTGTTTATCTGTTTAGTGAAAACACGTGTAGAAGGTGCAGTCTGACAATAAAATATAAAAATCATATTAGTTCAAATCAAATTTAAACCTTATTGTCATCATCACTTTTACAAAGGAACATGTTTAAAAATAAGTTGATGTTATTTTGGCTAATTTAACTATGGCTCAATTTAGTGGATACGTTTTTAAAACAAGGAAACTAAATGTTAGAAGATAAACAACCTGCTGCACAGGTTGGGTAGGTAAGCACTCTGACAAACTAACAGATCCTTCATATTCATGAATGAATGCGCTTCAAAATCACATCATTTATTCTTGTGATTTTGATCAGGGAGCATTTAGATCAGTGTTTCTCAACCTTTTTCAGCCCAGCGCCCCCCTAGCCCTTATCCAGGTCCCTCACTGCCCCCCACCAAATAATTTGTAGGCTAATTTGCACTGACTATTATTTTATCATTAATATTACTATCACTATTGTAGATGTTTTTAATTTTATGCTTGTTTATGTATTTATCATCAAAAATAATACATATAATATAATAATATAAAAATAATACAGGTGTCTATGAAAAATGCAATGAACATTCAAGTTAAAATTGGTAGGCCTAACAGCAGCCAATCAGAGTGGAAAACATATTCTTATTTTCTAGTTGTTAAATCTTGCACAAAATGACCAGATAAAAGATGAACAACATGCCAGTTTAAACTTTGAACTATTTGCAAACGACTGAGCTCTGCAACATTAAAACATAGATAGAACTGTAACTACATTAATAATAGCTCTTCTTCTCTTCAATGTTTCTGTCAGTTTCTGGTGGTGCAGCTCTGTGCTGCCTTCAGGAGAATGGGACATCAGAGCATCATCCATAAAACTTCACCCACATGGCATTTATTGTGCAAACCAGAGCTTTCAGTGGAAAAACAAAAGTTCCAGATCCTTTTAATGCCATATAAATATGAGACAGAAACATGGATTATATCTTTATATTGACCTGTCTACTGATTATAGATTAATAGTTTTACTGGACAGAAATGACAAAGAACAAATCTGGTTCTTAATCAAATCCTAATGGGTCAAATTTAAAGTGTCATGGAGTCATCAGCCTCATGACATTAACACTGACATGAAAAATAATATTGAAGAAATAAATATAACAAATCTAATTAAAACATAAATAAGTGATCAGTTCTTTACTGTTATGGTCTGTAAATATATTTATTCTCAGTACTAGATGAGGTCTCAGCAAACCCATGACATTTCAACAATATTATTTTACTTTTTATCTGGAAATAGTGTCTGTTTATTCTTGCCATACAGTTTCTGTATTAATTATTGCTCAAAAGGTCTTGCCATACCAGTTTATTCCTCTGTATTTACTTTAGTTTCTGAGTTTATTCTTGCATTTTATTCTTCATTCATTTCTATTTAGTTTCCTTTGATTAGTATTACCCTCTCCTGGTTTATTGCTATGTTCACTCTAGTTTCTTTCCTGTTGCTAGATTTATTTTATCGTTTATTGACGCTCAACATCAGTAATCTTCACTCATCACCTGCTGCGCTGCCTGATAGTCATGTGTTTCACATCATGTGTTGATTTTTTCGCTGTTCAGAGTCGGATTCTCTGTTTTTATGCCATAATTCATATCTAGTTCGTCGCTCCGTATTATGTTCCGCTTCTCCTGTTTCAGAGTTTTGCACAATGTGCGCCTTTTTTTTTTTTTTTTTTTACCCCTTATGGTGCGCAGCGGTCGGGGGGAAAAGACGGTCTGACAAAAACCTTTTAAAACAACGGAAACAATTTCTGCATTTTGATTATTTAAATTTTAAAGTGCTGTGTTGTTCTATCACCCCGTTTCATACTTACAGCTCCGGTGTTAACGCTATAAAATAAACTCTCTCTATCGTGGTGTCACCATGGAGGGATTTCTTTATTTAAATGGGTTCATTTTTCAGAGGGAAACACAGTGAGGGGATCGTGATTTTAGCTACCAGTAGCAGGAGAGGAGCTGCACCAAGAAGCTACAAACACTTCCGCCCACGTTGTGAACCGCTAATTTAGATGGTAGATTTGGTAGATGGTAGATTTACTCAAACAAACTAATCTAAATGTTCTGTCTATAAAAGTTACATTTCAACAATGAGATTTTGAATCCATATCAAAATGAGTAAAGATTCCAGTTCTAGTAACATGATCCATGTTAAGTGAATCCACCCTCACTGAGCTCCTCATACAAAAATAATGAGAGGAGAGAACTGTAATGTTTTGAATGCAATATGTTCATTTCAAATGTATTTCATTTCATGTTTCTCACAGACTTGGTTTAGCAAGTGTGAACTAGATGAAAACAGGTGACTCATGAGTTATGCACATTAAAATAGAGTCTAAATCAGCTTGTTCACTCACACTGTGGTATGCTGACATGTTGCAATTTTCAGTACAAATACAATTTTACCCAATGACACTGTAATTAACACAGTGCAGACAAAAGAGAGCTTAAGACTGGGAGAGGCTTTGAATGAGGAAATGTGCAGTCTAAACAAAAGAGAGCTTATGACTGGTTTATATGGTCAGTTAAGTAATTTAAAAAGTTTTCAGATTTTGCTCCATCTTTTAATAAGGCTGTGAGCTTCTGTATGATGAGTCTTTGTCACAGATTCATCTGTGAACGTGGAACTTTAGTGAAATTAAGCCATGCTGAAACACACACTGGTCACAAAACTCCTTGGGATTCCTCAAAGCTGGTTTTATGTTTTCATAAAGTATAACTACCTTCTTATATTGTTTATTTGTTAATTAAATAAATATATAGCATATAATATCATTTGATCTATAATAAAAAGTAATAATAGCCATTGACGTGTGAAAAGCATTACAAGCAAGCAAAGTTGTAAAGTTAGAAAGATTGACTGACTGAAACTTAATTTCATTGTTCAGAGTAAACCCGTCTCTATCCTGCATCACAAACCTGAATAAGTGGTATACAACAATAAATTATGTTTTCTTTCACCGTGAAGAAAGCCCAACATAATTTGTTATTTTATTTTAGTTGCTGCAGCTACCAGATGCAGTTAGTCAGTGCAGCACCCACCACTGCTCCGATCCTGGTCATCATCATGTTGCAGTCAGTAGAGTTCTGCAGTGCAGTCTCAGGCCGGCCGGCCGGATGTGGACTGCAGTCACATTTTGAATTACACATTCAAGCCAGCTGACGTTTGATCTTCCTAAAGATAGCTTCATACAAGGTGCATTATGGTAGCAGAGCAGTAAGATCTCTGTTCCAGGTGAAAAACAGTTATAGTGTCAGGATCTCAGGTTATTTTGTAGTTTGTTTTGAGTCTAGTTTTATTATTATTCTGTGTTAGTTTCTTATTTTAATAGACCAGTCTTGTTCCTGTTTTTCTTTATAGTGCAGTGACAGCGGTTTATATAATTTTTTGTGTCTAGTCATTTTCACTTACTCTAGTTTAATTATGTTTAGCTTGTTTAGTCTGTTCATTTCCTAACAGGCTAAACAACTTCAGCAACTTCAGCAAATAAGATTGTTTTTATAAAACTTCCACCTTAAGGTCCTCATAAAGACAAGTGGCTTTGATGTGAATCCTTAAGTTGAGCAAAATAAGCTGTAAACATAATACTAACGTTTGAACTTGTATTTTAATTGAAATCTCAGTTCTTATTTTTTCCTTAAATAAATCTTTGAAAAATTTGAAGTTTTGTTGATTGATGGCTTTACGGATGTGACTCAGCACTGTTCCACTTCATCTTATACAAACCATTTCTATTATTTTGACTTTTTAGAGGCAAGTCGGAAGAACAACTCTGCAGTGAATCCCCCTAACTCTACACGGATCTTGTGTTGGATTATGACGGGACCCAGCAACCTGGAATCACGGACCAAGCATGTCAAGCAAACATGGGGCAAGCATTGCCACCACATTCTGTACATGAGTTCAGTGAAGACAGACTTCCCAACTGTGGAGCTGAATGTGAGTGAAGGGAGGGAAAACCTGTACTGGAAGACCATCAGAGCACTCCAGTACATCCACCAGCACCATCAGGACAAAGCCAACTGGTTCCTGAAAGCAGACGATGATACGTTTGTGGTCATAGAGAACCTGCAGTACATCTTATCCAAGCTTGACCCAGAAAAACCTTTGTACCTTGGTCGAAGGTTTAAGCCTTTCATCAGCCAAGGCTACATGAGTGGAGGAGCAGGTTACGTCCTGAGCAAAGAAGCACTGAGGAGATTTGTCAAAGGGTTTCAAACAGGACAGTGTACTCATTTCTCCACAATAGAAGATATGGCTCTGGGGAAATGTATGGAGACGATGAAGGTGGAGGCAGTGGACACCAGGGACGTGAAGGGCAGGCAAACATTCCACGCTTTTCCTCTAGACCATTACGTCATACGACAACCACCAAGACCTCGGCCGTGGCACATGATCTATGACTACTATGTTCCAAATGAGGTAAAGAACACAAACCACTGGTTCATAGAAAAGTCTAAATTTTTTGTAACAGTATCATGGAAATACTGTATAATGTTAAACTGGTTTCAACAGGGGGAGGTAACACACTAAATATATTTCTAATGGTAAATCTGACATAACAACCCAGGTAATCCACACATACAAACTAATCAACACAAATTAGTCCATCTGTGAATGTATGTGCAATAAAGTGCAATAGTACAGTGATAAGTATTGAATACAATCGCATTACAAAAGTCGATTAAATACTTTATAGAAAGTCCCAGTTGGTCCCGTTTGCTGAGAAATGAGAGATGTTCATGCTCAGCTGGGATATTAGCAAATTCTTCACACAAACCAGCTTCTGAAGCAACTTCTATTTTTATTTTATTATTAAGATAAATTATATTAAATATATTATTAAGGAACAAATAAATACAATATAAGAAGGTATTTATACTTTATGAAAACATAAAACCAGCTTTGAGGAATCCCAAGGAGTTTCCTGACCAGTGTGTGTTTCAGCATGGCTTAATTTAACTAAAGTTCCACGTTCCAGATGAGTCTGTGACAAAGACTCATCATACAGAAGCTCACGGCCTTATTAAAAGATGGAACAAAATCTGAAAACTTTTTAAATTCCTTAACTGACCATATAAACCAGTCATAAGCTCTCTTTTGTTTAGACTGCACATTTCCTCATTCAAAGCCTCTCCCAGTCTTAAGCTCTCTTTTGTCTGCACTGTGTTAATTACAGTGTCATCAGGTAAAATTGTATTTGTCCTGAAAATTGCAACATGTCAGCATACCACAGTGTGAGTGAACAGCTCCAAACCTATTTCATTTCAGTCTCAGACCAGACATTTTATTATCAAACTAAACCTGCTATGCAATGTAAAAACAATGTCAAAGAAAAATACATTTCATTTGATGTTTTGATGAAGTCCTGTCTCAGAAATCTTATGACGACGCCTGGCTGTGGCTGGTTTATGATGAAATTATAAATATTTCCATATTATCCATCTAATGGCACTGACTGGAAGATTCAGAAGTTTAGAAATGCATCTGTTACTGTTTCTGTTGGGATGATGTAAAACTGTAACTTTCCTTTTATCAACAGAACCAATCTGTGCAAAAGTTATCGCTTACCACTTTATAGCCGATCAGTTGATATTAACAGATATTGATCTCCAAGTAGCAGACAAAAAGCTTTCTACTTACTTACTTCTTTATATATAACGTTTGAACTTTGCGTGATGTCATGACTTTTGTTTTCACCATCATCCATCCATCCATCCATTTTCTTACACCCTTGTCCCTTAATGGGGTCGGGAGGTGCTGGTGCCTATCTCCAGCTGGCGTTCCGGGCGAGAGGCGGGTTCACCCTGGTGTGAATATTAATTTCAATGAAAATATGAAAAAAGAATATCAATGTGTTCAATGCCCATTTTACGGACTGTAAAATGGGCAGATCCAGATATTTGCTTAAACTAGGGACGTTTTACTTTTATGAATAAACATTAATTCTGTTTGGCCCATGTCAGAGTGTATGTTGGAGGCTTTGCCCCTTTCTGAAATAACGTTGTCTCATAATGAGATTCTTCTTCAGACTTGGAAATGCTTTAGTTAGGACTACACCAGCTGACAAGTTGCACTGAAGAAAGGACGATTGATTTTAGTTGTTGTATTTACATTTAAAGCTTTTTGGCAGTGCCTTTTCTTCAAAATGTCAGTACTTATTGCTTGTGCTGTCTGATGTATTACATACAACTTCACTCATAGGCTCATTTATGTTGATTCCTCCGTATGTGCAGATTACTTGGGTTGTTAAAGATGTGTGAACTTTGAGTTCATACTACGGTTGAATGAAATGAAATGATATAAACATTTTTAAGTCATTTTTCCCATTGGATGTATAAATCTCTAAAGTACTGAATATATTAAACACACTATTGATGTTTTTATAAGCTGAACCTTAATAAAAAATAGTAATAATAATCCAAAACAAGCCTCTGCTCCCAGAGGTCATTCATTCTCTGCATGATGTTTTCTGACTGCTTTCTAAATCCTAAACCTCTCATTGCATGTTTTGAGTCAAAACTACATGAAACATTATGAAACACCTGTTTTTCAGGAAGCTACTAAATGTTTTCTTTCCCTTTTTCTGTTTCCTCATCTTTACAGGGTCCAAACTGCTGCTCAGATTTTATTGTATCTTTTCACTACATTTACGCTGTTCAGCAGTATGTGCTGGAATATTTTACCTACCATCTGCGACCCTATGGATACTTACATAGATTCAGGCCTGATGAAATTGTGGAAGAGAACAACAAAACTAACAAAGGAGGATGAGAAGATGAGTGGAATGGGAAAGTATCAAGAAGTGGGGTGAAGTGGATGAGTGGGGAGGAAAGGGCTTGTGATGGAGGATGTGGATCATTATGAAAAGGGTCCAGAAGCCACTTTAATAAGCGTGAAGAGGGATGAGTAGAAGCACTTAAATGACACAGAAGAAGAGTTGGGCAGGATAGAGAAGACAATAAAAGATAGATAAGAAGAAAGAGGGTGAGAACGAGATCAAACAGAACCACAGTTGTTTGCAGAAGCCCTGTTTGCATATCGTAGCCACACCTAGCACAGGTGTGACCAGAAATATGAAGGACAGTGCAAACCTATTGTGACTTCTCTTAACGGTGTATTTTTTTTTATTTTATTTTTACTCTTTTCGGTTCCCTGTCTTGCTTCTCAAAGTGTGAGAGTAAATGGAAATTTTGACATTCTAGGTCTGTTATTAATATCAGGAAAAAAATGTTTATGTAAATTGCCTCCATTTTCATCTGCAATAAAGTAAAACATAAAAATGTAGGAGCACAGCTTTGAAAACAGATAAATAAACCAATGCATGTGTTCTGTTTGGTATGTAGTTTGACTTCTGAAACCCTGAGAGGGTAAACAACAAGATTATATTATTAATTCATAACAATAAACCCTAAGACCATTTATGGAACTGAACTTCATACAGTTGTTCTTTCTGTTGTATCAAATTCCCATGAAATGATTCCAGTTTTCCTGTTGACTCACTGAAACCAGATATGTACTGTACAAACATGTGCTGGATGTTTGTACTGGGAATTTCTGAACATAGCACATAAGAAATAAATAGATTTCATTTTCCTACTGTGTGACAATAAAGTAGACTGACATATTTCTATTTTAGGCCAGTTAAAATGACCAAAGTTTGCTAAAATCCAAAATGAGAGACAGATTGTTTTTATTTATAGATTTTATTTTCAACTTCCTGTACATCTTTATGTTTTCGTTTCTGATAATCAATTCCCTAAGTTATTCTTATAGTTTCCTTTAAACTGTATGACATCAGTCAAACATTTAATCATTGAGCTTCTCACAATAGCTTGCCAGGATTTTGGCCCATTCCTACTGGCAGAACCGGTGGCACTGGGTCAGGTTTGTTGGCTTCCGTGGTTATGCCTGACTTTTCAACTCCACCCACTTTTTCTCTGGGACTGAGATAATCCTGTTGCGACCATTTTTGGAAAGCTTTGTAGAAGCTTTTGTAAGAAGACTTTGATCTTCTTTATCCCTATAGTACTTAGTTTAATGCTATTTTTAGGGTTATTATCCCTTTTCAAACTTTATTTGAGGCATGGTTTTATCTTCCTGAAATATTTAAATGTTGCTTAAATATTTCTGCATCAGGTTGTTTGCCCACGATACCTTCTGTTTTGGAAAGTGCACCAGTTCCTCCTGCTGCTCCCATATTTCACAGTTCTGACTGTCTTCATTCAGGTTTCATGAATGAATTCAGAAAACCTGGTGAACTTTAAATTATAAATGTAAATTATAAATTCCTTATAATATAAGGTTGCCCTTTATGACCAAACACTTTAATTTTATCTTCATCAGACCACAGGATATATGTTGAAATATATATATATATGTGGACAAAATTGTTGGCACCAGTAGTGACCAAAATGTCCACTGAAATAATTAGAAACTTCGAAAAAGTAATAAATAAAAAATTACAGAAAATTAACCAATGAAAATCAGACAATATCTTTGAACTGTGGCTCAACTGAATCATTGAAAAACTAATGAAACAGATGTGGACAAAAATGATGCTACCTGCCTTGATATTTTATAGTGTTGCCTTTCAAGACAATCGGATGATTAGTGTGACTGTCAGAATTTCTGTCCTGTCTGCAGGTATTTTTCCTGATTTCTCAAAGGCAAACTGTTCCAACTGTCTCAGGTTTGAAAAACGTCTTTGAACAAAGAGCACATGTTGTGTAATACTGCCATGGACGTGTTGTTAAAGTCTGGAATATAAGGTCTATTTCCTGATACGAAGCAAAGAGCACTCATTGTTAGTAAAGGTTGTTAAAGTCAAAAGTTGCACTTGTTGGATTGAAAAAGTACAAAGTCTAGACAATATTATCACTATATAAAAAAGGTTTATTTTACTCATCTGTAAGCTGTTCCTTCAGACGCATATATAAGGATAAACAACAAAGGACATTTTACAATGAAGAGTCTTTCATGCATCATTCACCATAAAGCTGCTGCCGACTGAAGACAAACTGAAGTACAAGAATAGATAAAACATTATGTAAACATTTTGTAAAAAAAATACTAGTACTCATACATAATCACTTTTACAATAAACCGGCTAGACCAAAAATATTTCCTATACTGTAATTCCCTATAAAATATTTTATACGCATGAAAAATTGTATACATTGAAAATCATATTCAAAGAGCAAGTAAAAGAATCTCAATTCTGTTTTGCAGATTTTATTAAAATTAGTTTAATAAATTGACATAAACTTTATTTAGTAATTTTATTTTATGGAGATGGTGACCTCATCCTCTGTCTATTGCCTAGCAACTATACAGAATTCAGTAACGATAGTGACTTGCAAAAATATTCACACCACTTGAAGGTTTTTACATTTTATTAAACTACAACCACAATTATTTTACAGGTATTTCAGGTAAATGACCAACACATAGCAGTGCATAGTTATAATCATATGTATTGTGTAATAAACTTCCACAACCAACTTGGAAAAATGTAATGTTTCAACCGTTGATTTTTTATGTTTTTATGAAGTAAAGCACTTGGAACTGCTTTGCTGCTGAAATGTGCTGTACAAATAAACTTTGATTAATTACTTTGAACATCTACAGGCTGAGAATGTTACCTTCTTTTCTTTTAAATAGTTCATTGTCAATCAAATTGGCTTGAGAGTGTCAATGAATGTCAAATTCCTAGAGGAAATATGATTAAGGTCTGGACTTTGACTTGGCCATTTTAGAATGGCCATTTTAGAATGGCCAAGTCATGTTCTTCTTTGAAACATCCCATTGTATCTGGTGAAACTCCAGCTTCACCTTTGACTGTAGGGATGGTGTCTGGAGGGTAATGTGAAGTCATGAGCCTGACTCACTCTACAGTTTCAAAAATTGGGCAGAAAATGAACATACCGCATTGTGAAAGCTTGATATGGTAGTAACTGATGTCACAGAGCACAATGGAATATGGCAGGTTGCACGACTTGATGCATATGCAACATATTGGATAGACATACTATTAGTCTTTGGTTAAAATGTTTATTATTGGAGTTGGATATTGAAAAGAAAAGAAAATGGAAACAGAAAGAAGTTCATCAGATGTCTTTCCCAGTAGCTGTCACACTTTACAGTTACCCAGACAAGCTCTGACTAGTCTTCATATTTGCAGTCAGTCGTCTTTGTTGCTGAATCGGTGAGTCTGTCACACTAACAATCAAAGACCAGAAATTTAATCTGCAGCCCAGGAGGGTTTTTTGCAAATAGGATTTTTTTGGTCTAAGGCAGTCCATAATCACACAGTTTCTCATCACATGTAGCATTTTGGTTCCATAAAACAAATTTTGCTGTGTCGCCTTTATGACTTGTGGGCAAACTGCAGTCAAGACTTCTAAGTAATGTGCTACGTTGTATTTTTTTATTACATGAATTGCTGGTCAAAGGTTTGTGTCTGTAACTGAACGTTAAAGACTTCAGCTTTCAGGGAAACATGCTGCTATTGTCAGCATGGCCTTATTTAAAACCTTTTTGACACTCAGTTACACAAAAATGGCTATTGACTTATTTTATTTGTATTTTATGAAATTTCTGTAGATCTGATGTAATATTTTGGTCTTCTTTGTTCAACACATTTTTGTAAGCTGGTATTACATAAAAATGTTCTACTTGAATTAGACCAAAGACATACAGATGAAGGTTAAAATGAACTACTTTATCTTTAACTTGACAAGAATTCAACAGATTTTCTTTCTGTGTAATATTCCTGAGATGTCTAGTCCTGAATTTGTGCTTTATAAATATAATTGGAATTCAGTGAAATGTCTTGTAACTTACTGACCCAGCTTAACTCAGCACCATTAGTGGTAAACTAGTGAGGCTTTAGAACCTGAATAAAGTTTTGTTAGCCTGAATAGCAGGTAGAAGTTGAGACCAAAACAAGCTGAATCTACAGGGTGTATGAAGGCCAGTTCCATCACTGATGAAAAAATACAAACTTGTGCTTAAACTAGCACGTATGCTTCACTTAACTCATAATCAATAGCTATGTCATAACTATGAGATAGCTACTTGTATCTTATAATTATATAATTATGAAATATTTTTTTCCATTACAGTTGTGGAAATGGGCTTCCATTTGGTAGTGTTAAGAGCCTGTTGAAGGACCAGAAGAGCCTGTTTCAAGCCAACAGTCAGTTAACAGCCATAACAGAAAGTAACAAAACGTTCAGTGAGAACATATTTCAGATAGCAGCATTATGTTTCCGTCAGCAGTTGGAACATGACACGATTGCTTCAGGCAATGCTCTTTCATGTTGCTGTTAATGGAACTAATGGAATCTGCTTAGCACCAAGCCCGACTTTCCACCACACAGTCTGTTACGTGTAGACGCAGGCATTCCTGCAGTTGGCTTCATTCTCAAAATTGTTTGTGTTACCCTGACAACCCCCATACCAGAACTGTGCACAGGCGTTGGCTTCCAGGTCGTAGTACCACCTGATCCTGTACTGCCGACATGGACCGGGTTCAAGAGGCTGGCTGCACCCCTCACCTGGAGGATGAAGAAGATGATAACTGTTTTAGTGGCTCATCACCATCATTTTATGCATTGATCCAATGTGGCAGGTTAATACGCACATAACTTAGCTGTGGGTAGATAGTTTGCAAATAAACTAGTAATATCTTTATTGATCCAAATAAACCTTTAATCAATCATAAGACTTAATGTTCCTTTCCCCTTTCAAGCATTTTACAGTTCAATAGTTACCGATTCCCAAACCAGAGTGGTAGCATTTAGCTACACCTCTGCTCCACAGTCACACACATGAAACCGGTTGCAGTAAATTACCAGCTCAGTTGGCAGTAGATGCTTTTTTAAAGTACAGCCTATCTAATAGGGCTGGACAATAAATCAATAACTATGTACATCATGACAGACACATGATGCATTGTGTATCAATACACAATGCAAAAACACAAAACACAAAAAAAAAACCACAATGCATCTGACAGAACAGTCAAGATTCAATGTATAGAACATTCATTGAACTCTGATCCAGAACCACACAGCATTCTGGGAGATGTAGGCAGAGGAAAGACTTTAAAGTAAAAATACATCCATTGTGACTTCAGGGAGGACTTCAAGTATGAAAAAATGATATACTTGCAACATTTTTGTCACAAATATGACAAAAAATATTTTTCATGATTTGTGATTTTTAAAAATAAAAATCACAAAAAATTATGAAAATATGATTTCTAAACCTGAACAAATTAGTCATTAACCCAGACACTCCCAGACTTCTGCAGATCCTTCGATTGAACCACAAGAACTAGTCCAGTCAATTTTATTTCTGCGGAACATTTCAGCAACATGGCAGTTAAAGAGCAGTCAACAATTATGAAGAAAGCAATGAAGATTACATTTTGTCAAATTCCTTCATTCTGATGAAGGAATTTGACAAAATTCCTGGGTTCTGGGTATGCAGAGTAGATCTGAGAGGTCTGGAAGAAAAAAAATATTCTTGTCTAAATGGTGCAGTTGCATCTCAATCACAAATGTGCTTCAGAATATTATTCTCCAGGACTATGTCACAACAGTTCTTGAATGTATTTTGGTAATGAAGAGTGTCTGTGGTGACCTGCTGTACCAGCCAGCCAATGAGGAAGGAGCGCAGCGTTCACTGAGATCCAAAGCTGCCTGCCGGTACCAAACACAGCCCCTCCTCTAGAGACTGTAGAGGATGTGTACCAGACTCTGAGTTATGTTTTATTGACTTTTATTACACTGGATCCTAGGTTTGAAGTGAATTATCACTCATGTAAACCCAATGTAACATCTGTTCTTTGGGCTTCAGAGTTGCTTGCTTCTCCGTATATAAGGAAAATAAAGATTTGTGGCCACATACTTGTGTCAGAGCTCAATCTGTTCAAATTTACATAAAATCTTTTCAGCTCTTTTGTTTCTTTTCAGGTATATGAATTTAACCAGGGGTGTGACATGTTAGTGTGTTATGATTCTGCTATTTACCTGATGCAGGTGACACAGTCAGAGTTGGTGGTGAAGGGCTAAAGGTTGTATGAAAGCTCTCCACCTCATCTGGCCAGTCAGTCGGACTCTGCCGTTGCACCACAGAGTTCTGCCCTGGGCCCGACTCTCCCTTCTCACCATGAGGGGTAAATGGTAGACTTGGCTGCTTATTGGAGGGCTCCACCGTCACCTCAGGGTCAATCTGGTCCTCATGAGGCCACAGTGACTCAGTGGGCTGTGGAGCAGGTGGCTAGAGGGAAACGGATGAGCAAAAGAATAAAACAGTCAGGTTCTGATTCACCATTTCACCAGCTTTTACTGTCAAACTACACACACCATGTTCCAGTGCTATCATCACAGCACTTCGTCCACGTAGAAAATAGCAACAGGGTCACAAACAGGCCCTTCAGGTTCACTGACTGTACCCTATTATTCTTGTTTTTACATGCCATCTGATCTCTTTCTGGGACACACAAGTATATATGCAAAGGACAAAAAAAAGAAAAACATTCCTTGGTAAAACTTGTTAACTTTGTTGGATTAAATCATAAATCTACGGTGGCCGACAGGTGCAAATGCACAGCAGCAGAGAAAACATGCGAACAAAAAAAATGACACGCGGACAAATGAAATGCAGCAAACAAAAAAGCGAGACGCAAACAAAAAGAATACACCCCAAATGAAATGCAGCAATCAAAAAGAGAGACGCAAACAAAAGTGTTGAAAAACAGAAGTGCTCCAGACCACTAGGGGGAGTCTAACAAAAAACAGCTGTGTCCGAATAGGGTATATGCCACCGACTTCCGTTTTAGCACTTCCGGATTTTTATAAACTCAGCCGGTTTCCGGTGCACAGGCAACTATATGTCAACAGTGGCTCCTCAGTCGCTGTAGGACTATTAATGATGCTTATATAATTATTCAGACGTCCTGAAACGCTCACAACAACAAAGGATTTAAGTGGGATGTGTCAAAACTTCACAATAACTTCGAAGGTAAGTTAAATCGTTTGTATTCACCATAATTCCTATGTCTGACGTAGCCAACAGGGACAAGCTTACAACGATGTTAAGTGTTTTGATTATCTGTTCAGTGTCCTATATACATATTTATGCTTTATAGATAGATATATATCTATATAAACATATAGATCTGTCTATATTGTGCCCAAGCTATCAGTCGAAGAAGCTAAAGTTAGCTTCCGAATGTAGCATCTAATTCGGAAAATTGCTAAAGGGCGATTACACTTAATTTTCGCTATCTTGAGCTTTTTTAATGTGTTGTACTTTAAAAACTACATCTAGACATTTCAACCCTAACTAGATTATTCTGTACCAATAGCAGAATAAATAAAACATTTGTCAAACCTTCAAATTGATTTGTGAAATTTGTAAAATGTCAATAATAGATTCCAGAACGCATTAGATATGAATTATTAATTTGGCATTATTTGTCGTTTTAACTTTCCGTTTTCTTTATTTTTTCTTAATCTTTATTATAGTTGGAGTTGGACAGGAGTTCAGTTTGATGGCTTCCTGGAGGGAGAGATTGGCTGAGCTAATGTTACAATCAACTTTTTTTCTGCTATTAACTTTTCTCCTTTTCTTTATATAAAGTATTTCTGTCAGTTGCTCTTTTCTGTCTTGTATTTGCTTATACAGTATTTTTTAATTTTTACCTTAATGCTTACCTGGTCAGTTGAGGTGGAAATGTACATCCTCTTGATTACTGACAAATGTCAGAACCACATGGACTGAGCTGGTTACGTCAGATCAATCTGGATCTTCTTGTATCCTGACCGTAATGCTCCCTTATACAACTCACAGAACAGATGATTGAAATAAAGGCACTTTTGAAAACATTTTCTGTGATTTTATTGTAGAAATTGAGGACAGGAGAAATATTATTTAATATTCACATTTCTTTGCTGGCATTACCAGTAAAGAAATGATCTTGATCTACATGCAATTACTTGTATAATGAAAAACACTGAGAAAAGGGGAAAAAAAGGTTTGTGAAATGTAGAAATTAAATTTTATTGTAGGTATAAACAGGATAGCAAAATGAACAGTGAATATATAATATACTTCCTAGCAGCTAATCAGACATCAGACTTGTTTGCCTTTACTGGTGATGAAAACTCGTCACTCTGGAGGAGAGGAAGAGGCTCAGCCCCGTCCAGGATGACTGCAGTGTCAGGGTAGCCAATAAAGTCTGCAGGTAGATTTTTGCATATCTGGTGCTCCGGTTTCCAGATCATGGTTTAACCAAGTACTGTAAAAAAAAGTTAGTCCACGTTGTGATGATCCGGCAGACGGTGGACTGATGGACGCCGTCAGCTGGTCCAGTGCTGCTTGGATCCAATGGAAAAGTAATCGGCACAACGATCATGGCTCAGAAACACATCATGAGGTGTTATGATGCAAACCTGAAAAATTAAAAACAAACATAAAACTAATAAGTGTCCATATTTAGCTGTACAACGTAATCAAAATGAATAAATCCTCAGCTCTTTTTGAGAGTTTTGCTTGAAAATAAATTGACAATCTCAGGAAATTAAATGTTTAAGTGAAATAGTTCTGGTATCACAAAGAAACTGCAAAAAATGTTTCAGAGGTGTAACATCACTGAAGTTACTGAGTAAGAGTGACTAAAATACTACTTAGAAAATGCATGTTAAAATCTGAATACTCTTGAAAATGTGCAGCTGAAATTAATTTAAATACTAACAGGTAAAGCACAGGGTTCGCCTAATATCTGTACAAACAGTAATACAAAAAATGATGCATATAAGAGGCATTGGTTTATAATAATTGAGGCAAACCTAAATTTACCATTTTAAAAACAAAGAGCAGCGGGAGGATGTAACTTCATAACCTCATTTTCTTAGCAGAATCTCAGAGGGAAAAAAGAGAAATTAGTTGTGTAACGCAAGAACAGATTAAAGCAGCCAAGTGAAAAATTAACTCTAACGTGGATAATAATTATGAAACATCAAAGGTAGACATCATATTTTCGGGATTCGGGAAATACGTGATTTGTCCCATTTGTTCTGTGGGTTTTTATGTGGCTCGGTGCCACTTAAAGGTTTTGGACCTTAATCTGACTGACGGGCTGAACGTTGCTGCTCTCCGCTGTTCTTAAACTACCTGCTCGGTACCGGAGGGGCTCGTCGCTCCGACTGCATGTTAAATGTATTTTATATAATTGTCACATAAAAAAAGCTAAGGAGTTGCCTAAAAATAATTTCATACTCCGTATAACACAAACCCAAACATCCATACATCAACACACGTATTGACTTACCTTGTGCCAAATCGCTGCCTCTGTTCTCAGCCTGTTTCCGTTGCAGTGAATTTCCTCCAACAGGTTATTCCACTAAACGAAGCTCGTACAGCTTCGTTTTTAACCTCCGTTTAACATTTCTGACGCTGGATCTTCCAAATCCTCAAGCTTTGAAATAGCAGCAGCTACAAACCGGGTGTTAGCCGTAGTGGCTAAGTTTTAGCTACATTCCGCTGTCGCCTTGAAATCAGCAGGAAAATGAAAAAAAACTAAGCACTGGATGGTACCGACTAATTACTGGACACCAAAGGCTCACCACAAAACTCGATTGTTGTACCAGCAGCTCACAGATATTTTAAGTTTTGCGTCATTTTCATGGTACAGATCTTGCAGCTTCGGCCAAGAACAATAGGAGAAAGCGGGAACCGGAACCAACCTGGGTCACATAAATTCTAACGGAAATACGTCACCACCTCTCGTGGCATCTACCCCATTTAGGCTCTCCATCCTTTAAAGCAGGTGTTCAGAAAAGCAGCAATGGCGAAAAAATAAGTTTTGCTGTATTACTCTTACAATTACACAAAATGATTTTTTACAATGTTTTTAGGTGAGAATGTAGATGTATAGATCTGAAATATCTGCTCGGTTCATTAATAAATCACCCAATTCCAATATTGCTCCGATGTTTTCGGAGATGTCTGCTCCCGCTAGCGGTTCGGTACCGACAGAGAACCCAGGTCTCCCGGCAAATAGTTAGAAAAACTCCCGCTAGTTTCCCCTATGAGTGGAGGAGGAACAGATATTAAGTCAGGTAGTAGTAAAATCTTTTGGTTCACTAAAGTATTTAATTTATTCTTGAGCAAATGGGTTTGACTGATTAAAGTTAAGCCTTCAAACATAATAGTTTTATTTAACTGTCATGTCTTACTACCTGACATCTGGAGAGCATTTGAAAATTAATATCCCTTGTATACATTAACATTTTAGAATCAGAGAGATTTCCTTTTTACTATGGAACAACCTTTATTACAAAAGGTGAAGAATAATACAGAGCAAAAAAACAACTTTGAGTCCGTTCTTTTTTCTTCGCCGCTCTGTGCTTCACGTTGTCACGGTTGCTAAGCAACATAACGCCGAGATGGAGGCTACAGCTTCTCTCTTCCGGTCGGCCATATTCGTGGCCTTCGAAGGATCCGTCTTCTGTAAAAGGACTGACGCCTAATGGACCGCGAGAGTCTATCAATACATATTTATATATAAACATAAATAAATAATAATTAATACTGAATAAAATACATTAGGCTATACATGTTTATATATACACACACAATATATGTTTCCCAGCCTACGAGTTCTGGCTTATAGAGATTCAGCAGCTGAGATTGGGTCCAAAATCCGATAGGAGATTCATCCTGCTGCAGTGAATCTGTCTCTCCTTAAAGACGTTTCTTCTTCTTCCTGTCTTCCTTCTTCCTCACGCTGAAGAAAACCTTCAAAACAAAAACAGGAGATTTTCGAGTTATCTTACGTTGACAGAGTTAAATAATTAAATAATAGCCATTGCCACCTGTGTAAACTTTGCTGGCGAATGTTATATTATGATTTTTATAATATTGTTTCATTTCTATAGTAGGTTCTTGTATCAGATGATCTAAATGTTGGAGAATGACTGAAACATTTTAAGATTTACAGAATCTCGGTTAGCTTTCAGAGCGGGGGCTAAACACCAAGTACTACAGTTAGCATTAGCTGGTATTTCGCCAGTGGACATAAATACAGTATAGTTATATTCTAATCACAAAAAATACACAGTAATATGTCCATCATACTTGCGAAAAGTCTGTCGAGCCTCAGGTCAGTAGTCCGTCAATCCGATCAACAATATTCCGCAGTGCTGAGATCTTCTGCTGTTTTGGTTGAGCAAAGCAGGAGGAACGACGCTCCGCTCCAAGAGCGCCAATCGGGGGTCTACTGTTTTATTATGTCTATGCTTGAAGGATCAGTTTCTCATGGCCCTGGAAAGGATGGAGAGCCTAAATTCGGACACAGCTGTTTTTTGTTAGACTCCCCCTAGTGGTCTGGAGCACTTCCGTTTTTCAACACTTTTGTTTGCGTCTCTTTTTGTTTGCTGCACTTCATCTGTGGGTGTATTCGTTTTTGTTTGAGTCTCTCATTTTTGTTTGCGTCTCTCTTTTTTCTTTCCTGCATTTTATTTGCTTTTTGGTTGCTGAATTTCATTTGTGCGCGTGTCTTTTTTGTTCGCATGCTTTCTCTGTTGCTGCGCCTTTGCACCTGTCGGCCACTGTATAAATCAGGTTTATCAAATTTCCATATGATGGAGAAAACAGGCCAACAGTGATGCCCCGTTTACAGTTTGACAGTTTTCCTTGTGTAATTTGATCTGCTGACTTTACCCACCATCCAACAAAAGTACCAACGCAGGATGCTTTTGTTATAGTCGCCTATAGTCACAATTCATATTTGTGGACTGTTCAGTGGAATTGAACTCCAAAATAAGCTCAAAAAATTTGGTTATTTGCAGATTTTTGTATACATGGCAAATATTCTAAAGGAAATGCAGTTTGGGACGATAAAATACCTAACCACAATGTTACTTGCAGAGCGGCCAATCAAAGCGCCCCAGTCATTTTGCTTGGTGCTGATTGGCTGTACCCATAAGTGTGGAGATAAGGAGGACTATGGACCTTACCCCAGCCCGACCTTTTCATTGGCTAATGCCCATTTGACATCACAGCGCAGCTATCAGTGGGTTACCGTCTCACAAACTCATGCTAATTACATTGTGAGTACGGACGACAGAAAGTTTTTGCATTAGGACTCAAAAACAATGGTTCTCCATCAGTGGGGTAGCTGTACAGGCGATGTCAGGTATCCTGATCATGTTTGTGGAACTAAAATTCACAGATTTTCAAAATCTGAAATGAAAAGCCTTGCTTGGATCAAACTTTTTCACGACCGCGTTTGCAGCTCAACTGTCGTAGGATCAATAAGAACAAAGGATTGCCTGCTGGTGTAAGTATTATTGCTTTGCTTTCTTTGTGTTTAGTGAATGAAAAAAAAGTCAATAATAAACACATCCATTATGAAAACCTTTTAGCCATAATGTCAGTACCGATACAACTTCTACACCTTGAAGCCTGTCTGTTACAGCCTTACATTAGCTGAACAGATCAATATGCCCCGTATCTGACATACATTAAAGATTTTATTTTACCTGAAAAGGCTTTTTACTAAAGCATAATCGTGTTAGCCATGCTAACCGTGTTAGCCACCGAGTACCGAATGCTAGTGTGGTGCTCTGCACTGTTCTATCTGAGCAGACCAAGGCACATTGAACATTTGCAAACAACAAAAATCACTCATTTCAAAATCACCCTCAAAACCATGAATGTCCTATTTACCCAGCCTTGCTGGGTAACAATAGGCGTCAGTGATCTTGTCCACAGCTATATTGATGCTGAGGGTCTGAGGATCTGCTGTTTTCCTCATCAACCGCTAGCATTTAGCTGCAACTCGCACAATGTTGGAGGCATCGCGTGGCTAAAACACCTTGATGTCGTCCAAAAAAGATGACATGAACTTGTTGGTTCCCCTGTTCATGTCGTGGCTGATATTTTGTGAAAATCTGGCAGAAATGCTAAACTAATTGACTCAGAAATACTCTGTAGAGTCAGTCGACGCCATGTTAACTAAGCGCGTTAAGGCTTTGCTTGTGAGACATGTAGTCTGGGCGGAGCTTGGTAAGGTCCATTGGCGTTAGCTTCTATGGTGGCGTACAGATGGTTTCCACTGGGCGTATTAATTCACAGCAGAACATATTTGGTGTTAATTATCAAATACAGGATGCATAAAACCCACTAACATCTGTGGGTCCAGACCTTCTGAATGAAACAAAGTGTAGAACAAGCAGCTGGTTTTTACCACACTTCGTTCTTCCTGCTTTAAATCATTTTGCAAATTTTGCCCAAAGAACATGTATGTTGTGACTGATTTTCTGTTCAGAAAGAGTGAAGGGTATATCGGTGTAACCCAGGTTTAAATAGCCTCTTCATAAAATAATAGTAAATTAGATAAATAGGAAATAAATAAATAGGAAAATAAATAGGGAATTAATTGATCTTAAAATTGTTAAAAATATATTATTTTTAAAAAAGCAACAATTCAAGACATTGCTGTATTTGATTTTTGATGTTTTGGTTGATTGGAGCTTTTCGGGTTTTTTTTCTTCTCACCTCGATTGCGCTCGGGAGCATTTTTTTGTGGAACTGAACTTGGTGAGTTGTTTTTTTTTTAGATAATGTTAGATAATGTATTTGTTAAACATTTATTTAATTTAAATGGAAAGCTGAAGTGGAGGCTGATCAGCGGAGACGTTGCTCTTGGTGCTAACAGAAACCCAACTGAAAGTCAGCAGGAGTAACAGCTGATCCACTGAAGCCAACAGCCGCTCTTGTCAACTGAAATTCAACGGCTTATCAACAGAAGAACTAACTGTTGCTTACTGTCGCTCTTTGTTGGCAACAGACCTTTTTTCTGCGGATTTGGACTAAGGAGTTTCGATCATCACTGAATTGGATCTTCCCAGAGAACGAGCTGGTGAGCCAACCCGGGACATAAAGACCATCCAGTAGGAGCTGCGCCCTCTGCTGGCCAACCCGCGACATATGACCTGCCTAGTTGTGGCTGCGCCCTTGCATGGCCAACCGAACATGAAGACCATCATTGGAGGCGACCTCTGGCTGGACCACTCCGTGACATGAATGTCTCTAGTTAGGTTGCGCCCTCTGCTGGCCAACCCGGGACATAATGACCATCCAGTAGGAGCTGCGCCCTCTGCTGGACATTGCCAACCCCGCAACGCGGTATGACCTGCCTATGTTGTGCGCATGTGCAGTGGGTCGCCGAACAGAACTAGCCGTTGGATCATTGGAGGAAAACAAGACATCAATCTGAAGCACAGTTGGACCTCTCCTCCTTGCTGAATTGTTCTGCTGAGTTTTGTTGTTTGCTGTTATTTTTTTTTTCTTTTTCCAACTTCTTAAGGGAAACACCAAAGAACTAAAACAGATTAAAACAAACTGTAAATTAAAATAGATAAATAGTATTAACTAGAACTTACATAGAATTATAACCTAGATAAAATAAATAGTATCCTTAGTTTAGATTTATAAAATATTCTAAAAAAAAAAACTGGAAACTATTTTTGGAATTTGTGTTTTTGTGTGTCAATTGTGTGACATTGTTGTTGTTTATTCTTTTATTGTTCTTTCTACAAATAATAAGTCGGCTGTTTTATTTAATTTTTTTTGGTCTGTGGTCATTAATTCAAATACACTTCTCACTACTCCAGTAGCCGAACCTACCTCTGATTTTATTAACTGTAAACACATAGCGAGTGTTACATCAGCTAGAAAAAAAATAATGATCTCTACTAAATGATAGTTTAATCATACAATACATGATCATAAATGGTGAGTTAATTCTTTTTACATGAGTACCATAATAATACATAATATGACAGCAATGTTACCCTTGTGTCTTTTGCTTCCGGGATCGTTTTAGGCTCTGTGTCTTCAGGTCCATTCGGATGGGTTTCCACAGAAGAAGACAATGATTTTGGACTAAATGGTGTCGCTGCATCTGGATCACAAATCTGCTTCAGTATATTATTCTCCAGAACTATGTCAGAAATGAAAAGAAAAAAGTTGTATCTTCAGACTGGCTTTTGGTTAATTTTATTCATTGATTTTAGATTCTCTTATTTTTGATGCGTTTCCTTTTTTGTGCAGCACTTTGTGATTTTTATGTCTGTAAAAGGTGCTGTATAAATAAAGTTTACTTTATAGTAAGTCAACTTTTTAGTACTTACTAAAACACATTTTGTTTCTCATGACAATAGCTAAGGTGAAAAGATTTACTACTCTGCTGTGAAAAATAATAGTCCACAACCCGATGTTTTAAATAATGCCAAAGTTCCTTCTAAAAACAAAGCAATAATTTATAATGTAAGGCCGGAAGGCAGCAGTTCCCATCAGGAACATAAAATAGATGGTGGAGGAACAAGTCCTCCTCATTCAAAACATCAATGTCTCATTCTGACTGAATTCACTAAGGACATTTACTGTTAAAACAAAACTTTGAAGCATTACACTTTGATAGTTATTTCTTAGTTAAGGTCTTTAATTCACAAGACTTGTTAATTCCATATAATAACAAAGACAAAATCATCAGTATATGACATTTAGGACAGCTACATCTAGCAAATCCTTGGTTTCCAAAGCGTTACTATAATAAAACCTCCAGAGAGGAATGCTTGAAGGGTTTTAGATCAAGGACAGGAATGGGTTAAAGGAAGGACTTTGGATGAGAAAGATGTTCAGAGTTTTGGTTGTTTTAATATGCAACTATGCATGCTGCTGGTAAGATTGTTTCCGTTTTATTCAATGTAAAAGATCTGGTTCTTAATAACAACTACATTAAATGCTCAAAACACAGAATCCACAAATAAACGTCTGATACGTCTTGTTGGATTCTGTCTGTAGTTTTCTTAGCCGCACCCAAAATAAGAACTGATTAGCATGAGAAGTTTTTAACAACTGGACCATATTTTCTTGTGAACATCTTGCAAAACAACTGATGCTTACCGTTTACATGCAGTGTTGTGCTTCCTGAATCAGTCTTTTTGAAATCTGAGCCATTGACTCTTACAATGAAAACGATTGAAGTCATGTCTGTCCTATCAAACATCCTCTGCCTGATGCATCACAGAAACAACTTTCCAAGCAGCTCATTGATTTTCACAACCTTCAAAATAAATCTGGTGCACGTATGCAATATTTATGTTTGATTGTGTTGTTTGTATGACACTTCTAACTAACCTCTTAAATGAACTTCAGAAATTGTATCTTCTTAATAATCAACAGACTTTAGAACAATAACAAGGAACTGTTATGTTTTAACTCACCAGGCAGCAATTGGAAGTCATCAATAATGTAGACATGTTCTTCTTTAGGATCAGAGGCAACAGTCTTCATCTCACTTAGGAACTCTTCATAAAGAGGATCAGTCTTTTTCACCACACCTATGATCAACACCTCAATCCCCTCTGCATGGGTTTCTGAGGCTGTCTCTTTAAACTGCACCAGATCACGCTGATCTGACTGAACATCTGTTAAAACTACAGCCACTCTCCTCACATGGGGTCGAGAGTCTCTAAACACCTTCCTGGCTTGGAGCATGGCGCTGCCGGTGAAGGTGCCCTCGCCCAGGAAGGGCATTTCTCTGACAGCAGCCTTGATCTCCTCCCTGCTGGGCTGCTGCTGCAGGCCGACCACCACCGTGTTCAGATGGCTATAGAGCACCACCCCAATGCGGCTGGCCTCCTGGCTCAGTGTGAACTGGTCAATAATCGCGTTCACAAAGTCCTTAACCACCTCAAAGTTTTCTGGCCCCACGCTTTCAGAGCTGTCAATCACAAATACCAGTTCCAGTGGAATCTCTCTGCACATGATGCCACATCCTAGTACACGGAAAGGGAAAAGTTAAGGGTTTAAAACCTTTATGTACACAAAGAAGACTTATACAAAAAATATTAAGTCATAATTTCATATCTTTTTGACTTCACTATAGTTTACATGATAGATCATAAATACATAATAGGTACTTGAATATTTCCTGCTAACACAACAGTTATTTAAACATACACCCCTTCAGAGTTTTACCAAATATTTCCTTTATGATCTGGATGACTTCATCTCTCTGTGGATGGGAAACAAAAAATATTTAAGAAACCCAGAAGTCTGTCATTAAGTGGTTTGTCCCAGTCTGGTACTAACCGCAAGTCCTGACTCTCCTTTTTCTCCAGGTCTCCCCTAGAGGATCAGAATATGGTTAGTACAATATCATGACTGGAATATAGGCGATCAGAAATAAAACAAAGCTATAAATTATGTAGAAAAACACTAATACATACCAATCAGAAATTTTAGATGGGTATAAAATGAATAAGTGTAGAAAACAGCCTGATATCATAGATTTAATAGAGATTAATAAACTGGCCCTTTAAACAAACTAAACCTGTCATGTTACCGGATTTCCAGGAGAGCCAGGTGGTCCAAGGTCACCCGTGTCTCCCTTTTTCCCCTTGTGTCCAGGAGATCCTTGACTACCCTGAAGCATAAAAGCTTTCCTTATGATTGCATTTTGGAGCACTGGTAAGTGAATGCAGTAGAAGTCAGGTATGAAATTATTCCCACCTGCAGCCTCAGAGTTACTGTACCTTCTGTCCTGAGAGATCTGCTCCTGGAAGCCCTCTTTGTCCTATTGGACCTTGAAATCCAGGTTCTCCCTGGAGATAAAGATGGATGGATTGGTCACTGTCCAATGCATCAGATCACATGGAAGACTGAAGGCCAGTTGGCCAAACTGAAAAATGATTGACTCAAAATGTCCGAATTCACCACCCTGATTTGGTCCAAAGTTCTGACCTTTTCTCACATAACATGACTCTCATTCAGACCCCGTTACTGTTTCCTTCATACCTTTGGTCCAGGTAGTCCTTCTCCTGGAGGCCCATGCATGCCAGGTGGGCCAGGCTGTCCTGTAGAACCCTGTAAATCAAAGACATTAAGGGAACCATTGAATGTATTTCTAGAATTTTAAAAATAAAATGAAACACTTCCAAAGGACACACATTTTGTAATTCCCACTCTGACCTTTGGCCCAGGAAGTCCAGTTCCAGGAGGTCCTGATGGTCCCGGTACACCTGGTAAGCCTCTGTCACCCTATCAAAAAAAAGTCAACAAAACAACTAAATTTGAACACATCCACCTCATAGGCAGTTCAACTTTCCAGTATAGTAGTTTGTAAAAATACTTTCCAAACTTTATTGTAGGTAATGAATTTATAAAACGCAGCTCACCGTTGCTCCTGGTAATCCTTTTCCTTCAGGTCCCATTTCTCCTCGTAGTCCAGTCAAACCTGGCAAACCCTGGAGATGGAGTCAAAGCTGTTTAGACACTAACCTCTGACACTGTAGGTACTATGCAAAATGCGACTTTAGTACACCCCACTGTCCTATTACCTGAGGTCCAGGCATAGAGTCTTCCTTTGGCCCCTGTGGCCCAACAGGTCCAACACTACCTTTGTTTCCCTGGTGATGGAGTAGGAAGCAGTCAGAACACCAACATGAATCAACAGGTCTACTGCAGATGAACGATATGAATGCAAATGGCCTGTACTTTTATAGTGCTTCTACAAGTCCAGAGGACTCCAAAGTGCTTCACACACACTGAATGTCATCAGGACCTTGCCTGCTGGTGGTGGACCCTCTGACCACCACCAGTAGACAAGGCAGGTGAAGTGTCTTACCCAAAGACAACGTCTGAGACGGAGGGAGTGTGGATCAAACCTCCGACTGCAGGAATAACTCTGCAAGTCAGCTGAGCTCATCATGCCAACCACTGCTCAATCCAACACTCATAAGAACGGTTGTAAAAGGCAGAATGTGAAGGTGGTGTTGTGACAATGTGCTGATGGGGGAGTCCCAGAAGAGCAGGAGCTTCTTAAAGAGACAGAGCCCAATTTCAAGGTGTCAAAATGTGAAGTTTAATCTATTTTAAGTTAAGAGCAGGTGAGGAGACCAAACCATTTGCCAGGCAGAACCAGAGCATCAGAGGCAAAAGGCCCCCTGTGATCAGGCAGCTCGTTGTTTGCCTGCCAATTATGAATAAATCCTCCACCGAACTGCATTTTTAAAGTTTTGGACCTCCTTTATACTGAATAAACTACAAACACATGAAGCATAAATTGATTTACATTTGCCTTTCACTCTTAAGTCATTTTTTATTTTTCAGCGGTAAATAATCACTAGAATCTGTGTTCATATTACTTTGGGTCCAATTATTCCCACTCCAGGCTCTCCAATAGGTCCAGATGGTCCCACGGGGCCCGGCTCTCCCTGTCAGGAACAACAAAACCAAAAGGATTTATGACAGGAAAAATTACAGTACAAACACCACCTACATAAAGGTTGTTGATTCTATATAGATGCCAAAATTACAATATCAGTAATTATGGGAAGGTCATTATACTTGGCAAATCTTTAAAATATATCCATTTGTATTTTTTTTAAAAAAGAAAATCAACAATTTGGTCAGGGTGTTAGATAATAGATAAATGAGATCGTCACTGGTTCTGTGTTATGATTCTATGGCCTTTCATCTCTAAAAATTCATACTCATGTCATTTGGAGCCAAATTACATAATGCAGCACTGAAAAAAAGGTGAAAGAAATACTAACAACCCTCTTGTTAAGTCAGTGATGGTTGAGATAAGTTCAATGCATCAGTGACCTTCCTGCTTTGCACAACATTTAACTCACATCTGAGGGAACAAAGTTAATGGTTTATTTTGACAAGCATTAGACATGTGTAAAATAACTAATATGAATCTTATTTTGAATTTTAAAAAACTTGTCTATGCTTTTACTACTGCCATTGTTTGGTGAAATGGGAAATGTGCTACACATTTGTTTGAGACCAAGTAAGGCTATTAATTATGACCTTTTTTGGATGCTCAGAAAGTTTCCTTGAACCCATCAGCAGAGTGGGGATCATCTGACCCAGAACTCTCTGCTTCAACACACCCGAGTCAAATAATCAGCTCATTAGCAGAACTCTGGAGGGCCTGACTGCACTGTGGAGGTAATGCAGCCATTTGAGGTGAGTTGAACCAGGGACATGTCTAAAAGCTGCAGGGTACCAGCTCTGGAGGCCTGGATGTGGGGATCCCTGATCTAGAGCAGGGTTTCCCAACCCTGGTCCTGAAGCCACACTACCCTGCATGTTTTAGGTGTTTTTTGCTTCAGTCAAGGGATTTCAATTGGCAGGTGTTTGCTGAACTGCAATCAGCTGAATCAGGAGTGTAGTGAAGCAGGGAAACATCTGAAACATGCAGGGCAGTGAGTCTGGACGACCAGGGTTGGGAAACACTGACCTAGAGTATTCAGACGTATGATCAACACATCTGAGTGCAAAATGTTGTGAATGGATGTTGGAGTTAGAGAGGATTCTTTGCTTACCATAAAAAAACCCAATTAATTATGCTCCTTATTTTACAAATGCATTTTCCTTTCAACTCTCCCGAATCAAAGAATTTACTGCCAAAGATGTATTATTATAACCAAAGATGTAAATAAATTGAATACAAACAGTTTTCCTCTCTTTTTGTGCTGAGTTTTGATTTTGAATGAACATTAAAGGCCAGAACTCATTTATACCATTACAATAAAGTTTGTATTTCTCATTAGTAATATTTAGCTATTACTGTCAGTTATTAGCTATTGACACAACTAATAGAAAAATGGGTAGACAGCCAATGGTGGAATTCATTCATCTTTGCTTAAATAATTCCTTAAATTCTATAACATACATCTATGTGTCTGGTTTTCTTCTACCTTTGTCCCTGGGTAGCTCTGTCCAGGAGGTCCAGGTAGGCCCATCATTCCTGAGCTGCCTGGCTCTCCCTGAGCCAGGAACACATTAAACAGACAGGCTTTTGTTAAAAGCATAAGTATAACAATTTAAACCATGTGGAAAAAAGAAAAGATGTGATCATCTGCATAAATAAATGAATCAATATGAATTAAACACCACAGCTTTCCTTTAATTCCTTTTCCTTTCCTTTAATTCATAGCCATCAGACGTTAGAGCTTGTGTTAAAGGAAATCTGAAGTGGCTTCCTGAAGAAGCTCTCGACTCTTCAGAGAACATCTAGCTCCTCTACTGCAGTGGCTCTTTCTGCTCTTCCCTCATCACTTTGTTTCTTATAACCGCTGATTCTACTTCCAAGCAGCTAATTATTAGCTTTGATATTAACTGCATTGCTACATCTTCATTTGTTAGCTGTTTGGGATAAAAATGTCAACTGCATAAACACAAATATGCATAAACTTCAGGCGAATTTCAAAGTCCATGGTTCCAGTCTTGACAATAAGAAGCAGCTTCAGACCATCCCACTACCACCATTATGTCCTTTTTCCTAATTGCTTTTAGTTTTTCTGCAGATGTAACTGGTGGCACACCATCAGCAATTAGTGAACAAACAGGTGGTTGGTTGTTAAAAGTTGTTTCCACTTATTTCCAGAAATGGGGTCCAACCGACCCCACTTCATTTTCCACTTTTCTATGTTTGCCTTAGTCCTCACACGCACAAAGGTTAAGCAGAAAATAACAAGTCACTGAGAAACAGGAGGAGCTGAAAAACCAGAAATAAATAGAAGTGAATAAATGGAACACCGATGACCGAACTGGGATCTTGTCATGAGTTGCGGTGGAGGTGGTGAGGCAGAACACAGCAGACCCCGGTGAAATGATGAAAATGATGGTTTTAATGATGAAAAGTAAACAAATAAATCCAGGCAGTACAGTTGAGCAGAAGGCTGAGGCTCTAAACTGGTAGCAACTGGTGAAAAGGAACAAATACAGGCAGCTAGACAAGACGGCTTCGAGAAGGACCCGACAAAGACAGAAACACAGGTGACATTACAGAAGGTAATCAGGGAATGAGACACAACTGGGAACAGTCAAAGGGTAGACAACACTGAGAATCATCTTGTGTGTGTGTTTGTTTCTAAAAGACACAAAAACTTAAATCACCACAGAACTATATGAAGAAAGAAAACTAATGCACAGTAAACAGAACACAACTTTAGAGTCTAAAGGATGATGACAGGATGATCATGAAACCCAAATTAATTTAATCTGGTTTTCTGACAAACTGCAGCCTACAGTTGGAAAACATGCAGGTTCCCTACTACACTTATGAACCAGTGTCAACTGTAGAGAATTGGGAGTGCAGAAATATTGTCAGTAACTTTCTTTTGTCCAGCAGACAAACAGGGCAATGCAATATGTGGGGGAGGGGCAGCACCACTTCTTCATGCTTCAACCAGCAATAGGAAGCATTTTTTATTCGATCATTCCTATGACATCTCAGTAGAAGCCTTTACATTCACAAACATTATAAATGTAAATAATTTGTATAGTTTTGAAACCAAAATATTTACAAACATTGATACACCATAACAGACCGATTTCTACTGAATGCTTTTGATAATATCACTGATACTGTAGAGCTGAATATGATTGATTCTGTAATAATCTTCCAGATAAGCGGAAGATTATCCTGAAGGATGGATGGATAATAATTATTATAATTGATCCTGTTCTCCATACCTTAGCTCCAGCAGGTCCAATGGGTCCCGGAGAGCCAGACAGTCCCCTGGAACCTCGGTCACCTCTATCACCCTGAGACATTAAACATCTTATCATAGATCATACTGTGCATTGATGTGTGTGTGTGTGTATTTGTGTTCGTTTCTAATACTTCGTAGAGACCATTTTCCTGACACATACTACATTGTGGGGACCCACTGCTCCTTGTCGGGACCGAAGCCTGGTCCCCACAAGGGGAAACACTGTTTTTGGGTCAGGGGTCAGATTTAAGACTAAAGATGAATTGAGTTGTGGTTAGGTATGTAATGTTAGGGTTAGGATAAGTGTAAGGTTTAGGATGTAAAAATTAAAGTCAATGGAAAGTCCCCACAAAGATAGCCACACAAACGTGTGTGTATGTCTGCATACGTGCGTGTGTGTTAGCTGATGATCAGAATGTTACCTTTTCTCCAGCTGTACCTCTTCCTGGTGCTCCCTCTGGGCCTTGGGGTCCTGGAAAACCCATGTCTCCCTGGTGTCATTAAGAAACAAATACATAAAACTATACAATATCCTGAAAAAGTAAAAGCATTCAGCTCTTTGCTGTTTTATTTGCTGTGTTTTTTAAAATAAATAAAGAATATATTTTAGATATCCAGATGTGACACAAATCAAGTTAGGCTGAGAGCTGACCAGTCTGGAAATGACAAGATTTCCTCTAAACCATTAAAACTGTTGTGTTAAACCAGGTGAACAACAGCTGAGTAGTATTTCTATTTTGCCGTTATTTGTTTTATCCTGACAGTATTTGTTGATTGTGACGTGAATTTCATGTCAAACTTAATTTCAGCTCTGACAGTAACAGATGAATGTCATTCAGCAACATTTTTAACTTCCAAGATTAAGATTCATTTTGGGGTTTGGACTGTATTGTGTATTATTCAAGAAAAATACACTCTCACAAAAGTCTTCAAACTCATTGAATGTTCTAAAATTGGTCACAAGGTGAAGTTTTGGTTCAAAACTTGAGTAGCAAACAACATTGAAGCAGGAGGTTAAAAATACAGGGCTCATATACAGGTCCTTCTCAAAAAAATTGCATATTGTGATAAAGTTAATTATTTTCAATAATCGAATGTCATATATTTTAGATTAATTGCACACCAACTGAAATATTTCAGGTATTTTATTGTTTTAATACTGATGATTTTTGCATACAGCTCATAAAAAAAGCAAAATTCCCATCTCAATAAATTAGCAGATTTCACCCGACCAATAAAAGAAAAGTGTTTTTAATACCAAAAAAGTCAACCTTCAAATAATTATTTACAATTAATTATTTATCCATCCATTCATCCATCCATTTTCTGTTGCTTATCCGGGGTTGGGTCGCTAGGGCAGCAGCTTCAGAAGGGAGGCCCAGACTTCCCTCTCCCGAGCCACTTCTTCTAGCTCCTCCGGGGGAACCAGGCCAGCCGAGAGACATAGTCCCTCCAGCGTGCCCAATTAATTATTTATTTATAACAATTATTAATCAATTAATATTAATTATGCATTCAATACTTGGTCAGGAATTATTTTGCGTCCTTCAATACGGCGTGGCATGGAGGCAATCAGCCTGTGGCACTGCTGAGATGTTATGGAGGCCCAGGATGCTTCGATAGCAGCCTTAAGCTCATCCAGAGTGTCGGGTCTTGCGTCTCTCAACTTTCTCTTCACAATATTCAACAGATTCTCTATAGGGTTCAGGTCAGGAGAGTTGGCAGGCCTACAGTAATACCATGGTCAGTAAACCATTTACCAGTGGTTTTGGCTCTGTGAGCAGGTGCCAGGTCATGCTGAAAAATGAAAACTTCATCTCCATAAAGCTTTTCAGCAGATGGAAGAATGAAATGTTCTGAAATCTCCTGATAGCTGCTGCATTGGCCCTGCCCTTGATAAAACAGAGTGGACCAACACCAGCAGGTGACATGGCTCCCCAACTATCACTGACTGTGGGTACTTGACACTGGACTTCTGGCATTTTGGCATTTCCTTCTCCCCAGTCTTCCTCCAGACTCTGGCACCTTGATTTCAGAATGACATGCAAAATTTGCTTTCATCCGAAAAAAGTACTTTGGACTACTGAGCAACAGTCCAGTACTGCGTCTCTGTAACCCAGGTCAGGCGCTTCTGCCGCTGTTTCTGGTTCAACAGTGGCTAGACCTGGGAAATGTGGCACGTTGTAGCCCATTTCCTGCACACGCCTGAGCATGGTGGCTCTGGATGTTTCTACTCCAGACTCAGTCCACTGCTTCCACAAGTCCCCCAAGGTCTGGAATCGGCTCTTCTCCACAATCTTCCTCAGGGTCCGGTCACCTCTTCTCATTGTGCAGCGTTTTCTGCCACACTTTTTCCTTCACTCTGAGGTGCCTTGAGTGCACTCTGTGAACAGCCTATTCGTTCAGAAATTTCTCTCTGTGTCTTACCTTCTTGCTTGAGGGATGGCCTTCTGGACAGCAGTCAGGTCAGCAGTCTTACCCATGATTGCAGTTTTGAGTAATGAACCTGGTTGGGAGTTTTTAAAAGCCTCAGGAATCTTTTGCAGGTGTTTAGAGTTGCTTCATTAATTCTAGATAATTAGGTTCATTGCTCGTTCAGAGAACCTTTTCACGATATGCTAATTTTTTGAAATAGGAATTTGGGGTTTTCATGAGCTGTATGCCAAAATCATCAGTATTAAAACAATAACCTGAAATGTTTCAGTTGATGTGCAATGAATCTAAAATATATGACAGTTAAATTTTTATCATTATATTATGGAAAATAATGAACTTTATCACAATATGCTATATTTTTGAGAAGGACCTATATTTACTGATTGTGTGTGTTGTGTTCACAGTCTGAACACAATCTGAAAACTGTGTTCAGGCACCAACACTCTGATTATAATGGTGAGTCCAACAATGAATAATTTAATTAGCTATTGTGTTTTTGGCTTTAGAGGTTCCATAGGGAACATTAGAGAAACTAGCATCCAGAGCACCAAGAAACCAAGCAAATGGTCAAGGAGGAAGAAGTGGAGAGGTTTAAAGCAGGGTTTGTTTCCAAGCATATAGTGTAGTTATTTTGAGAATTTCTGTTTAGTCCTGTTTCCTTGTGAGTCTCTATCCTGTCCTCCCTGTTGATTGATCCCAGCTGTGTCTAGTTTCTTGAGTAACCTCCACCTGTATTTAAGTCCACCTGTTGTCTTTGTCTCTCGTTGGATCCTCATTGTGTTACGTCGTGTTTCTCCGGTCGTGTTTGTTGTCAGCCGGTTTCCCTGTGGACTTCCTCATTAAATTATCATCTTCATCACTTTACCTGGGTCTCCCTGCGTCTCATCTTACCTCACCTAAACCTCACATCATGACAATCAGTAGTAATTTTCTCCAAATACAGAGTTATTTAGAAAATACATCAGTAGTATTAGTCTTTAGCGGTTTCACAATATTTTTTTTTTGCCTGCAAGATTTTTCCACAGTAGGAGAGGGGACTGCATATTCCAGAGTTAGTCTGATATTCCGTTCGTCCGCCATATTGAATTTAACAAAAACTTATTGGACTTGAAATTGAAGGACAGTAGTTGGCAGTTTTTTGCCTGGTGCACTAGTATCCACTTTAGTGGTCTGTGTGCATTTACAACATAAAAATCCACAAGAAACAGGAAAATGGCTTTTAGATAGCTGTCCACCATAGCTGTCCATACTATGAGTGAAAGGGATAATAATAATAATAATCTAGATTTCCCATGGATGCTATGAATAATTCTAATCATTGGCTTGACTAATATTTGAAATTGAGTCTAGAATCTAGATAAACATTGTATTATAACTGTTACTGAACTATTTTAGGTATTGTTGTGTCACTTCTTTATCACAAACATCTGGGCACATTGCCAGTTGCAGTGGGTGATTAATCTCTATATTGAATTTTGTCTCATACTAATTTGGCTGCTATAATTACATATTGAATTACACACAACTTGTGTTTCATATTTTTGCTCCTTTTGGTCTCAAAATACTCAATGCCACCAGCTGACCTTTACTCAGCTGGCATTATGAATTGAATTTGATTACACTGTGTTATAACTAAATTTAAAACTTATGAAATGGACTTTGCGCCTAGAGGCCGAGGTGTTGAGGGGATCTGTTTTGGTGGCCTTAGGATCGCATCTCTGCTTTCTGCGGTGATGTGATCCTGATGGCTTCATCAGATTGTGATCTGCAGCTTTTGCTGGAGCGGTTCGCATTGAAATAGGTGTAAAGACGCTGCCCCCACGACCCGACCCTGGATGAAGCGGAAGAAAATGGATGGATGGATGGATGGATGGGTGAAATGGACTTTGAATCTTCATATGATTGTGTTATATTGAATTTATCTGAATGATTATTGCTGCATATGAATCTGATCTGTCTGTCTAGTTTAGTGTTTTGAGAAGATACATTTCCATGTTCTTCATTATGACACATTCACAATAACCATTACAAGGCAAATTTACCAGTACAAGTAAATATTGGAAAATGAGCTTCATCCAGTCTAAATGTCAACTTAAATCAAAGGAACACATAATTACCTTAGGCCCTACGGTTCCATCTTCACCAGGAATGCCAGGTATCCCAGGGGCCCCATCAGTTCCCGACTGACCCTGAAGATCATTAGTCCATTTGTAGAGTTTGTTCCCATCAACTTTATGCTGTCATTTAAACAAGTTCAGGCTCCTTTACCTTGGCCCCTGGTTCACCTGTGCCTCTTTCTCCTTGATGACCTGGCTCTCCGGGAAAACCTTGGTCACCCTGGAAAAGAAAAGAAATTGGGATACCAGCAATAAACTGATTGAATGAGCATATATTTGTAACATAACCACTATGTTTGTTTTTTTCCTGTATAAAGTACATTGAAGAGAAAATGTATCATCTGGTTTGTATAACAGTTGTAGTTATTTCTTTGTAAAATTATTCCGCATTTCCACTTGTAAAACTGATTTGTGGGCAGGTCATGCTGGTTTTTAGGTGTGGATGGAGTTTTGGAGTTTACGTCTTGGATTGGACTCTGGATTAAAAGGGAGAAACGTCTCCCAAGATATGGAACTCTTTTGAGGACAATATTCATTAAAAAGGATTGAGAATTATTGAACATTTAACCATTTGAGTTTATTTACTTACATGAACTGAGTAAATTAAATCTATTCTATACTTATTTTGAGGAAGTTTTGGTTACCGATTTATTTATCAAGATAACTTTTATTATTTTCTTAGTCGGTGGTTTTTTGTAATAAATCATTTGCTAAAAGTCAAACAAAATTTCATTCTGAGTGGTCGACCATTTATTTTTGTTGTCAATTTAACTGGCGTAACATATTTACCTGATGCCTGTGAAGTATCCCCCTTGTGTGTATTTGTGAGTTCCGCTTTAAATAGAAGATGAATTTTACATATTTATTATTTATATTCTAGTTTTAAAACATGAAAGAAGCAAACAAGAAGATTGCAGCATTTTTGTTGCTTGTTGGCAGTTTCATCTTTCATCTGCAGAATAGAACTGACAGATCATATTCAAAATGCTAATCTGCATACAATCAGGTTTTGTTAAAAGCTTTTAATAAATTCACTTCAAAGATAATATTTAATTTGTGCTTTAACCCTTGTGCATGTGAGGAGTGGGGCAACTGAAACAAGTGATATGGGTGTGGGGTCGGTTGGACCCCATTTGTAAACACAAGGGTTAAACGAACGTTTGCCTGGTTTTCTTCAGGGAAAACTTTTCAAAATAGCTCAACAAGGTTAGATGGATGCCACCTGGAAACATTTATTTTCAAGACTTTATTCTCATTTAGATTTAGGTCTGGACTTTGACTGAACCATTGTGCATGAATTTGATTGGATCTAAACCATTCTGCATGTTCAGGGTCAATTGTCTTTTTCAGCCTAGCAGGTTTTCTTCTAGGATTTTCCCTTTATTCAGCTCCAACCATTTTTGGCATCAACTCTGTTGTGGTTGCAAGGAGGCAAAATGCTCAAATAAAGAATTAAATAAGTTTGCAAAAAACTTATTTTTTGCAAACTTACTCTGATAAAATTCCTTAAGGTTTGTTTGAGACAACTGAAATAAATAATAATAATAATAATAATAATAATAATAATAATAATAATAAATTTTATTTAAAAGGCGCCTTTCTGGCACTCAAGGACACCGTACAAGGAGCACAAAGAGAAAATAACCAACCAAAGTATCTATAAAATCATACAAAAACAGAAAACCAAATATGACAATAAAACAAAACTATATATCTTTATAAAATCCATATAAAATCTATATAAAATGAACCATATTAACAATGATCATTGTGAAAGGCAGATCTGAAAAGGTGAGTTTTGAGTTCTGTTTTAAAAATCGAGAATGACTTTATGATTTTTAAATGAGAAGGTAAGGAGTTCCAGAGTTGAGGAGCAGAGTAGCTAAAAGCTCGTCTCCCCATGGTGGTAAGACGGGCAAAGGGAACGGTCAAATAGATAAAAGAAGATGATCTGAGTGAACGGGCGGGAATAGAGATATGAATAAGATTGGAAAGATATGGTGGGGAAAGATTATGAATGGCCTTGAAAGTATACAGCAGAATTTTATATTCGATGCAGAACTTGATGGGCAGCCAATGTAGTCTTTGTAGGACAGGAGTGATATGTTGCATTAATGGGGTTTTAGTAATAACCCGAGCAGCAGAGTTCTGAACCAGTTGGAGCTTATGTAACGATTTGTTAGTAAGACCAAACAGAAGGGAATTGCAGTAATCCAGGCGTGATGTAACTAGACAATGAACAAGTATAGCAGTAGAATAGGGAGTAAGGGAGGGACGGAGACAGTTAATATTGCGTAGATGAAAATAAGCACAACGGGTAATGTTATTAATGTGAGAGTGGAAAGAAAGGGTATTATCAAGAATGACACTCAGGCTCTTGATCTGAGGGGAAGGAGAAACGAGGCAATTATCAATTTCAAGACAGAAATTATTAATTTTTGCCAGAGTAGATTTGGTGCCAATGAGAAGGAACCTCTGTTTTGTCGCTGTTAAGTTTAAGTAGATTTGAAGAAAACCAAGATTTTATTTCAGTCAAGCAATGAGTAAGTGACAGTGGTGGGAGTTTGGAGGAGGGCTTACTGGAAACATAAAGCTGTGTGTCATCTGCGTAACAGTGAAAATCAATGTTGTACTTTCGAAAAATATTGCCCATTGGAAGAAGATAGATAATGAAGAGGAGAGGCCCCAGGACAGAGCCCTGGGGAACTCCTGATGTAACAGGGAATGGCTGAGAGGAAAAGTTTTTAAGTCGTATAAACTGAGTGCGACCTGAAAGATAAAATTTAAACCAATTTAAAGGAGTATGAGTAATACCAATGGAAGAGAGTCTATCTAGTAGGATGGCATGGCTGATAGTATCAAAAGCGGCACTCAAGTCGAGTAAGATGAGAATTGACAGCAAGCCGGAGTCAGCTGCCCTAAGGAGATCATTAGTAATTTTTATGAGAGCTGTTTCTGTACTATGGAGAGGTCAAAATCCAGACTGAAATAGTTCATAAAGATTATTTTTTGATAAATAGGTATGAAGCTGAGCAGCAACTATCTTTTCAAGAATTTTAGAAATGAAAGGCAGATTGGAGATAGGACGGTAGTTATCGAAATTATAGTGATCAGATCCTGGTTTTTTTAAGATAGGGGTAATGGCAGCAATTTTAAAAGCTGCTGGAACAGTTCCAGAAGAGAGAGAGGTGTTAATAATGGCAGAGATAAGAGGGCGTGTGGATGAAGCACAGGCTTTAATCAGTGCTGTGGGTATAGGGTCAAGCAGACAAGTAGATGGCTTGAAATTGTGTATGATGCTTAGAATTTCAGATGTTGATGGGAGCTGAAAGGAAGAGAATAATTGTTCTGGAGGAGAAAGGTCAAAAATAGAACATGAGGACAGTTGCAAGCTAAGGTGCTGATGAATTTTAGAAATTTTGCTGACAAAAAATGACATGAGTGAATTACAGAACTCAATTGAACACAGATGAGATGGTATAGACTCCTGTGCTTGAAAAACATTGTTATACAGTGAGAAAATGGACTTGGCGGAGCCTTCACTAGAACAAATTAAGCTATTGTAATAAGAAGATTTTGCTTGATTGATATCCTCCTTATATCGTAGTATGTGATCTTTGTAATCGTCTCTGTGAGCAGCTAGTCCAGTTTTCCGGTAGAGTCTCTCCAATTGATGTCCTTTGGCCTTCATAATCCTAAGTTCAGAAGTAAACCAGGGTGCAGAACAAGCAAAGGTAACAGATCTAGTCTTTAGCGGTGCTAGGTAATTGAGTATTGAATGAAGACCAGTATTGTAAAGCGAGGCCAGGTTATCAAGAGTAGTTAGATGTATAGTTGGCTTTATATTGTCCATAAAAATATTTACACTTGAGGAAAGAGAGTTTAAATTGACATCCTTAATGTTGAGAAAGGAGATAAGACGGGGAAGCCTAGTAGTTGAGAAAGGGAGGCTGATATTAAACAATATGAGAAAATGATCGGATATAGTAAGTTCATCTGCTGTAAAATCAGTAGGAGAAACACCAGAACAACAGACTAGATCTAGAACATGACCCTTAGAATGAGTAGGGATATTTATGAACTGCTGCAGACCAAAATTCTGGAGACAAGATGAAAAGTCTTTAGTCAGGGAACTATGACCATCATCCATGTGAATGTTAAAATCATCCAATACTATGATATTCGGTGAAAGGCTTGACAGATGGGTGAGAAGAACAGCAAAGTCATTCAAAAAGTCCCTATTATTTTTCGGGGGACGATAGATGGTTGTAATAATCGTGGGGGTTTGTCCAGAGAGCTGACATACAGTTGATTCGAACGAAGAGAATGTTGGAGTAGATAATGGCGATACTTTCCACTTCTCATGGTGAATGATTGCGACACCTCCTCCACGGCCGGTGCCGCGGGGTTGACAGATAAAAACAAATCCCGGTGGAGTGGAATCATTGAGTTGAGAAAAGTCATGGGGTTGTTGCCAAGTTTCGGTCAAAAATAGAAAGTCAAACTTACGGTCAGTAAGGAGATCATGGATGAGATGTCCCTTCCCCGTTAAAGAGCGGATGTTAAGGAGACCGAAGTTTACTGAAGAATTTTCAGACTTTGCAGGAGTGTTAGCTGACAGGTGTTATGCCCAGAAATGCTGCCTGCCGAAAATTGCATCCCCTGTCGCGGGAGCGCGCATCGCTCTAAGCTCTCGCATATCGACGAGAAAACGGACAAAAATATGACCGAAGAGGACATTTTAAAGATATTTGTAACATTATCACGTTTCTTAACCATGTAATCCCTAAAACGGTGGGTTTTATTTCGCAAATTACTTGAAATAAATGAGGTTTTTACATCTTTATTGACACGAGTCGAACTTGTTTTTTCAGTCCGTGTTTGTTGTAAATGTTCTCCGCAAATGAACGTGAAATTCTCTGCTTTGTCTCTTGATACCATAATAGCTTAAAAGCATTGAAAACAGTGGCCCATTATGTAGAACATTTTATATCGTGCTTAACTTTCTAGTCTGTTCATGTAGGAGGGAATCCATTTTAATTTATGAGCCTGAAAATATTTGCATCCGTCTTGTTGATATGAAACTTATAGCATCAGCTCAGAGAACAAGTGTCATTACGTTGAGAAGGTGAAATACTTTCAGCTGTTTATTTACCCCAATTAGCTCAGGGATGCATGTTTGGGCAACATGGATTTTCAGCCTGCCAAAATATGCATCCCCCTCTATTTCCCTCAAATATTGTCCTACTGATTTAAAACTTATTCCAGTAGTTCACGGAACTACTCTGATTGTGCAGAAAAACTTATTTCACCCTTAACTATGTAATTCTTCAAATTAACACAGGGGTGCATTTTTGGGCAATATTTCCAGCCTGCCATAATATGCACCCCACCTGTTTTCTCCTCAAATATTATCCTACTGATTTAAAACTTATACCAGCAGTTCGTTGAACTACTCTGATTATGTAGGAAAAGTTATTTCAATCTTAACTCTTTATTTCTCAAAATTAGCACAGGGATACATTTTTGGGCAATATGGATTTTCAGGGTGCCTTATTCATGTTGTTATTTGACCATTTTGATCTCTTTATTTACAGGTTGCATGTGACAGATGCAACTGGTGGTACTACCAAAGCTGTGTCAAATTCCAACCAACCGACACAGACTACTACTGTGCAATGTGCATCTAGATTTTATGTATATTTTATTTTAATATTCTTTAATTTAAACAGTTCAGTTCAGTTCATTTGTAGTTTTATTTTTTAATATAAGTAATTGGTTTTATAAAAAGGTTGTTGTTTTGAATATTCTTTTGTTGAACCACTTGTATATGCTATACATTTAGCAAGGTTGCATATAAAAATTACTTCCTTCAGTATATTTGCAAAAGTGATAAAAAAGAAATGACATTTTCTACATAATCAGGGTAGTTCCAAGAACTGCTGGTATAAGTTTTATATCATTTGGATATTATTTGAGGAGAATAGAAGGGGATGCATATTGTGGCAAGATGGAAATCCATATTGCCCAGAAATGCATCCCTGTGTTAATTTGAAGAATTAAATAGTTATGGGTGAAACAAGTTTTTCTACACAATCAGAGTAGCTCCATGAAATGCTAGTATGAGTTTTAAATCAGTAGGATAATATTTGAGGAAAATATAGGGGGATGCATATTTTGGCAGGCTGAAAATCCATGTTGTCCAAACATGCATCCCTGAGCTAATTGGGGTAAATAAACAGCTGAAAGTATTTCACCTTCTCAACGTAATGACACTTGTTCTCTGAGCTGATGCTATAAGTTTCATATCAACAAGACGGATGCAAATATTTTCAGGCTCATAAATTAAAATGGATTCCCTCCTACATGAACAGACTAGAAAGTTAAGCACGATATAAAATGTTCTACATAATGGGCCTCTGTTTTCAATGCTTTTAAGCTATTATGGTATCAAGAGACAAAGCAGAGAATTTCACGTTCATTTGCGGAGAACATTTACAACAAACACGGACTGAAAAAACAAGTTCGACTCGTGTCAATAAAGATGTAAAAACCTCATTTATTTCAAGTAATTTGCGGAATAAAACCCACCGTTTTAGGGATTACATGGTTAAGAAACGTGATAATGTTACAAATATCTTTAAAATGTCCTCTTCGGTCATATTTTTGTCCGTTTTCTCGTCGATATGCGAGAGCTTAGAGCGATGCGCGCTCCCGCGACAGGGGATGCAATTTTCGGCAGGCAGCATTTCTGGGCATAACACCTGGCTAGGGAAGCTAACACTCTGCGATCAACAACCCTGTTATTGGTAGTACGGCGAGAACGACGAGAAGTAGACCAGATAGATGTGATGGGTTTCGACGTGTCCTCTATGGTGGATATATTTCCATCTTGGAAGAAGTGTTGCATCCAAGATGAGTATTGAAACAGGGGGCAGTGTGGTTGTATGAGTCCGCTGTCGGAGGAGCTCAGGAGCAGAATACTGGATCAGACCTGTGACCGGTTTTTGGAGAAGTACCAAGACAATCCAAAGAAGCACAGTCCATATGTATATCCTGTTAGTTGGCATTGTCATATAAATAGTCAGCAGGCTGGACTGGTTGAAAGCCAAAGGCAAAACTCCGGCAGCAGACGAGAGCAGAAGCGCAGAGCAACAACAGGTAAGACTCCGGTAGTAGATGGAAGCAGGAGCACATAAGCTAGTCCATAAATACAAGCAGTAATCAAAATTCGGCGATTTTTACTGAACAGACAGGAGTTAATCAGCCAGATTAGTGCTTTAGTGCGTAATCCATAGGATCACAGGACAAAACTAAGTTAATTTGTTTACCGGCGAGCAGCGGCAGCAAGTCGCGCCAGCGTTCACTCAACCGGAAATGACCAGATTAGTCAAAAACTGAACTGAATCGCTGTGTGATTGTTTTGGCCTTCTGATAGTTCAAGGAGTTCATGGAAGCATATTGTCAACAAGGTGTGTTCCACATGGATTAAGGTGTCTAGCAAATGTGCACATATAAACTACACAGGTCACCAGAATCTCATTTTGTTAGTTCAGGGCAGAAACTCAGTAAATCTGTGTCAGTCTGTTTGGTTAATTTAACCCGACGTCGGGGGTGTTAGTTGTTTTTGCTCGTTGCTTTAACTTGTTTATCTTGTACTCTGTGAAGCTCTTTGTAATTTTATTCATGAGAGGTGCTGTATGAACAAAGTTGACTTACTTACTTACACAGACAGCCAGAAAGGTGTAAAGACAGATGTTAAGGTGACTACTGTAAAACCTCTAGATAAAATTCTGACACTGACCTTTGACCCAGCTGTTGCCGGCCCTGGAGGTCCTCTAGGACCAGTGGGGCCATTGGGTCCTTGTTCTCCCTAAATGCCAGGGAAAAATATTTACACTTAAAATTCAAATATACATAGGTGAAGAATGTACAGTTTTCGTTGGCCTTGCCTTTTCTCCTTGGACCCCTGCACCCGGTGCCCCGGTCAACCCCGGAACCCCAGGTGTGCCTGCGTTTCCCTGTCAGTCAGAATGGTATGATATGGTAAACTGTGACACTTTTCAGTTTTATACAACATGAGCTATGAGTTCAGCCACAGCTAATTATACCTTATCCCCTTTGTGCCCATGTCCAGGGGGTCCCAGGCTGCCTTTGGGGCCTTCATACCCTCTGTCACCCTGTAACACACAAAAAAACTGTGAATTGACTCTTGTGTTGTTTGTTAAACGTCAGGTTGGCTCAAGAAATTCCAGAGAACTTGCCTTTGGTCCTACTAGACCGTCACCAGGGAAACCACGAGACCCTTGTATTCCCGTAGGCCCCATTGGACCCTGAACATTAGAACCAGTACAAAACAAAACCAGACATTATTTTCCTGTGGAAGTTTACTGTTGCACACAGTTTGTAAGGTGACCAAACCTCGTTAGCATGAATGTTTCATCAGAGTAGTAAAACAAAAAGCAGAAAAAACTGAAGAACGTATGTGTTCAGTCTATTAAGAGGCAAAAAATGTTAATAATAATAATAATAATAGGTTTTAATAATAATTTCCTTTGTATCTTTAGTTGTCATAAGGCTACAAAAGCAAGTAGCTACAATGGATAAAAATAATTAAATAAATGAATAAATAAAAGATTAAAACAAATAGTGAACCAAAGTGAACCAAACATTTTGTTAAAACAAATGTCTGAAGATCTTTTTTAAAACAGTCAGTGGATTGGATTGTGGTCAGTGATGGAGTCCCATAGAGGTGGAACGGCTCTCAGTTTGGTTTTGGGGGAGTGGAGAAGGTTTGGCTGAGTTTAGTATTGTGGGTTAATCAAACCACATTGTGTACAAATTTAACTTAAAGGGACAATTTGATTTTCAATCATTTACATTGCCTGTTAGAATTTTAAATCAAGTCAAATCATGTCTTATTTACAGCACTTTCCAGCAAAAAGGCAGTGCAGAGTGCTTCACATGATATAAATATAATAAAGTAACCAGTTATGAAACAATCAAAAAAACATTACAATTTGCCAAATGTCATTATCAACATCATCAAGAATAATCATCAAATACACATTAAATACCTTGATCAATGTTCCAGTTATTATTGATAACATCTAAATCTCTGCAGGATTCACTGCTTCAGTTAAAGTCAGAGGTCATGATTCAGCTACAGGAAAGAAATAGGTAAAAATGGCACTATGAGAGAGTTCCAAGGCCAGAACTACAGCTGACAAAGAGGAACATGAAGACCTGTCTCACATTGACCAAAAAATATGTTTATGATCCCAAAGACTTCAGAGAACTATTCTGTGGACTGATGATGGTGTGGCAGTCTGGTGCTGTTTTCCTGGAGAGCTGACTCAAGCAGACTGCAGCAGAACAATGATCCAATATATCCGTAATATCTCAAAAAATACAACTAAGGCCTTATCAACATCCACATCGAAGGCCAAGAAACTCTCAGAAATGTATGAATTAAAGCAGTTCTGCAAAGAATAATGGAGCAGAGCTCCTTCACATGGTGCAGCAGACTCAGTGGCAGCTACCACTATCACTGGAGGGAAGTGGTTCCTCCATGTGGCTCACATAATGAGCCACATGGAGACTCATAAGGTTCAATAAGGATAAACATCCAAGATGTTTTTTGCTTTTTTCTTTTAGCAAATGAAATCAGAATTTGAAAATAGAACTTGTTTTCCCTCAGGTCATATTTGCCTAATATTAAAAATGGTTTCAAAATTTGAAGTAAATTTGAAGCATTATACAATAAGTGTGACAACAAAGGAAACTTAACTGTACCAAATACTTTTTCAAAGAACTGTCATGTTAACAGCATAACGCTAAGAACAAATAGAAACATTGGAGAGAAGTAATATTCTCTTTAGCTGTTGTCAGAGTGTTGTTTATTTTTGTCAACTGACCTGACTTCCCGGCTCACCAGAACCCATCGGACCAAGTGAACCTGGTCTTCCTTGGCTTCCCTTGTCGCCCTGAAAGAGTCATTAATTATAGGTAGGAGATATTTCAGTGCTCCGGATACTCTGGCTTCAATGACTGTCAGGTTAATTGGTCTCTCTAAATTCTCCCTAGGTATGAGTGTATGTGTGCATGGTTGTTTGTCCTGTCTGTCTCTGTGTTGCCCTGTGACAGACTGGCGACCTGTCCAGGGTGACCCCGCCTCTCGCCCAGAACATTAGCTGCAGATAGGCACCAGCAACCCTCCCAACCCCGCTAAGGGATTGTTCTGTTTTCCAGAACAATCCCTTAGTTTGTTCTGGAAAACAGAACAAACTAATGAATGGATGGATGGATGGATATTTTAATGCAGGCCTCATGTTCCCAGCCCTCATAATTAAGTGCTTTCTGATTCAAATATTGAAAGAAGCCATAAAATACCTTGGGACCCGGGAAGCCAATGCCATTTTCTCCTGGAGGTCCAGGTGTCCCCCTTGTTCCTGGATTGCCCTTTTCAAAAAAAAAAACAGGAAGATTTGAATCTTATCTTAGCTTGGGAGCAAAATAAGCTCAGATTATCCAAGGCTTTTAGAATTATTTTCCTACTTTAGGCCCCGATGGTCCCTCTGGCCCTGGGTCTCCTGGTGGCCCTCTGTCTCCCTGGAAAACAGAACAAAGCAAAAATTTAAAAACAAGAAGCATTGCATGCTGAAATGCTTTCTTTGCAAGCTGTAGCACATGAAGTCACCTTTTTTGCTTAATTTAATTTATTTATTCATGTAATATTTCAATCGCAAACACAAATGACATCAAAATTACACAACAATCGATAAATGTAACCATAAAGTGCAGAAGCGTACTCTGACTGTCTTTTTCCTTCTTGTGCATTTGATGAAGTTCAGTCAGATTTGGGTGTTTTTGTCTAGTATTTGCTTTTCACATCTTTGAAATTGTTTCTATCCATTTCTTGAAACTCATTCAGTAGCTTCTCATAGTCCACCTACAACACCCTCACACTGTGACATGAGTCAGCTTTATTTCTATAGTACCATGAGATATTCTACACTGTAATATTATTTAATTTCCCTTTGGGATTAATAAAATATTTTTTTTTAATTTTGAGGGTGCCTTTTGAACAAGCTGTCCCTATAAGCATTCATTAGAGCAATAAAATGTTCTCACTACCACGTTCCTGATTTTATTGGCCTTGGCTGCTAGAAAAGCTAGAAAGTGAGTCATTACTGCCACCTGGAGGATTTAGAAGGGTATAACCTCCACACGAGAGATCTACGATTTCTGTCCTCCAGGACCAGACAGCCACAAAAACAGTAAGTCATAAATTATTTGTTTTGTGTGTTATATTATACTTAAACTAATTTTATGAATGAATGGTTTTAATTTACTGTATGTAAACATTTGTTGGAGTCAGTGACATAATCGTCAGAGTCAAACCCAGACAAACTTGCAGACATGGGTTTGTCCGGGTTTCCCTCACTTTCAAATTAGGGCAGTTTGGAATCTCTAGTCAAGCAGCAGATGGATCATACATACGATATGAAAACTCCCCAGAATGACCAAAGCCAGGATTTATTTCTTTTTTTTTAAATCACAAGTTCCATTAATAAGTGTAATAACATTTCCTTCACTATTAACAATGATCACCAATATCTAGTATTAAAAGTCCATTAGCAGAAACAAAGTTTGTGATAGCTCGTCATCACTGACTGTATTAAGTAAAATCACTGGGAAGAGGTTTTATTTGAACAATTGGTGATCTTTATATTATTTAATTTCTTATTTAATGTATTGTTTTTAAAATAATTTCAATCCTTGAAAGCATTAATACGCTTAGGAGAGGATGTTTGGATCCAAACTTTTTCACACTTCTTGTGAAAACAGTGGTCTAGTGTTTGTTGGTCGTCTGCTCTGCTCTTCTCTTCCCCCCTCCCTCTGTTAGAATAGACTAGCAGAAACAAAGTTGCTGTCTGGTTTTCACTGAGACAAATCAAACTCTCATAACTCTGCCATAGATGTCTACTAGGCTTGATACTTGATGAACATCAAACCAAAAAACCTAAATAAAGCTTTGGCGGCACATGTAAGTGACTGTCCTGGGAACTAGAGGCAGACTATATTAACACTGAACATTGTGGAACTGTGATGATGAATCCTGTTGTTTCAGTGACCTTGAAAGGGGCAACAACCATTTAAAAAGACAGGGAATGGATAATATGCCCAAATCCTCATCCTCTGGAACAAAGTCTGCTCAAAGACCCCCAACTAAACATTGGAAGCTTGGATTCCCTGCTTTAGAAAGGCTACATTGGGAACAGGATAAGACTTAATCCACATCTCACATTCCACAAGTGCAGAGCAGGAGATGAACTAAGAGTCTGCAGCGCACATGGCAGACAGGAATCTTTCAATTACTCCACACAACCAAATGAGTCTGTTTCCTGCTGGCAGAGAAAGCTCAGTTGCCGCTTGCTGTGGGACAAACATGCTTTATGGAGAAATTCTTCACTTTAGCACCTTGTCTACATGAAGACAAGGAACAATGACATGGCAACATCTTTACTCAGTTTGGTTGGGGACATTTTTGCTGACCTAGTTTCATTTGACCTTGGAATATTTTTAGTATACAGATCAATTCATGATTGCTTCAATGACTGCCAGGAGTCCAGGAAGTCATGTCTTATACTCTAACTTTTAACATGCTGAGTTTTAATAATAATGCATTTTATTTATACTGTATGCTACATGATCAAAATATGAAAATGTTTACAGACAGGTCTTAAAAATCTTTTCAAAGATCTATATGTTTTACTATAGAAATGTCTTTAGTCCCTTTTCTAAAGCACTCTGTAACTTGGGTGCCTTCAACGTATCAAGAAGGTCATTCCACAGACGAGAACCAGCAGGACGGAAAGTTCTGTCCCCATGGGGCCCAGTCAGGTTCTGGATGCATGCAATGGGGTGATTTATAGGGAGAGAAGTTCCATACATACATCAGTGAGGAGGGAGATGCAAAGCCAGTGAAATGAGTGAAGGGCAGGACACATTAGTGTTCACATGTCCAGACACTAACTGCAGAGATTTGGACATATTGGAGCCTCTGTAGACTCTTGGTACACATGGTAAGGAGCTGTGCATTACAACAGTCCAGTCTAATAGACCCAAAGGCATGGTGCAGTTTGATTTGGTTGGATGAGAGTGGAGCCTAGTTTGGCAACATTATGAAGTTATGGAAGGAGATTTGGCACAGTTGGTTTACATGAGATTCAAAGGTAAGATGGGAGTTCATTGGAACTGGACAATATAGAGACCAGAGAAGATGATGCTGGTTAGAGATAATGCTAGTTTAGTTAAGAAGAATGCCACCACTCAGACAACCGGTAGATATAAGAAAACTCAGCTTTTTTCATACTTCAAGTGGGATCTTGAACGGACACAGGCTCAACAACAGGTAGTTGTGGTGACTCAAACGACAGTCAGCATCGACAAGGAACCCAACTCAGGATAAGGAAATGAAAAACTGAATACCTACGAAACATGATCAGAGAACAAGGCACAGGAAGTACCATCAAGAAGACTAAGATGGAATCAATTAACCAATAAAAAGGAAAACACAAAACACAAGGGGGATAAAAGTAACATTCAAGCAGTACAAAATCCAAATCCCCCAGACTGGATATGGCGGGTGGAGGGTACCAGACTCATGGGGACGTTAAGACTCCACACAAAGCAGGTATCGGCACTTAAGCTAATAAACAAGTTGGTCTTCAGTTTTCCAAAAAACACACTACAAGATAAAAAGATCAAATGATGAAATGTATTGTTGTTTATACAGCTGACAAAGGTGAATAATGTATGCTTTATTCTGATCCCAGTGCTGCTGTCTTCATCTTAATCACTTAGGAATCATAATGATTTAAATTTGACATAAATCTGTTCTGGTTGTATTGTCCAGCCATGATGAAGGCTGATGGATGTGCTGCCTCTCTGTGTGGTAGGCCCTGCACAGGATGGTGAGGGGATTTAAGAGGGTCTATTTCAGAACTGCTGCAAGAACAAAGACTCTGAGTTCATGTCAGACAACAAGAAAAATACTGTTTTTAACTGTATGTACATGTCATTATTGCTCTAGATGTCATTGTATTTTTTTCCCTCTCTTTTTGTTTGTAATACAGACCTTATCCTTCGGCCTGTTATTTTTACTGATCTGTAGTTCCACAGAAATGCACTGGATCAATTTGGGTAATAACATAGTTGATCATAAGTCTGCTTTTTTTTACTGTGCTCAGCTGAAAATGTAAAACATCTGAGAAAATCACAGAACAGTGATCTAGGGCTTTGTTTAGATAACAATGATACAACTCAATTCTAAAGAAAGTATTACTTTTATTTTTATTAAGTCAATTTAAATCCAAAAGTTGTTCATTATTAAGTATATCAACAAACCCTGCTTAAATTCAATATCCAGGAGTCACAACTCTGGAATGTACTGGATTGATTATTAATAATTTGCAAGCATGTGTAAAGATTGTTAATCAAAGTAATAATATTATTTAGACATCACCTCCTCTCCTTTACGGCCTGCTAATCCAGCAGGTCCAGCCAGACCCTGTGGAGAAACAAAACAATATCTCAGTTTTTCCTGCACTTCAGTAAGCCTTTATCATAACAGTTTATTGATGTAACACAACAATAATGCCTACTTTTCCTCCTTTTGCACCAAAAGCTCCAAATTCGCCTCGTTCCCCTGGAAGATGAACAGAGACAGCAGAGGAGAGAACACATCTGTTGAACCCAGACACTGACTCAAGTCAAACCAACTGAAACCAAAGTTGCGCTGACACTTTTTGGCTACAACTGTCTACATGTGGAACTTATTTGTTTATGATGGGAAGCCATTGATTAAAACACGACATAGCTGCAACAAATGAACCCAAAATGTGCTTTTTGTGTTTGTAATGAAGAAATATGCATCACATAGATCCTGTCAAAATTTTTCATAAATATGTTATTTAGAAATGCATACCTTTTCACCTTTCCTTCCAGGTCTCCCCTGTCAAAAGAACCAGCTTACATGATTCGTTTTCCATCATATTGTACAAGCCACATTATCATTAAACATTGCAGTAGTTCAGATTTCCTGAAGTAATATCCTTTAATGTTATTACCAGTTCCTTGAACTGTAGTGGACACATATACCACTGACTTTGCAGGAAAGTAAGTGAATTGTCAGACTTGTGGAAGGTTAACAGAGGCTCAGAACATTTTAACAAGTTTTATACATTCTAAATTCAACCTGAAAATGGCTAAAGGTTTATATTGGTGGAATATTTGTATACATTATTATCTAATCTTTCAACAGAAACCCCTTAACTAAAGAGTTATTGTTGTTTTCTTAGCCAGGTTTGTCTCAGACTTGAATTGTACTAAAGGGTCTGAAGTGTTGACTGAATTTAAACCTAATATTGTGTTAATGCAGTTACAATTTCATGCCATGATTCTTTCCACCCGCCACCTCAAAGAGGGACGAATGAAGGTATGAATATGCTATGCTAACCTTGAAAGAAAAACTTTGCCTTTCCAGACACTGCTTCAACAGAAAATATCCTCTTTTACATTTGGTGTAGTTCAGTTGTACATGTCAGAGTAGGAGGCAAACCACAACCAAGACTTTTGTGGCTCAGAGTTTAACTTGAGTCAGGAGGAGTTATGAAATGTCCAGAGATAGAAGCTGCGTCAGGAGCAGGCAGATTCCCAGATGGTTCTGGGCCAAGAGTTGGGTCATCCAAATCCTTCTTTTGGTCTGGTATTTCTTACCAGCTACTGTCAGTGTCTAAGTTCTGCTCAGGCACTGACAGTAGCTGGCAGTCACACAGATGTTGCTCTTCAAACTTTGTAGCTTCAGTTCTCACTGCTGTCAGAGCTTCATCACTGTTTAGCAAAACAATATTCTCACTGGATAAAATCAGATCCTGCAAAAGTACATATGATTTGAATCTGATGGTATTATAAAATATATTGGGATGACTTCTGTTGTGAATTATTGATGATGTATAAATAAATAGAAGAGAATTTGAAAATGAACAGGAATAAATGTGCTTAAAACAATTGCCTACTTGTGTTAACAAAATAAAATCCTGCTGATATTATTGCACCTGAAATCCCGGACCATCAGGAACTTTATGGTGAGGGTTTAATTGCTGCGCACATGACTTTGAATGTCCAAAAGGCTCCGATGAGCATCTGAATGGTCTGTTCTTGAAGAATGCCCAATACAACATTGTGCACTAAGTGGTCAGCAGAAAAGAAAACCACTAAATAAATTCAATTAATTTACCATGTGTCATTCAAAAACATCAACATTGACTTTCTCACCAGTGAACATTATATCTCCTAGCTAGTAATGCCATCATAGGAAAGTAGCAGGAGAAGATTGAAATATTTTGAAATACCTGAAGACCTGAGATTCCTGGACGCCCATTAGTACCAGGTTCACCCTGAATTCAACAAATTCAAACAAAACAACCCATCAAACAACTCTTCATCGATTGATCCAGCTAATAAACAACAGAAAATTACAACAGATAGAACTTTACCTGAGACCCCTTTGGACCTGGAGCACCATCCAAACCTGTCTTACCTGGTTTCCCCTGAATCAAAGAAAAGAATCGGTTATGCAGCCAAGAACTCCAGACTGCAAAACATACTGATCATTTGTCCTGGTATTATTGCAACATAGGAGCATTGAAAATGGAAGCCTGGTGGAGATGTCTACCAATGATGAACAGGCAAAGGAAAAAACACACTGGGATCACTGGATCCCAGTCTGTAATATTAGAACCATCCAACAGTGAATGTCTTTGGAATGAAGAAGGTTTCTCATGGTTGTTGGAAATTTGATGAGATCCCTAATGTAGAATGGTGCTTTGCCATATAGGCATTTGTATGTGAGGAACAGTTTGTGTTGAGTCCTCATGTGTAACAGGAGCCAGTGGACAGAGTGGAGGACGGCGGTGGTTGGGTCATTTGTGTTCCCTGGTCAGCATCCTGCTGTACTGTTCTAGATATGCTGGACCCTCTGAATGCTCCTGCCACCAAGGGGAGCATCGCAGTAGTCCAGCCTGGAGGAGAGGAGAGGACTGCAACATGTCTTGCATACATAGCACCACAATAAGCAGAGTACACCTGCACTTGGGAACTGAATCTCTGGGAACCACACTGTAGAGCAGTGGACAGCAATGGACAGCAGTCAGCTGTTTTGGACTGCTATTATTAAATGTATATAGTTTTTTAATAAATCAGACACTCCCAATGTATTTAAATTGAGTTCTGCACCAGGAGGACAGATATGTGACATTCCTGTTATCCTCTGAACCGTAGAGCTTAAAAACGACCTAACAAGTCATGCTTGCTAATCAAACACCATCCCAGTTCTGTTAGCAAATCCATAAATAAATAAATGAATAAAATGACATTAAGTATGCCTCCAATGCAAAACTTGAGTAAAGGGATATTTCACTGCTTTTTAGAAGTAATCTCAACTTTTGTTCAGCTTCAGTTCACACTCTAAAACATATGGGCTGAATTGTTCTACATTTTTGGTTCCACACACTACAAAGTATAGCAAATGGTGTACAGGCTTTAGTTGTAGCAAAAGCATGTACCAGTACTGAGAACAGAAACTAACAAGGCAGGGTGAATTAAAATAATAACAGTATGATAGGAAGAACTGTGACCAATTTGCCAACAGAGGTCTTCTAACATTCTATACCTGCAGGTCGAATGTACACATGGTAAAAAGTACATTTAAATCAGTGACCTGACTGTGACTTGTCTCCAACACAAGCTGGAGCTTTGCTCATGGTTTATCCCCCATCACTGAACTTTCTTTACAAACATTTCTCTTCAGTCCTCTAATAAATTCAACCCACTAACAACCTGCTACGCTTGCGGTCTGGACATAATGTCCCATTATTTAACATCATTCACATGAAGTGTATTAGAATCAAATAGCTGCACCTGCAATCAGTCCACCAGAATTGCTATTGAGGATGAGAGAATATCTGACTAAACCCTTTTCTAAAGAACATGAAGGACACCTGCAGACTGGGCCGTACAGCTGCTACAGAACTAGTTGCATTTAAAAGCATCAGCCAGGCCAACAAATTCCCTCTCTGGCTACACATTAGGTAAACCTAACAGGATTTTGGAGCTCATAGCACATTGATCATCATTCATTCTTGGTGCAGGTCAATTTGAGGATCAATCAACCAAATGACGTTTTTCAATCTGTTATTGTCCAGTTTTGGTGAGCTTGTAAGAATTGTAGTAGTTCTCAGCTGATAGGAGTGGAACCCAGTATGTCCTGCTGTAACTCATCTGCTTCTTGACTTAGCAGGTTGGATGGTATTTGCCATATATTAGAAGTAGTAGGCAGTTTTAAGCTACCTTTGCCTATCCATTATCCTGCACCAGTGTCTTTATTCTCAGTTGAATCCAACAAGGCACACATGTCCCAGATCTTCTTTGTGGATATTTTCTCTGTAAACTGAGAAACAGCTGCGAGTGAATATCCCTGCAGCTCACCAGTTTCTGAAACCCTCAGACCAGCTGGTCTGGCGCCAACAGCCACATGTGATTTGGTTTAAGAAGTAACTGAATAAGTATGCTTAATAAAGTGATCTGTAAGTCTTAAATCCATCAATATCTTTTTCATTACTTTAAATAGAAGGTAGTTGGTATCATAGATATAAATACAATATTTAACAGATTTAGATTTAAGATGTAGATTTGATAAAAGTGAATGTGTTCATATATGGTAGTATAGATAGATAGATAGATAGATAGATAGATAGATAGATAGATAGATAGATAGATAGATAGATAGATAGATAGATAGATAGAAGATAGATATGATAGATAGATAGATAGATAGATAGATAGATAGATAGATAGAAGATAGATGATAGATAGATAGATAGATAGATAGATAGATAGATCATACATGCTAATATATGACAGCTTAGACACCATGGAACATATCTGAACCAATACATTTTCTCAAACAGCTGGGCTAGACTGACAGAACCATCTTTAAAATAAAAGGAAGGAGCTAACTCTCATGGGTCCTGTATCAAATCAATCAATCAATCAATCAATCAATGGGTAAGATGTTATTTGTAGAGCATCTAGTGACCAAAGTGCTGAGCAGAAAACATTAAGTACAATCAATAAGATTAAAGACAGAAAACATAAATATAGCATTAATGAAAAGCACAGCCTGACAATATTTGCTCAACTGGAATAAAAAGCTACCTTGAAAAGATGAGGATTTAAAAATTCTCAAAAACATTCAAAGTGTCATGACTTGTTGTCTTATAGAAGAGCAGCAGCTCTACTATAACTTCCTTCTTTAACTAACTTCCTTCTTTAATGTCAAACTATGAGCAGGATCTGACACAATGTGTTGAGAACAGGTAGCACAGAAAACTGAATGTCCAAGACTGAGATAAACTCAAACAACTGTTAAGGACCCAGCAAAGACTGAGCACAAAACTAGAGGTTAAAAACACGCAGGAACAATGAGGGAACACGACAGAACCGGTACAATCAAAGGTACAACACGATAACACAGGGACTAATTAACCAATAAAGGGAAAAACATGACACCAGATGACTGAATTTATCGATTAACCTGTACTAGAAAACCATAATCCTCACATAAAGTATTAGACATTCTCACAATAAAAGGGAGCTAGTTCCAGAGTTCTGGAGCAACAACACAGCAACACTCTGGTCACAAGAGGCTTGAAGACTTTTTTATTTAAGCAAGCCTACTCTGCCTCCACATGATTTTTATGATGTTGATTTTATCTCTGATTTTATTTGCACTGTGTAGCACTTTGAGATTTTTGTTAATGAAAAGTGCGGTACAAATTGGATTGATTATTATTATTATTATTATTACAAGATAAGTCCTGTCCAGAAGCCACTGGCGTGTCTTCTTCTGGAGATATGCTTGTTTATAAGTTCTATTAAATAAAAAAAATGCCTGATCATTTATAATTTTAAAGATCAAAATAAAAAATCTTAAAATCCAACATACAAACAGTCAGTGCAGAGCAGACAATCTCAGGGTAATGTGGAATACTAAACCATAACTAGGCGGTGTTTCTCTATATATTAATTTACAAAGACCTTAAGATCATGCGGCATGCAGAAATGCCCCTAACCTACTTATTGTGATACATGTCAACGACAGCATACTTACTATACTGCCAGGGCGACCCCTCTCCCCCTTCTCACACCTACAGTTCTTTGGCTGTGGGCACTGAAATAAAGATACAAAGAACACATCTTAACAGACACACTGTAAATGTATTGTAAATATATAGTAATCAAAGATGCAAAGAGTCTCTGACTGAAAAATATGTATAATCTGAGAGCTAATGTTACTTACCACTGTTGTAACAACTGTATTCTGCAAGAAGGAAAAAAATCTCTAAATACCTGTCCTTTAAAAAAATGGAAATATGAATAAAATGATAGTACTTGTGATGGAACAAGAACAGAGCTGGACCTCTCCACCACAGAAAATTTACTCACTATTTCACTGAAGAGTTTTTCATCAAGCTGGCTGTCAGAGAGACTGAGCACATGCTGCTGTGGGGGGGCACTGGCAATGGATCGTAGCTGTGTTCCCATGGTATCTGGGTTGGGCAGCGCAGACAGCCTGATGGTGAACACCCTGATGTTTGCTGTTTGGCCTCTGCAGCGGCTGTGATGGCACTGGGGCTGCGAGGGTGGTCTCTTCCGTCCGTCATGAGCAGCGCCACCCTGAGACCACTGGGGGACGTCTCCTGCCTGAATATCTTGGTGGCATTGGTGATGGCATAGGCAGAGTAAGACCCATGGCCAATGAAAGTCATTGAGGCCACCCGACTTTGGAAGACATCCATGTCCTGCCAGTCTCTGAAGTTATGCTCTACTGATACTTTGCTGCTGTACTGCAGGGCAGCAAGGCGCAGGCGCAGACGCCAGCCTGCAGGGTGAAGCTGCATGAGCTTGTTGCTGAAGCGCAGGATGAATGTCTTCTGCTGCTCAAACAGCACAGGTTGGGCATTCTCTGTACTGTCCACTATGAACATGACTTCCACTGGGCAGGGCAAAGCTAGCCAGAGAAAAAACAATCTTATTACATTCAAATAGAACTGAAACAATAACATTTAACTGCGACTCCACCGGTCAAATATGATTGAATTCCTTTGAGTAACTCTCTGTTACTACTGATATTGTTTATTGAAACAGTGCCAACAGAGTCACTTCAACAGGAGGCTGTTGAAGCTGATGACCACTCATTTTAGAGCTAAATGGTTTCAGTCCACATCAGTTTATAAAAAGGTCTACAATCAAAATAACTACACTTTTTTATATCTATCATCAGACACCACTATTGCTGGCCATAAATCTAAAATGGCCATATCTAAACAATTTCAAGTTCATGACAGTTATTCACAAATGGACATTTAAAACAGCTGCTGATCATCTAAGGAGTGGACACTCCAGTAAGTTTCACCCAAGGTCACACTGTGAAATACTTTGAGATTAAGAAGCTTCATCCCACATTCTATAAGCCTCAGTTATGAGTTTAAATATTAAGGTGTGTGACTGTAAAAGCACAAAAACTACCACTGAAGCAGTTGACGCGTGTGGAAGGGTTGCCAGGAAAATATGTTTTGGCTCAGAAAAGAAAATGGCAACATCACTTACAACATTACAACCCAATCATCTTCAACCTCCAGAACAATCCACTTCAACAGATGAAACCAGGATTTGGAAAAGATCCAAAAATCTTACACAAAATAATGTGGAACCTACTGGTAGCATGTGAAGCACATGACCACAGATGATAAACAGAATTACATATCTCTGGAAATGTCTACAAAATCTTTTTTTTTTTTTGCTGTCAGTTCAAAACGCTGCTTGAGACTGTGTGAAACATAGCCACCCAAATGAGATGGTGAGGGGAAGGAAATGCTGTCACACACTAACTCCAATATCACTTCTGGTAGCTGCCAACTTCACAAAATCCTTCCCTTTATGGGCCAATCATTACAATTTGGACCAATAAGTAAAGCTTTTCTTCCTCTGCAACAAAAACTTTCTGTGTGTCTTTTGCTTCATTGCAGGGCCGCATTCAAAGTGGACGATATGATCAAGTGGAGATTATTACGTCCCCACAGTTTGGATGAAAAATGTGTGGGACCTAATGGTACTGTTTGAAGCATTTTGTAATTTGTCGTTATTAATCTAAGGAAACAGATATGTTTGGGTTTTCTCAAGTTTATGTTTTAGAGTAGAAGTTCTCAACGTGGGTGGTACCGCCCCCCAGGGGGCGTTCAGAGGACCGCAGGGGGCGCTGGCGGACATTTTTACAAAAGGGGGGCGCTGGGATGCCTTAGGGGGGCGTTTGGTCGAAGGTAAACTTTATTGTCAATAATAAAATAATGTTCAGTGCAAAGTAGCCTGCAAGTTATTTGGTGGGGGCGGTGGCGCAACTACACATTTATCGGCGCATAAACAGCGCCCGTGAAATTGCGACGCACTCCCCCCCCCCCCCCCCCCCCCCCCCGCTGAACGAAAAAATGCGATGCACTCCCCCCCTGAACTAGTGCACACGGAAGGTCCTCATCTCAGTTCACCAAAAGAACTACATAATGTGCAAAAACAAAGATGAGACTGAGGATTCCAAACCAGATGCTCTTCTAACCCAGGAATAACACAAGCAGTAACAGCCGTAACTATGTGATGTCCCTTTAAGACAAGCCTAAGTTGTACCTGGTGATGTTATTTATGTGTCACTACTCCGCTGTCGAGAGTGTGGGAGAAACGTGCTGCAGATGGTCTGAGACTAACCTTTACACTTCATCTTCCTAACTCTGAGTGGTTACAGGCTGCTTGGTCTCTGCTTATTTCATGTCTGACAATTCAGCAGCGGGGGAATCCAGTGTTCACTGAGAACAAGCTCCACTGGAATGTGAACTCAGCTCTTGCTTTGGGATCAAATCAAGGACCAGGTAGTGCTTTAAAGCCACCTAGTATTCCATACTCCCTCAACACTCCTCAAGGGACATAGTCACAGACATTTTCTAGATAAATAAAACACATGTAGACAACACTATCCAACCTCCTAGCCTTAAACATTCAAATAAACTTGCACCGCCTTCACAAAGAGATACTCTTAAAAGATCAGTTACACAACACTCACGTTTGGCCTTGTATGTGACAACCTGGTTGTCTCTCTGATCTTTCCTCCTTCTGTTTTGGCATTTGATTGGACATGACAGCACCAAAATTAGGGCAAAAATCTTCACAAGCTCCAGCACATTCATTGTAGAGTGAGCTGCAGAGAGAGAAAAATGCAAAGATGTATTTAGTGAGAATCTGTGGCAGGTAGCAAATTTGATGTGGACACATGAGGGAGACATGAGTATCCAGACTGAACACAGATTTACCACTGGATATAATTTCAGTTCTTCTGCTAGTTATCCTACACTGTATCTGTCTATGAAACTATAGACTTTATGCTCACTTTTTCCATAGTGTGTGCTGTGCAAGAACAGTGAATTCAAAGCTACGCATTTCAGTGCATTCATATTTACAGAATTTGCTTCTGGTCTTGATTTTTATGAAACAGCTAAATTGCTTTGATGTTATTTTATGATGCATAACTTCATGTAGTCTTCTTGCACTCTATCACAACCAGAATTCCCAATAACACTGTTACTCCTACCACAAATCAATCAATCAATCAAATTTTATTTGTATAGCACATTTCAGCAGAAAGGCATTTCAAACTGCTTTACACAATTTAAAATAAAAAGAAAAACAGAAAGTGTGTCTCTCCTATTGTTATTATTTAATTATTACATGAATTATTGTGCTGCTTTGTGGAAAATAGTTCCTCTCCATGGGCGGCTGTGCTTTCTAGTAATTTTTGTCTTGCTCTCTGTGTTAGCCTTGCTTATATGTTCTTATAAAAGTAAAAATAAAATTAAAAAGAATAAAAGTGCCTTGTTTTAACAACAGTGCAATAAAAATGTTCTACTGCAAATATAGAGCATGAAATGGTATTAATAAAAGTGATAGATAATAAATCCACTTTTACCTGTTTGTTCATAAAAGAAGCACCAGGTTAATCCATGAGTGAGATGAAGCAGCAGTTCTGCCTGGAGGGACAAGGAGCTGTGACTGGGTAAGACCTGGACTCATGATCAAACCAGAGGCAAGGCTCACAGCTACTTCCTGTTGTTGCCTTCACAATAAAGCTTTAGCTACTTCATGTATTTGTGTTAGTTTTGAATTTATTTTACAGCAAGTTCTTTATTTCAACATTAAACTGCATTTATTTTTATTATATATATGATTGCACGCTCAGATTTACACAGACCTTTTTCTGTATTAAAATAATAATTAAAAAAAAGATGTGTAACTTACAATGTTGATCTTATTAAGAGCTAACCACTGGTCAGCTAGGCTCACTGTGTGAACAGATCACACACTGTGTGAGGGGGATAGTATAACTCCTGTCATAATCCAATCCAATAATGAGTAGATCAAGTTATGGCTGATTTTAGATCCAGATCCTGAAAACTGGGAGAGAAGGATGAGAGATGAGAGAGTACAGGAAGAATTCATGGCAAAACAAGAATTGTGTCTGTCACAGTAGCTGTCAAACTACACAAGGTTTTCAGGAAATTAAAAACATGGATTGATCATTTTTTTAGGTTGTACTAAAACCCACAACTAAAATCATTTAAGAACGGCTCAGACCACTACTTGGAAATGGTGTGTATTCAAAAGCTTTCTATGGATTTAGACCTCATTGAATAGGATAAAAAAAATGATGCCCGGAAATAAACCAAACTCAAACATATAGTCTCGCTAACCGGGTTCACTTCTAAATTACCGGAAAATAACTATTTTTGGACATATGAGGACTTGAAAATTAATTCCCTTCTTTATAGATTTTTGTTCAAACTCAGATTTACTTGTTTAGCTTAAAACCCATCTGATAAAACGGGGTGGGCTAAAAAATCTCAGAAAGTAACATGTGCACCAATGGAAAGACAGGCAAGAAAAAACTAAAGAGAATGCAACGTTGTGTTAATCCATTTGAGGAGCCGGCAGTTTATCTTGAGGAAATAAATGACGATGCAGAAGTTAGTTAGACTGTAACATGGCAGTCCGCTGCTCAGCCGCTGCAAAGAATTAAAAACCGCTGGAAGTAACTCATACAGCGGATTTAACAAATGGAGCCTCTGGGTTCACGTTACCCAGGAGACTGACGTTCTGGAGGAGCTGCAGACGTAACATCTGTCCGTTTCGGAGAAGCGAAACTACGCAAAGAAAAAAAAATCCTGGTATTTGGTTAAGCAAACATTCTGCTGCTCATGACCTTCCATCCCAAACCCAGAATTTCCTCATTGTTCCATGTATTTAGTTAAAAACTAAGGGGACAGGCTCACCTTCTGATCTTGTTTTCAAGTTAAGACTTTTTTGTGACTTTTGTTTCTGTGAAAAGTGCTTTAGAAATAAACCTTAATTATTTACTTTAAAAATGAGACACTTCTCTTGAACATTTGAACAAATGTATGGATTGACTAACAGTAGAGACTGAATGTTGACCAGCGTCGTTGCATATAGTGAAACATGCTTGATTCCTGGCTGGGAGGAAGAACAGGTCGACTTAGATCTTCCAAGTCTAATCGTTATAGAGTCGTGTTTGGAGAGGCAATTGGAGAATGTTGAGCTGCAGTGAGAAGCTGTACCTGGGGGATGCAGGTATGCACAGTTTCTATTAGCTGCTCCCATATTTCAAACAGACAGGCTCAGTTAGGACTCATGCCCAACTCCTGACATAAATCAATACTCTGTGAACTGCCTCAGTAGCTCCTGAGGAAAAAAATAAATTTATTAAAAAATTTAAAGGTTATTGGGGAAAAAGAAAAAAAAAACTGTGAATCCTGCTCAGCTTTTGTTTTAAAAGAACTTGTCAATATGCTCTGATTGAGGAAAAAACTGATCTCAAACGCACTGGTCAGGGTAACATTCAGGTTTTCACTCAAGGATTTCCAGGCAAATGTTTGTTTAATATTTAAGATCAGGCAGATTTGCCTGTTGAACTGTCTGATTGCCATAAGCCAATCAGATCACACCTTAGTGCTCCTCACACTTGTAACCCATTTCTAATCAGCTATCTGCTCCTTGTTCAGTAATTAAACTCTCCAGCTTAAATACTCCCCATACTCTGTCCCTGGTTCCTCTTGTGTTTTTCCTGGAGTTCTGGTTTTGTTCTGGTTTGGCTCCCTGCCTTCACTGTGGTTTTTGTAAGTTTTTCTGTCCATTTGTCACTAACTGTGAAGAATCTACTCTACATCTCCACTTGCTGTGTTTGGATTCATTTTGGTTATTTTAAGTTGACCTTTTGGGGATTTTATGTTCTGAGGGCTCTGGTAGAAGAGACAGACAGCTTCCTGTTTTTCATCAATCACTGTATTCATCAGACCACAGCTGGATGACTCTGCACTTTTCCAATTCATTTTAGAAAGACTGTTCCCAAAAGTTGAGTTTTCTGAACAACTGTCACATTAATTCAGCCAGACTATTGAAAAGGCCTCCAACATTACATCACATACACATAAGTAGAATGTTCTCACATGTCCATTTGCAATCTTTTTGAAACTGTTAGTTTTTTATTTCATATCAAAATCCCTTTCAATCAATCAAAATATTACTAAAAAGTTAATTTATTTCAGGAACTCCATCACTGGGTAAATCACATCATATAGATTAAGTACACAGACTGGTGTCTTTAAGGCTCTATTACTGTTAATTGTGGTTATTTTCCTCTTCCTGTTAATGAAAACATGACATTTATTATTAGAATATTACAAAAGACCTATTTCTGATTTATTTCACCATTTCATCTCATTTCATTCATTCACTATCCTCTCTGCCTTCTTTTGAAGATCTCCACAGGTCCCACTGCCTCAGGAAAGCCATATTTTAAAAGACTCCTCACACCCTGCTCACAGTTTGTTCCAACTGCTGCCATCTGGCTGCAGACACAGGAGCATTAAAGAAGGAACCAACAGACTGAAGAACAGTTTACACCTGGTAGCCATTAGAGCATTAAATACCCTGTTGTACTATTTTTTTCACTAATTTTGTTATAATCCATGAAACTTATTGCATGGTTCTATAATGACAATAAAGATTGTTATTATTATTTCAGAAAGTGATGAGCCAAAGTCCTGGCATGGCATCCAGAAACTGAGTTTCAGAAAAAAGCAACAACAACAAAAAAAACCTAATTTGGGATGGCATGAAGGTCAGACACTTTGCTAGTTAACAGAGTTTATGTGGAGAGCATCAAGTCTTGCAGAGCCCTTGAAGTTAAGCTCTCCCCGATTTGTTTACACCACTGCCATGACAAAAAGTGCATACTGGATATCTGTTAGTATTTTTCCATGCTAAGTGTCTATGGAAGTCATAAATATACTTGAAGATGGAGGATGCAGAATGAAAAGTCAAAAGAAAAAGGCTGGTACTGAAAAGCTAAGCAAAAGAAAAAAAGGGAAAAATCTCCATTCAGATGAAACATTACTAAAGCAGTGAGAGCCAAAGGCTGGGTGATAACAATAATGCACCAAAGTATGAATATAAAGAAGGCGAAAACTTAAAACAGACATTAACTGTGGCTCAAATGAAACATATCACAAACAAACAATGTTTTATTTTTAACATTAAGATAAATATAATTAGAGTGAAATCCCTTTCTGGTACTTGACACAGTAATTTAGCTAACGTTAAAGTCATGTAGTTACTGACACCAAGACATACAACAGACTGAATAACATTTGTTAGAACTAAAACAAATAGTGCATTTTTCTTATATTTAACGGGGAGTTTTCCTATATGTATATAAAAGATGTATTATATATGTTTTAGTTTCGAGCAAATTACATTACGTCCATTTCATAAAGATTGACACACCTCTTACATAAAATCTAAAGGTTAGCATGGATATGGAGTGTTTATGAAATCATGAGCTGCCACTCCTGAGGCTCTTCAGCCTGATACCATGATCACAACTTCAAGTCCATCCAACACCTCACTAATGGAGTCCCACGTGTTGGACATGTAGTGGATTTTTGGACTGGCGAGTTCATGTCCTGTTAGGATAACCAGAAAATCAGTGAGCATATTGCTATGCTGATTATGAACTAATAACCTGTGAAGGAATAGTAATAAGCTGAAGACAGACAGATTTACAGGATCCCCTGTTCAGAGTAGCAGTTATTGAGGTCATGATGAGGGTTTATCGAGGAGAAGTGAACTGAAGCTAGACCATCCAGTGCATCAAAGTGAAGGAACTTCATAATGACTGATGATGAGTTCAACCCCCTGACAAGTGAAACCGGTAAACTCAGAGATGTGGTGATGGATTGGAAAGATAATTGCTTTTAAATCCTAAACAGGATTTTGTCCAGTGAGATTGAGGTCATCAATGCATCAAGATAATTCTTTTTTGACAGTTTCAGGAGTGCCAGTAACTAAAACCTGCTATAAAACATGCCTCATTCTGCCCTAAGGAATTTCACTTCACAGATTTTAAATAAACCACCTTGGTAAAAAAAATAACAATAAAATAAGCTCAACAAAAACTCTAAGCATACATTTCTCCAGTCCTAAAACCCCAAATTCATTTTTAAAATAAATAAAAGTATTTTAATTCATAAATTTTGACCTAATGAACAGACTATCCATATCTGCACCCAGTACTTGGTAGCATGTCCTTCCAGACTTTGGTTCTGCTGAGGTGTCAAGGTGCTCTAGGTATTTTCTCAACCTACATAAAAAAAACCACAGACAATGTATATTAGGTTTCAACCAAACTTTTGCAAAAGTGAGAATACTCAGCAAACTGCTTCTCCAAGCCGCTCACTGGGTGTTCTGTCGACCTTTAGTTAGAGCTTGTCTTTTATTAGCAGGGAAGGGAGAGATAAAAAGGAACAACAAGTTTTGTCTCTGCACACAGGTCATCTAGTCCTCTCCCATGAGCGATTTCTCCCAAGGGTGAGGGGAGCATTTTGTTTTTAGAGATAATCATGCTGCAGAGACATTCACTGAGAGGGTTACAAGTTTTCAACATAGCTGTCAAAAGTTTTAACACACACAGTAAAAAACTAAAAGTTCTAAATGAAAATCAGAATACTTATATAAGACTACTAAGGTAAGCGCGATAAATGTAAAACCACAAATGTAAGAGTGATAACAACCCATAATAATTCTAACATTTATGTCATTTGTTGTTGGGTCGGGTGTCTTTCATCAGATGATGGAGGCCAATGACTCATGGTCCTTAAAACTGGTGCTTTTGCTAATGTGACCTGGTACCAAATTATGATGGAAACTCATCATAACCTTGAACGCCTTGATGCCTTAAAATGTCCTAGCAGATGGACATTTTAAAGTCCATCTGAGGTTTTCTGCTCTCTGGATTTGCTAAAGTACAGAGGAGCAACATCCATAGGCAACATGAATCCTGAAAGCATCACAGACTGTTGAAGCATCTCACTGGCCCACTTGGATTACATTCCTCTCCACTCGCCCGTCATACACTGGGACCACTGAGCAACACCTCAGTCTCTTTTCTTCTTGGCCCCGACGTCTTGCCAAATGTTGCTGCTTCTTTATCCAGATGAACTGAGAACTGCTCAGAAAGCTGAGACACACCATGACACACCATGGGTAGATGGAGGTGATAGCATCTGTGAATGGAGGCAGATGGATCAGATGCAGCAACATAAACAGCAATGTTTCAACATGCAGAGACACAGCAGCTGCCTTCCTCCAGGCTACAACACCAACCTCAGCAGGGACAGACTCAAGGTTCTGACAGCAGTTGACATTCTCACCCTGACTTTTCAAAAAACACATCAATACAGCCAGACGTTAGGGAACGCTAACGTTTATGTCATTCCCATCTTGATTTGTGTCAGAATTGTAAATTTAACTGTCAAGATAAAAATGAATAACATTTAGGAAATTGCAGCAAAATATCCATCAATATTCATTTCATCTATTTTTTTATGCCTTGGAGAAGTGTTCATACTTTCAACTTTTCTTCTTTCTTTCGGTTACAAACTTTTGAGTGTATTTTAGGACAATAATGTGATAGACCAAAACAAAATGAACAAATGAGTGAATCAATCAGTCAATGAAAATTATACTCTTTCTTCTCTGTATCAGTCAGGTTAGTTAGGTATTGCCTGTTGTAGCCAGTTTTCAAGTACTGCCAGAGGTTTTCAATTGAATTTAAGTCTGAACTTTGCCAGGGCCATTCTGACAGGTGAATATACTTTGAGTTAAACCGTTCCATTACTGCTCTGGCTGTATGTTTGGGGTCGTCGTCCTAATGGAAGGAGAACCTCTTCCCCAGGGCCTCCTGGCTGCTTCTGTGATTTATGCTCCTCCATTTATCTGTTTCCTTCCATTTACTTATAAAACCCCCAATAATATACAAAGAATGTTGTGGTTGAAACACAAAATGTGCAAATGTTCAAGAAAAATAAGTTCATTTGCAAGCGATGGTGTCTAAGCTGTGACAGAGTAGGACTGTGCAAACTGTGGAGCTGATTACATGTTAACGCTGTAACTTTGTAGCAACAATTTGGATGTTATTCCAATGCTTTCTCCAGGTACTCCTGCTGTCTGACAATACTCAATGACTGTATGGATGATTATTTATCCACCTCTACCCTGTGATAGAGGTGCAAGATGTAACACCTTCTACATGTCAGTGAGAATAGGCACCAGCCCTAAAATTTGCCCAGGGACTTGTCAAGGACAAGAGAGATGCTTTGTGTGTTCATGATTTTGTAAATAAATTAGGGACTTCTACTCTTCCACTTTCCCTGACCAAAGATAATAATTTCTAAGCAGTCATACTAGTGTAAAATATATGAAGTCAGTGCCAGTGTGTAATATAAACATCTAAAGCAAACACCCTGTACAAATCAAACACATTTGTGACAAACAAATGTCTGTCAGTGCATCATTTCAAATTCATACATAGAACATTGTAATTTTTGGTGGGGATGAACGCAGCATAGTGTGGATTTACAGAGGGTCTCGTCCATACTTGCTGTACACTGGACCAGATAAAGCAAACAGTGACCCCAGCTGGCTAAACTTAAAGCTCAATCTTCAGGCTTGATCTTTACATTTCTGTGTTCCAAATAATGGAGAGGTTCTTCTGTTAAGTTATTCCCCCATTTCCTTGTTTCCATTTTCAAATATAATCACCATCAAGTCAGTAAGCTCTGATGATCTGTTCTGTTTTTCTCTTGGCAATGGTGCTAGAAGTTTGTCCTGCAGTTGGTGGGTTGCCAGTTTGATCCCTCCTCCATCCTTAGGGCAATACACCTTCAGAAGGTTGTTGTTTTATCGAAGGGCAATTTTGTTTACAGAGACTTTATTGCCTATTTGTTTCATTTATTTTGGATATTTAAAATGTCTCCCAGTTCCAGTGTTAATGTTCATTAAAAATGTTAATTCAAAATAATGTTTTGTAAAATACTTTTTACTGTGTTTTATTTTACACAATAATAATTTCATGTTTGAAATATTTTCATTTTTCACTGTTTTAAAATGTTTTTACAATTTGTAGAACATTTCTGACAACTTGTAGAACATTTTTGGCTCAGCTCTCTTCACCAGGACAGACTGGTACAGCAAACACTGGTACTCACTTCACTGCAGACGCTGCACCAATCCGCCTGTTGGTTCCCTGCTCCATTTTTCCCTCATTGATGAACAAGATCCCCAGATACTTGAACTCCTCCACTTGGGGCAGGACATCCTCCCTGACCCGGAGAAGGCTCTCTACCAGTATTCTTTTCTGGCTCATTCATTTATGCATTTATTTCTATAGCTACAAATTTTTATTTATTAAGATGATAAAAGAAAGAACCTTGAACACATTGATCAACAGGTTTTGCATGTCATTCAACACACTCTATTGGTTTTCTCATGCATGGTGTCAGACACACACACACACACGAATAATACACATGCACAATAAAGTATATGTGGTTATGCTAGCTAGTTGGTTAGATGACTAGTGTTGGCTAACTTTGAAGAAGGCTCGTATTTTGATTTGTGACAATAATGCTGTCACAGCACTCATGATTGACACACTCTCTCACACACACACACACACAAATTTGTGAGGTAAAAAATAATACTTATAGGTAGGAATTCTTGCATTTTAAAATATTATTCAGGGGTAACATTTAGGACTCAGTGTGTTTGGTTCATAAAAAAATGTTTTCCTGACAGACACACTGGGTAAGAAACTAAGATTCCCAGTAAATTCCATAGGAAATGAATGTGGGTCATTTTGGACACTCATGGAAGAATGAGGTAGTAACATAAAACATGCTATTTCTTAAATTATATAAAAGGTAAATTTAAAATTTGAATTGCATATCAGTAACATGTTTCTTGAGGAATACCTGGAATATAAAGTGATGAAAACTTTTCATTATAAAGATATTATATATATCAAAAAGTACCCAGTTACACATCAGAGGGTTATATTAATTGAAAATGGTCTCAAAACAGCATTATCTTTTATCCAGCAAAATTTTATATTGTGACAGGCCTAATGATAATGCAATAATACCAAGTAATATTCCGTAACATATTTCACCTATTTGCTTATACAGTACGTCTGTCCTTACTGAGCATATGATGTAGACGTATTTAAAACAGACTTTAATTTGATAAAATTAGCATCAACTTGTTGTGACACACACACATCCTGTACACAATGGGCCCATTTTCTCACCAGCAGATCTGTCCTGGTGGGAGCAGTTCTAGGTCTGCAGGTGGCTCATGCTGTCTTTACATACTGATGATGAACTGATCAGAGCTCTGAGATGTTGTTCTAGAACATCTTTATACTTCACCACCTCTTGACCACTCGACTTGAATGCTAGGTTTCCATAATGACGTTTGTTCTCTAATAAACCTCATAGCAGAAGGGCTTAAATACTAAATCATACCACTTTTCTGACTACTTTGGATAAAAATAACACGTCATGCTTCATTTTCATATTTATGCAGCACATTGTGCTGCACCATCACATCAAACACATCATTCGACAGGACAAAATGTGAAAACGCCCAAGTGCTGTACACTCTGCATTGGTTATGTCTTTCACAAACAACCCAAACTGTCACCATTTGTTGCACTTATATACATTTTATTGCAAATGTTTTTGTACAATCCTCATTTTCCAACACAAATAAAGACAAAACAGAAAAACTATTTTCTCATACACTCATCTTCATCCGCTTGCAGCCACCTGGAAAGGGTAATGCTGGGGGAAGTCATGAATAACCTTCAGTGCTTCGTTGTACAGCTCTAGGTCTGTCAGACAGAAACATGGGGTCATTAGTAAGCATTGCTCAAACACACTGCAGTACAGCTGTGTTGTTCAGTGAGGTGGGCCGTACCAAAGGGAACCTTGTCCTCTCTCAGCAGGTTGTATGTGCTGGCCATTATTTCTCCTTTGTTCGACACCATTCCTATAACCTCCACAACTCCACTCAGCTCCTCTTCAAGCTGAAAAAGAAATGAATATCTAGGATAAAGTGCAACTTATTCTTCAACTTTTCATTTTACCCCTTGTTGTAAACAAACCATTTGGTATCTATAGGTGTTGGTTGAATATTTAAGCTTTTATAATGAACTTCAATGATAAGTGATTAAAAATTTACAAAATATGTCCATCTATTCTGGCGTTGATTCTTGATTGGAATCAATACTGACTCTTGAAAAAGTGAGAGTCCTGATCTGTCCAGCGTACCTTTGGGGCCTCCTGCTGGTATTTGTTGGATAGTTTTTATTACAGTCATAGTCAAATTATTAGCAGACCCTCTGGAGTGCAGAGGTAAAGCACATCAGGGAAAGAAACATTTGTCTCGTGGCATTGAGAAACATTAGTTTTATCTGATAAAGGTGATGCAATGACATAATTTACTGCTTTTCCAGCTAAGTGTCTTTGTCTCATACAGACTTCTGTCTAAGAATCTGAACGATCTTTTCTGTTTGAGACTTGTGCCAGTTTGTGTAGTTGTGTGCATCAGATTTCCTCTAGATTAGGGGGAAAAACAAGATATGCCTCTTATTTCACATTCGACTTTACTAAAATGTTTATGAGACAAATTATATGTGGTTCGAGCAGCACGTTAGACAGGCCACAACAATAATGAAGAGACAAAGAGCAGGAGATCAACATCAAGTGCTACGTGGTTCATTCTCCAGATTTTATTACAGGGTTAATCCAAAATAAATAATAAGCAGTGAAATGACTATCCTTAACTTATTACATGTATTTAAAACATTTCACTACAGTTTACATTAAGGCCCCTGCATTTAAACAGCACGAGTGTCTGAGCTGTACTTACAGGTTCATGTAGTTCCACTGTAGCAGCTTTTCCCTCTCCATCCATCACAGTGAACATTTTCCCAGTAGGGTGAACCTAAAGCGGGACGCAGCCTCAGCGTTAGACACGAACGTTATCTACACTCTAACGGTGCGAAACGCCACTTTCACTCATTGTCTTGAACACCACTCTGACCTTTTCAACACGCCCGACGAAGCAGACGGCTCGGTTGATGAACTGCGACAGCATGGAGCAGTTTATTCTCGGTTTTGGAACGTCCAATATTCCTGCCATTTTCGCGGGTTTCCGCTGCGACGTTGTTCACTGAGGAAATGAGACAAGAAGTCGCGGGAAGTTTCGCGTTGCTTGCATTTGTGCCAGGTTAGCCCGCGCGGGCGGTGCGTCTACATTCAGCATTGAGTGCCCTGAAGAGGCGCTTAGTAAACGTTTACATGTTGACAAAAACGAGCGCTTCCAACCATTTTTACGACACATCCGTTGTGTTCCAGGATCTGAATCCCTAGAAACAATAAACGGTTCCGCTGAATGTCTCGAACAGATTCATTTGTAACAGAACTACAGGTGTTGTTATTAGTTTCCTTCGACAAACGGAGCAGGTAGAAATCAGCCATAGAACCAAAATAACACATCACGGAGTTTATTGCAGAAACTGCTGACGGAAGGTACTTGGATCTGTAGAGTCGATAGCTTCACACCAAGGAAGGATAATATTAGAGCTTTTAAAGAAGTTAACGTTCAGAGGAGCCATGATGAATTGACCGTCGACTTCAGGAGACTCAACAGTAAGAGCGACATTACGAAACATTAAAACGACCGGAACAAGTTAAGCCTTTACATCGGTATCATTAACTGCGTGAAGCTGTCGCGTTTAAAACTAAATGATTTGATCTTTTGTCGATTAAAGGAAACCATGCTTCAGTTTTTGGGACTACGGAAGGACTCCAAGAAGTCAACCTCTGACAAGGAGGCGGATGGAAGCTTCGTCATTGTTGGTAAGAAGAATGTTTAGTTTGGTAAAGGCAGATCGCAGCTGCTAGGAGACAATCCAGACTTTTGGGTCAGTCACAGTCGGTGTTGTATTTATTATAGAAGTTCTGTTCGCTTATTCACGTAACATAAAATTACAATAAAGGTTCAGATCCGATGACCTTACAGTCTGTGTGTCAAAACATATTTCATAGGACAGTTAATAAAACTTTAGAACGGGACCAAGACGGGAGCATTTTGTAATCTCAAATGTTAGGATGAATTTTCTCCCTCGAGGTCACATTAAAGGCTGTTAAAAGTTGACTCTTACCAAAAGTGTCATTAAAAAAAAACAAAACATTGACTGAAACGTCCAGCAACAGCCTGTGACGAATGTCCTGTTGCAGTGATTATATTGAGTTCCGTTAGACATACAGCAGCTCTTTTACCTGAAGGTCATGTTTATTGCTGCACAATATATTCTCATCATTAAAAGCAACTAGAGAATTTATTGTAACTTAAAGCAAAAGTACATGGCAGAGGAGCCCAACCATAGAGAAGTACATATACTTTTCAGAAGCCTGGCATTTGTGTTTAAAACATGTTTTTGACTGACCTACTGTGATACTCTATTGTTGTGAGATATTGAATTTGAAACAAATCTTTATAAAATGAGGTTTCACTTTCTCAGATGACTGTCAAGAGATACTGCACTTGTTTTTATAGCAACATTCAATTTTTTTGAGATATGCTGGTATATATGAAGATCAGGGCAAATAGGAAAATGAGAATGTTAGCCAAGCAGGCCACAGGTATGTCCAGCTGGTCTCAGGTGTTTTCTAAGTAGACAGTTGAAAATAAAAACTCCACAATTTTTCCTTTGCGGGTGTTAGTCATGCATTCATACTTTCAGCTGTTAATAACCCATTTTATCTCTTAACAACACCTTTTTGTTCTTGTTAAACCTCTGAGGAAGCCTCTCTTCTGGCTCACCCAGTGCCATGTCACACTGCACTCTGCTCAACCTAAGAATAGACGGAGCACAGCTAAAAATACATCATATTACAGGCGATTTTTATTCCTGTCTCAAGATAAATGTAGTTCATGAATTCACTGCCTGGCCAAGAAAATAGTCGCCACCTAAGAAACATCACATTCTAATAAATTTGATCATGTTCTTATTTGAATGTAAGTACTGAAGAGAATCAGCTGCAATATTCTTCTCTGATCTGGTGCTGCTACAAGGAAACAGCAGCTTAAAAATTAGTTGCTCACTGAATTCACAATGTTCTTGGTATCATAATGAAAGGCCAAAGGGTTGGGCCAAAACTGAAGTTCACCAGTTGAAACATTTTCAGTTCGTTTCACTGGGAAACATGAACATGTAATGGTTGTAAATCAGAGCAGGGTTTTATCAAACAGTCAGAATGTTCCAGGTTTTTCTTTTGCTCAGATTTTTCTTTTCTTTGGCGTTATTCTCTCTAAAAGAAGAGATCAATCAGAAAAACCTATGTGACCTTACATGACAGAAATACATTTATTCCAGTGTTTTTTTGCATCTTTTCTTTGGTCTGCAGGAGAGACGACTGACGAACGAAGGCAGAGGGTAAAGACTGTAAACATTGGACAGCCCTCAACAAATGTCATAGTCCAACCATCAAAGGTGAGCTAGTGGAGGTTTGTACTGCTGTTCAGTGGTTCCTCTGAGACTCGGGCCGGGTTTGTACCTCAGTTTTACAGTCACGGTAAAGTCATTTTGGTCAGTTCGTCACTGTTATGGTAACTTTGTGATTTTGACGGCAGTTATTTGAGTGACCATGCCATCTTCATTTACAATGGAGATGATTCCTTTATTCCACTTGCACAGCTGATCACATTCTGTGGTTCTGCCACCTGTTTCTCTCAGGCTGTGTGTACGCTGTCAGGCTGATGCAGCCAGTTGTGTGGTGGGAGCAGTAACCGGGTTTTTCTAGGTTAACTGAATCATAAAATGACTTTTCTGAGCCGGTCCATTGATGCTCTGGGTCTCTGAGCTGATGTGAAGAAAACCCACTGTGGTTCTACCTTCACTCTGCTTTGAGTCTGAGAGTAACCTGAGACAGGGACAGACATCAGTTCCAACAATCATGCAGTAGAAATGTAGCTTCAATCAAAGTGAAATCATTTTAATCATGATTAATTTATAAAAATGTTACAAATCAAAATAAATCTGATAGTCCATGTTCTCGATCCCATGGGGCGAAACTTGGGAGCTCTTATTGCCCCACTTCATATCCAGGGTGAAAAATCACAACCATTTTCAAATGATGCCCCAAATAATACAAGAAATATCCTTGGGATAGTTTCATTTTTGTTCACTTTAAAACAGTCTACACCTCATATGTTGGATAGTAAATTTATGTCCTCCACAAATTTTAGGTAATTCCTCATATAAAGTATTATTTTAAGTTTGAAAACCAATTTATGTTCTGGTATAAAAAATGTTAGGTTCTGCTTGTGCTCAGTGATTTAAGGAATTTCAGTCCAAATAACATTTTTATGCCTGGGAAATTCTAAGGTGGTTTGGAAGCAAAAAGAGTTTAAAAAAGAATCTCATTGCATAAGAAATACATTTCTTAAACTATTTTAAAGAAACTGCTTGGTGTAGAATGATCCCTTCCAGGTTTGTTAACAACCAGGTTTGGCACAACCAAATTCAGTCATTATTGCCCAATTGCTCTCAAAAATGCAAAATAACTATTTATCCTGGTAAAACATGTTGATTTGAAAGAAGATGACAATGCTATTGTTGTTAGCAGCTAGCTGTTAGTCTGATTCTGTGCGTAGAGACATCGAAGCTTCCAGTCCTTGATGAAATCTACCAAAACAGTAAATCCCCCCCAGAGAGAGTCTGCTGGCTGCATCATGATGGTCTCTATAGTTATCATGCTGTAGCCATTGAGATCTATGTCAACCCTTTGTAAAGGAGTGTTAACAAATGTATTTATTTAATCTCATCTAACAAACAGCATATTATTTACATTGTGTCAAACTGCCAAACTAAGGTGCAAATACAGTTTTTGGATCATTGTATATTTGACTGACTTTTCTGTACACTGGATAAGAATAGAAAAGTAAACTTGCCTGTTTTACCTCACAGTTACCCCATCCAGCTCCATCTCAGACAGCTGATCCAAATCCAGCTCCAGTTTTACCTGATGTGGGACTAGCAGGTGGCCTTCAGTCTGCGGAAGTCACTTCAGCGCTGCCGGATCTTCTCGGAGACGTCCCCTTCACGTTAGCTCCTCATGTCATGGCCATGCAGGCCGGGTCCAGCGTGGTCCCAGATGTCCTGCTGTCCAGAGACGTAAACTACAACCTGGCTAGTTTCCAGTATGACTTCACCTTAGAAAATTCTGTGCTCCACAACAGTTAGTCTGTTTGGGTTTTGACATCATTAGGAGCTCCCAGTCTAGAGAAGTGGGCCCATTGGCTGATTTTGACAGTTCACAATTAAACTAATCAAAAAAGTAAAAGGAAACTGATTAAACAGTTGCAGAGAACCATATAGCTTTACCATTCTCTAGTTCGCTCCTTTTTGTCTTCTTTTTTAATCTGAACTGGGAAATAATTGATTCAGGTTTTACACCATGTTATTGGGGAGGAGCCCAGTTTCCTTCAACAGTTAAATTACCTGTAGCTCAGCGAAGAATAATGTTATCAGTGCTGCTGTCAGTCATTTGTTCCAGAAAAAGTCCCATTTTGACCCCAACTCATGTTCAGCTGTATGACAGTCTGATTATTGGTCCTGTCGTTACCAGTATCCTTGTCAAGTTAAGTTACAGGAAATGTTAAAAGAAATGAGTTCAAGGTTGTGTTTGTATGTAGGTAAGTTAATTTTTAAGAATTGGGTGAATCATACTGGTGTGAAAGCTTTATTAATCTTCTGACACCATCTACATCTATGACTTAGAAATACTGTAAACAGACCAACAGCTCAGAATCAGCCTTTTGTCCACATCTTTGAACTGTGAAGATCAGCAAAACTCTATCAGAGCTTAGCTGCATTTAGATTGGCTTAAAAATAATCACTATTAATGATGTTTCAAAATGTATTTTTAAATAGATTAATTTACCTAGGTAAGAGAGATAATAAACAAAAACAAATTATAAATGGTTATATATTGAAAAAATGAGTAAAAATCATGTCAAACAAATCACTAGTAACAAAAACCTTACATTTACAGTGACAAACGTAAAATGAAGGTTTGTTTCCCACTAATTACGGTCTTCACCCCTTTTTATTGCTCTCAATAAGCATTTTTTTCCTTCTGTTCCATAATTTTCCATAATTTAGAGCCATTTGCTAGTTTGTCTGTGTATTTTTCTAGTGTATTTTTATGGCCTGCCTATTTTTAATGGAGGTGAGCCAAATACACATGCTATTAGTTCAGATTTTATTTATTATTCATGTGTTTTATCCCTGCAAAAACTGCAATTCATGACAGGGTGTAGTGGAGGTCCACAGTGGAACAATATCACGATTTGATCCCACGTCACATCTCAGCACTTTCAACTTCAAGGTTCTTCTGCTTAAACTGTTTTCTTGAGATCCTTTTATTTGCCAGGTAATTTCATTTAAAGCAGATATGCACTATAAATCTCTTTTGGTCTTCCTCTTTGTAATGTTATTTGCAAATGAAAAACAATAGGGGAAGCAAATGTGCAATATATAAAAATGAGACTTTAGTAACAGTTGTGGCTAATTTACCATAAGGGGTGAATGGCCTGGCTAATAACCTGCTTAAATGTGTGGTTTTTCCAATGCGTTGAGCACCAAGTGGATCTGTGTCGGTTTCTACCTGAGTATTCACACTTGTTTGAATCAATCATGAATTTAAAGGTACAGGCTAAAATACCAACCTTGTGTTCCTCAGTTGGAAACATGTAGATGATGATGTAATTTTTTTTCTTTGTGTGTAGCGCTGTTTTCTAGTTAATGTTCTACGTTTAGCCATTGTTACCAAGCTTTTTTTTTTTTTTTTAAATGACTCCTCTACCACAGTGTTTCCTAACCCTGGGCCTCGAGGCAACCTGCCCTGCATGTTTTAGTATTTCTCTGCTTTAATACGCCTGATTCAGCTGATTGCAGTTCAGCAAACACTTGTCAATTGAAATCACCTGTGCTAAAGCAAAGTAGCGCCTAAAACATGCACCTAAAACATGCACCTAAAACGTGCCTTGAGGACCAGGGTTGGGAAACACTACTCTACCACCTGTGCCTTTATCATACAGACTACCCAATAAAGCCTTTTTCATGTATCAGTTTACATTGTAGGTTATTAAACTAATGTTAGTCTTTGCAGAAACTATGACTGATAAATTCTCTTCCATTTATATGGCAAAGCACCAGCATAAAATTACTTAACAAGAACCTTAATCAGATCCAGAGGTGGGTAGAGTACCCAAAACCTGCACTCTATTAAGAATATCACTACTTAAATATATTTTTACTCAGAGAGCTTTCCATTTTATAATAACAATTATACTAATAACGGCAACCTGGCAATAAAAGAACCCCGACTTCAGAGTATCTGTGTCTGACTGTAGACCCAGAGATTTAAAGAACGGTATCAAAAGCAAATAAGGTGAATTAGGAGAGCTGCTAACAACTGCTGGTTTCATCCAGGACATGTTACTGAGCAATATTATCAGTTACAAGAACATTTAATTTCCCTTTGGGATGAAAATAAAGTATTTTTTTAATTGAGCTTAAAATATTGTGGTTGAGGTGCAACAATTTTTTTTTCAATTAACAAAAATACTGAGGAAATATGAAGTATATTTGATATGGGATGTAACATTTTAACACTGCGAAGTACAGAATGAAACCACTTGTTTCAAACCTGTGGCCAGGTGATCATTTAAATTGTATGTAAGTTGTGATTATATTCACACCAGCATGAATAGGAATTGTTCAAATTCATTCTGTAAAACATCTAATCATAACCTGAAATATCCAAATTAGTTTAGGTTTAAACTTTTGATAGCACGTAGGATAACTTCAAGATTAAACTGTTCATTTGTGCATCATCGAACAGGAAGGAACCTGTAACTGGATCTTTTGTTTACACTCAAATTCATCTTTAACAACTGAAGGTGGATGGACCTCAGCATCCACACGCTCATCCCAGCAGGTGGAAACACGGCGGATCCCTTCCAGCCTCCAACTATTGCTTTAGTAACGACACCTCCACTGTGCTACGGGGTCGTATCAGCTTGTGCTTGGAAATGATCACAGCCCAACCTGCCGAGCTCCCTCCTCCCTCCCTAAGCCTTGGAGCGACTGCATCCCGCTGATCGAGTCCCGCCAACCGAAGCGCAAGCGGCTCGGACGGGAGGCTGGAGCTCCGCTGGATGACAAGAGCTCCTTCCACTTGTCCACGTTCCCTCACAGGTAGCTCGGTTCGTTGTTATTGTATAACCATACATTTAACGATTAGGCACTTCGGTGGTATGCTAAGTACGGTTCTGTTTTCCACAAGGACTCCTACGCCATTCTAGCTTAAAAACACAGTAATTGAAGGCTTTCGCCTGTAAATAAGTCAATATTGAGTTTATGGAACAAAAGACAACAAATTAAATATTAAGTTAACCATAAGCTAATATTCGTCGTGTGTATCTCCTGCTGTTAGATATTATTTCACCAAGAAATTAAAACTTTTGATTCTTTTTTTCACCATTCTCTACTAATCGCCACGTTGTGTTTTGGTGCGTCGGGCTAATGAAACTGAACTGCGAAGCAGCTAAAAATTCAACATTTTCATGCATATGTTTGTGGTTATACGGATAACATTGAGGCCGAATTGTAAGGTTGGCTATCTATAATTATATACAGGTAGTATCATCATTTGAATTGTCAGTTTGCTGTTCCTAAAAAGACTGACAACTCAAAATTGTGTACATTTTTAAGCTAGATTCGGCCGGCCGAAGTCCTTTAGCCGCTGTAAGGCTTCACGCGCGCTAGGCTAGTTTGCTAGCTGTGTAATTAGGTCGGAACACATCAGGATCTGATGCTTAATGCTAAAAACATCGAGGCCGAGCCTCCGCCTCGTATTTAGTTCTAACCGCCATACTCTTGTTTTATTCATTTGAATTTTTATGTTTATTTTTGCGCAGCTTATTTGAGATGATGATTTCCATCTGTTCGGCTTACGGAATGAATCTGAACGAATTAAAGTGATGTTATCTATTTATACAACAGTATAACAATGAGCTGCTACTGATGAGGTAGATATTGTTGGTTATGGTTGAGTCTTGCGTGATGATGCAGCTTCTGTCTGTCGTTCATTAACAAACCTTACAGATCTGCATGTCTAATATGTCAGATTTACACAGCAAGCAATGAAAACTGATCCAGTGTCATTACTGCGTGCCGTTAAGATTATGTCTTGTTGTGAAACCCATCAGAAGACCCAAATGTTGATGATGGCAGGTAGTCAGCTGACAGGTCTGTGGCTCCTGTGGTCACATTCTGGCCTAGCAGTTCCTGAGATATAAACAGAGCCTTTTGCGCAATCAGGCCAGGATATGAAAATAAGTATGCATAATACTATCTAGAACAGAAAAATCTGAGTTACAGTATATATATATATATATAATATATATATATATATATATATATATATATATATATGACAATAAAGGTTACAGTGGCCCACATTGTTGATGTTTTTGAAAGCAATGCAGCATGTGTCCTGACTGACACGTTTTCAGCACTGAGTCCTCTTCCTGATCAGGAGGTGAATGTTGCTATATGCAACGGACTTTACATCTTTACTCTTTTGGTTTTATTGTTGGCTGCTTAGACAGAACCAGGATGTTAATGCTAACATGCATCAAACCTCAGTTGCTCCTATATCTCTGAAGTGCATCTAAGAATAACATCACATCTGACTTAACCATATGCTTGTTGCAACTTAGAAAGTCAATGGCATCTGCTAACTTGCTACGTGAGCAGACTAACTACTGTTTGCAGCCAAAGTATGTATGTCAGTGATATGTTTTTGCATTTTATCCAGTCATGCACTGAAGCAGCACACACTTTCTAAAATGTGCCAAGTAACAGTAAACAGTATTAATTGTTACTACATGTTACGCACACATCAACTTTATTAGGTGTTGAGGTCAGAGGTTATGAAATACCATCAATTTTCCAAGTCGGAAATCTGACGTTCTTTTCCTAATTTCAACTTTACTAATTTCACTGTGATTCTGTACAGCAAAACAGGCCTATTAGGCCACATCTACTGTCTGTTGTCTTGAATTTTAAAATTTAAAATTCACCTTTTATTTTTGACACATTCTGATTCTCTATTAAATATTGTAATTAATTTATTGCCCCACACTAAGACAAACAGAGTTAAAGAACTGAGTCAGCTATAATGTTTCATAGTTTCCACCCCTAGTTCCTGACAAAGATGGTTCTTTCCTCTAGTCCAACAGAAAACTGAGGCTGGGACAACTTTGGTTTTGAGGTCTTGGGTCTGGATTTGTCTTGGTGCCAACACAAAGAACTGCTGCACCAACATGCACTGGAACCTGTTCAGTGGATAAGGCCCCTATGTTAAATCAGCTTCAGAATTCCTGAGCTGAGCTTTGAACTAGTTGTTATACACAAAACAGTTAAGAGTTTTGGCTTTGATTGGCCATGGGAGTTACTTGAAATGTCATGCAGACAAACCCAGTTCTGCAGAAATACTTTTTCAACTAAAACCACATAACTTGAATTTGAGGTGCTGTGTTCTGCTCCAGCTGCTGCTCAGTGTTTCCAGGGAGGAGCAAATGAAATGGAAAAGACATGCTCATCATGGGACACAATCCTTACTTCCTTGTTGGTCATATTAACAGAAGATCACAACCCAACTCTAATTGAGTCTCCAGAGTTCACCTGTTGTCCCATGGATTTGTAGCAACTGTAGTACTCCTACAATAGGATACACTGTTGTAGGAGCAGAGACTGAAGTGGACAGGTCACTAGAAGAACGTTGAGCCTTTCTGGAGTGAACTTTCAGCACGATTCATTATGTGTTATGATTGTTACCTCATAGCAAAAACATTCCCAGAAAGAAGCCTCCACCAGTTAAGTTGAAGTTCTACCTGTGGCTCTGTGACTTTTCATACACTTACTGTTAAAAACATAAACTTCTGAATAATCAGTACGTTAACTTTGACTATATATACCGTCGTACCTCAGCTTGCAATGGACTTGCAGACTATAACAAAACTTTGAAACACTCCAGTCTGTTTTCATTCTACAGCCCCATCAGGCAGCTATTGAGAACCAGAAGATTCAAACTGATGCAAAGGACTTCCTGTTTACCAGAGTTCCAGTCTGTTCTGGTCTGTGGCCATTAGGTGGCATAACAACATCTTGTATTAGTGTGTTTTCACATCTGGTAGTCCTGTGGTCTCCGTTTGTTAGTTTGTTACATTTTCAGCTTCACACTGCATTGTGTTAAAAGAAACAAACCCTTTGAAAAACCTGTTCAGTCCATCACTTTTTTCAAAAGAAAAAAAACGTGACACTAGGGCCAAAGAGAATATATTGACCAGTTTAGTTCGAGAGTATAATGGTGCTATTTCCAGATGTGGTACGGATCTGATGCTGAGTGCAGCCCTGTTGATTTCTGGTTTCTGCAGCCAGGTGTACTTTGCTTGAGCTTTTGTGGTTGGTGCCTATCTGCAGCAATCAGCGGCGGGCTTCAAACTGGACATGTTGAGACACAGAGACACACAGGACAACAACCACTCACAACCTCAGAGACAAATGAACCTAGCATTCATGTTCTGTGGGAAGAAGCTGGATTACCTGGTGAGAACTGATGCATTTTGGGAAAATATGGAAACTCCAGGCAGAAAGATCTCAAGCTGGGATTCCAACCCAGAACCTTCTTGCTGCTATGCAACAGTCCTGATTTTTAGGATAGAATTATTTCATACATTTTGAAGCCTGTAAAACAAATATGAGTAAGATTCTCTGGAAAGAACTGCTAACCTCTTTTTAGGAGAAGTGGAATGTTATTGTTTTTCTTCATGGTAGTTTTGTCTTACATTTTGTATCTACATTTTCTCGTTTACATGTGTGTTGAAGTAAATTTGTGCACATTTTGCTTCAAACAATTAAAAATGACTTGTGTCAGTGGGCCTCTCTAAGAATAAAATCGGGGTTCATGCACTTGGCATGAATAAGCTCACTGATTGGCCCTGGTCTCCTGGGTGAAGTCTTACCAAACAGCAGAGAATAAAGCTTCAGGTTCATGATGTCGGACTAATTCTGCTCTGCTGCTTTGTTATTGTTGCAGTGAAAGGAAGAACGTAGCAGCTGGTGTGGAGCTGGTGGTCTTCTCCTCAGATCAGTGTTGATGGGGTTCTCCTCCCAGGCTGCCGGCTTCATCACACTAATGCGCATCACTCCTGTTGTTTGAAAGAGACACTTACACAGGTGAGCAGAGCCCACATTCAGCCATCTGCTCTCCTGGGTGTTGCAGTGACAACACAAATGTAGACATTTTCTAAAAGCAGAGATGACATATTTCTTATTATGTTGATGTGCCCAAAAGGGAATACTTTGAACTGAAGAAATGCCATTGCTGATTAATTTTCCATTAACCACCCAGTTCCCTTCACAACTGAATAAATAGACTAAAAAAGCATTATATATATATATATATATATATATATATATATATATATATATATATATATCAGCTGATAATTTAATCAGCTTACAAAGGCAGAAATCAAAACAATAAAACGGACATCGCCTAAGCTCAGAGAGAAAATATATTTAATTCTTCCCCAGGTCAAACTTTAACAACTTTCAAAGAAAAATTACATTTTCTCCTCAGTGAAAAAAGTCCATCATTATGGGAGTGTCACAATGATGTGCTGCATGAAGTGAGCATGTTCTCCCGGTGTGTGTGCTGGTTCTCCCTGGACATCCCGGGATATTCCAGAACTACAACCCACCCAGCAGGCCCAGTAGTACAGGCTGTAGGGTAAGACATTGTGAATTGTAAGTCAATGTTTTTAGTTGCTTTTAAGAGGCAACAGGGACAAACAAATATGACCAACTACTTAAATAGCATCTGAAATACAGCAGTGGCCATATTGTTCCTCAATGACAAAGTGTGACATGAAAGAGCTTCCTTACAGAAATAACACTGTTGTAATTGTTTCTTTGTATAAAGATTGAACTTGTGATGGCATAGGCTCTGCATTCAGCCCAGTCCTACCAGCCTCACTCGGCTACAGAACCCTGATGCCTAGTAGCAACACAGGTGGCAGATAGCACTATCTCACTCTTGAGCATCCACTTCCCCTCCTTTCAGTGGCCTGAGCAGCTGCAGTTTATGGCAAGCTGTGCCCGAGCTGGCTCTTCTTTGCCTCCTGCAAAGAAAGGAAACAATGCGGCTGTGCCAGATGACAGCTCAGTCCATGTGTGGACATGCATGTTATGGCGTTACAGAGCTGCAGGGAGGAGCAGAGCTGCCACAGTGGTTTACTGATGTGGAGCAGGAGATACAGGGCAGAAAAGGTCAGATAACAGAAAGTTAGCAGTGTTATTAGATGAGCATTTTATACCATAGAAGGTGGTTTACTTGGTAAGCATGACTAATAAACGAGAAATACGTAGGCTACATTCACACAGCAGGTCTTGGTGCGTAATTCAGTTTTTTTTACTGGAATTAGATTTTTTTTTCATGGTCATTCATACGTCTGAACCATGCGACCACAATCAGACATCTGTGTGAAAGATTTTCATCCAAAAAGCAAACTGCATGCACAAAAAAATAACGTTGACATCACACTGTTTATGGAAGACATTTATGGACGGCTTTTAAAGTTATTCTGTAAGGAGAATCAACAATATAGTCGCAAGATAGAAGCTAACCTTCACACAAAGGAAGCTAACAAAATGAAAGCACAACTAATAGCAGCAGCCTTTAGTGGAGAATTGACTGCAACTTTAGTAGAGGAACCTATTCAGATGTGTCGTCAAAGCCAGGAGTGAAGGGATTGTGATCCTACACACAGACTGATTCCATCATTTCATACTTACAATTTACTCCTGGATTTCCCCTGCCTGGCGTCGACGACATAAGAGTTGGATAAAATGCAACATGACTGTTTAGACTGCAGACACTTTGAAATTTGAAAACAATTAGGTAAGTGTCTGATGCAGCTCAAGATCTGAAAATGACAAAGATTGGATATTTTGAGTTAAAGATTGGAATCCAGTCGTTCAAACTAGATTTGCGTCGCATTTGCCTGCCGTGCGATTAGAGCTTCATCTGTGTTGCTAACATTTTCTATTCCAAGAAGATACAAAATGTAATCCTTAAACATTAGAAAATGTGTCCCTCTATATCGGCTCCATTTACTGGAGGGCAACATTTTAACTATACTTGAACTGCTATGGGGCGCCGAACACAAATTGTATGGGCCCGGCCATACTTTGGGCACCACTGCTGTGATGGAATCATTTGCAGACTAATCAGAAACAACTACTGTATTTCTCTGTTGCCAAAAGCTACTTTTAATCAGAAATCTGAACTGATGAAAAACATGGCAGCTAGTCAGACTGGTGGCAAACAATAAACTTCACACATTTCTGTCAGGTATTTTTAACATAAAAACTAGAAACAGTTTGAAAATTTTCAGAACCCTTTTCCATCACCTGTGTGACATAGAGAGAAATTACATAAAAACTATAAAAACTTCTACTATTTAAAACTCATAGTTTGTTAAAGCAAGTAGCCCCCAGTTTACCTGGCTTCACATGGGTCACTCATTCTAGTGAATCTTGGCATCCTGGTGATGTGGCTTACAAATAAAATCTCCAATGTCCTTCCTACCGATTCCAATTTTCAGTTTTTTTTTCTTTCATCCCTTCCGTGAGTGGACTTGAATTCAAAGATTTTGAAGAAATTAATAAAAAAAAGTCTTTAACAAGATTATTTCTCTCATAATTGTGGCCTTTATCAAATATGAATAATTTAGGTAATTCTAACTGACCTAAAACAAGAAACATTTTCTCAGATTTAACTCTGTGAGACAAAAAGATGGATGCCTTTTTTTTTTGTATGTAAACTTCTGGTTTCAGCTCTTCCTATATTGTATTGATTGTGTTTCTAGCAATACATCAAAACAAATTCCAAACCTTTTGTTGTTTTCACAAAAAATATTGACTTGACTTGATGTTTTCCTCTAAAATTATATGTTATGTTGCAGTCTCTTTAGAATGAAGGGCTTAAAAATACTTCTTGTGCAGAGTGGTGCATTGTTTGTGAACATTCTGTGGTATATTTGGGACCAAATCATCCAAAGTTAGAATCTCTTTGTCAAACCTCTCTCTGGGAAACCTATGAATATGATCTGGTTGAAGTTTCGGGTAGATTTCTGGTTCTTCCTCCTGCTCAATCAGTAGGCTTTAATCTCAGCAGCCATTCCACCAGACAGTGACAGCACCCGTTCTGTTTAACTGTTATTTCCCCCATTAGTTGCTGTCCATCAAAACGTGTTCCTGGGTTGAAATGTCAAGGATCTGACAGAAAGTGGAGGGAGAGATCTTCAATCTGGGCCAGTGATCTGAAACGTGAGCAGCAGCAGTGGGTGCAGGGCATGCAGTGGAACTGGTTCTGTGGCCCACATCCACAGATCATCTTACAACCGTTACACACTCTGCCTTTATTGATAAATCCTGCATGTGTTCTGTTTCTGGAGAGAAGAGGGTCAGTGTCAGGACTGACGGAGGAGGACAGGTCTGAACACGATGCATATTATAGATGTTCTTTGGGAGTTTCTGTAGTCATAGAAATACACAGTGAAGGCTGAGATGAAAACTGACCTCTAGAGGGACTTTCACACTCAGGTTCCTAACTCTGAACCTTCCAAAGATTCTATCTTTGCTGCCAAGAAGCAAAGATAGAAGTCTGCTTTAAATCTATGTTGTTTTATCTGCAATGGAAACAGTGACACCTGGTGGACATTTTGTGACCCAGCCTTTAACTCTTACTGTAGGTGAAATAAACCTAATAGGCAGAAGAGAAAAGTCAACAGTACACTTAAACTAGATAGTTACACCCATTTCCTCAGTCTTACATGAAATGTGACTAAATAGTTCAGGTTCACACCAATGCTTTCCTTTTTCTAAATGCCAGAGATTGTTTCAGAGAATTGTTTTAATGTCATGGAAGTTTGCTGGAATTTTGACCCGTACCTACGGTGGCCGTGAGGTGCAAAGCAATTACAAATTACAAAATCACTACAACATTAACGAAAACACTACAACATTAACGCAAAGCAATTACAAATTACAAAATCACTACAACATTAACGAAAACACTACAACATTAACGAAAACACTACAACATTAACGCAAAGCAATTACAAATTACAAAATCACTACAACATTAACGAAAACACTACAACATTAACGAAAACACTACAACATTAACGCAAAGCAATTACAAATTACAAAATCACTACAACATTAACGAAAACACTACAACATTAACGAAAACACTACAACATTAACGCAAAGCAATTACAAATTACAAAATCACTACAACATTAACGAAAACACTACAACATTAACGAACTCACTACAAACATTAACAAAAAACACACAACATAACATTTACAACAAAAAAAAACGAAAAAAGGTAGGTCTCAGTGGAGACCTAAGAAATTGCTGATTGGACTACAGCTCGTTAGAAAACGGAAAAGGTAGGTCCCAGTGGAAACCTAAGAAATCGCTGATTGGACTACAGCTCGGTTTACTTTTGGTTTACCGGAAGTTATTCTGGCACGCTCAGTTTGAGTGAGCATAGACATAATATAAGAGTAGACCCCGCATTGGCTGCTCCTGCCAATGCGGGGCAGCCAATGGCCGCCGAAATACGGCGGCCATCTTAGAGCGATAGTCCCTCCTACTTTGCCAATCAAAACAAGAGGGATATTGTTGTTCAGATCGATGGATTATTGATGTCAGGCTCCACAAACAACATTTCACAACAAAGATAGACGTATATATACCTGTAGGAGCTATTCTTCCCATTGTTTTGTTAAATCTTAGAATTTAAATTGTTTAGTTTATTCTTAGCATTTGTTTGTTTTTCTAATTGATTTATCATTAGAATTTTTATTTTAATTTTTATTTAGAATAAGTTTTTTGTTTAGTAATTCACTTAATTAGTTAATTAATTTCAGATTGGAATGTGGGTATTTCACGGTATAAGTAGGTGGGTCTTAAGTAGCTTATTATGCATGTGGTGGTCACAAGGTTTTTTACCAGCTAATCAGTCACATCGGTTTTCATTTTGTCAGTCAGTGAACAGGTACAGCAGTGGGAGCAGAAGCCTGTAACCTTTTGCCTGATCTGCAAATAAAACCAAAGAACCATATTTTGACTTTTGATTTCTTTTTGCTGCATAAACAAGAATCCATGTGCATCAGGTGACTATTTGAGTTTGATTCACCTTTTGTTTTGATCACCTTTGAGTTTTGAGTTTTTTGATTTTTGAATTTAAGTTTTTTGGACAAATGGTCACTACATAATACATATTTATGTAACTATACAAACACAAATAAATAATGATTAATTAATAATGGCACAAATAAATAATGATTGATACTGAATAATATATTTTGGATGCATGTTTATATGTATGTATATATACATATATTTTTTAATGAAATTTGTGGAAATTAATTTGTATTTAAGTGTAATTCTATAAAACAAATTAGATGTTAACTGACAGTTGTGGAGTGAAATATTTGTCTTGATCTTTGTTTACAATCTAAGATTTTTTTATATAGGCTATGTATATATATATATATATATATATATATTTATATATATATTAATGTATAAATACATACATACATATTAACATGCATCCAATATATATTATTCAGTATTAATCATTATTTATTTGTGATTGTATAGTTGTATAACTATATATTATTATAATAAATTATACACACAGCCATTCACCATAAATTATTCACGGCTGTGTGCTTTGTAATATGCTCATCATACATCGATATCAGAATATTCCATTCCTATTCTATTGTTATAGCTACTAATCATATTTAAAAATGCTGAACTATGTATTGAAAACATACTTAAATAATACAATTATTTATAAATGTAGCTTTGATAGATGTCTGAATATAGTTTCCAGTGACAAAAAAAGTGTGTTATGATCGATTAAATGCGCTGATATGTCATTTTGCCCGCTAAACACATAAGGCTAAGTGGAGTGGTCTACCGCTCCAAGATGGCCGCCCTAAATCTCGTCAGTGACAATAGGGGAGAGCGGAGCATGAGGCGTCTATCATTATATTATGTCTATGTGTGGATCACCAAATACATTCATGTTTTAAAAAAACACGTAAAGCCAGAATAACTTCCGGTTCAAAAGTAAACCGACCTGTAGTCCAATCAGCGATTTCTTAGGTCCCCACTGGGACCTACCTTTTCCGTTTTCTAACGAGCTGTAGTCCAATCAGCGATTTCTTAGGTCTCCACTGGGACCTACCTTTTCCGTTTTCTAACGAGCTGTAGTCCAATCAGCGATTTCTTAGGTCTCCACTGAGACCTACCTTTTCCGTTTTGTAAATGTTGTTGTGTTTTCGTTAATGTTGTAGTGTTTTCGTTAATGTTGTAGTGATTCGTTAATGTTGTAGTGTTTTCGTTAATGTTGTAGTGATTTTGTAATTTGTAATTGCTTTGCGTTAATGTTGTAGTGTTTTCGTTAATGTTGTAGTGTTTTCGTTAATGTTGTAGTGATTCGTTAATGTTGTAGTGATTTTGTAATTTGTAATTGCTTTGCACCTCACGGCCACCGTACGTACCTGCTGACAGAACCGGTGCAACAGGATCAGGTTTATAAGCTACCTTGTTCACACGCACACACACACACACACACACACACACACACACACACACACACACGCACACACACGCATTGCAGAGTTTCTTCCGGTGTATTGTAAGTCAGACGGTTTGTTTAGCACTGTTTATTTATTTTAAATAGGGTTATTCATACTCCAGTACAGTGACAGTAAAGATAGATGAAGCAGGATTTATAGTTGATACATAGAACATATGATTCCTGCTCATGCACCTTTGAATTTTATAGCTTTTAACATTATTTAACCCCATCAAGTGGGCCGCTGGGTTGAAATGTCGAGGAAACATCTGGGGCCCAGTGGTAGGGCCTCGGAGCTCCTACCACTGGGCTTAGCTACCAACAGGCTTAGCAGATTTTCTTTGGGAAACTCTGCACTGTTTTAGTCCATAGTACTGATATCATGGTTTTGTGATGGCCACTTGAGATTAGTGGCCATCTACTAATTTCAATAGATTAAAATTTCTTTAATTTGGTAAGACTAGCGATTGGCCAATGATAACATGTGAAACAGATCTTCTCTACTTCAGCAAACGTCTGAATATCAGTTTCTGTCTCCTATTGGTCTGCAGTGAGAGAGAGCTGACTGACTGACTCACCCACCAGGTCATGTCTGCATGAGCGCGGTTGACAGTAGTAACCACACTGTTACAAACCTGGCAGCCTTGTCTATATATTTAGTTTTTCAGACAAAAAAATGACAACAGCCAATTTCAGAATTGGCAGGTTAGGTTTTTACAGACTGGCCAGAAATCTGCACCACTATTTAAGCCACTTTGGACTCACTAGTTGATTCTGAGGGACATTGTCCACTCAGGTCTCCCATCTGTGTCCAAACTTCAACATCACCCAGACATGTTCTCAGACCACAGAACATGTCTTCAAAACAGTGTCAATACTTACAGCACAGTTTTCATAGAGTTTTAGTTTGGAGGCTTTTGACAACATTTTTTGGGGATTTTAGTTTCAGTCACATTTCTGTCGAATGTAAACTAGACTAAAACCAAAATTTGTTTTAGTCTAGTTTTACTCAAAGACAAAGGAACAAAGAATATTAATTCTGAGCTGGAATGGAGTTACATTTAACGCACTAATGCACAGATAAACTTTTAAACATTATTTAGATTTTCCTTTGACTACAGTTTCAAAAACTAAAACTCAGAAATAAAGATTGATTTAAAAAACTAATGTGATCAAATTTCTTTTTAAGATTTACGTATGCATCATTCCCATCTGACATGTTCTATCTGAACAATAAATGGATTTATTTAAGTCTCAATTATTAGTGAAATACCTGTCACAAGTACTGTGAAAGTCATTTTAAACTTAAAATCGGGTTTCTGGAGGATAACTATGGGCCTGTTACTGTAACAAATCTAACCCAGAAGTTATCGTGATGATAATATTGTTTTTTGTGACCAAGTAGCGTAATGATAATGGCACACAAACACTTTTTCATTGATCAATAATCTTTAAAGTCTCAGGAACATTTAACACTGGAACTGCAAGACATTTTAAATATGCAAAAGAAAGAAAGAAGAAAAAATGAAAATGGAAATTAAATATCTATTTTAAAAATTGGAGCTTGTTTTAATATATTTGATATATCATGCAAGTAATCATGGTGTCAGGTTGATTGGCTTCTCCAAATTTTTCCTCGTGTGTGTGTGTGTGTGTGTGTGTGGTGTGTGTGTGTGTGTGTGTGTGTGTGTGTGTGTGTGTGTGTGTGTGTGTGTGTGTGTGTGTGTGTGTGTGTGTGTGTGTGTGTGTGTGTGTGTGTGTGTGTGTGTGTGTGTGTGTGTGTGTGTGTGTGTTGGTTGTTTGTCCTGTCTCTGTGTTGCCCTGCGACAGACTGGTGACCTGTCCAGGGTGTATCATGCCTCTCTCCCGGAACGTCAGCTGGAGATGGGCACCAGCAGCCCTCCTGACCTCACTAAGGGACAAGGTGTATAGAAAATGGTGATGGATGCAAGTAATTGATTTATTGCGACAGGTGTAACTACTGTAACGTCACACAGAAGTGAAGCTAAATGGAGTTGATGGCTACCAACAAAGCTCCTGACAGCTGAAGAGCATGAAGCCTACAGGAGATTTAAAGAAACAGAGCAGTATTTTCAGGACCAGTTATACAAGAAGGCCAGGCCCGGTTGCCTTGGAAACTACACCATCAATTCAATACAATTTAATTCAGAAATACTTTATTGTTCCCAAAGGAAATTTAAATTTTAAAAAAAGATGAATTAATTAAACTTTGGTTCATTTTGGGATCAGTCCCCTATATGTTCCAAATCTGATCTCAGAACAGTCAACTGGCCTGGTGTGTATTTTTGACCGGTTTCCGTCGGTTACAGCTGCTCTATGCATGTTGTGGGATGCTCCTGTGTGTCCACTCCTGTGTTTATGGTGTTGATCTGGTTTGGCATCATCTGACAGCAGAATGGGTGGGGAGGACAGGCTCTGTGAAAAGGTTGTTGTTTCTCCTGTGCCAGGAGGCGCTGCTGCCGCTGACCAGCCAGGGATATGTGGGTTTACACTGCAGATAGATGGATTCTCTAATAATTTCATCATGTTTTTTATTTTTTTCAAACTTGTTTACCATAGCTCCTTTTCATTTAATTAATGTTTACTTAAATTTGGTGATGTTTCTATAACTAAAAAAGACTTTTACAAATATATTTGTGTTAGTTTTACTCAGTATAATGAACACTGGTCCAAAAGGTTTGGTTTTTGTCTCTCAGGCTACCTGAGTAACAGTGAAGCGTCTCTAAGAAGGAACAGAACAGACTGACTTCTGATGGAAGCTAAGATCCTTCTAGGTTTGCAGCAAGATGCTGCAGATCTTCTAAAAGTCTGTTGAGAGTTTCATCTTTTCTGCCATCATCTGTTGGGGCAGCAGCATCAGAACCAGCCTGAAAAGGCTCAACTGCCTGATAAAAAAGGCTGATTCTGTTCTGGTTCTATTATGAGGATGACTTTGGAACCTCTGGATATGATGGGGCAGAAAATTATTCTTCATAAAATCAAGAACATTATGGACAACACTGATCATTTTCTTCATGAGACTGTGTTGGGAAAACAGACAATTCACTGTAATACAGACTTCTACAGTAGATCTAACAACAGCCATCACAATCTACAATAACTCTTTGAAGAATTTGAATTAATATGAGTTAAAACTACATTTATTTCTCTGCGATCAGTAAAGTAGAAGAGATTTCATCTGATTCAATGTCAGAGAAAAAAGGTTCTACGTGTTTTAAGTGTGTGTTAATTTCCACTGCATAATAGGTTCCAAACCAAACATTCTATAATGCATTATGTTTCTTACAAATCATCCAGTGTAGTAGTCCATAAACAAGTAGACCTGTCAAGTGAGTGCTGCTAAACCACCAGTTTGTCCAAACATCTGATTTTCATGTGTTCTGCTCACAGGATCAGCAGCTGGAAGCCAGGAGACAGGAAGGTGATCCAGAGGAAGAAGAGCAGCCTTCCTCCCTCAGTGGAAGAGCAGCTTCCTTCCTGTCCAGCTGGAACAGCCACACCTGCACAGCAGCCTGCGACATTCAGGTACCTGCACCAACACCTGGAGCTTCACTTCATTCATTTTGTTTATTGTGCCGCATGGGGTTGAAACCATTAATCAGATATATATAAAACCTGAATTGATTCAACAATACCAGGAGTCTGACTTGAAATATTAAAGGAAATGTGCATATGCATGTGTACGTGTGTGTGTTTGCTGCAGCAGTTTTCCATGTCGAAGTCGGCCCAGATGCCACTGTCCAACATCACGGTGCCAAAACCCTCCATCTCCAGGGTGCCCAGCAGCATGGAGGGCATCAACCATGAGCTGGAGAAAGTCTTCATCAAAGACAACGGAGAGAAGGACGAGCTCAAGGTTCGTCCCTGTTGAGTTGCTTCTGTCCTGTGTCTGCCAGATCGTTGTGTCTCAGAGCTCATTCACATTCTGTTTCCATCCCCTGCTGCTCTGCAGTCTCTGGAGGTTCCGGACGGGCGTCGGGCACCCTTCCCTCCCCAGCAGCGGAGCAGTAGTTCTCGCAGCGTGGACACCCAGACTCCTTCAGCCCCGGGGCGGTCCAGCAGCTGCTCCAGCCTGTCTCCTTGTCCCTCACCGGCCTGTCCTCCAGGGTCACATGATGGCAGTCCTTACTCCACAGAGGATCTGCTGTATGACCGGGATAAAGGTCAGGAACAGCAGCAATGAAAACATTAATGTCTCAGTCCAAACCCAGGCCTGACCTGAAGCATTGAGGTATCACTGAATTAGAACCAAACAGGGTCACATCTTATTCTCACTTCTATGGATGTTTTTATTTTCCAGTACCTGTTTAACTTAATTTCATCCAGATATAACAACATATTCAGACATTATTGATCAAAAATGCCAGCTGGTAAAAATCAGGTCCGCCCAGCAACAGTTGACACCACTGAGCTCTGCCTCGTTTGTTGTTTTGTCTCTGTAGTTTACCTCAGTGCACATCACACATGCTGCCTTTAACTCAAACTGGACCATTTGGAAGACATTCTTGCAGAGCAGGTTCACCTCTACTAGTATTTATATGAACCCACTGAGGCTCATTTTCAGAGAACTGAACCAAGGTAGGAGTCAAAAATCAAAGCTAATCTTCTTGATCGACTCACAGCCACCCAAATATTATTTATCATATTGTCACGCTTTTAGAGGTATTTAATGAACGCACAGTGAGGCGGATGTGAGTGTGCAAATCATTGTAGACAATGAACAATGTTTGGTGTTTACTTCTCACACATGTACATGCACTACTAAACAAAACTTCAAACTTAATAACAAAATAACAACAAAAATCAATATACATTCTAGATCTACAGTATGATCAGTGTTAAAATTTCAGGAATTCTGCAGCTGCTTAATTTGCTTATGTTTTGGGTCGACAAGCAATAAATAAATGTCTTCTTTTAAGATCAGTTGGCTGATTACTAGTGCAAAACATTTATTTTATTATAATTTGATATTTTTGTATTTGCATTTTTAAGACTCTGTGTGTGTGCTCAATCATTGTCAACAATATCTTCCTAGAAAATAGAATTAAATAGTCATACAACTTTTAAGATGTTTTAACACAGAAATAGCTGTATATATTTATATATAAACATATATATATATATATATATATATATATATATATATGGGTTTTTTTTCTAAATCCGTATCTTAAGTAAAAACATATGTATAAACATGTATAAAATATCTTTGAATTGAATTTGTATTAACTGTACACATGTCTGAGTTCATAGTGAATCTGGATGTGGAACCTTTTAAATCTTCTCTGAACATTCCTATCCTTGACATCTAAGGTGTTGAAGCAGGCAGAGCTGCCACTGTGTTGGTGTGGGATCATGAAGGCCTCTTCTTGTGTGTTTTGGTGTGTGTGTGTGTGTGTGTGTGTGTGTGTGTGTGTGTGTGTGTTCAGACAGTGGCAGCAGCTCTCCGCTCCCAAAGTTCGCCTCTTCGCCCAAACCAAACAACAGCTACATGTTCAAGCGCGAGCCACCAGAAGGCTGTGAGAAGATCAAAGCCTTTGAGGAGATGAGGTGCAGACCCGTTTCACGCCCGTATTCATCCGCCTAATGAATGCTCCCCCCTCAGTCACTGTGCTTGTTCCCTTGCAGCTCCCGGCAGGCGGCGGCAGCAGCAGCCCCCTCTTCTCCTGCCCTGACAAAAACAAGGTCAACTTCATCCCGACGGGCTCAGCGTTCTGCCCCGTCAAGCTGCCCGGCTCCCTGCAGCTGGCCCCCTCCTCGGGGCCCGAGGAGGATGACAGCAATGCCGGGGCCGGCCAGGGGGCCGCCTCGCTCTACGAGACCCCCACATCAGGTTTCCACCAGCACCAGCACAGATGACCCACCGGAGGAGCCAGGGTCCATGTCAGAGACTGCAGACCCCCAGACAGACAGCTAGAGCTGGGCGGGGCTGCCATCACCACCACTGACTGTCCCACTGGGAGGGCCTCGTCTCTCTGTGCTGACCCCCTCCACCCCCACCTATCACTGCATGACATACAATGTCCCTTCATTTCCACCCAGACAGACGCAGGGAGCCGCCGGGGGAGAGGCCCCGCCCAGGCGTCCCCGGGAACACCCAGCATCATGGAGGGGGGGGAGGGGCATGCATTTTAAACTGGTAGTAGATTTCTGATTAAATTATGTGTTGTGTTCTGTTTCAACATTCACAGTATGAATAAGCTGTAAACGTATCCACAGATATATCCAGACACACATAGCTCTATGAAAGACAGGAACAGCTCGGTGAAATCTCTGGACTGGTTTACTGTGACGGAACGAACCGGAACAATCTGCACTTCAGGATTCTGTTTACACTGTCAGTTCACAGGAAGCCCTGACTCCAACAGAACACAATTAGAGCCTAGACCACAGAAAACTGTTACCACAGCCACTGCACAGTGTGCATCTGGGCGTGGCTTCAGGTGTTCCACAATCAGATTCTATACTCAGGTAAATTGGAATGTGTGTCCATACAAAGTGTCTGCAGCTCCACAAAGCAGAACGATTCCCTGTCATGTCATTCCTAGTTTTTCTCCATTCCCAGACGGATCGCTCCGAGGGTCCCAGGGCCCGCTACGGGCCGGACTGGTTCCCAGCCCGCAGCTGGAGCACTGTAGGGACCACACACACTGTGTTTAGAGGTGTGTGTGCTGATGAAAGTGTTTCCACCAGGATTTGGAAAATGCAGAAAGGTTTTTTTTTGTGTCTCAGAGTATAGTGGACCCCCTGCTGACAGTGGACCGTCACATCAAACCCAGACAGTTGGTCCTGCAGGAATGCAGACTGGATGTGTAAATATACAAACATTTATTCTGATTTATAGCTTATTATAGGCTCATAACCTTTTGAGGTTGATGAGAATATCTTAAAGTTGGACAAATGAGGAATTCTCACTGGTATGTATGGAAAGCCTTTTTGTCTATCTAATCTAAGATGAAGTTTATAGACTCCACAGGATGGCCTGTGTGTCTTAACCAGACAAGCAGCTATCGGCGTGACAGAGATCACAATCTGACCAGTTTCAGTTACTCAGCAGGTCGGGCAGAAAAATATGATTTTAAAAAAATTCATTAAATGCATCACACATAAGACCTCCTGCTATTTTCAGTCTACATTCCCACCTATTATAGGCCAGACCTTTGATAATCTTTTTAAACTTAGAAACAGGTAAGTTCAGGGAACTGAGCTGTGATGTATATATGAGAGAGAAGCTTCTATTTCCTCTGGATTTATATATATATAAAAAACTGCAACATTTTTTTTTCTTATCTTAAGATAAAACATATTAAAAACTATCCAGGAAGTTTCTGATCAGTGCATTTCTTTTACTCTGAATAAAGACATAAAATAAAAATTTACACAGAACTTTAATTCAAAATTTCCTTTATTTAACAAAGGAAAAAAAGCAAAGCAGATCATGTTTTTGCTTTTTTTAACCACTAAGATAAACTGTAGGCATAATAAATAAATGTTTGTAATGAGCATACCTCCAGTCTTCATTCTATTTCCAGAACAATCCTGATCCATGAGTGACATTCCTGAGATTTGACCATCCCAAATACAGATGATTCATTCCTGAAGTTCCTCTCAGCTGTTGGAATCCATCGCTGTGAAAGCGTAACATGGAGACGTGAGAGATGATTTTCTGCAGATGCAGCAGCACCTTCATCAGATTAAAGGAACCCGCCTGCCTGCCTCCCTCTCACCGTCTGTCTGTTACCGCAGTGATGCTGCCGCCAAGCAACCAAACCCTCTCAGCATCTTATTTATTCTGTACAAGAGTGAATCATAACCTGCGTTTATTTTACTATCTGGTATGCTTGTTGACTCCCTGCATTGATGTTCCATTCCTATTTTGTATATATGTGGCTTTCGAAGAGGCTCAATGCGATGTTGTGGTTTATAAGGACATTTCAGCACCTTACCAAGAGCTTTAGCTTCCCCAGTATCCCACATATGCTTGACATGGGTAAACAAGTGTGTGCAATAATTTGAGGGACAAACAAACAGAAAATCAGAGGTGTTGTCATCCAGGATGTTGCCCGTTCTTTGACATGTTGCATTGCTTTGGTGTTGAGTTCGGAGGCTGTATCAGCAAGCAGCTTGTTGCTAAAGCCATCTACAAGACCAGCACTGCACCTCACCGGCAGGCAAGGGTGTTCCTCAACTCACTACATGATACTTCCTTGTGTAACCTGCAGTGTCAAAGTTCACGCACAATGGCAATAAAATCTTGGTTGTTTTGCCCAACTGCGTTGTGTGTTTGTGTGTTGAGGGCTTTGATCTTCTGGAAAATAAAACAGCAAAGTGACACGAATTCAGTAAAAGTCAATTAAAGCAATGAAATCCATGGGGTTCCTTCCAGATTCAGCTTACAGCTATATAAACATGTTAGGCAAGTTAATATTTGGTATGAGTTTTAAGAACACTGAATTAATTCAACATCAATTTCATGAGGAAGTATCAGCATGTCCTGATGTGATTGAAAGCCTGCTGTCACTTTTAAGTTGCTCTCAGACGTGTCACCATCTCCTCTCTGGTCACTTCCAGCTTTGGTTCCCTCTGAACAGACATTCACAGAGAGAGTAAACACTATTATGACCTGTCTTGCCAGGAGGAGGTCTGATCAGCCATTTCACTGACCAGCAATAGGGTCACAGTGAAGGAAATTGAAAACGACTGCCAGCATGGCCTGGTCTGACTAACCAAGTAAGTTCACCAAGGGATCAGACCACAAGACGCCAAACTAAGAATCCAGAAAAACTGAAATATCATCAGCAGACCTGCATTTAATGTGAAATGTGCAGTTACAGAGAGAATGCACAAGCATAACTTTAGGCTGCTTATGCAAGGAGGAGCTGAGGACTAGACTGAAGTTTTCCAGAGAACACAGATCAAAACCAGAAGTTCTTTTACATCAACATGTTGGGGCCATTGTTGATAGAAAAAAAAGATGAGTAAATTTCTGTCAAAAAACTCAGAAATATTGAGATTAATCTTTTTTTTTATTTTCAGATTTTCAAGAGTTGAACATTTTTACTCCTTTTTTTCAGTCTACTACGGCCCTAATGGCCTATAATGTCTCCATTGTGTTCCACCATACTGCTGTCTGTTTTCAACCAACTCTTTAAAATTCATTTAAACACTACATTTTAACAGTATTCAAATCCAAGGTCAACAGATAATTTCTGCTTCTTTAATGCCTAAATATTTGGCCTTTTTTATTGTAAATTGAATTTTAATTAAAAATGTGAACCAACGACTTCCATGCCTTTAAATGAAATTTCAGACAAGGTAATATTCAGAACTGATTGATGAAATTTAAAACTAAAGGAAATTTGTCTAACAGGATCGAAGTTGTACTGTTAGACAACACGCTTTTAATATTCCAACAATATCCCACAGTAGCATGTCCTGGATGACTCCATCACTTATTAGCTGGCTCTGCTGATCCACCTCATTTGTTTTTGCTGCTTGTCTTTAAATCTTTAATTCTTTAAATCTGGTTGTACAGTCAGAGACAGAGCTACGACTCTTGATCATTATGATGGATGGAAGAGATGATTTGAGCTTCATGTTGAAGTTTCCCTTTTCTTAGTTGGATTCACAAGAATTTCTATCTGACTTGCAGGCCAACCTCCCTAATCTGATTAAAGACTAAACTTTCCAACTAAAATTAGCCCAGACTAGAACCTAAAAATTCAATTGTCTTTTCTTTTTTTAGTATTTGTACTCTATAACATAACCATTAATCATGAATCTCTCAGCTGTTTGTATTTTTAAGTGTGCAGATTTTTTTTTGAACTCTAAATAATTGATGATGCGTTTGGAACCACATCAGTGTTTTCATAACTGCTACAGGAAGTTGTATTAACAGTAGATCTATGGGATCTGTTTGCTTGCAAGCTAAATGCAGAAAGCAGAACTCTCTCTAGTGGTTGCACTGAAATAAATGAGCGATGAAGCTGTGCAGCTATGTGCCATTCAGTTAAAACACATGTCAGCTCTGCCTACTGGTGGCCATGTTGAAGAGACAGAACACAGAAATGTGAGCAAGCCAGTTTTATCCTCAGACGCTGGTTGTAGAAACAAAGGAGACACATTCTGATAGACTGTGTTGGATGATTCTGAGGAAAGGACGGCACACCGACACGAGGATCCACTTCATCAACAATCAGGAGGAGAGGAATCCACAATCCTCTGTGGCTGACACCTTAAGGTTATTACAATATAACAGAGGTGTATTGTTGTTATTTGACATCTGCAACACACAGCTGATGTGTGTTTCCCTTCCTTTTCATCTTACCTTTTCACCAGGTTGAGCTGGTATGTCGTACTAGCTTTTTGCTTAAATCTTGTTTGCATCAGTTGTGTTTTATTAAGGCCTTATTCATAATAGCTCCTGTTATTATGAATAATATTATGAATATTACGAATAAGAGCAAATCCAATTGCTCCTAACTGGGCACACCTTTGTTCTGTGTGGTTAGTTGGGAAATCCTGGGAGGTTGAGATCAGCTCAGAGAATAGAGTTTGTCACAAAGCCGATTAGCAGTTGAAACAGGGCCAACAAGGTTTTGACACCAAGGAAGGTGTCAAAACTTGTAGAATAAGGGATTATTTCATGACTTTTAAACATTTAAACATTTTTTTTAAAAGGAGAAACATAGATGGAAAAGTTCTGAATTTCTGTTCACTTTTCAACATCTGATTAAATCTGGGATAAATCTTAAATTTCTTCCTCTTACTGTGCTGTTCTAGTGCTTTCTTTTTTATTAATATAATAACAATAACCATGCCATGCTCTTTTACAGTTTTAAAATGTCTTTCAGGATGGCCATATTTGGAAAACCTCCTTGAAAACTGCAGTGGTATTAACTGTAAAAGGTCAGAGCCAGTCATATATCAGGAAACCTCCTGAGGATGTCGTTGTGTTGTCACATTTGGTTTACAAAAGATGTGTAGCAAAATGAGCAACATTTGATGGAAACTAACCCTTCCACATGAGAGTGAAAAGCCGGAAGGATTCTGGTAGATGTCAGGTTTCATGAGGCCGGATACAGTTTCACACCCAAACACTAACTGCCGGTCCCACCTCTATTACAATCTAGTTTAAATTCTCTCTTCTAATGCAAATTGGAAAATGCAAAGAACAGCTTGGATGACATCACCTGTGAAACGCAGTGGTAAAAGTGTCCAGTAGGTGGCAGTAGACAACCATCAGAACTGAGCCAGAGACAGAACTCCTTCTGATGAAGCTGTCCTCTCCTTCCTGTAGGATGTGGAAATGGACAACATGGCTGTTTGTGTCTCATCATGACCTGTCCCATGATCTGACTGGCCTGCTCCACATGTTCCAGAAGAAAACCTTAACAAGACGTCAGTCTGCTGCCCTGTTCAGATTTTGCCACAGAACTGGAGCAGGAAATGAAAACAATCTGCCGCTTGCCAGGAAAAATGCTGATTTTCTAACAAGAAAAGCATTGTTGGCCCTGTTTCAACTGCTAATCGGCTTTGTGACAAACTCTATTCTCTGAGCTAATCTCAACCTCCCAGCACACCCTAACTGGGCACACAGAACAAAGGTAAGACTTTTATTTTAAATGAAATTACAGCACAAAAAGCCTCTTGTAATCCTCTGCCTTCTTAGCAATGCTGCTGCTCTTCCATTCAAACATTGTTCAGAGCTAAGTGCTAATCCTAATTCATCAAAGAAGAAAGATAATGGAACACCTCAGATGAGCGCTGATTGCTAAAATGCATGAGAGTGACAAGTGGCTGTGTGAGGACACACAGTTCAGAGAGCTGTCACACAGGTTGCTTTGCCCTTCACTCTGAATTCACACTCTGATCAATCAAGCCTAGAAATTAGCAGCTTGTTAGTGAACGTTGTCCCCAATCAGAGCCCTCTGGTCCCGCTGACACCGAGGCGCCGCTCAGAGGTTAGGCTCTCTTTCCCCCTCTGCTCCCCTGCTGCTCCATCACTTCCTCCTATCTGACTGAAAACATGGTGTGAGCCACTTACCAGCAGCAAGATAAACTGAGGCTGCAGGGATTCATGTTGAGGACAATTTTACTACCACAATAAATTCATGTTTATTATCTGGATGATTTAGCCATTATCTATTTAATTCATTTGAATTTTCATGTCTTGTAATAATATTTTGGTGCTGTGATCGGGCTTTGCCAGGTGTTTGGCTGCAGCTCAGCCTGCAGAGTGATGATGTGGCACCAGACTATCATCACTGTATAAACCTGATCACTAAAGCTGTTACACACACCACTCAACGCTGTTTATTTAAGATTATAAAAAGTTATAAAAGTTAAAAACCACAGTGCACTGTAAAAATGTTTAAGATTAGTGTGAATTTGAAGCTTTACTTGTGTTAAATGTTTGCAGTGACTCAGCGTCTCACCTCTCCTCAGGTTGTGTGTAAAACTGAACATTGTAATCTCGACTGTCTTCCTCCTTTCATTCAATTAGCATTATAACTGTCTGCACTGTATTTGAACTGAAATGAGGTTACAATATATGTAACTGATTTAGAATGTATCTGCAGTATGTGCTGGAATTATTCCATTTCTTTTTCCTTATGAAATTGATCTGTTGCATGATCTAATATTGCTACATGGAAAAAATATAAGATTTTAATTTTATAATCTGAATATATGTTTTATTTTTACTTTCAGTTTCATCTTATTTTCAGTGAGTGATCTGCAAACCTGAAGCGTTACCAAGAAGCCAAACATTAAAATTAATTTGCATCAGAGGAAATTGAGAGCTGGTGACTGAAATACTTTTATTTTTTGAAATATCTTTTATTTAACCAGGTAAAACCCTATGAGGTCCAGATTTCATTTTCAAGAGAGACCTGGGTCACACTGAGGAAAAAAATACAAAATATTTGTCTGAAATGTTGTGCAATGATAGTAAAACCTGTTCAAATGTAGCAAAACTGTAAAGTTAACCTAGATGGGGTTATAATTTGTATAAATTCTGCATCACGACATATTATTGGCAAAAATCAATAAATTATAGTTGGTTGATGAAGAAGCAGAATAAATGAACAATCACTGAAATGAGTGAAAACTAATCATATCTGCCTGGAGCTCATGAATTAAAAAAATTAAAGGTACAGAAATAAATGCAGCTTTTATTGTATTCAACCTTAACCAAAACTTCAGTTATAAATGAACTTTACTTAAGAAAGTTTACTTAAGCAGGCAGATCAGTTTTATTTTGTTTTGAAAATTTTACTAAGATTTAAACAACCAGCAAACAACCACTGATTACACACATTCACAACACACACCACACCACACACACACCACACACACACACACACACACACACACCACACACACACACACACACACACACACACCACACACCACACACACCACAACCACACACACACACAACACACACACACACTCCTTTCAGCACCTTACTCTCTAGAGTAAGGTGCTGAAAGAAAATCACAAACCCACAGCAACTAGCTATAGAAATCATAAGATAAAAAAGTAGCACAGGAAGTGAGGTGAAAACAAGAAGCTTGTTTATACACTTAGTGGTGTGTAAACTGGGAGGATGGTTTCTGGAACAGGAATCTGGAGTGTGAAAACAGATGGGCTGCGGCTGAGGGACATTAAAGGAATTGAAATGAAGGAAAAGGAAACAGGAGTCCACATGTAAACATCCTAAACCTTCATCTGATACTGGAAACTCAGATTGTTTCATCAAAGATTCGGCTAGAAGAAGGTCTTCCTTTTAAATAAAATGCTTCACTTTTTTCTACAATTTAGATTTTTGAGTGAAGCGCCTCAGAATGCACAAGCACAAGAAAACAGTGGAGAGGAAGAACTTGCTTTTAACTGGCCAGAACAAGGCTGAGGGTGGAGGAGACTGGATCACTAGAGGACTAAAACAGGAAGTCAAGCTAGCAACCATTTATGTTTTATTCCTTCCTTTGCTTCCTCCTGACAGTTCGCAGTTCAATTATTTGCCTTGTTTTCTTAGGAAAGTCTTGTATAACAATTCCCTTTACTTGCTGAAACAAAGACCACAGTGCCTCATTGTTGAGCTTCACAATCACTGCAGCAATAGTAAATGATTGTGAAGAGAAAGGTGCTAAACTACGGTATCACAGTAAGAATGAAAGAAAAACACTTTTTGTCAGCATAAAGCGTTTAAACATGCTTTGGTCGGCCCTATAATGAAGATGATGTAAGAAGTAGACGTTTACAAGATCTTTTATGTTCTGGAAGAAGCTTGTAGAAACCCAGGAAGACCCAAGGAACCTCTTGAAGTTTCTCTCCTTTTTTATTTAAATGGATTTATTCCCAGTGAGTGTTTGGTTCTTTGAACTGAGTCTAATATGTCAAATCTGTCAAACGTTCAGTACAATGCTGAAGGAAGCTTTTGTGAAGGTGGAGGAGGCAGCAGCCAACACGCCATCTCTGGAGACGGTGGCCGGCCGGACGGCTGAACAGACTGTCACTTCCGCGCCTTTGTGTGTCCATCTCATCTTGTGGGTCCATTGTGAAGGCTGGACAGCCTGATCCCACCTCGGGAATCCAGCCGTCCTCCCTGCCTTGTATGCATGTCAGCTTCCTCCTTCGCGCTGCGAGGGATTTCATTGTCCCGTCCCCTCCCCCTTCTTGGACCAGGCCCCCTGAATGCTACACTGATCAAGGAAAAATAATCATCTGCCCTTTTGTTTTAGCAATCAGTTCGACAGGAGAAAATAAACTTATGGTAATGAATCCTTATCATTAGTGGTTCAGATGCGCGTGGCGTGGAGCCGTCCAGCAAAGGCCCCCCTGCAGCGAGCGAGGGCCCCGGGCCAGCTGACGGAGCTCCAGCACATTCTAATGCTCAGCTGCTGCTGCTTCATGTTCTGGTTTAACATGGCTTTCACTAACAACTAATCACTCACAAGAGGAGGAACTATAATATGAAATGGTTTCAGTCTGTGGTGCAGGAGCCTGTCATCACTTTCCTTCATGTGCTCAAGAATAAATATTTGCATTCAAATAAAAATCTGAGTTCCTGCAGGAATCTGACCTCAGTTTTTTATTAAAGGTCAGTTTGTAAAAAGGTTGTTCTTGTCAGCGATGACAACAGGCTGCATTCTTGCAAGCATTTTATAAACATTCTAAGCCAATTATTTTAAGATGTAATAATTCAGGAAAGTAATACATGGAGAAATATCCTGATGAGTAGAACTGGATGGAATTCAACTTGAATATGGAAAATGTGTTGTTGTTTTTTTTTTGCACCAACATCCTACTGCTTCAATCACAATATTTTACCATCCAGTTAAGTTTTCATGCACATTTTGAGTGAAATCTTAGCAAAGTTGGAATAAAGAAAAAAAGAATAGAAAATGTGTTGTTGGAGAAAATCAGCCAGACTACGCAAAACCTAAACATGGCTGTAACAGACAAGATGCAGAGATTGCAAGTTAGCATGGAGCCAGCCAGCTCCTTATCCTTCACCATTCCAGAACATTGTGACTCTCAGCTAATGAAAAACGATTGTGTTGGAGTTCATTCATTTTGTCTCTGTGCTCCACCAGGTCTGGTAAGCAGCTGAACAGAATTAATGAGATTTGGTTATATATAAAAACAGGCTTTAATGCCAAAAAATGATCAAATGTTACAAGCCATACATGTCATACAGAACAGATACAGAGTTACATTCACCGTCCAGTGCTGGGCCTCACTGAGCTCATCTTATGGATGGAACCAAGTGAGGCAAAGACTGCAGCTGCAGACTGCATCTCTACCTGCCCTAAAGGGCATCTAATCGGTTTCAGTCTGTTTATGTATGACTGCTGACAGTCACACATAAACATGGTTATGTAAGTTGCAGCGTGTGCGTGTAAGCAGATAAAATAACTAGATAAAGGAAAAGACAGAATCTATAACAATTGGTTGCTGGAGGCATCGACTCTGTTGAAGTTTGAATTTTTACCCAATTACTAACGTTTGCCTGTAATGCACCAGTTTGATGCTAAGAAGTTTTCCAGAAATTGTCTGTGCTGTAAACAACCATCCTCCACTGCGAACAGAGATCTGATCTGAGCTGTGTGGTCAACATGGACTGAACAGTTTTGTTCTCTTCCTCTGCTGCTATTGGTAAAACTACAGGAAGACCACAATTCTAAAATGTTGCAGGTAGAAACTCTACTGGAGGAAACCAAGTAAGTGAGAGGAAGCCCAGACTGAATCGTGTGAAATTGCACAGAAAGGCCGTGTGGAGATGAGACACTCATCTCAGAGAAGTGGAGGAAGTTCTCTCTTCCAGTCTGGAGCTTTGGGCTTATATTTCTTTTTGAGCCTGAGAAGTTATTTGTTCAAATATTGCAGTTTCCACCAAACGTTTTTAATGAGCGCTTTTATGCGCATAAAAATCCTTGATGGAAGCAAAGTTAGCGCCACCACAGGCGAGACAGAGCACTGCACCCTTCCATGTATTTGAACTAGCTAAGAGTGCATTCAGCAACTTTGACCATAAATGTTGAAATCATACAGAAAACTAATTTACAGAACAGTTTAGTGGATGAACTGATTTCTCTTGTAGTATTTTACTTGATGATAAGGCTCTGCCGGCCAGTTCTGTTTCAAATATTTATTTTCTCCACTCTAAGTTCTACCATTCACACTAAGAATAACACAAAGTGAACACCAATGCTGAGGGCAGACTTGGAGCGAAGTCCTCATGTGTCGGTGCCAAAGGAAGCAGATATAAGAAGCTAACAAAACACATTAATGGATCATCCTGTAAATTTACTGACAATTTTCAGCATCTAATTCCCTTTCTCTCCAGTACCAAAGCTGTGTGTGTTTGTGTGTGTGAACAGATTGACAGCATTATCCCCACCGGAGCTGTGGAGTGTGTGTGAGGGCCCTGCTAGGTTACAGCCCTGAGTTCCTCTTTTGAGGGACATGCTTGAGCAAAAGAGTGGGGTGACGACCTCATAAAAACGGCCCTATTTAAATGAAGCCACCACACAATGTGAGATTACACTGTGAGGTGTGTCGGACATGCTCCGCGCATACAGAGCCAAAGCAGCTGAGGAGATAAAGATGAGAAAACGCTGGAAAATTACAGCACACCTTGGTGCTATCGGCCCTCTGCAGAGCTGGGGGTGAGAGATAGAACTGTACTAAAAACGCTGGGCAAAGAAGAACGACCTTTCACAATATTACAGCGGCAGCAGGCTGAGCATCGGTATCTGTCCTCGGCTCTGCGTTCTGCTTAAGTGGCTGTTTTTCCTCGGTGACAGCTCAGAGAGACGCACTGCAAACAAAATGAACTGTACCTTGGTTATTAGCAAATATGGAGGAGAGGATATCATCTTACTGTTAAGGAATGCAATTTTTATTGCAAAAATCTCATTTTATTACCATTTTGTTAGGATGGGGATCTCTTTAAGAGACAAGCTCTTATTCCCAAAACATTCTTGATTCAGTAGCACAAAGATGAGCATCTGAAACACACACACACACTGAAACACACACACACTGAAACACACACACGGGCAGGCACCTATGCGTGTGTGTGTGTGTGTTTCAGTGTGTGTGTGTGTGTGTGTGTGTGTGTGTTCACAGGGTAAAACTCTGAAGGCATCAGAGCTACCGTCTGACATCTAGACACAGAATTACTGAATTTACTGAATTTGTTCCTATTTTGTCACATTAAAATCAGAAACCTCAGCATATTTTATTAGGATTTTATATAATTAACCAACAAATTATTTTCATATAAAATAATTCATAGTGGTATACTTTGTAGAACCTCCTCCAGCTGCAAATACAGCTGCAGTTGTTTTGGTCTCCGTCTGCGTTCAGACCATGGATTTAATGCAGCTGCATTTAACCTGAGGTTGGGTTACAAAAGTAAAAGCGGCTTCAATACAAATAAGATTTTGTGGCAAAAGAGAAATACATAAAGTTCCTTCCACTTCACTAACAAGCACTACTTAGTTTTAATTAATAATGCTGAATTATTTATACATTTTGCCCTTTACTTCTTACATTTACTGGTTTAGTAACAAAATAACAATTTGGAAGATCTATTTTTAACAAAAAATAGCACAAATGAAACCGTAAGACATTCAATACTTAAACTGCAGCACTTAAGCTGAGAGCAGTGAAACATTCAGATTTTAAAAGGTCTCTACTTCTTGGTAGTAAGTGGGGAGCAAAATTAAAGAACCCATGTTAAAATGTGGAAACCATGAAAACAAAATCCTAAAAAATGAGTGAGTGACATTTTTGATTATGTATTTTTCTTTAATTAACCTTCAGGTCTATTTCTGGAAGCATAGAGAACATAGAGAATCTGTATTGTTGGTGAAGTTTTACTCTGTTCTTATCATTTGTTCATATCATTTGATAAGAACATTCAGTTGTAAGGCTCAGGGTTTAGTTCTGTATGGAATGAAAGATGTTAGTGGTTTGGATGTGAAGTGAATAAACATTCTTTGTCACCCAGACCTTGTACATTTAGAGTATATGATGAAATAGGAGGAGTGGTTTCCAAAGCAAAAATATATATAGTATAATCTTCAGAAAAGGTATCACAATGAAAAAGTCTGATTTGTAAACACAGAAATATATATTTATAGTTTGTTCTTGCTGCAAACATGAATTTGCCTCAGATTGTAAATAATGAATCATAAAATACCTGCTTCACTCAGGCCTTCAACAAACAACACTAAAGGAAATGTTCATGATGGAGCAGCAGAACCTAAAAAATATTCACTTTAACAATGAATGAATGATCTGTTAATGAATGAAAAGCCCACAGTGGTCACTAAAATCACTTGAAATTGACGATAATAATTAAAAACTTACTAAAAATTAACAATGAAAATTAGTCATTAGACATTTGAATTGTAGTTAATCAGATTCATTTAAAAAAATAAACTTATAAATAGACTTGGACAGTTGAGAATAATCCATTGTTTTGCTGTGAGTTTTGAATCATTGTCCTTGTAGACCAATGAGGCTGGTGCAGCTGGAGTCAGAGGAGCAATAAGCCGCTAGAGACGGTCCAAGTCTGTCCCTTCACATGCTGCTCTGTCTGGGATGACTCTGAGCCTGGACCACAGGAAGGGAAGGACAGTGTGGAAAACATGTCACCAAAACACACTGACTGATCACCAGCTTAAAGACACTGGAAAGTTAATTAGAGGTTAGTTTAACACGTCCCTGTGCTCAAATTAGTTTCTATCTTTCATGGTGGTAGAATCATTTTTGTCCAGGCCTGTTTTATTAGTTTAAAAAAAGAATATCTGATTTTCATTACTGTCAGCAATAAAATATCAGTTAATATGATGGGGCAGAAGAACTTTCCAAAGCTGACAGAGTCTCAAAGCAAAGACAGACAGACTGTGGTGACAGCATGTCCACATAGACAGACTCAATCTGAACACCCCAGAACACAGACTTTGACTGGGACGTTTTCATCAACCAGCAACATTTGGATAGAGTTTTGAGGAGGGGGAGTGCCAAGAATTTCAAATCAGTTGAATTTATTTCTAAAATATAATTTGGTTAGCTCAGTTTAAACTCATCTACCACTCACATTCAATCTGGAGAGATTCAGACGGAGAGAGAAATGCGATTAAAAGAGTTTAATGACAAAATGAACATGGAATAGACACAAAGTTCTTTGGCGATCGGGCCCCGGCCAGGGACGTCGAGCTGAACTTCGATAAGCTCGATGAACATTCCTGAAGCAGCATAGGAATGTAGACCCCCGGGGCCTGTACTGGTGGCGGCGGTCGGAGGAAGATGAGGCCTGAGAGCCGGGAGCAGAAGGTGGAGATGGGCGGAGGTGGGTCAATCGCAGCTGGTGAGCAGAGGAGGCCATGGGTGGAGGTCCTTTTGAACTGGAGCCCAAAAGATGACTGGCTGGAGCGAGGCTTGGACCGGCGCTGATAGGTCCAGGTTGCGGGGAGGGAGGCAATGATTGAGGAGGCAGGTGCGACTAGAGAGTCTTCCAGATTGAACTTCAGTCAAAACTCCATTTCCTGTTAACTCTAAGCTTAATAGATTTTATATTATTAGTGTCATTAATAATTAAGGATTTTGAATGATTTATGTATAGAAAAAAACAGAGCTGCACTGGTGAGATTTTAAGAAAGAAGACAATCCTGTCTGTGAATCACAAAGCACATATATAGTAAATGTCTGTGAATATTATAAACTTTCCTACTTTGAAGTGATTCTAGTCCAGTTTCAGAGTATAAAAGCTCTGAAATGCTCACACGTTGGCTGAACTGGCCTGTTTTAACTCCAGCTGCTGAAACTGACGACACAAACATGAGTTCTGGTTTCGACCCTGAAAACCCAGCCTTCACATTTTAACGTTTCCTTCATGTCTTCAACTTCTTGATGTTAACATCACAACCAACCTGAAGCTGTTAATGATGCTAACAGATTTCTGTCATGTTGTAGCTAGAATATTCAAAGTTGAATTATTAAGTATTTTATGTGCATTGATCAAGTTGCACATTATGTCTGCTAGTATTAAAAGTTTTCATTCCTTCAACTGTGCATTAAGGAATAATTCAAGAATTTTCCCCCTAAATTTAATTTTCTACTAATGAAATTATTTAATGTGATAATAACCATAGCAACCTGTAGTGGCGTTCTACTGGTTAATAACATGTGAAGCCAGTGAAAGCGCAGCGTCTTCAGCTCTCTAATGGACTGCAGGAGGCCGTCTGCTGATCACATGCTACAATAATCGCTCATGGCTGCACCTGGATCAGTGTTCAGGCAGCAGCTTGGAGGGCACTGTCAGCATCCCACTAATTCAATGATGAATAGGGGCAATTGTGTATTTTATGGCAGCTGAAATGAGCACCGTGGCAAGAAAGAAGCACAGAGAGGAACAAACCAGTCATAAACAAGCCCTCAGTGACAGATCAGCCAATTCATGGAAATGTAGGAACACCATTACCTCCACTTGTAAAACCACCAGTGACCTTTAAATATGTGCCGAGCTGAAGATATGGGCTCTGGCTCTGCAAGATTATTATAGATTCCTCTGCGTACTTTATATGAGCCGCTTTATCTGCAGAGCTGGAAATGTTCTGCCCCTCACAAGCATTTTCAAGAAGCAGTTAATGGTAACGCTGCACCCCACCATCTGAATGGAGCAGTGAGCATGTCAGCACTCTTAGTAATCCTTTAAACCTCATCAGAATATAAAACTGCTATGTTGATGTTGTGTTTAATATTGGGCCAAAGGAGAAAGAAGGAAGGAAGTTTGAAGAAAAAACCTGAATGTTATTTCCACATTTGAAAGGCTGTTAGCCTCTAAAATGATTTCTGTTCCCAAACATCAACTGTCTGACAGCTGCTGCTGTTAAAACACTTGCTGTGCATATACTCAGAGGCTCATCAGCTGCAGCACACTGAACACACTCAACCACAACAAAGTACAGCTTCCAGCTCTTGGTAACACTGTGTGTTCCATGTAGGAGTGACTAATACGTCTCTGTTCCAAGATCTCCGAGTTTCAAAATGTTCATAACTTTTTACTGATTAGCTGATGATGTTCCAGCTGCCCAGGCTGGTAAAGACTTGCAGAAGGAAATAAAAATGAGATTTATTGTACCAGCATAATCTGACCTTGAAAACTTAGAAACACTTTAAGAACTTTTGTTAAGTAAGGAAAAAAATCCATGTAAAAATTTTTATAAAATGAATCACTTCATTTTCTTTACATACAAAAGACCAGGACTTTTGTATGTGTGTGTTTCTGGTACGCCTGACAACAGCAGTGATGACCATGACGACGCTTCTCGACCCACTGGGGATTCATTTTCTCCTCCGAAAACCAATCTGATTGGTTGCTCGAAACGACTATTGTTGTGTTTAACTTGTGAATGAATTAGTTTTTCAGCAAAGCTATCCCAGCCTAAAATAGCATCTAAATGCTAAGCTTGCTGCAGCAGCAAATATGCTAATGCTAATGTAGCCTCCACAGGCCACATTTCTAAAGACGTTCATGAATGATCAGGAGTTACTGAAACTCTGGAAAACTGAATGGACAGAATAATGCTGATCCAATATGACGATTAAAAAACCTGAATAACAGATTAAAAACTACAAATATTGTTGTTGAGCTAATATTTCTTTATTTATTTACTTATAAATTATTTATTCAATATGCATTAGCTAAAGTAATGCACCATTCTGACCAAAAACAGCCAATCAGAACCAGGAGGAGGGTCTTAGTGCTGTTAATCAACCTTATTCACTCACTGCTAAATGAGCTAATGGTGGAGAAACAACTTATTGTGACAGGAAAACTGTTTATCTGTTGTCATTGGTAGCTTTGTTAACTAAACTGAGCATTCACAGTTTGAATCTGCACAGCATAGCACAGAGCAAGGGGGAGGGAGGAGGAGCAGCCACATGATTGTGATTGACAGCACTAAAGCCCACCTCCTGCCTCTGATTGGTTGTTTCTAGATTCTAGATAGCACTGGGAGAAGGCAGAGGATATAATTTTTTCACAAATAATCTCTCATGCTGCACTGTCACAAATAGTGACAGTTTCAACAAATATGTAAAAAAATATTTTTTATAAAAGTTACATACTGCAGCTTTAATTTCACTTAGGAGAGGACGGGTCAGGAGGGACATGGTAACATATAACTGTAATTTAGATGCAAGCCAAGGTAAATCTGTGTGAACTGGCTGCAGTCCAGACAGGAGGCTGGTTTTATTATTATTTAATAAAGATTGTTCGAATTTCTGTCAGCAACAAATATAGTGTTTTTGTTGTGTAACTTTAAAAAGAGCAAAGACACAGAGAAATCCCTATGGATTCCCTGGAATGATGCTAACTAGGTTGTTATTGAGCACAGTGTTAGGCCCCCTTCAGGCTGGACCTGAACTGGTCTAGAAAGACATTCACCATTTGCGGAATGTCTTCCTCTTCTCTCTTCTTCCTATGTCCTGTCCAAACTTTTCAGCACAAGTTTGTTTCCTATTTATTTTAGAAGACAAAAAATAATTGAAAAAAGTTTTAACATGTACAAAACAAACATTCATGTGTTGATTAGAGGACAGCAGTCATCGGTAATTATTGCTCTTCTTAGATCTGCAATCCACCTTTCAGTTTCCTCCTTCTACCTGCATATCCAGCGAACAGTAAGGCAGCATCTGTTTTGGGTTTCATTATTTCATTTTTCCTGTCATAACTGCTGAACGAAGGAATACCTACATGTCTGGAAGGTTCAGTTCAAAAATTATATTGAAAATAAACATTATATGTCTGTTCATTCTGACTGCTTTAAAAACCCTTAAGCGCAGACTGACAGACTGCACTGATTGACCCAGGTCTTTGAGTTTCTGATGGGTGTTTTCATTATAAATTACCCTTTGAGCCAGTATAAAAAGGCAGGATATCTAGGAAGAGGCTTGTCCTTGGCACATCATGTCAGATTTACACCCACATAAAAAGGTAAATACTCTGCAAGGCTGCACAGATACAAGCTGCTGATTGTCCTTCCTATTACAGCTTTATGGAAGGTATAATTCATACAGACATCACCCACCAGTGAGCCTTAACTGAGAATTGTCTCCCCTCAGAAAATTATCAGCCCATAGACAATAACCGCCACGATACCTCAACCAGTAAAACTCCCTGCAGTGGGGGGAGGATGATGGAAAATGATCTGCTTTCCAAGTTTTCTGTGTCTTAAAATGGATGCTTTTTTCTGATAATGTTTTATGATGGATGAAGATTAGGCCATCAAAAAAAGTCTTCAACCTCATTTTTTTCAAGAAAACATTCTTCCTCATCATTTTTCACAAAGGAGGATTTGGCACGTTCGTTATGAAGATGATGGCAGCGGAACATCTTAGGTTCATTTCTAATCGAGCGACCAGGCCTTCAAAAGTCTGCATCAGGATTTTCTTTCATAAATATTCAGCGGAGTCCAGAGTGTTGGTCTGAGTTACATGGACTCATCCTGGACATGAATGTCGTTAATTCTGGGTTTTCAGTCATGTTCAGTCTGGTCGATTTCCAGAGTGAAATGATGACAGCAAACATCTTCAGTGCTTCAATGTCAAAACAAGAACTTAGTGCAGAACTTTACAAAGTTTCCTAATGCTCCCAATTAAAAAGCACAATATGAGATCTGATGAAGGTCAATAACAATACTCAGAAAAAATCCTAAAATCAAGCAGAAAAAAAAGTATTTCAGGAGTAAAATGTTTTATTTGCAAACCAAAAAAAGTCAAAAGTCATAATTTGATTTGAAAACAAAATACACCGAGCATAATGGTGAATGAAGGCCTGAGTCCTCGACACGGCCGTTCAGCTGTTAAATAAAGGTCATTGTCGATTGTGTGTGTGTGTGTGTGTGTGTGTGTGTGTGTGTGTGTATGTGTGTGTGTGCGTGTAGGTGTGCCGGTGTGTGTGTGCTTGTATGGAGATTTAGTTTGTGTATTTAGGACAAATGAGACTTTTACTGTGGAAAACCAAGACTTTCATTGTGAAACTTATGTTTCACTTTTGCTGCCATCTGATTTTTGACCAAAGGTCCCAGGGGGCGGGGCCTCTGAGAGCTTCCTCTCATTGGCTTGCATGTTTTTGAGGGACACCTCAATTCCTTAATGTTGTTCCATGAAGAAGGTCAAAAGGTCAGACGTGTTTTTGACAGTTCTTTGGTCTCGCCTATGATGCAGACGTTGGAGTCTGATTGAGTGTGTGGACCGGTGTATTTTATACACGGACTAAGTTCTAAAAGGTGTAATTCATTCACATAGTGAGTGCAGGACAGAGGGATTTGTTAAAGATGAACTAACAGGTATGTGAGAGCCAGAGGTATTGTTGCATGAAATACTTCTTTCATGTATTAAAATGAAAGTTAATTATTTAAAAATCATACCATGTTTTTCTGGATTTTATTAGAGATTGTCTCTCAGAGTTGTGGTGTACCTGTGAGGAAAATCACAGACCTCTCCATTCTTTATCAGTGGGAAGTTTTGATAATTTGATGGTTTATCAAATACTAATTTTCCCTGTTCACGTCATAATCCTCCTTTCACAGTTAAAACAAACTAAAAACTGTTTGTCTTCAGGTAACTACCAGCTGAGCCTCCAGTAAAACTGGGACAATGAAAGAATATGTTGGGAATCTAAAGTCTCAGATTGATCTAACAAGCTGGAACATAAGTGAACAACAATACCTTCACTAGCCTCTGAATGAAATAATGTGATGTAATTAAAATGTTGTAACAACATTATGTGATGCCCAGACTAACTGATAGCATTATGCTGTGGCTCTCCAAACAAACTGCAGGACCACTGAGAGCCTAATGACTGATAACCTGTGTGTTCACAAATAAATGTGATCATTAATGTCTGGATGGAGTCGCCACTAGAGGAGAAGCTCAGTAAGTCTGACTGACTAACAGTGTTGCTGACAGTGTGTGTGACAGGGCACAGGCTCATGGCTGTGGGTCAGCTCCACTGTTTCCACCGTCACATAAAGTGTCCATGTCAGAGGACACGCCTGCAGGGGGCGTAAGATCTCCTTCTCCTCCTGCCACCAAACACTTCATCACTCCTGTTTCTGCTGCAGCCACAGCGCTCTGTCCTCATCGACTAAACTAACTTCCCCAACAAAGAAGTTACACAAACATTCAGGCAACAATAATAATCTTTACAGAGTGGTGGATGCTGCTATCCAGTTGGGATTTTACTGGTTCAGGTGTAGAGATGCAGGAAGGCTTGCTGTGACATTTAACTAATGGCTTAAAACATTTTGTCAGTGTAAGGGTCAGAGCATCAGAAATTAGATGTTTTAAAGTTTTATTTTAGAATAAATAATTTATCAGCATGAGTAAAATATTGTACTTGACACTGAAAACTGAAATATTCAGACATTTTTCTGCTGGCAGGACATTGTGTCATGACCTTCAAAGACATTTTCTGCTTAAAATCATGTTTGATATTTATTCCATTTTAAGACAAAGTGACATTTTTCATTTCTGAGGAGAGCTCAAATCAATAACCTGCACTCTCCTTCAGATAAAACCTACAAAATCAACAAAAACAAGATACAAATGTTTTGCAGATCAAAACAAATATCTGGCAGCTATCAGTCTTTTTGCTGTCCTTCTCACGCTGTTCGACGGCCGTCTTTCTATCTTCGCTCTATGTTAACTGAACACTTAGGAGAGTTTTTCAGTCTGCTCTATAAATCAGAAGACACACATCTCTCCAGACTTAACAAGTTGGTTGCTTCAGGGCTTTTCAGAGCCATGCTGAGATTACTTTATCTCACTTACGTCTTGTCCTACCACAGTTTGTTCCAATGCTCTTATTAACTTGCCAGGCTGTTGTAGCTCTCTCCATGACCTGCCAAAGATAAAAAATCTGTTTACTGTAAATTGCCCCCCACTCCCTCTAAGTTACCATCTGCTGCCCAAATGGCTTCTTTAGCAGCTGCTAAAAATAGACTTCCTGATTGGCTCCTGAGGAGACAGGGGTCCACATCAGCCTGAACCCCCACAGCATTAGTTCATAAATCTGCATATGAGATAGAGTTGTTTTAATCTTCAGCATTGCGCATTAAGGACCTTCCAGAGTATGCAGCGGTTTGAAGTTTTGTCTTGTCAATTATTGCAAATATTATTCTGATATTGTAGCTTTTTATGATTAAGAATATACGGAGAACCATTTGAATCTTGTGTGTCTCTCACTGACCTTACCAAAGCTCTGCACCACCTCCTGCCTGCTGACGGAGGGGACAGCTTTTAAAGAAGGACGGACTGATGGATGGATGGCTATGCTAGCAGAAAACATCCACCCAATGAGATGTGTTGTATATAATCAGACAAATGGTTGGCATTCGGACTTAGGTTTTCATTGAACACAAAATGAAAGTAACATCTTTCTTCATGGTCTCTTCTACGACACTGTGCTTCAGTTTATTGACATTTGTAGTCATTTAATTTTGTGGACCTTGTTTTGATTTCTTGTAAACTTCTGTACAAACTCAATTGGTTCTCACAGGATTTCATTTAATTGTACTCAGAGTAGATTGAGGTTTTATTTAGCTATGGGAAAAATAAATTAATAGATTATGTTAGGAAACTGGTCATTCCAGTGTATCAAATGCAAGGCAGACACACTCCTCCATGAACTGCTGGAGGAAACCAGGCCCTGATGTGCTGCTCTTTAGGGTCTTTTCTCCAGGTGAGGTTTTAACTTGTTTTATTCCCAGTTTTGCGAACCAACTCATGGTGGTACAAGATGACTTGTCAATCAAGTCGTATTGCATGCAAACAACTTGACTGACAGCAGACTGCCTTCATTGATTGGCCCATCGTTTTACATTTCTGGATGAGCAAAGGCAAGACTTGCAGACTCCTCAAACAACAACAACCTCTTAACTACTATTTTCAATCTATGACAAAACTGTAGCAGCTGGTGAGATGGGGAGCTGCAAATTGTTAATTCTGGTCAAACACTGAGGTCCAAAACTTTATATCTTGATGGAAGAGAACATACTGCACCAGCTGGAAGGGGCAAATACACAGAGAAATTTTGGAGAAAGTGGCCTGCTGAGTGTACATGTGTAAAATAACATCCCAGCTCCGGCGTGCTCTCAGCCCACTCAGTACGTATTACTTACTGTCCATGTTGGTTTAGTTCCATCTTGGGCAGAACCAAACCAAACATTAATGGGCTGGACTGAGACTTGAAAACAGAGACAGGACTCCAGTCACTGTCAGAAAAGTGATGTTTAATGGATTTTTGGATTCTGCAGGTGAGGCAGTCGGTGTGTGTCTGGTCAGACTGGTCAGCTTATTCAAAGGTAACACAGGGTTACAAAAAAAATTTTTTCTGAAAATTGTTTGTCTTTTGACAACTGATTTATTACAAGCATCCACTACTGAATCCAAAAATAACATCCATTTCTATCAATCAGGTCACATTTTTATGCTAAGTTCATTTTTAAATCCGAGGTTTTTGTCTAAATGTATTATGGATAATTACATTTTTTTTACATTATCGGTTTATTTTTAATAATATTTCTCATCCGAAATAGATTTTTAAGACATAAATTGTTTTCTAACACAATTTATTGATGAAATGTTACAAACATCGGTTACTGTAAATGTAGTAGTCCACATTGATTAATTAATTAATGTAATGGACATGTGAAGTGCTTGTTACCGTCATCATTTAGTGTAGTCGAGTGAGTGAGAGGTACAGAGGCAAACAGGTGGCCGTTGTGCAGCAGAACACATTTCAGCGATCGCTTGGAGCTGTCAATAAACAGCCTCCAATCTTTGGGTTCGCATTGTGGCACTGCAGGCGTAGAAGCTCCGCAACATCTGCACAGTACAACAAGTCCTTCTCTTGAGAGAAGAAGCTGAGGTACCCTTGATGCCTGTTGCCATAGAAGGTGATGCAAGCACTGTCAGAGAGGAGGTTCTTTTCCTTCAATCTGGATGCCAACAGTTCAGCTAAGGATTTTGACAAGCCAAGATCGCAAACTAGATCGTTCAGCTTATTTTGGGGAAAAGGATGTGGAGCATCACTGTCAAAAACCACTTTTCTTCATCTTAACTTTTTCATTAACTTGTAGTCTGAATAAGTAAGTAATTTTATTTCTAGAACGTGAAATAAATAAAATTGAATTGAAATAAAAAATGCATGTAAACAGAATCGTAAAAAGTCAAGAGTTGCCTATGGCTCAAAAAGTTGACCTGATGGAGCAAAACTAATGTGATTTTTGGATTCAGCTCATCAAAACACTACTAAGTCAGCTGAAAAAACTTAGACATTTTTTTTGTTGTTGACCAGTGATTCAGGAAGGAACAAAGAGGGTACAGGAGCAAACAATTTGGTTGGTTTAGAAAGTTTTTTTCTCCTAACTAATGAAATTATGAAATTAAAGTGTTTTTATTTTTGGATTTCTTCAGATTTTGTCACAAATTACATTTTCTTTGATGATGTAAGACATTTCATTGTGACAATTTAAGAAACATAACAAAAGCAAAACAAAGGTGGAACTTTGTTGCTCCACCTGTTCATCCATCTGAACTTCTTGGTAATTTTACAGGTTTGGTTTTCATAACAAACCTAACAGAGACGGCTTAGATATGAAAACCGATCCCATATTTAGGTAAAGATCACGTTTTGGACAATCTGGAAAACACTTTGTTCCATTTTACGTAGAAGATTCAACAACCACCAAATAACACTTCAGGTTACATAGCATGAAAAATGATAAACATGTCAAATTTCCATTTACACACAATGATGCTTGGTGTCATTGTGGTGGAAAAGGGGCTGCCAGTGACATGATAATAATTTAGTAACAATGAAAACAATCATGAAGTATATGTAAAAATAATTAGAACACAGAACAATAAAATAGTGTCCATGAAAATGGATTCTATTCTTATATCTTTGAGAATCCCCCCTCCATCTGATTTGATTAGGATAAAAATATTGTGATGTTAACGCCCTCAGAAGTACATGTGTTAAAACAGAGTCAGCAGTGTTTCCTTTGTTGATGTGTTAAGCACCGCTCCATGCTCTGAGCGTTCGCCTCATCTTCAGGAGCTGTTTAGTATTCTGTGGGTGTAAACAGGAGTTTGGTGGGGCACTGGGTGGCAGAGCGGACCACTTTGTCATTAATGTGCCCATTGGTGTTATAATGTGCCTAATGACATCACTCTCAGATGGCATGCTGCGAGCTCGACCACAGGGAGCCCGGCTCAAACGTCTGCAGGCTCTGACGCCTCCCGTCATCAATCCCACATGTCTTTCCACCAAAATCTGAAGCCTCCAGATAATGTCTTTCACGGTTCAGCAGACTTACAGGGTTTTCCCTCCTGCCTGGCCTTGAAATGGGCAAATTAATAGTTCCTTTGAAACAAATTGGAATTACACCCCTCGATGCCTTAATGTCAGAATGTGTGCACGCTGACGTCCCAGGTCTCACTGCTGATGGAATGTGAAGATCTGATAAATACAGTGTACAGAGGGAGGGGGTGTGAAGATATGCAGGACCCCCCATGCACAGGGAGTGAAGCAAGTGCTCAGCATGGAAAGCAGCAGCTATTGTCTGAGCAAAGGGAAGAATGGAAGTGTTCCATCTTCAGCTTTAAGGGGGGAATCTGGGAGCTCTGAGATATGAGACTGAATGATGGGCTGAACACCAACATGGTGTTAGTTTGTCACACAAAAACAAACATTTTAATTCTGCTTACTAATAGCATAATGCCACCTGCCATTCTACTGTACATACCAGACAAGCACTTTTATTTGTACTTTTCATGTATAAATGGGATTTTAGCTCTAGACATGAGATGACTCCTTGCATTTTTTAAAAGTTAAGAAGCTACAATTTTCTGTCATAACCATCCCGATGATGTAAACTCTTTTTATTGAGATGCTGCTGTTTTCAGTGCTTTCTCTGCCTGTTTCAATATTGAGTATTGCAACAGTGCCCAACTCCCATGTGTGGCTGTGCACTGCCTGTTGGGTGGCTTAAACAATGATACTTAGCTTCCCTTTGCTTTAAACAAACACAGAGTTAACACTGTGTTAAAGCCACAGCTGGCAAGAACAACATGTTTGTGACTGTAGGCTGGTTAGCTTGAACCAGTTAATCCGATTATTATGTTTGTCAAAAGGTTTGATTTTCTATCAAATAATCACCTTTACTTCAAGATTGTTTCTAATTTTATTTTAGTGTTATAACTGGAACAGTGAAAAACAGTGGAAGGAACAATTGTTGCTGCTCTGTTTCAGGAGGGACTACAGGGCCCGGAAGCTTGTTTACACTCACTGCTACAATGATCTGGTTTCACCAGGGGAAAATGAATGATCACATTGTCCCTCATCCTCTGATCAGTTGTTGGGTGAACAGTCCAGCCTGATTTTTGGTTCAGATCTGCCAGTGGCGATCCTAACTGCATCAGATCTAATCTCTGTGAGGCAAAGATATAATTGGTGCGATCAGGAAGCATGCAAGATCAGGAAGTCAGACATGGAATGCTTGAAGACTGTGACTGATTGAAAACAGATGATCTGGCAGTGACTGCAGGGCAGCAGGTGATATGGGCAACTGTCCAAGTGGCATTAATCAGCAATCTGTAAACTGGGTCGGCAGGGCAGAGCAGAGAAACACATAAACAACTTGGGGGAATATTAAATATGGTGGAGGTACTCCTCAAGACCTCTTGATGCCCCTTTGACCTCAGAAGGGAGACTTGATAAATAAGGAGCATTACAAGCCAAGTGGTAAAAAACAAAGAACAGTTCTCACAAACTCAGACTGGTTCATGGCTTAGAGCCGTTCAAAAGAATCAAATCGCTGGTGAACTACACATCAAAACTCTCAGCAGGTATGACTGGATGACTCTGATCATCAGTCGTCCTGGAGTTTTCTTTCCACTGGTATCTTCAGGAATATGAGTGACCCAGTTTTAAGCCACTAATCCATTTTTCTTTTCAAACTAAATCCTTTGGTAAGCTAACTGCAGGCGTTACACTTTGAGCTCATGAGATTTCAGGGTGGCAGTAGAAGTTGGAACCTGAACATCTTGGTGGTCAGACCCTCTGAAACACAGACAGTCCATGGGTCACTGGGGCAGAAGTGCTGTGGAGTGATGACTGGCCTCTCTAGACTTGCCTTGGTGATGGAGAGCTGAACTCAGGTTGGAGGTATTATGCTTATTTTCTAAACCAGAAGAAAACAAGAGATCAACATCAAATAAGTCTATAACTAACACAAAAGAAATAAAAACAAAGAACATGAAGCTTTACGAAGCCTCATTCAGTCTGGAAGACTATTCAGCCTCATCTGCACCATCCAATCACTGCGTCACACACTTCAGCTGCAGCCAATCACCATCAGACCTCGCCTCATCGTAACCAATCATTGAGCCAGCCTCCATTCATAAAGACCTTCATCTGAGGCTCCATCTGCTCCCATTGAGCTTCAACCCACCTCCATCTTTCCTCCACCCTCATCCTCCTGGTTCCTTCATGCTTCCATCGTCTCTTCATCCTCCACCACCAGCATCCGGCCCCGGGAGGAAGACGTCTCTAATCTTCAGCCTAAGAAGCTCATCCATGTTTATCACATTTCACAGCACCTATGTCTTCTGCTGGGGTCCGAGTACCAAAACTTTGATTCATTCATGTCAAAAAAAAAACTTTATAATCGCAGCTTTTTCTTTGTGAGTCTCTCCAGGTTGAATTGAAATTTTGTGACTGAAATGTCACAAGTTAAATTTATTTCATTTGCTATAAATTGAAATGCATGATAAAACTTGTTAAACTGTCTGAGACGAGACCTGTCACACTGAAGACAGTTGATGGTGAACCTGGCTGAGAAGACAGAACCTTTGTGCTTTGTACTGTAATGCTGACTGTGCTTCCACTATGAATTGTGATGAAAGATATTTCTGCATATATCTGTAAGTGAAGCTTAGATGGCTCTAGGGGTCAGCATCAATCAGCCTGTAAATGCAGCTGAAAGCAACAAAGATCTCAGTCTGATGTGCCAGTGAGTCGGTTACTGAATTGCTGATCGGATATAAGTAATACAAAAATCCAAATATTTACACTACTGTGGTCTCAAGTCAAACACAAGAATGGCGACTGCACAACTACAGCTGCATCTCAGCAGATGTCGTTTACTTTGGTAATTCAATCCAAAGATCTAAATTTCTATATCCAGTTTTTATTTGTTTGAATTTTGATGAGATTGGCTCAGAGCTAATGAAAGCCACAACTGAGTTCCTAAGATAATTACAAAATATAAATTTCTCATCCACTTGCTGAGCATATGTTCTCAGCACTTCCCCTGAATCAAATATGTATCCGAAAACCCAGCAATTCATTTATCACAATAATTTGAAAAAGAAATGCTTTCTACATGCAATATTCATTTTATCTCGGGGCGGATTTCACAGTCATCTCCTGCTTTCTGCCAACCAGTCCAGCTCAGATGAGCAGAAATTCAGAAAGTAAACATAAACATGGAAATGGGCTTTTGAACACAAAGATATTCAAATTGAAAAGTTGTTCGTGGGTACTAAGTGAGCACACAAGTCCTTCCAACTCTGAAACCAAGCATCCCAGACCACAGGGGAAAATCTTACAAAAAAAACAACTTTCCAACCAGAAACAGTAGGAAGGAAAATTTTAAAAGAATAAAGGAGAAGAAAAGTAACAGCGATACATTCTAGTTTCCAGAATTTTCCACTTCTTTGAACCCCAAAATGTGGGAGGAGTCAAAATGGCTATTTTCCCATCTGTCTTCTTTTCTATTAAATCCTAGATGACCTTCATTATTGACAGGCCTGGTGAGAAAATTTAAATGAGTCACTTTTATCTGTAATTACCCCACTGTTATTTAATTAGCTCAGGTAGATAAAACATATTCTGTTTGAATGTTGATCAGTCTGGTTGTTGCTGCGAAAGAAACAGAAGGGATGTAGAACACATTCTGCTGTGCAGAAGTCAAGATTCACGAAGAAAAAATACGATTTTTAAACAGGTTTTACATTTTCAAATATTAATAACTTCATCATGTTGTCGTAGCAGTGGTTTGCTCCACAGAGAAGCTGCACTAGTTAAGTTCAGCGTAGTTCTTTGGCAGAAGGTCAGGCTTCTGCTTCTTCCTTATTATTTGATGTGACTTTAGTATTAGCTCTCTTTGGTCACAGCTCTGCAATCAGTCAATTTTACCCTCAGGCCAGGAAAATCAAACTCACTTAAAGCTGCAAATGTTACATCATCTGTAGAGAATAACAAAAAATTATATATTTTTTGATAAATATCTGTTATATGAAATATGCTGTCATTTTAATTGGGCTTTAAATTGAAGAAAAACATTTGCAAAAACAGGATGGACCCATTTTCTTTTACTGGATGCTGGTGTTTGTGGGAAGTCATGTAAACAAAAGAATTTACCTTTCAACATAATGACAAAAAAAAGGACTAGCACTATCACATTGTTGTGGAAATTTAATGCAGGAAATATTACACAATTAAAAAAATAAAATAATAATTTCTAAACCCTGCATTTGTTATTGCATCTGAATGAAAAATGACTGGGTCTGCATGATCTTAGCCAAATTATTTTAGCCATCATGGCCATGATCTATTCTTTCATTATACTGTCCTACACACAATCAATCTCTCCTGATATGTTCTCTCTCTTTCTCTTTCTGTTTCTTGCTGTGTCCACAACAATACAGCAGAGCTTTTCCAAGCAAATAAGGTCAGAAAACTCAACGATTCATAGTTTCATATATTTATTTTGCATTGGTATCTATTATATATAAGAAAACATTTCTCCCCATCAAATCCATTGGCACTTTAAAGGACTGAAGTTCTGACAGGTTTTCAGTTGGACAGTGTCTCTGGTCAGACTGAAGGACTCAGGGTAAGTCTCAAAAAATAAACTCTTCATGTCTGATTCCCTTTGCATTAGTTGAAAAACACTGTAGAAAGAGGAAGGGATCTGAGGTCTGACCACTGCTCCTGGAAAACATTCAGCTGCACAACGTAAATGTGAGATGATGACAAAAAGCCCAAACATGAAGCATGTCTGAACCTCAGACCACAGGCAGTTCATACCTCTGGCTAATTTTACTTTTTCATAGCTCATTAATAAAGTTTTTAAAAAAGTGTGTACACTAGTAAGATTCCAGATTAGTGTTACAGGTGACAAGAGAAGCCTGTACATGAAAAGAAAATATGATGAATTTATGAATAAGCTAAAAGAAGAGAGTAAAAATCATCAAGTCAAATGTCAAAAGAAATGCATCTGAAGAAAGTTCTGCCATTCTGTGCTAGCACTTCATTCTGTAAACGGGACACTCTGCAGGAACACACATCATTAAATTATGAAAATAGACTGTTTGGAAAGAGGTGGAACTGCTGCAGGTGTCTGTCTGTCTGATGTAATGGGGTTAACTCTGCTGGCTCACTTCCTTCAGACTCTCCTCCAGAAGAGGACTTTAACTCTTCTGGAGTTAAAATTGCAGCTCTAGCAATAAGACATACAAACTCCACCCATGAAACATACAAAACAATCACAGCTCATCTAGTTTTCTTCAGGAATACTAAATGTTGAGGAGCAGAAGCTAACAGAAATGGCTGAGTGGAAACTTTGGGAGGCTAGTAAAAAGTTCAAATGTGCTGCAGTGTGAACATAAAAGGCGAAGGCTGGATCTGAAGGTGGGGAGCGTCTGACCCGGGATCAGTTTGGACTGTCCGGCGTTGCTACTTCCTGTTTGACAGAGTCATCCTCCTGTGGCTGCTCTTCATACTCCTGCAGAGACATCGCAACACACGTTAGGTCCTTTAGAGGAAACATTCTCTGGCAATAACCACAAAATGAATGTGAGCAGGGCGGCGCATGGCATAGCGGTAGAGCAGGTGGGCTGTAAACACAGAGCTCCACACAGCACTGGAGGGTCCATTTGTCAACCTTTGGAACCCAGTTCCTGTCTGATTACAGAAAATAAAGGGCACTAGTGCCACAAAAACCTTAAGAAGTCATTAAAATGCACAATAAGAGCCTAATAAAATCAGAATCCCCATTCCAGTGAGGCTCATTTGTCAGACTGAAAGTACCTTTTAAAAATATCAACACTTAAGCAGGTACTAAAGATTCTTTTCATTAAGCAAAATTGTAAAATTGTTTTTCTTTATTGGCCAGATATGATATTGTAATCCTAAATGTCGTAATTCGCTGTAAGCAGAGAATCATAAATAATAGAAATAAAGACTTAAAACTACCAGTATCTGTCTGTGTGGAATTACTCTATATTATGTGTTTCACTGTGTGAACTGAGTTAGCAAAATAATTAACTTTTCAATATTTTAATTTATTGAAGGGTCTGTACAGTCATGGCCAAAGGTTTTGAGAATGACACAAATATTATATTTTCACATGATCTGCTGCCCTCTGGTTTTCATGTGTGTATGTCAGATGTTTTCATCACATACAGAAATACAATTGCAATTATATTATGAGTAACAAAAGTTTTTATTGACAGAATGAGTTAATGCAGCAAGTCAATATTTGCAGTGTTGACCCCTCTTCTTCAGGACCTCTGCAATTCTCCCTGGCATGCTCTCAATCAACTTCTGGATCAAATCCTGACTGATATCAGTCCATTCTTGGACAATCAATGCTTGCATTTTGTCAGAATTCCTAGGTTTTTGTTTGTCCACCCGTCTCTTGATGATTGACCACAAGTTTTCAATGGGATTAAGATCTGGGAAGATTCCTGGCCATCAGTGGCGCAAAAAGTGGGTATGCAGGGTATGCAACGCATAGGGGCGCAGCACCAGAGGGGGCGCCAAAACCCCGTCTGGAGGGGGCGACACTGCCTATGATGTTTTCCCATACACTTCACCTATCGTCGCGTCGGGGGGAGGGGCGCCGATTTATGTTTTCGCCTCCACCTAAAAAATGTGTAGTTGCGCCACTGCTGGCCATGGACCCAAAATCTATAAGTTTTGTTCCCTGAGCCAGTTAGTTATCACCTTTGTTTTATGGCAAGGTGCTCCATCATGCTAGAAAAGGCATTGTTCATCACCAAACTGCTCTTGGACGGTTGGGAGAAGTTACTCTCGGAGGACATTCTGGTACCATGGCTGTGTTTTTAGGCCAGACTGTGAGAGAGCCGACTCCCTTGGCTGAGAAGCAACCCCACACATGAATGGTTTCAGGATGCTTTACAGTTGGCATGAGACAAGACTGGTGGTAGCGCTCGCCTCGTCTTCTCTGAACAACCTGTTTTCCAGATGTCCCAAACAATCGGAAAGGGGATTCATCAGAGAAAATGACTTTACCCCAGTCCTCAGCAGTCCACTCCCTGTACCTTTTGCAGAACATCAGTCTGTCCCTGATGTTTTTCCTGGAGAGAAGTGGCTTATTTGCTGCCCTCCTTGAGACCAGGCCTTGCTCCAAGAGTCTCCGCTTCACAGTGCGTGCAGATGCACTCACACCTGCCTGCTGCCATTCCTGAGCAAGCTCTGCACTGCTGGTAGCCGGTCCCGCAACTGAAACACTTTTAAGAGACGGTCCTGGTGCTTGCTGGTCTTTCTTGGGCGCCCTGGAGCCTTTTTGGCATCAATGGAACCTCTCTCCTTGAAGTTCTTGATGATGCAATAGATTGTTGACTGAGGTGCAATCTTTCTAGCTGCCATTCTCTTCCCTGTTAGGCCACTTTTGTGCAGTACTATGATGAATGCCCGTGTTTCTTTAGAGATAACCATGGTTCACAGAAGAGAAACAATGATGCCAATCACCACCCTCTTTTTAAAGTGTCCAGTGGTGTCATTCTTACTTAATCATGACAGATTGCCCTGTCCTCATCAACATTCACACCTGTGTTAATGGAGCAATCACTGAAACAATGTTAGCTGCCCCTTTTAAGGCTGGGCTGCAATGAAGTTGAAATGTGTTTTGAGGAATAAAGTTCATTTTCTAGGCAAATATTGACTTTGCCATTAATTGCTGTTAAGCTGATCACTCTTTATAACATTCTGGAGTATATGCAAATTGCCATTATAAAAACTGAAGCAGTAGACTTTGTAAAAATTAACATTTGAATCATTCTCAAAACTTCTCGCTATGGCTGTATAACAACTATTCATTAAGACATATTCAATTAAAATATTTCAGTTTATTTTCTAATATGGAAACATTTGGGGAACAGATTACTGTTAATATGTGAGGGAAGGATTTCTTGTATTTGTTGTTAAAGGAAGTTTGCCTCACTTCTTGTTATCCTGAATCCACATAACATCCTGCTGCCACCTTTCCACCAAAGACTGGCTCTAACTAACTCGATTTTCCACATTATTACTTACAATGTAAATGCTTTTCCAGTAAATATTTAGAACTTCAGCTATCAGTGTATAACTCAGCAGCCAGACAATAATAAAACAGAGCTAGCTAAATCTATAAAAGCAAAAAATGCAGAAAATTGTTTACTGTGAGCAAAGCCAAAGCTTTGAGTTTTGACAGATCGACTCTCTGAGGGAAAAGGCCCGGCTTGTAATTTGCCACAGTGATGCATGGCTGCTTGTGAAAACAGTTCTAGTTAAAATGAAGAGCGTTGCTACTCTGATGTGCAAAAGCGAGTCCTTTTCTTCTGACGACTGTCACCAGAATACTTGGTATCAGTGACCCATGCAGTGGTTCATTTCAATTTCAATTTAGTTTATCTATATAGTGCAGACTCAGAACGAATGGTGTCTCAAGGCGATTTACTAAACAAGAAACAAATTAAAAACACTCATTTTAATCCACACATATACACAAATTCAGTCAACTGCAATTTGATCCTGATTGTAAAACAATGCTGTAAAGTTCAGTTTACTATAGAACCTGGTAAAAAATGTTCTGTGAAAGCAAAAGTGAACCAACTGCAGTCAGTCAGCATCCATCCTGCTTCTGTGGGCAGCAGACTGCATGGTGCTGTGACCTCCAGAGGTCACCAGCACTTCCCCAGCTCATCCACTGCGACTGACTGAGGCTTGTGTGAAACACAGGGAGCTGAACTGAAATGGGTTTTTTTTTGGGTTTTTTCACAGTACCTACAGGCAGCTTTGATTCAGACACTGAGGAAAAAATGAGTGCTGCAAATAAATACTGAAGGTCCAACCAGACAGAGGAAACGTTTAGATGGACAACATCAGTGAGTTGTGAGGTGGAACTGTTGATCATGTTGCCATGGTAACAGCTTTAGCTATGGGGTGGGTCCTGTGTCTATCAGGCTTGTGCGCGAAAGGCTTGTTTCATAATCCTTTTCAAGAAGTGTTTTACACAGACACACATTGTCTTTGGTGTTTAAGGTTCACGTTCAGAAACTTCCCCTACTCCAAAGCTTGGTCCTTGGGTAACATATAAGACAAGTTGATTTGTACAACACATTTCAGCAACAAGGCCACTCAGAGTGCTTTACACAATAAAACATAATACAGTAACCAATTATGAAAGATCTCACTGAGACATTAGTCCTCTAATCCTGTAAATGTTCTTCAGGCGATAGAAGGCCGACTTTGTAACTGTCTTTATGTGACTGTAGGTTCAGGTCTGAGTCCATCACTATCAGACTTCAACTTGATCATAAGAACTCAATCTTTCCTTTATTGTGTTTTTAATAAGAAGAGAGAGGTTGTTTTGCATGTTTTCCTTACAACAGTCTTTTTTGGTAACTAAATTATGTATCTTTGTAACAATCTAAAATATCATTATTACCATGCATGCTGCTAGTATATAATCACACATATAGTCATCACCCAGTGAAACATCCACTGGCCACAGCAGGTTATTGGTGTGCCAGGGAGGTTTATTTTACAATAATTTATCTTTTCTTGGAAAAAAATCGAAAAGAACCAAGTATAATTTATTTATGTCAGTATTATCTGTTGATTGGTTTGCAGGTGAATTACCTCACAGTGATGTGCTCGGCTAGTGCATCCAGATGGTGACACTGTAAATGTAAATGTGCATTTTAAATGCAACAAAGAAGAATGTGAAATGGAGAGAGCAGGAGCCAGCTGATTTAGAAAAGCAGCCAAAGTGAAAGTGACAGAGCTGCAGCGGTGATTAAACAGCTCTGACAGATACAATTACCCCCCCTCCAGAGGTTAATAGACACATCTACACACTAGAATGTGTGATCACCAGGTTAGGATCTGCAGCCCACGGCGCCCTATGAATCGCCGACAGCTAGACGAGAGCAGACAATAGTTGGGGGCTAATTTTCTGTCAGTCAAGAAGGGCCTGACTCCCATGAGTAGTTTTGTTCTACTTACATATAAAGTCACTGCTCTGAAATTTCACATTTTATTTAATCATGCTGTGAACTGTGAATAAAAATATACTGGATGTTAAATGTCCCATAATGGTGTTTATTGCGTTCCTTTCATGCCCTTATTGTGTTAAAGAAAACATTTTGTCAGACACGTTTCAGAGTTATTTACTAACAGCAGATCATGATTCCGATTTCCACCAATTTACTAATTAAATATAGAATGCTTGTCTCTTTTCTGCTCACAAGTTTTCAAATAACTGATTTTTTAAAAATCAGACATCTTCTAAATATGAGATTTGGGAAATTCTTCAGTTACCTTAGCATGTAATTCTAAGGTAACTGAAGAATTCAGTGATTCAGCCCTGTTCAATCCGCTTTAATCCAACTCTGGGTGGTTGGTCTAGAAAGTCCAGTTCGTTTGGAAAAGTGTGAATGTGTAGTCAAACTCTGATGCAAACTCTGGTTCTCAAACTTCGGTCTAGGTTCTGTTGAAGTGAACTCTGGTGCAGTTAGAATGTATGTATGAACACCAAGCGAAAGAGAGAGCACTCCAAATGTAGGAAGTGGACTTATTATATTATAAACATAAGATGAGTAAACCTGACCCCATGGTGTTAATATGAGATCTTTTGCTTTAGGTCAGAATGGAGGAGATGGTAACAGCTAATGGAAATAGACACTTTAGGAATTTAATAGAAAAGACCTTATTGGTCACATGCCACTCTATTTCTTGAACCCTACATAACAAACTCTCATAACAAAATGCAATATCAATCTGGAGACTTTGGTATAATTACCTCCTGCTGCACTTGTTGCACCCATAGGCCTGTTACGATGACAACGTTTATTGGGTATTGGTAAATTTCTCAGAAATAAAAAGAAAGAAAGAAAGAAAGAAAAAAGTACACACCATAAATAAAATGGAATAATGATCTCACTGTAAACAAAATATATTAATCATCGGAATAAAAATGATCAAACTCATAATTAATTAATTGCTTATTGCGACAGTCTTAGTAAGAGGTGGACAATGACAATTAAAAAGTGAACTTCTGCTTTGTCAGCGAGCCTATTTAGCTGAATTAGTAAATGACACTAATCTATTCAAGTAGTGAATCAAAAGCAAGTTTCAAACATCATAGCACATATTTTCATAATATAACAGCGTTAAGTTATATTAACACTGTAATTAATATGTGTTAAGTTATATTAATGCATATCTTCAACATGCGTTGTTACCGCATGTTGCAGATAAAGATGAGCCTAACGGTGCCCGTCATATTTTCTGCCAGCAGAGTTCTAAGGCCACGTCTAGAACCCGTAAATTAGTGTTAGGGTAAATGCAGAGACTGGCCTCTAAATCTTCTCTTACTAAAAGAAACTTGGTGGTGCTTCTGGAACAGTCTTGATATGCGGCCTCCCTCAAGAAAAATTTGCCATTTTTTCCTGAACTCTGTTGCTTTGTGGTGTTGGTCTGTGGAGCCGATATAAATCTGAGTGCAGGATGACGCATCGTGAACTCCCCCATCGTATACACTTGTGCCATCTACCAAATCTCCCAGACATGTCTGCCAATTTTCCAATTACCTGTGGTGCCATTCATTATCAGAGGGCCAGTCACTTCTTAAATGGGAAACAAGAGGAGAGGAGGGGCTAAACCATGCTAACTACCTCATAAACCCAGAGAACTGCCTCCCATGCCTCCTTCTGTTCTGATTTAGTGGCTGTCCCTGGGGGAAGAATGACGGAGGTTCGTGTGGCCCCTGAGGGCCTTTGCTGGATTTCTTATGTGCTCTTTATCCTTGCCACTCCAACCCCTCAGCCACCTATCATTCCTGCCTGTGCCTGAGGGAAAGTAGGCGAGTGTCAGTGCTGCACTGCTTCACTGGTGCTGGTATTATCCTGCTGTCTGGCTGCCTACAGAACCCACCATCCCCTACCCCCACCCCACCCTCCTGTCTGGGAATGAAGAGTCGCACAGTCCTAATCTTTGTGTCTCTTCGAATCTCAGTAAAGCGCCGGGCTGAAAGAGAAACTGCATCTGAAAATTGCATCCAGATAAAGCCCACTGTTTACCTTTTTACACTTATGGTTAGGCTTTTATGGTGGCTCTGCAGAAATTGCCTCTGCAACATGCATATCTGAATGGTACAAGAGATGGAGAAGATGAGCAATTATATTTTAAATGCAGCCATCATCCAGCAAGTATGAAAAGCTTTCTGAGTAGGAGTACTTGCTGTTTGAGGGCACAAGATAAACACAAAGTCTTTACTCTGACAGCATTATCAGAGCATATGGAAACAGCCAGATGTTGTTATCACAGACACAGCACAGGTGAAGTTCCTTAATGCTGCATTTCTCAAGTCAAAAGGTACCTATTTGTGGCAGCACCTTGTTTGGTTTAGTCCACTCTTTGAAGAAAGAAACGTCTAGTCATTCAGCGGTAAAAAGCACTAGTCTGACTATGAACCTGGTAGTTTGGAATCTGGAAGCTAATTCCTAGTGTTCATCAAACCCTTGAATGTTCTGGAAGAGTTGCAGATATTTGTGTAATAAGTGAGTAAATTTCTTCTAATAACTTTCTTCTTTTCACTCTTGTTCAAATCACATGCAGAGATTTTTACTTTATAAGACCACAATATCAATATCTATACTGACAGAGCAATAATATAAACAGTGTAGGCTCCAGGGTGTAATGTATCAAAAGACATAATAAAATGATCAGGTCTTTACCATCATCTAATATTATTAAATCTACCCTCAAGCATACAACATATTCCACACTGGTTATTAAACAGATGAAGCCAAAATGAAAAGACTTGAGGAATTCCTTTCTGTAGCAATAATGTAAAGCAGTGGATTTACTCTCTAAGTCATCTAGAGTTGGTAGGTATGCACACCAAAGTGTGTATGGGGGTGTGTATGTACATTTGTGAGAGCAACTGGGTAAATGTGGCTTATTATGGAAGAAAAAGTCAAAATAAATGAATAGAACTCTCTCTAGTTTATGCCAAAGTTCAAACAATTGATGGCAACATCAGTATCTGCTGATGAAACGGGGTTGATAACAAGAGCCAATGTTTATTTATTATGGAGGGGTCATGTCACAGTGGTAGTGATGCCGCAAAGGATTGTGGGTAGTTTAATGGAAAAGAGAATAAGTGGTGTAGTCAGGTGAAATACACACACACACACACACACACACACACACACACACACACAACACACACACACACACACACACACACACCACACACACACACACACACACACACACACACACTTTGGTAACTATTTGGCTACTGGTCAGAATGGCAATATTAATATCAGATATTAATTTGCCCACATTTTCATATGGGTGCATCCCTACTGTGGTTACAGAAGTCTTCATGGTTAATCATGTAAGGTGCTAAATTCCTGTAGCATGTTAATTGTGCTGAATAAGGGCGGCGCCTGACCCTCTCTGCTGCTGTTTAACACAGCATCACAATTTTGGATTTATTTATTTTTAAGAAAATATATTCCTTATTTTCACTCTTATGTGAATATGCAAATAAAAAACTCATAAGACCCATAATAACAAAAAACAAGTTTCTAAAAAAAAGAATTTCATCTTCACAGTTTCTCTTTGTAATTTGCTGTCTCTTTTAAAACAACCTGTTTAACCTCTGCAATCAGGCAGACTGTCATCACATCAACGATGAATAACAAATCTAATGATTTTCAAGAGACCTGATATAATTACTGGTCTGAAGCTCACCGTTCTTCATGGGTGAAGAACGTGAGGCGCCTGGCGCAGCCAGAGTGGCTCATCCAGGGAAACAGCTGACTTGAAGCAGCAGCGCTCTGCCTCCTCCTGCTACAACACAGTTAAGGCGCTGAGCTGTGCATCAGTAGCCCGTACTACAGAGATATGCGTTCTGGGGAAAAGGCGTGAGAGACGCTGCCTCTCTGAAGAGCCTGCAGCTGCTGATGGGCTGTGACATTGCGGGATATCTCCATCCCTCTGAGGAGATAAAGGAGACGAGCAGAGCAGAGAGAGGAGGAGGGCAGCACATTCCTATAGGCTGCCACAGCCGCTGGCACTAACACATACATATATGATAATGAAATGCCACGTCTTTCATTGGAGGTAGACACTTTAAAGGGCACTAGCAGAGAGTTGTTCCTGTTCTGTGATGCATAAAGAGAGAAAGAGAGCTCAGCCTGGGCTCTAGGTGGCATCAAAGACCAGGACAGCCAAACTCATGACTGCTGCTACAATAAGGCCAACAGAACCAGCCAAAAACACACCCACACACGCACATGCACATGCACCCACCCCAGCAAATCTTCAGAAACTTGAATTAAAATTCTGCTGCAAAGGAATCATAATATATAACACAGTGTGCACTTCAGTAAGCTTCCCTGCCTTTATCAAGGCCGTACAGTCCTCAGAAGAATTAGCAGTTAATTAGTGCGACTTGCTTTCTTATCATGTTTTCTGCTTCCATTATGTTTATTTGTGTCAGTGTCTTACGCTGCAAAATGTGCATGCAGAAGAAGCTGTGCTGCATGGACCCCTCTAACCTTTACCGGCCAACAGTTTAATAAATCCAGTACAGAACAGAAAATCCAAGCAGCAGCTGAGCTCTGGAGAGCTGCTGGGTAATCCTGGCTTTAGCAGCTAAAAAACTAAATTACTTACAAAAAGAGCTTTAAAATGTTTATTTAAAATCCAATATGCATAATAATAATAATTAAACTACTACTAGTACTACTTAGGTTAAAAAATAACTAATGCTAACCAAAGGTTTGGAACAATTTATAAATAACACTAAATGCAAAGAATTTATAATATTAAAAAAATCATAGTCACACATATTCAGCTTTTGTATGGTATAAAACAAAAAAAATTAAAAAATAAAAATATTATTAATAAATAATAATTAATAATAATAAATAAAATATTATTTTAAAAATAAAATAAACAACTATTGGTGTAAAATAAAAATTGATTTACATTAATTTTAGGAATTAAATTGCATTTTTCATGAACACATTATTGTACTATCTAATAAATATCCACTTTCCTAATTGCTTAAATTCTCATCTTAAAATATTTAATGCATTTCAGAAATATGTCTCCATATTATACAGTGAGGAAAATAACTATTTGAACACTCTGCGACTTTGAAAGTTCTCCCACTTAGAAATCATAGAGGGTCTGAAATTTTCATCTTAGATGCATGTCCACTGTGAAAGACATATAACTATTGCAAATAAGCAAATAAGTGTCATCGGCCAGGGAAAACAGCAGCAGTTGATGACAGAAATATTGTGAGAGCAATGAAAAAAATCCCAAAGCATCAGTAGTGACATCAACAACAACCCCACAGTGAAGGTATCATAATATACTGTTTGAAGACTCCGAGGGCAGAAATATAGAGGCAAACCACTCATCAGTAGTAAGAATCACAAGACCAGATTGCAATTTGCAAAGTAGTATAGAGATGAGACACAAAAGTTCTGGAACACAATCTGATGGACTGATGAATTTCTACCAAAATGATGGAAAGGCCAAAGTCTGGATAAAGAAAAGAACTGCTTTGGATCTGAAGCACACAAGCTCATCTTTGTGGAGGTAATGTCATGGCTGGGCGTACGTGGCTGTTTCTGAACAGGTTCATTCATTTCTATTAATGATACAAATGAAGATGGTAGCACCAGAATGAATTCAGAAGTGTACATAAACAATTTACAGAGAAATGCATCCCAAGTAATTGGGAGGAATTTATCATGCGGCAGGACAACGACCCAAAACACATATAAGGACTTCATCAGGGAAAAAAGTGAGAGGCTTTAGAGTGACCAAGTCAGTCACCTGACCTTAACCCAGATAATGCCTTTCACCTCCTGAAGAGGAGACTAAAGGGAGAAATCCCATAAAACAACAAAACCACTGAAAGAATCTGTGGTAATTTTCATTTGTGCTTCATTTGTGATAGCATCACAAATGAGCGGAAGGCTAAGGCTTCATTTGTGATAGCATCACAAATGAAGAATGCAACAGTTACAGGATAACGATGGGTTGCAAGGATTATGCCACCAAATATTAAATACTATTCACTTTAAGATTATTTGTTCTTTTAAATCTACTCACCTAAAATAATGTGGTGTAACTCAAATGATGAAGTATGCTAATGTAAAACTCAGGAAGTAAGAGCTGACATTCAGAACTCTTGTTTCATGCTCATCTTTTGATATAAAACAAAAATGTCTTCAGTGTACAACAAAAACAAACTGTTGTGTGTGTGTGCATGTGTGTGTAGGTGTGCGTGTGTGATTTATTGTTTATTAGCATTTCTTACCCAAAATACTTACAGAAGAGTCAGAAATTAGATTTCTATATCAAGTTGTGCCTCTGACTTATATTTTATATAATTTATAAATTATATATCAAATATATATTAAATTTTTTATGCAGTTTAATGCACACCTGATCATACAACTCATTATTACAGTCAGGGCTCTTTCTGGGTGTTGGTCATTCCACCTACTTCCTAATGTTGCTTTTCATTCTGGTCCCATCATGTTCCAGTACATAACTGTCTGCCACATTCTCTCATTTCCTTCCTGCTGACAATCAAGGATAAAGATCATTTTCCATCAGCAAGAGTACTGGAAGGAAATGTAGTTTTGTGACTCCAAAAAGTGACATCTGTCAACAAGAGGTTGCTTAGAAATATTTTAGTTTGAATATTCTCAAGCTGTCAAATTTTAAGAGTGAATAAATAAAAATAAAAAATACAACTAATTTAATTACACATAGGGATTTTTAAACGATTTACTGTAACCATCACAAATTGCGGTGTGAAGTGGTGAGGAAGATGCGGCGGACTCAGGTAGTGATGAGAAATGATGAATTTAATGATGAGTCAGTACAATAATCCAGGCAGCACAGATGAGCGGAAGGCTAAGGCTCAAACTGGTAGCAACTGGTAATATAAGCATAGACAGTGGACTGGACAACAAACTTGACGATGGACAAGACAAGGACCTGACAAGGAACAAGGAACTCAGGTGGGTGTAAATACACAGGGAAACAATCAGGAGAAACAAGGGACAAGGGGTAGACAGGACAACAGATAGACTCAACAGAACATAAAACCTAAATAAACATACAAAAAACCCAAATCACTACAGTATCTTCACAATTAAATATAAGAGTAATGGTTTAAGAAACGGTACTGAGAGGAGACAGAATAGGAACAGGTACGTTGAAAATGCAAGTACAAATAAATAAAGAAACACTAGCGGCACAATTCAGTGTCAGGCCGGGGGGCGGGGCCAATGACCGGGCCCCTCACGTGCGGGGTTGCGGGTGCGGTTCCGGCCGCGTTTCTCGTTTTATTTTTTACCTAGGATGCAACATTGGCTGAACTGTGAGTGAAAGAGTCACTGGGACTGACTACTATATATTCCATTGAGGGACAGTAACTTTATCATTATAAACACCTTTCTGAATAGGGCGCACTTTCTCCGTCTATAATCAGACATTTAAGCAACTTGAAACGATTCCTCTCTCCCTGGCACCTCCAGACCCGGGCCCCCATAGGCACCCATCAGGGCCCGGGCTGGGGGGCAGCCTCTCCCCCAACCCCCCCTGGCTCTGCGCCTGTAAAGAAACATTGAAGACATCTGGTGAGCTGGTTCTATGCAATAAATACTGTCATTCAAATACACAATATAATCAATAGGCAGCATCATAAATGACACAGAAACTTCATATAAGCAGTGGGACTTGTCAAAATGCACTTTGTTTCTTATGGTGCCCCAGAGGGGAAACAAGCACTTTATGACTTCTCTTCAAACATAGGAGTAAACGGTGTAACAGAAGCTTAGGGTTATTATAAACCAGCAAAAATAAGTTTTAAGAAACTGCTCTGACAATGTAACAGGACATGTTTTTCTATTGGTCCAGCTTTCAGAGAAAAATCTAATTTTCAGCACCAAGTGCTGGTCTTTTACAATCAGACTTCAACTGGGTCGACAAAAATCTGCTGTTGCTTATTCCTCAAAATCAACTGTGAAAGCACAGAAAGATGTTTCCTTGGAAACCAGTTTGAGGTGCAAATCTACCATTGCAATGGTTTTATGAAGTTCATAACTGTACAAACTTCTGTTCTGCACACAAAGAGGAATAAGAATACATTAATAATCTGGAAGTATTTTATCTAGCTCAGATCTTTTTCTAGCATGACACAGTAGCACCCCTTCTGTTTTTATTTCTTCTCAGAATCCTAAAACACACAAAATAATTACCCAACTTACAAACGTGAAAACATTTTCCCTGTGTTTTGGTTGTTTTTGGTTCCTCCATGTAACAGAGATCTTTTTGCCATTCAAGGGATGACACCGTTTTCATGGGTCATAAACAGCAGCTTCATGAGTCTGTTCAGGCAGTGCATTACTCGCTACATTTACCCACTTCTGCCTCAGCCACATTCCCAAACCTTTGCTCCTCAACCCCCACAAAGCAGCCACCAGAGAGAACATTTAAAGTTGATGACTGCTCATATTTGCAATTCTGGTTACATTTATTACGAAGGGCACTGTTTAATGCTCCCTTCTCCTCGCAAGAAACAAATTTCCATTTCAGTGAGGCATGACTGATACTGAGATGGTCTTACCAGGAGATGGCTAATTTAATAAGAGGTGGAATGCAAAAGTAGGTTTCCCTTTTATCACCTTGTCTGATAGCTACAAATATCCCTGAAATAAATGTAGAGTTGGAAAGAGAAGGATGTTTATTTCTAGACTGCAGCCAAAAACAGCAGAAAAACATGTAGAGCTAACAGCCCTGCCACCAAATTAAAAATGTTTGTCTGCTAGTTTTGTGTTAAGAAATGTTTGAGAATGCCCTCATCCCAACAATTCCCTCTGAGGTCAGACTGTGATTGAATATTCACTGAAAACACTCTGCCAGCAAAGAACAAATATAAGAAGTCAGTGTGAAACAGCCAGGATGAGGGTTATAAATGAAATAATCTACCAATGGAACTAGTATGTTTTAATCACTGTTGAAGAATTATTGACTTAAAACGAGCTCCTATTTCTTGCTGAAAGATTACGTGTAAGTTTTCAAATCAAAATCAAAGCACACAATTTATATCCTAAATGAATGTTCACTATCCAACCCTAAAGTTTCACATTTGACTTTCTGCTGCAAATAAAGTCCAATGTTTAAATAAGTACTAAAAGATCTACTGCACAGAGAGGCTGGCATCATGGCCGGGGTTTAGTGTCTCGGATAGTTTCTAAATTTCAATTTGATTCTTTTGCACAGTTTTGTTTACTTGCTTGCTTAAGACATCCATCCATCCATCCATCCATCCATCCATCCATCCACCATCCATCCATCCATCCATCCACCTCACCATCCACCCACCCACCCACCACCACCATCCATCCATCCATCCATCCATCCATCCATCCATCCATCCATCCATCCATCCATCCATCCATCCATCCATCCATCCATCCATCCATCCATCCATCCATCCATCCATGTCCCTTAGTGGGTTTGGGAGGTGCTCAAGACAAGATCATTATGAATATTTATAGAGAGAAGGAGTTAATCCTGACTGCAGAATGCCATTGGACTGAAACATGCTTTCAACCTGCACAGCAGGAGCCGGGGACTTGTAGAGCTGTTACCCTAACGAAGGCTGCGCAGCTGTTTCTCAGAGTCTGCTCAACACTTTATGGTCAAATAATACTGGGGAGTCTGACAAGTGGCCTTATGTACGTTCTCTGCTAAAAGGGTTATTAGAACAGAACTGGGTTCAGAGAAATGGGCCACTCAAGCCACTGGGGATCCCAACAGCAATCACACACTTCAGTTTATTTCACAAATTAGGCCCTGAGAGGGGCATGCACGTCTGTAGCGCCTAGTTAAAATGATGGAGGTGACTCCCAGGCATTGATTTTTCTCTTCGCCTCTGGCGTCCCGCAAGGCCACAACTGTGCTCCCTCTGGGCTGGTCTAGTTGGCCCTGCTCGCCTTTAAATCACATTAAACTGTGGCCACGCTTTAGCTATGTCTGCGAGACAAGCATCAATAATGCAGTTATCAAACTGTAATCGGCTGTACACTTCAGCAGAGCTTTAACTGCTGGACTTTTTCAATGTACTCTTCCCCAACCAAGACATTAGGATTAAATTTGAACACGTAGGAAAAAATAGAGGACAACAAATTCAAATCAGGCGATTTATCTTCATTTCATAAATGCACCAATGATACAGATTAATCCAATCAAACTGCTAATGAAAAATGCCTCATATGGAAAATAAAAACAGGTTAAAGGTTAGATTTCTCCTCTAAGACAGATACTTACAGGATGAGGAGCTGACAGATTTTTTTTCCGTCCCCCCCCCCTGAAGACCACAGCAGCTGATGAGTAATGATGCCTATTTTTCTTTCAATTTACTCCATATAGTAAAGGCAGCAGACTGTGACACTTCATTACGGTAATTAGGCTAATTTAATTACAGTCTTTCACAGGTCAGGCAGGAAGCCACTGATTGATGGCACAGCTTGTGAATGCAAAATTATTAAAAGAAAAACAGAGCCAGAATACCTCAGCTACAGCACACTGAGCTCATGAACACTGTAGTCAATGTCAGCAACGTTAACTGGGAAAAAGCGCTACAAGACATAAACAGAGCCGAATAATCTGAGGTCAGAACCCAACTTCAAGTTTATATCGTTAGTGGAGTAGGAGTTGGCCTGTGGCTGTGGTGGCAGTCAAGCAAATGAAACTTTTATGGACGTTCATTTCAACAGTTGCAAACCTTTTGATAACAACAAAGCTGAGAGCAGCCTGAGTGGTGCATCCCACACAAGTTCACAGTTGAGCACTTTAAACAGTGTCTGAACAACTTTAAGAGCTTTTGGCATTTCAAACCTTTTATCAGAATCTCCTCTCCTGATTCACCGTGAAGACCAGCATGCCAGGCACTGCTGCAAGGGTATAAATAAAGCCTTAAACAAGAGCCCCTTGGCACGACAACAAGCCTGAATTAAAGGCCATCTGTATATTACGGCAAGACTGTCACTTTATTGCTGAAATCAATTTAGCAAGGCCCTGGAGCGGGAGGGATATGGCCTTGGTCAGAGTGAGGTTTATCTAAACGGAGCAGGCTGAGAGAAACACAGCGTCTGTAATGAACTCCAGGGTGTCCAATAAAGCCTTTTATTTCCCCTTTTGTACAGCTGAAACACACGTGTGTGGTGGCAACATTCAGCTTCACAGTTGCAGTGACACAAGCAACCAGCGGCTCCTCTGTAATTACACCTGCCTGCAGATACCTCAACAATGCAAGCAAATCACAAAGACAAATCATCATTAAAATGCTATTTTCTTCTGAAACATCAACCAAATCTAATTTATTCTGACCTTTAAAAGAAAATAAGAAAACAATCCTACAGAACTAAACAAACTATCAGATGTGTTCAAAAGTAACCAAGGTAATATAATGCAATATATCCACACAATCTCAAAGGGCAAATATTTTACATCTAATATTTTAAAGTTATCTTAAAAACAACAACTTTTTTTGAAGATAATTTCCTAAAAATATACTTCAAAAGCCACTGTTCCACAGGCAAGAAAAAAAAAACACTTTGCTTTTGCTGAGTTCATAGTTTGTTGGAGCTTCAGTTTCAACCAGTCAGAGGAAACTTTCTGTAGTTCGCTAAACTGGGTGTTCATGGACAGTAATTGTGGTGAGAACCAAAGACATATTGAAGACTAGACGCTGTATCGGCTGCTCAGGTGCAGGAAATACGGTGGCCATCTTGGAGCAGTCATCCCTCCTACTTGGCTAAACCAAAACAACAAAACGGGGCTCAGCACTGCTGATGGAACAGCTATTGACGTGAGGGCTCAGGGGATAATTCATCACAAAAAAATGTAACATATTATTGTTTATATTTTGTGAATAGAATATTAATGTACTGTATTTATGTCCACCAGCAAAATGCCAGCTGAGGTCAGTCATTGTTCCTGGAGTTCAGGGGTTCAGCTCCAGCTATGAAGGCTAACAGTGATTCTGTAAATCCTAAAAAGTTTGAATTATTCCCCAAAGTTGATTTAGATTATCTGACACAAGAGCACTACCTTAGAAATAAAACAATATTATGCATATTATTATAATACTTATATGTAATTTTTTCACTCTGTCAAAAGTAAGATACCTCTGATGGCGCATATCCACCAAACAACAAACAAACAAACAGACAACAAAACGCCAGACTGAAATAGGTTTCAAGCAAGCTTACTCAAAATTTCTGCAGTTTTGGTTCAAGAGATATGAGTTGGGAGATAGAGACGTGCTTTTCTTACCTGTGTAAATTGCAACAGCACTGTCTTATCACGTTTTGAACTTGTGATTTGCTGCATGACTGTTGAAGGATTATTGAATCACAGCTCTTTGAATTTCATATGCAAAATCTCTTCAATATAGTCACTTTGTGCCACTGTTGTTACATCTGAACTTATATTGGATTCCTCATTTGATTTTGTATCCATAGCTGTACTCCTCTATGTGCAGTTAAGTGAAGACAAACAAAAAAAAGATAGAAATGAAAGCATTTACAGATGTTTTGAGGGATGAAACTATGCTGAGTCTGTTTCACTTCCAGAGGTTAAAAGTGTTTTAATTTCACCAGCTAAACAGTTCTTTGGAACAAAGTTAAACTGGTAGTCTGACTACAACAAGTAGAGTCATTAAATATTAAAAAGGTGCCTTCTTATCTCTTTAAATCTCATATTTAAAAATGGATAGTCCTGGACCTTCTGAGACTGATACAACAATGACGACAGGACTTGATTTATACATATGAACACAATCATTCAGAGGAGGAGGGCTCAAAAACTCAAAAGCAAGTGGAATTCCACTAAATTTGATTATTTTAACTGGACATATTGCAGAACTAGCAAATCACATTAACCATCAATATGAAGACAGACTCAGCTTACCCGTTAGTCCTGTAGTCAGATGTTTGACCCGTTTTCCTTGAACTCTCTTCAGGCTGGATTTTATTACATTACAATGCTCAATTCACAATCATCCAGGAACATTTAGTGGTTTTCTTTAATATAACTTTTTCCTTAGTGCCATTTTATGATATGCTCTATCCATATTACTGTATTGAAAATTTATTTTACAGAATTGTATTCATATTGGTGTGAATCTCCCTCCGTCTGGCTGAATTTGGACTGAATTCTTTAACATATATTTGAAAACAAACTGGCTCTTTCAAAGTGTCATGAGATGGCCTTTATTGTGGGGTGGGAAGAAATAAAATGGAAATGACTGATTTTAATCAGTGTATTAAAAACCACATTTTTCTTAATATTGTGGACTAAAAATAACATTCACATATAATGACAGTTTTTTTTAGATGTTTTTTATTTAAATCTGAAGGAGGTCTTATATTTTGCGCTCTATGGCAGCTCAAAATTGAATAACTCATGTGGAACAAAGTGACCTTTGCATCAGCATTTGGGTGACACTTGGCAAAAATAAAAATGTAATGTTTGGAACTACTTGGGAATCTATGTTTTTTTTGTGACAAAGTTAAGGTAAAACTGATTTATCTTTGTTTATTTCTTCAATCAGATGTTGCACTTCTTCTTCTTCTTAGATAACACCAGTGACAGCAGGGAGATCTGGTAAATTACTTCCTGCACTAGTCTGTGTGGAAGACAGTCAGTCATAAGCTGACCGCCCCACTATCTCAACCAGATGAATCTCAAACGCACAGATCAGGTAATATTCTGCACTTAAAGCTGGCATTTAAGAAACATTCCTCCACCACAGGCAAAAACGGTGCATGGCTTGGCATTTAGAGGCGGATAATAAAACTTTCCTTAAATACAGCTCTCATCTCAGAGTGCTTTTTAGATGCCCTTAGTGGAGTCAATTATCTCCCCACACTTGCTATTACTGAGACACTCTGAGCACCTCGCACCTTAAAAGGTCCGTGAATCATGCTTTCTGAAAAATGTCACATTCTTAACTGCCTCTCAAAATGCAGACCCTGCCATGTAAGTGGTGGCAAACACGTGTTGGCTTTTTTCATCCATTTTTACTTACCTGTGCTTTCTTAATATGAATGAATTTAAGAGATTAAAGATTATAGATGAATTTAAAGCAAATACAATTCTTCTTATTTAGAAAATAATTCACTGTACACGTAACAATGTGTTATTTTTCACTGCCAAAATAAGAGATGATCAAAAGTAATGCGTTGAAAAGTTATTGAATAGATTTTTTTTCTGATTCCTGACTGGCTAAATAAAGTTGAGATTTATTTTTATTTAACCAATGAAACGTCCTGTTGCTGTGAGGCAGAGCCCTGCAGCTTCTCCTGTTTGATGTGAATAAGTGGGAGAGCAGCATAGGAAGCTACAGCATTCACTACATGCTACATACATGGAAGGAGAAGGGAACAGACTGAATGTTCTAGTGCTCACGTTTAACATGGCTTGTTGTTGTGTACCGTGCCCATCATGGCTACCTCTTGAAAGAACACAGGAAAGCCTGAAAAATACATTTATTTATTGCAGAAACATTATCTCATCATTTAGAAAACTCCAGCCTTTTACTTAAGGGCATATATTCAACCCCGTGAGAAATACTTTTTGGGTTTTTATCCTAACCTCCTACAATTTCAAACAATTAAAGTAAACAGTTCTTCTTCTTTTATTTGTTTTCAGAAGGTTGCATTCTTCCTCGTTCCGCCTGCTCTTTGTGGAGTTAAAGGCTGACTGATGCTGGAGCAGCTGAAGTAAATTACAAGAAGTATGTTTCAAATGCTGAGTCACAAAAATGAAACATTCAATTATGAGCAATTATGACATCATCTTCCCTTCAAATATAATAAATATGATGTGAGAAAGCTCACTGTTATAAGGACTGCAAGATTTATACCTGGGGCTACTAGATCTCCATATCCATCAGACAGCATCTACAGGAGAACATGTAGCCATTTTATTACGTTTCTGCTCCAAGTAAGGAGAAATCCCTGGTACCACCGTAAGTAAAAAGCTCAGAAACGTTCAGCTTGTTCCGGTAATCTCTGCGCAAATGAGGCAACACAGCACCACAATGCAGAAAGCTGTTCTGAACTCACTAGCCAACAGAAAAGCATCACTATCTCCAAAACATTTTGGATCTGAATCAGGTTCAGAGGTTTGTGAACATGGTGATCTTCTAACTGCCTACAGAATGAGGAACACTTGTATGTTTTGCTAAACAGCTATTTTTTAAGTCTATTTTTCTTTAACTGTACCGCTGAATATTAAAAGTCATATGTAAAATCCACTTTAAAAAGAAATTTGAATTTAATGGATTGTTATCCAGGGACCACTTAACATTTACAGAGAGCTATAACCTTTCAATTTTGCTCATAATTGAATGCTTCATTTTTGTGACTCAGCATTTGAAACATACTTCTTATAATTTACTTCAGCTGCTCCAGCATCAGTCAGCCTTTAACTCCACAAAGAGCAGGCGGAACGAGGAAGAATGCAACCTTCTGAAAACAAATAAAAGAAGAAAACTATTTTCATTTTGACAGAGAGGCTTCAACTAGTTATCATATAATGCTATTTAAAACAGAAACAACCAAAAAGGAGACAGATAATCCTCATGGCAGGATTACCTCCAACTCTCATAGTTGCATGTAATAAAAGTTATTTCAGGGAGCCAATCAGGTCTCTCTTCTCACATGTACAACTGTTTGCACTGAATGTATTTGCTGTCATTTAAAACACCAAAAAGATACAAAGATGAACCAATGAAGCCCAAAGCATTAACGTCCACCACCATGCCGGCTGTTTTCTATGCAATAATGCATGCCGTCCTCAGCGCTATTGTCATATTGGATATCTTCTGTTTAAAGGACCTTATTTCAGAAGGTTCATACAAAGACAAATCAAGTATTTGTTTTATGGAGAAGAGGCTTTCTTCCTGCATAACAGGAGGAATACTCAGTAAAAGACACTGAACATGAGGGAAAAGCTCTCATTTTTCAATATCTTTTGAATGATTCTGCCATAAACATACTAATGAGGTCAGTAGAGTCTGAGATGAAGTTTTTCAGTTTTATAAAACCTGGGAGTGAAAGTTGCTGAAACTGCTGAGAAGATTGGCTTCTGTTATCACTTAGGAACAATCCTTTTCCCTGAACAACTAAGTAATGCATTTTTTAAATAGTATTCCAACCCTCCAAGATTGAGGAAACTGTTTCTGATTTTTATTTTATTTGAGGTTAAATTAAAATGATTTAACAAACCTTGTACTGTGTCTTGATCTTTAAATTTTAGAAGTGAAGCTGTATTTCATTTTGTTTCCAAACACGGAACATTTTTTTTCTTCTTACCAGAAAATACATAATGCAGTTACACTTTCAGTAGCTTATACTTCAATGTTCTCTGGTAATGCCTGCTTCTTTTCAAAAAGGAAAAAAAAATCAAATACCTCATCCCCTATAATATGCATAAATATGCAAAACATAGTTAAACTAAACATAGTTAACTCTACATCTGTCTAATATACATCAAGAAGACAGAAAAATATTGTACACTCAAAAAGACTGAAGCATGACTCACAATAACAGCCATGACAACACGTGTGCATATACAATTTTATACATGTAAAGGTGTTACTAAGATTACCTTACTTGTGAACAGTTCAACCCAAATTCAAAAACCTTGGCTTAACTCTTGCAGATTACTTGACACACAAAACAAAAACTGGGATTAAAAACACGTATTTGTTTGTGTTGTTATGATCTTTTAAAAGTTCCTTAATGCAGTAGGCAACTAGCACACCCACAACATCTCTGCACATGCAGACCGCTTCCACTCACCTTGGATGATGATGTGTCACATTCCTGGCAGATCCAGCCATATCCAGTCTGCTTGGGGGATTTCTTTAGCGGGGGATCCAGACACCCGAAGTGATAACAGAGCTGGCACTCATCACACCTGAGGCACAGGACAGGAAGGGCCCGTGTTATGTGTCACATAAATAATGCTGCTGCCCTCCTTCAATCAAACCAGTGGTTCTGGAGAGATGATGGATGATAACAAGGCAGCAAGCTGTCACCCATGAGACTTTGCTAATGTATTTCTACCCCTCTTTAATCACTGTACTCCCTTGACTTTACACAGCCATGCACTGTTCAGTGGTTTTTCTAAGTGCCCTGATAAATACAGGTCTTGTTAGTGTCAGAGAAATGCTTGTTACATCTCCCAGGGCTGGACTGTTTCTTCAAGCTCATGAGAAGCGACGCAAATCCAACAACATAACATGAAAACCCTTCTATACATAAAAAACATAAACAAATATTGCACAAAAACTTTAACCCATCTATTTCTATAAATGTTAAAAGGGGAGTTAAGAACTATAGACCTTTGTGGTGATAACTTTTTATTATGTAAAGCACTTTAAACTTCCTTGTTGCTAAAATGTGCTATACAAATAAACTTGATTGATTGATTGATTGATAACTTTCTTTATTTGCTCTGATCCATCATTAGTCAGCCATTATAATAATTCATATGTGCTATGGTTTTACTAACTTATTTTTGGAGAAAAAGGCAAGAATAGAAAAAATAAGGAATCCAAAATGTATGGTTTTGAAAGGACTTCTTCCTTTCAGTTGTCCTTTTCACTTAGTCAGCACTGCAAGTGCACTTCCTTTGACAAAACCTCTGCTTGTAAAATACATCTGATCTGAATGGTTTTCTGATGACGGAAGGAACTACTTAAGGTGGCTTAAAAGGGATTGCTAGACCTGTTAAAACTAATTTTCTGTGAACTGATGATTGTAGAGTTTTGGGGAATAAACTCGAACTCTTTTCTCATTCAATATTTGGATGAAAAACTGTAAATTTGTAAAGAAAAATAAACTAGTAGGTAAATCATATTTACTAAAACACAAAAATATTGTTTTGTTTTTATTTAAAGGGAAAACACTGTTACATTTTAGAGCACTGAGACGTAGGGTGCGTTCACACTGCAGCCTGAAGTGACCCAATTCCGATTTTTTGACGTAATGCGACCTGTATCCGATCTTTTCATGGCAGTGTGAACAGCACAGATCAGATACTTCTTCGAATGCGACCCATATCCGATACGCATCCAGTTCAAATGCGACCTAACGTCCAGGTCGCATTCATCCGAACTGAACGTCACTGATTCTTAACAAATCTCACTATTCTGCATCCTGATATGCGCAAGCAGGAAGAGAAACAAAACATGACGGACTATATGAGGACTGAGTTGTTAATATGCTGCTCCAGTCGGACAACAACTTCAAATATGTAAGCTAAGCTCCACCGTTAGCCTCCATGTTTACTTCCGCAAACACTGAGCTCTTCTTCTTTTTATGGTGGTTGGCAGAACACTGAGAACGCTGACGCTGTTGCGCCCTCTACTGCACATGCGGGACACTTTCAGGTCATTTCCCCGTTCACACTGCAGAACACATACAGGTCGCATTTACTAGCAGTTTGAATGGCCCCAGGAAAAAAAATCGGAATTGCCAAAAAATCGGAATTGGGTCATTTCAGGCTGCTGTGTGAACGCACCCTTTATATATAAAATAAGACATAAAACATTAGCAAATAAAAATTACTTTTAAAGCCCTTTTGACAACAAAAATTTATTTGCTGTAATAGGAAGTAATTACCATATACTGATGATGATGTGTCATCTGGATCCATTATACATGATGGATTATTCATGTATAAAGGATACAAACTTTGTTTCTTAATAAAACAAGATTCCTTTTTAACAGGACTATGTCAAACAGATGCTTACTGAAGATGAAGAAATGGACGTAGTGAACATTTCTGACATAAACATCATATCCCAGGGAACAGGTAGGAAAGCACTCTCCTTTCTGATGTTTATGTTTAAGTAAATGAATGAAAGAGCTTAACTGCAGCTACAGTCTGGTTTTATCAGTATTTTATCTTTTCTTCAATCTATCATATGTGAGGCCTCATCTTAGGCGATTTTTAGGGCCGATCAACATGCTGAGTATCTGACTGCAGACAGAGAGACTGACTGGTGTGACAGTAAAGAGATTTGAACAACTGCAATGTTTCTGAATAAAGTTTTAAGTTCTGGGACACAGAACTGACAGCAGCAGAAGGTCTGGTTCTCTGCTGGTGATCTGTTACTGGGAATGCTGGTGTAAACACTCACTTATTGAACACTTTGATCTTCAGAAGTCTGCGATATTATAATAATAATATAATAATAATAATAATAATAATAATAATACAGTAATAATAATAAAAAAATTAATTTGTACCGCACTTTACAGTAGCAAAAATCTCAAAGTGCTACACAGTGCAACTATATCAAACACAAATAACCACATTCCATATAAACCATGTTTCACATCTTCTGCACCAAGGCCTGGGTCTTTCGTGCTTTTTATGTTTTTTTAATATCTCTGTATTTCTGTCGCGAGAATGAATACACAGAAACTATTGTGAGCCTAAAACAATCAGAAAAAAATTAAATATGATTTATGCCCATTAAAGATGAAATGGTCATTATGATTTACCTTCACTCTAACTCCACATGGTGCTGAAAAACTGCCCAGACTCTATTATCCCCCTTTTCCCTGTGTTTTGTCCAGTGTTTTTCTTTTTGCCCTTAAATCCCTTACACTGCCCTTCTGTCTTCTATAATGAAGATGAATGGACTTTGTGGTTGACCTCCCTGGCTGTTCCTGTTATCAGATTTTCATTGAAGATTGTGAACCTCCTACATTGATTAGACCATAATTGGCTCTAATTGTAAAGTGAGTGTTCACTAGGCTGATGGAGGTTATTGAGAGATAGTCAGCATCATAAATGAGAAGAAGAAAATGTCTGCTCTCTTTGGGATTCAGCTGAATCTTGTTAAAGACTCCAAGCCTTTTAAAAGTGGTTATTGTGTTGCTAAATAAACTGGCATTGTTCAGTAATTTACAGTTGGTAATTATTTCACTGGCCCACCAAACAATGCATTTGATGGACATTTTTTTCAAACCAAGTGCAGCCAAAAAATAAAGCCAGGTAGTTTGCTTCAAGCTAACTCTTTGTCTGCATGTACTATGAAGCCTTCGTCTCAAACAGAACCTTTCAGAAGCTTTTACGTCATACTGCTGTGATAAAAATCTGTTGTGATCACAGGTCGTGTAGGCTTTCAGAACATGCAGCTGGGATTGTGCAACAGAGCAGCTCTGACATGAGAATTTACAGGAAACATGTGCTGGGTGTTTCCCCTGTACCCAATACAAACTGGCTAATTTCTGTCACAAGTCCTCTGCTGGCAGTCCAAATGCATCCAACACCTTTGAAACTGTTGAGCTCTATCTGCTTCAGATTCTATTGATCTACATATTTCACACATTCAATCAAAAATACTTTGTTTCAAATAGAAATTAAATGTTGCCGCAAATCATGAAGATTTATAAGAATCTTCAGAGTCGTGTAATTTTAGATATTTTTTTTATTTTTACAAGAAGCACATTTTGTTTGCTTAAAAACACTTCTTAGTTCTTCCTTAAAGAGTTTACAAAACGAGGATAAAATGTGCAGACCGACTGATTACAGGGTTGTCACAGTACAACCCTATTACCAGTGGCTGACGACAGACTGAAGACAGACTGAGACTGACTGAGGACAGGCTGAGGACAGGCTGAGGACAGCTGAGGACGACTGAGGACTGACTGAGGACTGACTGAGGACAGGACTGAGGGACTGACTGAGGACAGGACCTGAGGACAGCTGAGGACAGGCTGAGCGGACAGTGCAAAGGAATATTCCTCTTGAGAACCATTTTTTGGACATGCAGTACAATTTTAGTCCAAATTAAATTACAAAAATATCTGTCAAGTTCTTTAAAATGTTATGTGGAGATAAATGTGGAGATTGTTTGAAATAGATAAAAGCCTTATGGCAAAAAAGTTGATGTACTGTAAAATCAAAACAGTACTGTGTGGGCAGCACGACAAAGACACCTGACATCTTCTGTTTATTATTTAAGGCCAGACGAGTGTCTGCTAATCTGTGCACTGTGGAGTGTTGCCCTCTGGCAGCAGACTGGTGATACCTGTGAAATAGATGGGATAATACAGTGTGGTATTTACAGACTAAGCATGGCCAATTTAGTAAAACCGGAGTAAAAATTTAATTGGCATGGATAATTGGCATCTTATGAGTTGTAAGGGCATAACCTAACAGCTGCTGCACATTAGTACACATACACCACGGCAGGTGCATTTCTCTCTCGCTCTCTGTCTCACACATACACACATGCACGCACACACGCACACACACACACACACATCGTTAGATGATATGTGTGATGGGCTGAGCAGGCATATCTAGCCGAGAACCAATGGAATTTAAAGTGCCCTCTAGCCAACTAGTGAATAGAAGACAAATCACCAAAGTGTGTGTGCTCTGCTAATGAGCACACTCCTATTGTTGCTCACAAACTGCAAATTGATTTTACATGAATCTCCAACTAAGGCAAAAAGGAATGACCAAAGTCTTCTGTTTCACAGCTGGAGACTATTGAATAACTCCCAAATTCACAAGAATGCTCTTTCTATTTAGCCAGACTGTAGTGACTGGACACATGCTCTCTGAATGACTTAGCAAAGAATCTGACGCATATGAGCAGATCTAAAGTATGTCCTGATGGTATAATCAACTAAACATAAACTTTGTTTTGAAAAGGAATTTTAGTTGTAACCTTTGTATGGAGTTATTGTTCATCAGAGAACAGGCAATTACTGGATTGATTGTCTAATATTATTAATCATATCAATGAGTTCAAATTGATTGTGTTTGCAAACCACCAAAAATGGTGGTCCACTGAAACAGGTTAGTTTTCTTCCTCTTAACAAATAAAATCATCTGAAAACGTTTTTTAAATATTTACTTAGGTGATCTTTATCCAGTGTTAAAAAATAGTTCATGATCTGAAATGTAAAAGCTTGACAGAAAAGTCAAAACAGAACAAACATTTCACCCAACTAGTGGTCTGAAAAGGTTAATTGCTATAAATTCACCTCCACGGATTAACAGCTTTTTTTGTTTTTAGATTGTGACAATCTCAGTTCTCACTCACTGTTAGCTCAGACAAACATTGGGGCTGAATATTTAAAGTGATGAATAAAATCTGCTCTCTGCAGCAGACATAAAACAAGGAATTTAAACCGATGAATCTTGGAGGACGTTCCGTTTAGTAGAAGTTAGAGAACAGCTCGTTAAATCTTAAAGCACACTGTTACCTTAGAATTAGGCTTGTAGGCTTTGTTTGAAGTGCAAATTACAGTGATTTTACAAGTTTTTTCTTTGTGTGTTTTGACATGGGTTTTACTTAATATTTTACTAGCATGTATTCTGTATTTTGTCAATGAATGACAGTAAAACACAGTTCGTTTATAAGTAGAGAATGAAAACAACCCTCCATAGTTTCTGATCACTTCAGTCCTCCATTGGCAGATCTCCGTTGTGTTTCCAGAGTTGATCTGAGTCAGTGGCCCCCTCCAGCCTTTATCTGCTCCCAACAATGCCCTTACGTGCTCAGGCACAGCAAGGTCCTTGATGTTATCAAAGCAATTTGGCCGTGCTTTAATCATTGGAAACATTGAGCAGCTCCCCCTCCTACCCTGTACTTTGGAGCAGACAAAATCCAATCACTCATAAGAGGTTATTGATTGACGTAATCGTATTGGAGGTGAGGGTGTGGAGGGGACGTGACAGATTGCTTTTGTCTGCTACATGTGTCACTCTCAGTTGGCAATTCTTGTCCTCTTTCATCTGCTGTTTAATCTACGACTTCACATCTTCCTCGCCCCTGTGGTGGCACCAGTGGACCAGTCCTCTCTGAGCGGGGCTGATGGCCAACAGATTTGCGTTGAGCCGTTTGATCTGATCCAGCTCTTCCAGCTGTCACATTCCTGTTCATGTGTCATAATGAGAAAAGACCGTCGCCTGAGGCGCCACAAAGAGCCTCCATTTATACAGATCTCCTGCAGGAGTTTCACTGATGTGTCATTTGAGTTAAAGGAGATCACAGCGACCATGATATTGATGACACAAAAAGAACAGCAAGCAGCTGGATGAATTGAATATTATGTCTACAAGAGCACTTCTCTTACCCTGAAATGAAAAGCAAAATTCAGCTGTGACATCGCTGAGCCAGGATACAAGAGTGCCTCAATAATTTGAAGGATTTCTGAATTCACACAAACAGGACAGACATTTACTGTGGATAGTCCTCTTTAAAGGGGCAAGAATTACGTTTTCTAGGCACGTAGTGCCAATCAAGTAACTATGTGACCTTCAATTGTTATAAAACTGTTGTAGATGTCAAATATGACTTTGCAATTTGATGCCTTGAAACTGAGCCTCTGTCTCTTTAAAAACTCTTGCTCTTTCTGAAATTCTGCCTTCAGGAAGTCATCAGGAAGTCTTTTATTTTATTTTTTTACCAGCGTTCCACTGAGACGTAGATCTTATAATAAACTCAGCAGAAGTACAGCTCCACCAGGTGTTTGCCAATTACTTCTAGCTAGTCTGAAGGAGCTGAGTGGGGGAGGACTGCTCTGTGAGGTGGAATATTTTGGAAACTGCAGCTACAAGCTGCAGTTTCAGGTGTTTCAGGCAAAACACCTGAATGAAAACAACATTCAGGTGTTTTGCACAGCTGAATGATTGCCATGGAAATTAAACGATTCCTCAAAAAACCAAAGCAACACTCCAGGTAGGTTTTTGATGAGGGAATAAAATTATAACATGATGGAAAGCACAAAAAAGGTAAATTTTTTACAATACTCCATTGATATGGACTCAGTTTTCTTATATGCATCATTGTACATTTTTATGACATATTAGTTCATGTCTAGGGTTCTGGTGCAAAATGTCGGACATGTTTGAATGCAAAAGTGTCTTATGCTCCAGTGCATGTCTCAGAGCAATCAGTGACCATTTTCAGCAACCTTTACAAATGGCAGATTCTAAGTATAGATAAAACTAGATAATTACATACACTACAGGAAGATACAACCTTTAGTCCTCACTATCTGATTTTAAAAGAGGCTAAATTTTTGTCTTAGAATTAGCAAAATTATTTCTTTTAGCTAAACGTTACCCCATGTTGCTGAACGTTGAGGCAGATCTGGACAAACAGCAGTTTCATCAACAGTGAACTGGCTTATTGCTGAAAATGTGCTATATTAATAAAATTGCCTTACTTTACCTTTATGTTTCACTGTAAAGACGTCCTGTGTGTCTCTGTGTTGCCCTGCGACAGACTGGCAACCTGTCCAGGGCGTACCCCGCCCCTCGCCCGGAACGCCAGCTGGAGATAGGCACCAGCACCCCCGACCCCATTAAGGGACAAGGGTGTAAGAAAATGGATATGGATGGATGGATGGATGGATGGATGGATGGATGGATGGATGTAAAGAACAGAATAAAGATAAAGAATAGAAGAGACTCTAATGGCTGTAACGGTGTGTGGCTTGTAATGCTGATCAAATTAAATGGTTTATTTTTCTTCACTTTGGAGCAACAGATTTTCCAAGTATATGAATGATTTTTACCTATTTGATTTTAATGAAGTTTTGGACTGAAACTTTACAGAAGTCAAAGCTTATGAAATGCACAAATTGGATCAGGGACAAAAAATCCCGACTGGGACATTTAAACTTTCTATTTTCCTTTTTGCTCAAACCAAAGTCTAACTCGGTGTTTCTCAGCCCTGGTCCTCAGGCCCCCTTGTCCTGCATGTTTCAGGTGTTTCCCTTCTCCCACACACCTGAATTGTATCTCTGGGTGATTAACAGGCTTCTGCAGTACTTGATGGTCTTGCAATCATTTGAATCAGCTGTTCTGAATAGAGGCACATCTAAAACATGCAGAGCAGGGGGGCTGAGGACCAGGGTTGAGAAACACTGGTCTAATGAAATGTTGGGAAATGTTTAGATCGAAGAATAATGTGCCCTGATGGATTCAATCTGAAGCCGGTAGGTAACCGTGTGAATGTAGACTGAATGTTTCACTCTGGGAAATTTCGCCACATTTTGTTTCACAGAATGAAGGGAAATTATTCTGAAGCACACTGACAGCTGTCCTGATGTGACCCCAATGCAGCGGAGTGCATGCCTGGTCCGGGTTTATAGACAAACACATTCTATGACAGACTGACATAGAACTGCTTTGTTTATAACGGTTACAGAGCAATGAGATGATTTATTTTAAATGCCAAAGGTTTCACTTGACTGTCAATACTCTTGTGGATGACAAAACGCATTTTTGTCATGAAGTTATAGATCAGTGTTTTTCCAGGATGCTGTGGTGTTGAACTGTCTCTAAGGTGCTGGAGCTGATTGTACCCATTGTGAAATGGAGTTGGCAGATCACACATACAATCAATGTCAACCTGGCAACATGCTGTCAGAATTAAAGAGCGTTTGTGTCTTTTTCAGTGGAGCTGTGCAGGACCACCAGTCATTTTACCCCTCTGCCCTCAGCACATCGCTTTGGCTTTCTGAAACATTCTGAAATAATTAGGCTTTTTAGCTAGTCACATATAAAAAGTGACCATGGAGATTAGGAACTGAATTTATTCAAGACTTTAAGATAACCTAAGCAGACCTGCTGACTCAACATGTGAACACTTGCACACGGAGCACTCCATCCAGGAACAGAGCTGAACTCATTCAAATGTCCACAGTTTTCCTGGGAGTTTGTGGAACTGCTCATTCTTTGGCAAAGCTCTGCTGTCTGAGACCAAGAGGTTAAAACAAGGCAGTGAATTTATCACAAGTGGGCAATGCAATTACCCTGGGAGTGGCCACGTGACACAAATCAATATGACACAAAGCACTAAGCCATTGACTCTCATCCATGACAAAGTGCACCTCAGAAAAGAGTGGATTATTGGACTTTTGGAGCCTCCTACTTTTTGATCTACTGTTAGGTCAGTGCAACACTAGAAAAGAGCCATTGTTTTACAAGATGGGGAAAGTAATGAATGGACTGCTGAAGTCGCACCTATGGATAAAGCCAAGTCAGAGCAGCTACTTTTATTAGCCCATCTAGACACAACTCATTCACGGCTATAGAGAGAATGAAAGGAGCACAAGGACGGATCCTTTCTACAGATCTCACCCGGAGCCCACAATGAAACCAGAGCTTCTTATATTTTCCAGCAGGGGGCCCCAGTAAACTGGGTACCAATTTAACAACATATCTGTGCCCCCTGCAGTGCAGGCCAAATTGGAGCCGTGTGACACCTAACAGACTTTGAATTTTCTTTCAGAAATTTAGGAAGAAAGACAGCAATAATCTACATGACACCCATAAAGGTCCAGGATTTATATCCACTGCAATAGCTGAAATATATGGAGTGGAGGTTGGGGTAAAACGGATAAAAAATAGAAACCAGTAAAGAGGTTGGAGAATGAAAAGTGTAAACCTCAGGGAGCGCTCAGGCAAACCCACACAGTGGGTGAATCAGTGGCATAAAGAGACAGGGGAGGAAGCAGAGGAGTGATAGATTTTAGCTGCTTGGCCACTCTTCCCACACAGCTACAGTCCAAGCTCTTGAGTTTTCTGTTTTAATAGAGGGGGAAAGGGTGAAGTCAGCAAAAACAAAATGCCGCCATTAAATCATCTCCCCGGATCTGGTGTCAGAGCAGTAATAGGAAATGCACTCATCATCGGAAAGGTTACTGCTTTCCAGAACCTCCCTGCTAGCTTTTCTCTCCTGCCATCCCCCATCCTCTACACTCCACCAATCCCCAAGCTCCACTTTCAGCCCTTAACCAAAACCCAGATGCTTGGTCAACACACTGGTATGTATGAGCTCACGAAGGGTTTGCTTTTCTCTCACAGATGGCAGATTTCTGGATCTCATTTCTGAGATATCTTCAGAAAATGCTAAAAAATTAAGTTGCAGACTTTGGTTACAGAGACCAGAACATTTTGTTAATAAACATAGGAACAATGACGCTCCCTTCTGTCTAAGCAATACGGAAAAATCATTAGAATGTGAAAGGTGAATAAACATCTGCACAAATCATCTACTGAAGTTGTTGAAACGTGGCTGTGGTTGATGACACAAGCCAAACAATCCTGTCTTTCAGTGTATTCAGTATTTGTACCATGTTATTGATGGTAAACATGAAGCCCTTTCCACCTGGAATTTACATAAAATAAACAGATAAAAACTGTATACATTTCAACAGTATTATTTTAGTGTTCCCTTTAATTTTGTGAGCAGTATATATACATAATATATATATATATATATATATATATATGTGTGTATGTGTGCACTTACTTATGGTAGCAAGGCTGTCAAATATGAATAGAAATAAAATAGAAAAACAAACAATTACTTCCTGAAAGGATTAGTTGTTAAATGTCTCAGGCTCATTGTTCCTGATGTGTCAGTGATATCTGATAGAAATAGTTTACGGTTCTCTGATCTGAACTCCAGTTATTGTGAACTGCAGTTCAGTGGAGGTTTCTTCATGTTCGTGGGGGGTCGGGGGGATTCCTGCTGTCACCCTGTTGTTCATGAAGTGGGGATTGTTTTTCTCCACACAGAGTAGTTAATCTTTTTAGCTGATTTTATTTGCTGTTGTTTCCACACTGTAAAATGTCCCATGTCCATCACATAACCTTGTGTCCCTCATCCCCTCACTTTTAATACACTGTCTGGACACAAGGTGTGCAGAGCAGCTGACAACCAGCAGCACTGTAAGCCTTTAACTGTTGTTCATTATTTTTTATATATGGAGCTGTGTTACTTAATAGCGCTGTGCAGCTTTAGATTGTGTGGCTGCTGCCTTGGGCCGGTCTTGCAGGTGAAAGCGCCCCGAAGTTCGATGGGACTTCAGTTAAAAAAAGGGATGAGAAACGGCAAAAGCAAATATCCTGCAAATCATCATACAAGTTATTACTGCTTCTTTTAAACAGAAGTTCACATCCTCCAGCTGATGCATTTGAGACTTTACTCTGTGTAGGTTGAGAAGTAACATTTCATTTGAACAGCTCTCATGAAAACAAGAGGGCCACTTCCAGGGTGATAAATCACTGCTGACAGGGGGCATTACACGCACAAACGGACCGCCGATGCCGCACCTTTACAACAATTAATTAGCTGTCTGACACTCATTTATCACTGCAGCAATAAGGTGAAAAAAATCAAGAGTTTATTAAAGCGCCACTTAATTTCCAAGAGCTAAAGGCCAGACGCTGAGACACATGACATAGACAGCAGAAGCAACATTCACACTCTTACTTCATCTTACAGTACAGCAGAGATCAAAATGTTCCCTCAAAACCATCACTGTAAACAAAGGTTTGGCAAAGAAAACACAGTCTCATGTCTCATGGCTACGTCACAAATCAGATTTCACAACACAAGATATCATCCATGTTTAAGAAACTGCACAGGCACAAAACAAAGACAGTTCAGCCTCTTTAATAAATACTATACACATCACACTACCTAGCATTCAGACTTCTGTAAGATCACATCACTTTGTTGGAAGTTGTGTAATATTTACCTAATCTATGCAAATACATTGTCATGCATCTTAGAGCTGACACAGAAATGAGCAGCAAACTAATTTTCTGCAGCTGCTTGATTCCTTCAGCTAACTGGGCTGGTCTGACGGCTCCCTAAAGCATGCATATATGGGTCCAGAGCGGGAAACAGAGTGACATGAGGCCAAGATGTGACTGCTGTCATGAGCCCAGACAGGCCAGCGAGCGGGGACATGGAGACCAACCCGGCCACGTCTCTGAGGATGGGTCTGTTCAGCTGTCACTTCAACATATTGACACACTGGAAGACTTCATGTTCGATCACTCTAAGCACATTCAGACCAATATCTAAATACTGCTGCTGCTAACTACAACTAACCTGCTCCTACTACAGTAGCATTAGTTCAGTGCTTTACTAAATGGACCAGACTTTTCTTTTCTTTTGGTCCTCAGCATACTTCAAACTAAATCACAACACAGGAAAACCTAGAAAGCCACGGCTCAAGTGGTCTAATTACTCATGCCGAGTTGCTGCAGGTGATTGACATTGGAATTCAATCAATAATACTGATTAAAACTGATTAGAAGGTCAGACAAGCAAAAAAAGGCAGAAAAATCTCATGTTGATTTTAAAGACAATCAGTTTTTGGCAGAGGAAGCGAGGAAAGGGTTGAGCTGCTGAAAAAAATGTTCAGCAGCTGGACACTACGCTGCTTTCTCACTGTCAACCAAACCCAGCAGACTGCAATCCAAATAATCTCTCAATAACTGGCTTTAAGGTGAAACAACAATCTAAAGCCTCTGTGATCTACCTATAAATGAATAGCATCAGAGGGTAAATTAATAACTAACAATACACTAACATTTTCCTGTCAAATACAATTAATTATATCAATAAAAAAATTCCTTTACCAACAGAAACAAGTATTGTACTGAAGAAACTTTAACACACAATAGTCCACTAAGATGGTGTCAGTATGTACAAGCCCCAAACTACCAAAAGAATGAAAATAAACTTCAGCATTTAGGGTTCAGATCCAAAAGTTCAGGCAAAATTGTTGGTTGGACAGCTGCTGGTCCAGTTTGGTTCAGACGTGCTTGACGAAGCGATGGGAAGGTGTGGTTCTTCCTTCTGACTCGAGCCTCAATTTGCCTCTCTGTCTCTAAGCCAATGGCCATCAGTCCCGACATTTTATGGGAGGTGAGGTGGCTGCCCCGGCTCTCACAACCTGTGCAATGCAAAGATAGAAAGAGTCAGGGCAGCACACCTCACACCCCGACCAGAAACCCTCCAAACTAACGCTGCATCAAGAGCATTCAGCAAAACATCGACAAACTGTGGCTTCTGACTGCAGTATTAAATAATCATAGTGGGATTCTTACTGCTGTCTGTCTTTATACATCACTGTGTAAAATTATGAAACATACATATTAAAGGTGCAGTTATGAATGGAAAACACATCCTTGTTGGTCAAATAGCCTGACCTCTGACTCTACAATACCTTAATGTACAAATAGAGTTCAAGGTCAAAGACTAAAACGTTCTGAGGTTCTATGGCTGCACAGGAAGCCCAGAACATCACCCCCCCACCACCGTGGTTGAAATTTCCCACATGGTTCCATTCATTAGGGAGCTGTACTGTTTCTCATCTGTCTCAAGAATATTGTTTCAGAACTATTTTGTTGATCCAGAAGAAACTTTGCAATCCTGAGCTATGTTGCCACAGCAGGAAGGAGGAATTCTACTGGCTGGCATTCTACATTTTTTTTTAGAAAATCACCTTTGCTTTGTTTTGTGTTTTCATACATTATACATCAGTAAACTGCTAAAGCTCTATCTTCCTTAGAGGTTCTCCAACTTGCTGATGACAAAAGTAGATTTAAGTCATTTTAGAGAATATTAAAGAGCTGCTTATTCTAATTTGCCCTGAGATGTAAATCCTTGGAATTAACAGAATATACATCTTTTAACAATGACAGTAAGTTTATTTACTTACAAAATCTACAAGTCTTCTTTCTCGGACATGAGTCAAAAGAAAATTAGGGGTGCATCGATTGCAGTCTTCTGGCCGATCCTGATTTGGCCAATACTGATTTTTTTGTCTAAAATGTTTTTAAATATAGCAAGAAAGTCACTGAGTTGGCAACAGTAGGGTGACTATTGTTAAATGCAAATGTGCAGACAAGATCAGGTGGGCCGGTCTGTCACTCAAATGTCTCTTACAGAAGAAACATTTGACTTCTCCTGTTCTCTTACTGAAGAGGAGAAGAGGACGGTGGCTGATTTTTAGATCTTTAGAAAGAGGTAGACAAGACCAGCTTCACATATAAGTATTGGTTTATCAGTGATCTCCCAAAATTAGGTAAATCTGAGCTGATTTATAGGCACACCCATAAAGAAATCTCCTCTCCATTCGAGTATTAAATAACTAGATGGTAAAAGAAAGAACATTCACAAAATTGCAAAGCTGAAATCTGAAAGTCAACAAGAAAATACTTGAAAACTCTAAGAAATAGCTGACATGAAATGAACTCATTTGAATGCCACTTAAGTTCAATGTGGAAAGACAGAGGAAGCTTGTAATAAAGGAACTACACAGAAACATAATTACTTAATGAAGGACATGGAAAACTTTGGGAATTGTTTCCTGTCATAACATTTCTCTGTTACTATTTAATAAGATACAGAAAGGCAATAAATGATGGTGAAAAAAGAAAGACGACGACTCCTCACACACCAAACACTTCAGTATCACTACAACTGATAACCTGCTTCAGGAAAAATAAAGGTTCTGCTCGGCCCAGAGTCTGGCGTTATGGTTTAAACCTAAAATGGTCATTACATGACAATGTGCTATCATGGCATATGCTGGGTTTCAAAGAACAGCAAAGAAGAATCCTATTGATTAGATGCCAAACACCTGATACCTCAAGAGAGGAGGGGAATTAATTGTGCTATTCATTACACCTTAATCAAGTGAGCAAATGTATGTGGCAGGTCAATATAGGGACCCTGTGGAGAGGACAACCTCAGCCCCCACACTCTGCACAGCCCAGCGGCCGGAGTCTAATGAAGACTGAATTTTAATCATCAGGAGGATATGGCTCGTCCAGGACACACACGCACACAAATATGGACCTCTCAAGGAATGCACAATCACACACATACACTCACCATGTGGAATAGCCCAAGCTGGTTCTCTTATACAGACACCCACATAGCCTCACCTCACTAGATTTTCGTTGTCGCCTGGTCCTTTGCAAGTCGAACACTCTGTTCTTGTGTCATCAGCTTTGGGTTTTTTCTGCACCGCAGACTGGCGTTGTCTGCGTTCCCGTGGCAGTGGTTCCTATGGAAACACGGCTGATTAGAAATGAGAGCTGGATGGATGCCTTGGAAGTAAAAATGAAAGCTAAAACTGTGGAGGGAGTACAATGTGCTGAAAAGTAGAACTCCTTCACTTCCAAATCATACACAAACATTTCTGGATTCAAAACCAAACGCTGGAGCTGTTCTTCTTTCAGCCACTCAAGTACCTGCACAGAGAAAATCCTCAGGGTCACCAGCATGGTGTGCGTGCTTTGGAAGTTTACTGAACCAGAATAAGCAATAAGACATGAGTCCCAGCAACCACTAGAACCCCTGCATCATGTGGAAAGTATTTGAACAGTTTTCTGATGAAGTGAGCAGAGAATGCAAACATTCACCATCTGTAATTCTATGCAAGGAAAGCAGATTTGGAGGATTACATTAATAGGAGATTTGCATCTGCTAAGCAAAATTATGTAGTATGAAGAAAAAAGAACAAATCAGAAAATATATCTACAAAGATTTGTGAACAGCAGTAAGAAGAAGTGACTAACCTCCACTTTCTCGTCTCGTTCTTCAGTGATAGGAACTCTTTTCCTCTTCTGGCCCCTGGTTCTCTGTGAAGCACAAACATTTCCCTTTAGCATAAGAAAAAAATCTTCCAGGCTTCATTCAACTCAGCTCACTGGAATGATTTAAACTCCAGAATGTCAACTTGATTTACTCTCTAAAGTCCTCTTACTTAAAATGTCCAATTGAACAGCAGTCAAACCAAAGAGCAAATAGATTAACAATCTGTATTTTGGTTTGGTCTGTACATTTTACTAACAATGCTCCCCTGCCCAACTTTACTGATGCAGTGGCATTAATGAGTTATTATAAATATAGATTTCTGGCCTAAGTTAGTTTGTACTAAATAGTGAAGAAACATATTTGAAAAAGGTTCATATTTTAGGACCTTTTTCTAATGAGACCAATGAGACCATTTTTGACTCATTGGTCTCTGACTACACACAGTAATAGATTTCTGGCCAAAAAGATACCAACAAAACAATAAAAAGAAAAATATATTGTGATAAGTAAAGTCTTAATACTTTACATATGTATGTAGACTTTACTTAATACATAAGTGGCATATGGAAAGATGTAATTTAGGATTATTATATGACAACAGTTACAGTTTTTCCCTAAAAGGCTTGAAACTCTAATTCATCATTCCTCTCTACTTCACTGGTATGGTGTCTGCCATTTTTTCACAGGAAGCTTAATGCTGAATGAGAGGAAATACAAATCCAACATCTCTTTGGAAGAAAGCAAGCATCTGAGCTGCTGGGGAAGTTTAAAAGGGGAAGAAAAATCAACAACATATTTAAACAGATTGTGAAAACAATTCCATCTGTTGCCTTTGGCTCACCACCACTCACCAGATGGAGGAGTTATCATTAAGAATGCTAACTGCAAGAATGCTGCCAAAGGCTTCTTCAGAGATCCATTACTCCTGGGTCTGCAGTGTAAAAGAATGCCCATCTTTATTCAATAGATTCTCCATTTAAAGCACTGTCTGGTAAGGCAATGAGAGAGCAGGAAAGTGAGCATTTGAGGAGCTGGATCAGCTGAAAAATGCTCAGCCACACAGCACAGCTAATCTCAGGCTCTGTTCAGGTGAGGAAATTAAAACTGCAGGCACTATTTTATGTCCCACGCAAAATCAATCTTTTAATTAAGTACATCAGTGCATCTTTAACAAGCATGAATCATTTCACAGAGGATTAGATAAATTAACAGAGCATAGGACAGATAGTAACTAGACATATTAACTTGATGTAATTTTCAGCTGATTAATTACACATGTTCATATGGAGAAGTTTTGCATTCTAGCACAATGTTAAACTAAACTACATCCAATTAGGAGGATATTTATGTCCACTTTGAGTTGTTCTCATTAGGCTGCTTCAATATTCAGTTATATGACTAAATATTCACTAATAATCTGGATATTATTTAATAGTAAAATCATTTAAAAGACAGTGGATTTCAGTTAAAATACCAGAACAACATCACGTTTAATAAAGCCAATGACTTTTTAAAATACTGACACATTTTGGAGCAGACTAAGGTTAAATCTCTGACATGTCATAGCTAAATATTAAATGTCAAAATGACTGACAAGAAATATTTCACGTTTATGCAATATTCTAATTTTGGGAGATTTACTAGTATTTCTCAATGTCACTTTATAAAATAATAAAATATAAATAAGATAATAAAAAAATGAAATGAAAATAATGAAGAATGAATTTTTCTAGAATACAGTAATTTAAATAATTAAAAGAAAGCAAAAAATCAAAAAGACAGCAATACTGCCGCTATTTCATCTAACACAACTAAACCTTTTAGAGGGATGGGTTTCTGTTCTAACTTTTACTCTCAATCTCTGAGAGGAAAGGAAATGGAGGACCTATTCAAAATCTTTAAAACATATTCTTCTTTAGTCAGCAGCGGCCCACCATGTTTTGTGTTAAAAATGTCAACAGAAAATTTGAGAATATGACAAGCTAATTATGTCTTAGTGAAAGACATTGCTGACAATACTAAAATACAATAAAATATAATTCAAATAAAAAACATGATTTTAAGTGGATCTTAAGACAAGCTTTGTAATGCTGATCACATTTAAAAAGCAAAATACATTAAAAGAAATATTACGCACACTGATGAGTAAATAATGAGTCTATATGTTTAAATATTCCCAGAATACAACATTCAAGTATTTATTGTATGAAGTTTTCTTGTGTTTTCTTAATCAATCTGTTATGTTTAGAAATGTCTACAGTGTGCTGCACTATTTTGATTTGATGGTTGTGATTGGTCATTACTTTACTTATCAAAGTGAATGCACTATTTACTAGAAACTGATTGGATGATTGGAGATATGTCTGTGTTTGACTGATTAATTTACATAGACTTGTAAATAATCTGTTATTTTGTAATACAATTTTTAAAAATTATTTTCATTGAATATTCCCTTGGATTGGAGTAGGCTTTAATAATCGCAAAGTATGTTATGTTGTAATTTTGTCTCTATTATGCAGTATGTCATTCTTAATTCTGTTTTTATATATTTTTATCTTTGTGTGACTCTACATGTTTTGATTGTTAGTCACTCTGTTGCTGTTACAATAGAATGTTCTCACTGTGGGACAATAAAGAATATTTTTATTCAACTGTATTGAAGTTGTGAGCGCACACACAGAGCCAAGTGTGTACCAGAACACGCACTGAGCGCTTTTGAGCGAGCATGTCTGAGATAAACAAACACAAAGTGTGACTCAGTCTTTGTAATTGTAATTGAGCTTTTAGAGGTTTGTGTTGAGTGTACAAGCAAGTGGTGAGGTTTCTATACTTGACATGTATGTAAGGTTGGACAATAAATCAATACCAACATATATTGTCACAGACATGATCAATATCCATAGATATGACAGCTGAATATTCAATAGTCAATATATAGGGTATTCCCTGAACTCTAATCCAGGACCATATTAAGAACTGGTGCTGACGGTGGCTGTGTGGGTAGAGTAGTAGTCTGGAGATCGGAAGGTTGTAGGTTTGATTCCAGCTTCCTGCCACATGTCAATGTGCCCTTGGGCACTTAACCCAAGTTGCCTACTGATCTATGTATAAATGTGTGAGCGTTAGTGAGTGCAAATGGGTGAATGTGACTCTAGTGTAAAGCGCTTTGAGTGGTCAAAAATGCCTGGAAAAGCTCTATACAAGTTCAGTCCAATTCCATTTATATGACATTCTGGGAGATGTAGACAGACAAAAGGCTTTGGCTGCTCACTGCCAGCCAAGTAAGGTGGGTGACATCAACTAACTCATTCTTTGGTTACCTGGCAGCAACTTGTTCGCTAACTTGTGCACTTTAATGTTTTGCCGCCGTGCCTCACAACGGCTTCAAAATAAATGCTGTGGATAAAACAGGAAAGGTCACGCCAAAAGACTGATCAGTAATTAATGATATCGACAATCATCACTATCGACTGACATCAAATGCTTCTAAGTTTTGAAGCCATATCGTTCAGCCTCTACATTGGTGCAGAACTCACTGAAAACACAGCATCTCCACTAGAGCGCTTCTAACCGGTCCTGTCTCAGTCCGCCTCGGCCAGATTCATCTCCATTAGCAGATCCAACTGGCTGCACTGAGCACTGCGGAATTGATTTGACTGACAGAATAACACCTTTGTTGACTGTCCCATGATTTACGTCACTGAAAACTCCAAATGACATTTCTCATATGTTTTAACAGTGGACCAGCAGACATTTATACTTCCATCATGTTCGAAATAAATAACGTAAATAAATAAACCATTTGGGAAATTCTTGCTCTCACAAAAATCTGCCTATTTACCCAAAGCTCCTCCTCAGAACTGCTGTCTCCAGTCCAGCCTCTGCCTCACAGAGCAGCCCTCCACCACACCTGCTGCCTCTCAGCTCCTCCAGACCAGCGGCAGCAGTAATTAGGAAAAAACTTGGTGGAACTGAGCATCTGCTAAGATCATCATAGGAATTGCTTCCCAAGTACAACGCTCTTAAGAACAATTAAAAAACGGCTTAATTAAGGAACAGGGGGGTGGGCGGTGTCAGAAAGAGCAGGAATTTCTTAAAGAGACAAAGGCCCAATTTCAAGACATCATATTTATTTTAAGTTATGTTTGATATTTTACAACATTTTTAATAACTGAAGGTAACAGCTATTTGTCTGTGCTATAGAATGGCATAATGTGCCTGGAAAATACATAATACTGCCCACTTAAGGCTCTTGCTTAATCACATAGATAATAAATAAAAGCAGACACTGCTCACTTTAATCCATTAATAACTTCCCCAAGACACTCAGACATACAAGGTTCTAAAGACATCCACTAAAGAAAAATGTGTATGTCGTTTAACACACAAAAATCCTTCCTGACAAATGAACTACCAGACACACACAAAGGCCAGTAGAAGGTCGATTAGCAGGTCCTGATGAATGGAAACATGGCTTTAGAAAAGTGCAAGGACTCTGGTGCTCCAGTAAAAGCATTAAAAATGCAAAGCAGCCCTTTTAACTGCTGCCATTGCATGCCTTGCTTTTGAAGATAAATGCTGCACTGAAGTGCTGCTCCTGAATGGCTGCGGCTGTCTGAGAAATCAGAAGACTGCTTAATCCCAGAGAACCCCGCCAGGGTGTTCAGCACGTATCTGAGAGCGAACAGCTCCAAACCTGAGCAGAAACACTCCAGTGCTCACCACACAGACCGAGGTCCAAGACGCTCTTCCTCTCCGTTTTCCTCTCTTTGAAACACAGGCACACAATTTAATATTCCTGCTGAAGTCTTAGGAATGACAGTGTCATGTTTTGACAGTAAAAACAGATGCATCCCCCCACACACACGCGCACACACACTCCCAAGCTGTCAGATATCAATCTGAAGTGTTTGTCAAGGGAGCAGAGAGGCAGCTCTGCGTTATAGGATCAGAGCATGGTCAGTTCAGATAAGCAGGATACAGTGAGCAGCAGAGAGGCTTCTGTTCCTGCTCATAGCTCACCCTTCAGACATGGACCGTCCTCCATTAATCTGACAGTCACTGAACACATCACTTTCATGTCTGAACGCTTCGTCTGGTGAGGGGATATGAAGATTAACCTATTCATTCACATTTGTGAAAGTGAGTGCCTTGGTAGAGCAACACTGTTTCTGAATGAAATCTAGACATATCGCTCTCTTCACATCAAATCTGAAAGTTTTTGAACGGAGGAGAAAAATGAGACTGCCGTAATCGCCCTGAGCCGCAGCCGACCCAACAACATTCAGACATCAAGTTTATGTGTTTTTATCAAGTTTATAGCGATGGGCATTTATCGTGTCATTTATCATGGAACATTTCTTATCAATTGCCTTGATTAATTTCAATTTATAATATTAAAAAAACTGAAATGTTATTTTTACCCGTTTCTCCAATGTTTATTCCACGAATGTCAATAAATATCTGTAAATTTGAATTAAATAAATTGAGACACTATGAACAGTGTCAAGTTCTTGCTCTGTCTTTAAACCACCTTGGCTTCTGCCCAAACTTGAAAAAGGCTTGCTCCCATTTAAGAAACGCAGGAACCACTCATCTCAGCGACATCCTTTATTTATCTTTTCTTTTTGTCTTTGGATTCTTCCAACTGACTGTGCAAAACCACCATCACTTACATGGAGTAGTCAAGATAGTTACAGGAGTCACAGAGAAGGTTTAAAACCTACAAACAGATGAAAAGTCAATTTCAGATCATAATGAACTAATTACCGTATTTTCCGTACTATAAGGCACACCGCATTATAAGGCGCACCTTCAATGAATGGTCTATTTTAAAACCTTTTCCATATACTGTATAAGGCGCACCGCATTATAGGGCACATAGAATAGACGCCATAGTTATGTTGCCACCTGGCTGGTATTGAATGGGACATGATTTGTTCTGTTCACTACAAATATGGATGTCTAATAATAAAAAATTGGTCCCAAGTACTTTATATTGCAGTCTGCACTAGTCATTGTTTCACTCACGGTTTTGGTGTTGCAAAATTGTGCCCAACTGCTTTCTGGTTAGCACAGACCAACCGACACGCTACGCCACAGTCTCTGTCTCTCTTCCACCGACCCCCACGGCTTTAAATGTATAGGTGCTTGGTAACTCTAGCCGAAGCTCCCCGAATAAATGTCTAAAGCTACTTTGTTGGCATAAAGAATGTCAACAAAACAGTCCGATTCCGGTCGGCGAGGAGAGTCTTCCGCGACTGGAATGGGGCGTCTGGGCCGGACGATGGTCACCCTTCTCCGTTCGCGCACAGCATGTTTGTGGAGAACGTGATGCTAGATGACCTGCAGACGACCTGATTATTAGGTAAGCAGGTAGATACATAGACATGTCTATGGGTAGATAGGTCAGTCAAACTTTATTAACAAACCAGCTTTTTGACAACTTTTTTGACAACATCCCAGCATGTACTGCGCGCTTTTTCTATGGGGAAAATGAAGTCGGCAGCTGCTTACCGTAGTTGCTAGACCTGTTGTGGCTCAATATTGGTCCATATATTAGGCGCACCGGGTTATAAGGCGCACTGTCGGCTTTTGAGGAAATTTAAGGTTTTTAGGTGCGCCTTATAGTGCGGAAAATACGGTAACTAGTTTTCCAGGAAATGTTAATTTACTTTTAAGTTATCAGTGAATAAGCAAACAAATAAACTACATTACAAATAGATAAACCCATTTCATCAACAAGGCTGATTAGGTCTTCTGAATGCAGATTAAATGATACAATGTCCAGTTCCTATCAGTAGTGATGGGCTATCTGAATCCAGGCTTCAAGGCTTGTACCAAGTAAAAAGGGGGCGTGGCCGATGAACATTGACCGACATATTTGATGTGTATTGATGATGACACTCATCAAAATGTAATGTTTGTTACTGGTTTTCTCAATTGTAGATGTTTTTTTTATGACTTTCTATTTTTGTGATTTTATTATGTAAATCTCTTTGAACTGCGTTGTTGCTGAAATGTGCTACACAAGTAAACTTGATTGTCTGAAATGGAGCCAGCAAGAAAATCTCTGACATCTGGAAATACTTTGAGTTTATCCTCACAATAAAATTCTTCTTAGATAATAATTAACCCTCCACCTCCCAATTTCTCACCTTCTACAAAGTTCCACTATTATGTGTAGTCTGATTAGCAAAGATATATCAGTCTTTCACAGCAGAAACAGATTTAATGATGTTGCAGAACTAAAATTCAACATCTAGCCAAATATAAGAGATCAGAGCCAATTATAAATCCAAGAAAAAGTGAACGCCCCAACAGGCACTGCACTCCCAAAACATCAAATGTCTTTATTGTCAAATCAGTCTGACATAAAAGAAAGCCCAACACAACCACTGACGTTCAACATATACCAGGATTAGATTGGCTACAAATAATTAAATATTGCAATTAAATATGGTTTCATTGATTATCCTGTTACTAAATATGAGTTTGATGAAAACTTTGTGACAATATTGGATTTAGTAATTTTTGGAAGTATGATCCAACTGAGTGACAAGGCTGTTACAGTTTCACCAGCAGATGTCACTAGTGAGTAATGAATGAAGCATCGAGTAACGAACCTTTTTTCAAAGCAAAGGGCTGGAAAACTTTATTGCTTCATGAGGCCTCATTTGCCCATCACTACCCATGAGGCTTCATTTGCCCATCACTACCTACCAGTAGTGTCTCTGTGGAAGCTTGAAGCTGAGGCTCTTTGTCTGAAGAGATCATTCAGAGCACAGGTGTGCCAAGTTACCTTATAGGCTTCTGAAGGCCTGAGTGAAAGAGATGGGTGCGCTTGATTCTCTCTGATGCATGTGCCAGTTGGGTGGAGATAGCAAATGCACTCACAAATACACCATTTGCCGTTTTAACTTGACAAGCAGTTAAATTTCATGAATCACTCCAATAAAAAAAATGTCTGTTTGAAATGGAAATATTTTTCGAGAACAATTTTTGTCTGTGGCACCATGAATGTTGTCATGCAGTCGCAGCCACACAGAGACCTAAAAAAGACATAGTACACATTTTTTATCATTATCACAATAGGATCCTGATAAAATTCCAAGTCCATATCACCCTATTGTATTTATACATCTGCCACTTCTTCAGGTTGTTCACTAATGTTTTTCACATGAAAGCAGCAGCATAACATTTTAGTAGGAGTTAATTGTGAATTTATGTCCGATAAGCTTTCCAGAATGTCAGAAGCAGTCAGAATGACTCAGATTTGTACAGTGGATTGTAAACATCTCAACAAATGGTTAATAAAAAAGTAAGATTGCATTTTCATTTGATAATAAATAAACAATAGATGTTGATTCTGTTGATTGAATCAGAAGTGATCTCAGACTGTTGGGGCTTCAGAGCGGAGCTGCTGTTGGGTTCATCTGTTTCTATTCCTGCTGTGGGGAGTTTTATTATTCTCAGTAACAACTCCTACTGTTCGGAAAGATAACTGGAATGAAGTATGATTGAATTGAAATAATTTTTTGTAAAGTGCCTTGAGAAAAGATCCATTAAGAGCCGGTGCTGCTGTATAAATAAAACTGAACTGAATTAAAATGCTGCTATTGTGGCAAAATTTTGGGCATCATCAGGTCTGAAACATCAGCTCCCTGAGTCATCCGTTTGCACTGCCTTGATCTACATGATGTTGAATCAACACATGGAATTTGACTGAATGAAGGGGAACTGAATATAATCCAATGCCTGTTCACTGGTCTTTATTCTGTCAATAAAAATGTATCAAGACATGGCAATACAAGCAGGTGAAGCATATGAATATTTAATACTAATTTAAAAAATACTGAAAATTCCAGTAGGATAAACAACGAAAAAATAAAGAAAATGCTTTTTTTTTTTTTTTTTTTTACATTTTTTGAATGTGCCTCTTTGTAAAATAAGAAGTTGAAAGTCCTGGGTCTAGTCAAAGCCCACCTTCTGAGATGTGGTGGGGTAACTTCAAACACCTAGGACACCTCTCATATGTCTCACAGGTGAAAGTGAGAAACCAGGCAAAGATCCAGTAGAACAGCAGCAGACTGAATGAGTTTACACTGAACACTGGCTGTGAGGGCCGATCGTCACAACTCCTGCCTCAGGCAGAGACAGTTATCTTTTGGTTCATCAGTAAACAATGGTCATTTTGTAAACCAAGACTAGAAGTATTTCAATCTCTTTTTTCCCCAGAGGTAAATAAAAACAAGATCAGACATTAACAATGTCAATAAAAAAGTAAATATGTATGAATTTCAGATATATGGATAGTGACACAAAGGTAGTAGCAGCTCAGTGCTGTCAAATACTAATGAGGTTTTACTCAAACCGATCAGCTGTAGAGCTAACCTGCTGATAGAAATCTGAGTCTCAGTGTGTAACCACAGTGTGTAGCCACAGTGTGTAGCTACAGTGTAGCTGTATTTATGCTTTTCAAAGGGAGAACCGTGAGAGAAGTCCAGCGTTCTGTGTGTAGAGTTTCAGCTGACTACCCAGAGAAAGGAGACCAGCAGAGGCAAAGCGACACACAGCACATCCTTCCCCTCAGAGTTGTCTCTTTAAACTAATGCCACTTCAAAGTACATCCAAAGTAAATACATCAGGATGTGTTTTTTTTCCATCTATGAACCTTAAGAAGAAAATGAGCAATCAGCATGAGAACACAGGTTAACTACTTGCAATCACTTAGCCCTCACATCCATCAGTCTCATTCTAATGAACCAATAGAGGAGGAAAAGGAGGAGGAAGAAGAGAAGGAAAAGGAGACAGAAGAGGAAGAGGAGGAGAGTTCACCAGTACTCACTGTGCCTCTCACTTGCTGCTTCTTGGGCTCTGGAGACATCTCCTGAGGGATGAACTTGATCGGTCCTTTGATCTGCCTTCTAGACCTCTTGGTGCCGTCAGGCAGCGTCTCCATGGCGATCTCAGCTTCATCACTGCTGGCTTGGTCACACTCGGAGCATTGCCTGAAGAAAACCTAGAGATGTCACTTCTCTTGTATTAAACTTATTGTCAGTGATCCAAATATTTGATATTTTGTTGGACGCAGGTTTATACCGGATGATTCCAGATTCTAGTCTGACCTGAAAAATTTAAATTTTGTACAAATGTATTTTCTAGATTAGGGTTGAACGATTCATGAGATTAATCATGCTCAATCGAAATAATCATCCCTAATTTAGTAATTGATTAATCATTAGCATTAACTCTGAGCAGATATTAAGCCAGAACTGTACAAAACATATATGTATTTTGCACTCAAAAATTTTTTTAAAATGTAAGTCTGTTCTGAAGTATTTGTTTATTTGAATTTTTAATCCATTTCTAATATTGTACAAAAATGCTTCAGTCAATTACTAAAGTAACTTTTAGCTGCAGTTCTATTTTAAATTGAAACAAATGGTTCTGTCTGTCCATGCTAACAAACATTTTAGTTTTCTTTAAAATGTTTTAAAAGCCTGCCACGTTGAACTTGGAAAATCAAATTTATGACTGTTCTAGCCTGGACCTGATTGTGAATTTCTGTTTTTAACTCACTGATACAAAAATGATGAAGCCATAAACATCTGACACTCCAGTTCTACGTCATGAATCAACTGAGAAGCTGAAATATGAGACCAGCGTCATTACAAAATCAGGAGGACATCATGTACAATTAACCAGCTGCCTCTCCTTGTTTCTTTCATTTATAACATGGAAAAAAGACAGTTCTAGTTGTTCTCTAATGACCACAGTTCATTAGAGTTGCTAAATGTGGAGAGGCAGAAGCATTAAATCTCTTCTTCAGATAAAAAGCTGCAGACTGTGGGAGGGGAAGGAAGAGGGTGACATTTCTACCATCTCTGCATCTGCTATCTGATAAAACAGCTTCCACAGACGGAACAAAAATGTCACCAATAATACGACTAAAATGCTCTCCAGATCCAACTGTTAGCTGCTCCTTAAGGAGGAGGCGAATCAAGAAGAAGAGCCTGCTGATTATATTCACAGGATGAACGTGTTGCATCATAAATGCTGCCTACACTGCTTTGTGCTGTTCTCTCATCTGAGGGACAGTTAAAACCAGATTGCTAATGGGGAATTGCTTTTTGAAAATGTATTTAACAACAGAAATTAATGCAACAAACATCAGGATCCATAATATTAACAATCCATCCTGCATCACTTGTTATATCCGCATGAACAGAACTGATGTCATTTCTGAGTTTCCCACATGAAAAAAGTGCAGGAAACAAAATCCCGTCCTGCGTGATCTGGATGAGTCTCACCAGTAGCTGTTCTTTGTCTTCTTGGGCATCCGGGTGAGAGGAGGCTCCAGGCAGCCCAGGTGGTAGTATAGTTTGCAAGTGTCGCACAGCACCAGCAGATGTTGGTCCTGGTTCTTCTTACAGATCCCACAGCTGCAGAAATGATTAAGATAAACCTCAGACGAGAACAGCTGGCAGCTTACGTTTTCTGTTCACAATGACTTCTAAGTCCTGCTTAAAAAGGAATTTATAAAGTTGTGTGAAAAAGTAAAGCAAACTCTAGGATTTCAATGTTTAGTGGAGACTATTCATAGGCCTGTCGCGATAAACAATAAATCAATTAGTCGCACGATAAATTAAAACTATCAACCTCATTTTAATTATCAGCTTTATTGTTTCTTCCTGCCTTTTTCTCTTTCTGTTGATGGCACTGAATAAAAAAGGCTCAACTTTGGTGCTCTCCACTGACCCCTTCCTGACAGACCACACATTAGCTGACAGAAATCCTAGGTATAACGTTTCGATCGGGTTCGATTGTGCCAGGTGGTGTCCAGCCATAATTTCAAAACCAGGTATTAATCAATGCTTTACTACAATATACCTGCAATGCATGTGGCTAGAGTCAGCGTAAAGTCCTGACTGAATGAAAATCATTATAACCTATTTATTTCATGGTAACGAAGAGCAGCTGAAAAGTTACCGGGTTTATCAACTGCGGTAGCAATTTGGCTCAAACTCCTCTCCTTGTTATTTCTATATTCTTTGCACAAAATGTTGAATAAACAATAATGTTGTTTCCACAAATCATCTCTGATGTCCGTTGGACTTCTGGTTGCTCCGCGTCAACTGTTTGGGATTCTCCACCGTAATTTCCCCTCAGAAAGCACAGAAGGTAATCGGCGCTTTCTGATTGGCTACCTGTCACATTCAACAGGCTGCATTAACCCAGTCGGGGAAAACACCCGATTTAGTTCAGAGCGGCCACAACGCTCTACCGTAACACACCACCCAATAATCGCAAGCGACAATCTTAGAACGTCCAACGTTCTAAGATTGTCATAAGGGGAAAATAAGGGCAAAAATTCGTGCAGTGTGAACTATTGCATCAGGTAGTCAGATGTGCCCATTTTCTCTATTTAAATCTAGTGATTATTGAAGGGCAATACAGACTTCATAATCTGCACTCTTTTGGTTGAATGTAGTATTTATTTCCACTTTGGTTTCATGTTGTTTCATTTTATTCAAGTACGTTTTGTGTTAATGGAGACTGAGAATCCATTTTATTTTTGTTTTAGATTGTTTATTTTGTTTATCAGTTAAGTGTTCTTTTGAAAATAAAGTGCATCTATCTTTGACAGGAAATTGAATGCATTATCACGTCATTTCCATTAAATCTAGGTAAAAAGGTCTTCAAACAATATTATTGCTTATCGCAATAAATTTTGAGACAATCGCTCAGCAAAATTTGTTATCATTACAGGCCTAACTATTCTTAATATCTTACAGATTTAAAAACTGTCCTAAGCTCAAAAAATTTATGTATATTTACATTTTCACTAAATTTCTTTTTGATATGCCCATTTCATTAAATGTTAACTATATCAGTTCTGTTGTGTTCATTGTTACATTAAGCTGAGCTGAGCTGATTTCATTTTATCAACCTGATTAAGAGACTGATGGGATCGATTAGTTATGGTTGGATCTGCGTAGAAAAAGATATTTACCAGCACTGGGAGAGAATACTTTTTTTTTTTTTTGTGCACTCCTAGATATTCAAAGTACGCAAACAAAAAGGTATATAAATGTTGTAGTGTTCAGTATTAGTTTATACGTAACACTTGTCCTCATTCACATAAACAATAAAATAAAGATGATGAATGAAAAGGTGTCCTCTGGACATCTGTACAATCAGCATTCTTCCTCATGATTGTGTCCGACTGACCCAGGGTGAAACACTCAGGGTCAGGAAAGCTTTACAGGTATTTTGAGTCAACTAGCTGATTAGGGTTTGAAACTTCTAGTTTCCATTAACAACCTTTTTCATAGTGTTTCAATTATTTGAGATGTGCTAGTATGTCTGCGTTCACATGTTTCTCCATTTGTATGACCAGGAGCAAACTGTTCTTCACCTGTAAAGAATTGCTGGAAGGCTGGATGACTTCCCCGGTATTCCTCCTTCCTTCTTGCTGGGCTTCCTCTCCTTTGGAGCTTTCAGAATTGCTGGAGTGTTCAGTTTCTACAAAAAAAAACAAAAAATTAGAAGTCAGTCATATAGAATATCATTTTTTCTACAATCAGACAGGGATACCTGTCCCTCTATATCTGTTGTTGTAGAACCAGATGTGCTCCAAAGATCACAGAATCCTACCAGATTTATACTGCCACATTAGTGAAGTAAGGAAAAAGGAAATAGAATGTCACACTGGAGTGTCAATTCTATTGAATCAGTTTGAAAATATGAAATGTAAATTTAAATCAAAATTAAATCAAATTTTATTTGTTTAGCACAGCAAGGCAAGTCAAAGTCCTTTACATTATTAAAAACAAAAACAGAGTCATGCAACATTGAATAAACAATCAAAAACATTAAATTTCCCACCGAGTCAAATTTTTGCCCTTCAAATCGGCAGAGAGAAAGAAAAAAAAACAAAACAGCGGGAGTGGGAGGACTCCAGCCCCCACCCCTTTAAATCAACGGGGGGGGGGGGGGGGGACTCCAGCCCCCACCCTTTTAAATCAACGGGGGGGGGGGGACTCCAGCCCCCACCCTTTTAAAACAACGGCGGGGGACTCCAACCCCCACCCTTTTAAAACCAAGTATCCATTTATATGAATCTTGACTCCTTTCACATCATTAAAACCTTGTGTAAAAAGCCCCTCCATTGTTAACCCAGGTGGAATTAAAAGCTGTTAAAACATAAAGGCCTTGACGACTTTTCACCACTTAATACAAAAAAGCTATTTTAGAGGTCAGCATGAGAAGAAAAGCAACATTATAAATGAAGTCATTTTAATGAGCTTTATTGGTCTGTCAGTTGAAGTAAACTGGATGGAGACTTGATGCCTCCTGCTTAAATCCTGGAAGGCCTTTGCTCTTAAATTAATGGAACTCATGTCTTGCCAGGACTTACTTCCATTTCAACTATAATGATAAAATGTTTATTTTAAGATGTTCACGTGTTCTACAAAACCTCTGAGGGTTCAAGCGAGGTGTCACTGACAAGCTGTGGTCTGCAGTGCATCAAGAAATTATTTACAATCTTGAAATCCAGATTTGATTTATATAAATACCATATTAAAATTTTTTGTGTGTAGAATTTTGAGGAAAGAGAAATTTAACACAATTTGTAATAAGAATGTAATATAAGATAACGTGGAGAAAATGTGGATGAACTGTAGTTTGGCACTAGAAAAATCGGTTACCCATATCAGATAAATAAGAGAAATAAGGTGAAAGATATAAGAAGACAAAAAGAGCATGTGTGGGTTTTCTCCGGGTAAATGGACTAAACTTGTATAGCGCTTTATCCGATCATTTTAGCGCTTTACACTAGAGTCACATTCACCCATTCGCACTCACAAACGCTCACACATTTACACACCAATATGCAGCTCGGTAGGCAACTTGGGGTTAGGTGCCTTGCCCAGGGGCACATCGACATGTGGCAGGAGGAAGCTGGAATCAAACCTGCAACCTTCCGATCGCAAGACAACTACTCTACCCACACAGCCACAGTCGCCCACACAGTCGGTTTTCCGGCTTCCTCCCACAGTCCAAAAACATGACTGTCAAGTTAATTGGTCTCTCTAAATTCTCCCTAGGTGTGTGTGTGTGTGTGTGTGTGTGTGTGTGTGCATGGTTGTTTGTCCTGTGTGTCTCTGTGTTGCCCTGCGACAGACTGGCCACCTGTCCAGGGTGACCCCGCCTCTCACCCGGAACGTTAGCTGGAGATGGGCACCATCGGCCCTCCCGACCCCACTAAGGGACAAGGGTGTTAGAAAATGGATGGAATGTGAAAGATACTTATTAAATCCATTAAATTAGTATTTGTAAAACAAACAAATAAATATAAAACATTAAAAAACAACTATTGGGCTCAAATGGTGAGTGTTTTTATAAAATGAACATTTTGTAAAAATAACATAAGATGATTTCTGTAGCTTTTTATCTGGTTTTCTCTTTATGATTCTTGTTTTGGTTGTTGTTGCATTTACTGCACAAGAGAGCAGTTATTAATTCATAAACACTTAGCTTAGCAAACCTATTATGTGTGAAAAGTTAGACTTGAAATGGAATTTATTATGTATTTGTGTTGCTGGTGAACTTGGCCAAGCTAAAGAAGAGACTGCTCTAGTTCAGCTCCATTAGGAGAAGTGAGATCTGCTATGTGCTGATGTAAGCCAACAGCAGAGGGTCTGATTAGTTTCATCTGAATCTCAGGTGTGGAGGTTAATTAGAAAACCTATCTAGTAGGGACTGAGTCTGTCACTAAATAGACAAGGTTTCCTCTGAGGATGTTCTAATCTGCTGCGCCTGCAGCAGTGCAGCGGCACCGAGGCCTGATAGAGGCTCAGCTGACCCCAGCACTTGGGTCTGATAAGGTCATCCTCTCAGTGTCCGCTGAGGTCTCCTGGCATCTGGCTAATAAAGACTCCTTTCTGCTAATATGGAGCCAGTTCTGTTCTACAGACCGACAGCAAAGTTTACAGAAACAGAGTAAATGTGAAGTGGAGGAAGTCGGTAAGGGTTTTGGCTCTCTAATAGTAGATTGTTTTATTTCCATGAAGCTGTCCAGGACTCAGAGCAGCTGCATCATTCTGTATTTAAACTAGAAATATCAAGCAGAGCCACAACCTGAAACCAACATTTGCCAAGGCAAGCTGGCTCCGCTCTGACTCTCTCTCAGGGTATGTGCCATGTGCTAAAGCTTTTAGCCTAATCCATGCATAGACAGCCCTGCAGCCACTGGTTTTGGAGTTGCTCTGATTTTAGACCAGATTCTGCTCTGCTGTTCCCTGTGGATAAATGTGGAGCGCAGAAGTGATGGCAGCCGCTCTCAGCCAACGCTATGCACCCAGTTCACTATAATGTGTTTTGAGAAGATCCCTGGATCCTACAGCGGATTCTGAACCAGAGCCAGGACCTGCTTTCAATCACTCCATCAGCACACAAAATGACATCATGAACAGGTATGGGCTCTATTATGAAATATGTGTGCCATGGAACTTGTTTACATGCCAGAGTCAATGTGTTGTTTTGTTTGATGTTTTCTTTCCTGGGACATCCTGAATGTTGAGCAGACAAGTAGAAACCCCATGAGCTTTCTCATCCATTGGAAAACAGCAGACATGACCCACATCTGGTACTACTGAACCCGAACAGATCCACTATCACAACTTACATGACTCTTCAAATATTAGTTCTCCAGACTCTGACAGAGAGCAGAGTGGAGGAACATTCTGCTCAATCAGTGTTACATTAGGAACTACAGGAGGGCCTGGAATATCTAATGCTAATATAACAGTCAAATACTTGTTCACCTTGTTCAAGTAACAAATCTCATCCAAAAACAATGCGAATCTGCTCTGTTTCCAAGGGAATCAATCAGGATCAAGAAGAAAGACTGAAGGAAATTTGAAGGTATAGTTTGGATTTTTTTAAGACAGGTGTTCTCAGCAGTAATAGTTTTTATAGTGCAGCCACCTAGTAGGATTCAAGGGGTGGTAGTGGAGGGCGTAACAGCATCAAACTCCAAGTTTGACCATCAATACCTGCTATAACATATTTATGACAGATGATGATTCTTAGTTAATGTCAAGTTGACATAACAAAGACTTTTCAAATTATGTCAACTTTGCATTACAAATGTCAATATTTACTGAATGACACTTAATGACAGCAGTCATAAATATTCATGACAGCTGTTACGTCATACTTATGACAGTGTCATATCAGTCTTATGCACACCCCTTTAAATGAAATGTTACCGTAATTTCTGTTTTAGAAAAGAAAGTGATATTTTTTTTATGAAAATCAGAAATGGGCTCTGGTATGAAAAAACTTTATTTTTAATAATAATAATAATAATAATAATAATAATAATAAATTTTATTTGTAGGTGCCTTTCTTCACACTCAAGGTCACATCACATAATTTAACATAAAAACAGACACAAAAAAAATTAATTACGGTAAGCCATACTACCCAGCCATGTCAACAAATTGAAGAAATAATAACATTATGAAACCTCAGTTAAAAAGATTCAAACTAACCTCTTAAAAGATGCTCCACAGACTAAAATAAATATTACTGGATCTCATAATCAAGAATTTCTGAGCAAGGTGCTTGCTCCATCAAATGTAACCATAGTAACTATGAATTATGTTACTATTAAAAAAGAAGGGCTAAATGTTTATTTTTAAACAAGTTTCTGGTAGAGGGTTTATTGTGCATTAACTGTGTGAGCCCCATGTGTCTTACAGCAGCATGTGGAAAATAACATTTGAGTGTTTCCATGTTAAGTTACCAGGGGTGGTAAATGTTGGAGGAACAAAAGCTCCAACTGTGTATTAAATGACTGATTTTAGTGCCAGTTGGGGACATCAATTATTTCTGCAAATGCACAGGCAGGATGACAAATAGAAGATGAAAATGTGGCAGACAGATGACACAAAAGCACGCAGCACTATGACTGATGCTACAACTTGTGCTGTGAATGTTCATAATTAGGTGATTTATGCTGGTCATTGCAGAAGCAGCGCCAGTCTTCCACATTCCGCTCCATTTATCTGTCCTGCTACCGTATTAACATCATTTGACCATTTATCTGCAACACTCATACTCTTAACAGCTACACTTTTAATTTAGCGTTTTATGGATTTAGAGAGTAATATATCTTAGAGATGTCAACCTTTTAGAAATGAAACCCTTCTGTTCCCCACTGGTAGCACTGCAGATATGACAAGATCCTGGTCAATCAGAGATAATGGAGAGTATTTATGAATAGATGTGTGATTTCAATAATGAAAGTGCTTTACTACAGAAAGATTCCACCTATAAAGTTTGATTAGTTTCTTAAATTTTACAATCTCTTAACATGTCACCTTTTGAACAAGACCGTTCTTCCTTAATGGGATCCACGACTAGTATAAGACTGTATTTGAGAAATATTTATGTTAGATGTAAAAACAATAAAGTAAAGATACTGTACGCTGTTTGGCTTTTATAAATTTAAATTAAAAAAAAGTCACACAGACATCACCATGTAGTTTAAGCTGCGATGTATTCTGGGTAAATGATGTATGCTAGGTCCAACTGCACTAGTTCTATCCAGCCAAAACAGCTAAAACAATTTTAAGCCTTGTTTTAGTTTAAAAAATGCTTCCATTCATTTCCCATTGAAATGTATGGAAATGTGGAAATTTTAAAGGGTAATAAAGATAAGAAGGAGCAAACGGTGGAAGAGGAAAGTGCTGGCTGAAGAAACTGGTGTTTGCTCCTGTTGCTGCCATCTTCAGCTTCATAAATGAAACAATGTCCCTCTGGTCAGACTGTGTGATCCGGTCAACAGTGGACGCACTCTGTGTCAGGTCAGGTGTTATACCAAAAACTGTGACACTTTGATATCTGTCTGGTGGGGGTTCGGGTTTTTTTGAGCTATTGTCTTAAACCTTTGATCAGCTGAAAAAAATCATGTTTGAGTGTAAATGCAGTTTTCAATTAATTCCCTGCTTAAAAGTTTTTCTCTTACGCTGATTTCTTCTTTTAACATTGTGAAACTCTACTTAGAACCTTTTTAAGATCTAATAGTACAAAATGCTAATTCTTGCAGATTTTTAACTGGTCTTAAGATTTTGATCAGGAGTGTATGTACTACCTAGTATTAATTTTAGCTTCATCCAGTTCAAACTGTGTTGAATAAAATCTCCAATTAAGCACCTTTTGCTATTCAGTTATTAATTGGTCAATCTAAAAATAACCGTCAGATTAAAAGCAACAATTAAAAAGAATCTGGCTTCAGATAGTGTTTTCTATCTGAAGCACATTAAAATATACAATATTTTACTCCCAAGTCTCCCAATTCATTCATTTGTCTTTCCTGAACAAGAAAAAGAAAAAGAAATACTCAGAATGGCATCAAAACATCATAGCCCTCTCTGCAAGTCCATCAGTCCTGACTGTCTGCTGGGTGTGTTGGCTGCACTGCTTGACCGTCCTTCAGGTACCCTGACTATGAGGGTACCTGAAGTTTTGTTTATTTTATTGAGTTTTGTTTGTCAGAATAGCTAAACACCTGCTACCATTGTACATGTTGCCATTTTAGGAACCAAAAGAGACTTTGCCTGTCAGAACTCACATAAAGGCAAAGGATCAGTCACTCAGTTATTATAACATGAAGAGATAAAGGTATAGCAAAAAGCAGAGAGCATCAAGAATGACATACCTTAAAAATCTCTCCTCCAGCATGTTCTGCAACCTCTTCACCAATGAATCAGTGAATGGAACACATGTAGACACACAAGGAGAAGGAAAGAAGTGATTGTGAACGTACCTGGCCCACAATGCCGCCCAGCAGCGTCCACATGGCCTGGCCTTCACTCCGCAGGGTTGCATTCACACTCAGCAGATCCTCCAGAAACTCGCAGAGCTGCAGCAGGACAGGATGCTCAAGATCAGGAAACAGGGTCATTGCAGCTAACAGCACTGGTGCTTCAGGGGGAACTGGAGTATATCAATCTCATTATTAATAAACACAAACAAAGGAATTCTGAGATGCTTTCTTTACTTTCTAGAAAACAAACCAAACTCCCTTGACCTTTAAAACACATAGACAATCTCTGGGCTGTTGTCAAGAGGAAGATGAGCGACATTAGACCCACCAAGCAGATGACCTGAAGGCAGCTCTCAAAGGAACTTGGGCTTCCTTTACACCTACACAGAAGCACAGTCTGCTGTCCTCCATGCCACGCTGCCTTGATACAGTAATTCATGCCAGAAGAGACCTACCAAGTACTGAGTGTTGAGTGATGTTCATACTTTTCAAAAGCCTCACATTTGTGCTTATAATATATTTTTACTGGCCTAATTCAGGAGTCGGAAACCCAAAATGTTGAAAGAGCCACATTTGACCAAAAAAAAAAACAAAAAAAAAACAAAGCTATCTGGAGCCGCAAAAACTTAAAAAAATTAGATAAGGCTTTTAATGAAGGCAAAACATGCTGTAAGTGTTTTTATTAGCCTATTATCAAAACGACTAAGTGTATACATATTTAGTATTCATGATTAAATGTTTATTTTCCCTGCAGTGGGTCCTGGAAGGAATGATGTACCACGTGACCACTCTGTTGTACAAAGTTCATTTTTATTATGAAGATCGACAGGGAAAGGGTATTTTCTTTTCCTTTTGGAACAGCAGTTTGCGCTTTGTAAATAATCACTGTAAAGTTTGTGATCGAAAAAACAACAAAACGGAACATGCATAATGTGCCCCTTATCTGTACAACAAACAGAGTGCAATAAAATGCTACCTGCAGTGATAAAAATAAAGTATTAGCCTTTTGAAAATGTAAAGTTTATAAAATTAAACTAATACACTTGAAGTTTGATTTCTGTGCAAATCCCAAGAAAGTCAGTGCAATGGTAAAACATAGCAGCATCCACTTTTGACACAAAACCATCCTCGGACCTGAGCAACAAACACAATATCGCTAAGTGTCATTCTAAATATATACTGACAAAAATCACTTATCAATTTATTTAAAAAAAAACACTATTACTAAATATATGTGACTATGACATGATTTTGTTCTTGCGTGTTTAATGTGACTTCTGTTTACGGACGTCACTGGACAGCTTCTCAACAGCAAGCATGTAAGATGTAACTTTAAATCTTGACGCGGCAGCTAATGTAGCACCTTCTCTGGAAATGTCTGTGTAATGAATCTACATTTTTCGGACTATTAGCCACTTCTTTTTCCCCACACTTTGAAGCATGCAGCTTACAGCCCAGTGCAGTTATGTACGTTACCAGTTTTTGTTTTTTTAATTGTAGGGGCAGCTTATAGTAAGATGCGCTCTATAGTCTGGAAAGTACAGTTTTCTTTTTGTTATTTGACAACTTCTTGCTACAGAACAAATGTTCAGGTAATCTTTCCGCATTGGTAATGAATGCAAATTTGGTCCGTGAATTATAGAATCTTTCCTCAGCTATTTTTCTCTTTTCCCTTTTGCTCACCATGACCCACCACACATTTGTCGGTTTGTTTACAACAGCCACCTGCCTCGCACCCCACCCACATGGAAGAAATGTGTCACAGGCTATGACGCAAATCTTAGTTGACAGAAATGTTGAAATTTTTGTATATATTCTACACATTTTTATAGCATTGGAAAATGTTAAGAATTTGTGTCATGTTTGTCCTCCAACAGAAACTATATTAAAACAAAAAAATATATTTCCCACAACCATCTTTTTCCATTTTCAAACATTTATGGAAAACTCCAGGGAGCCACTAGGGCAGCGCTAAAGAGCCGCCAACCCCTGGCCTAATTTAATATTCTAACGGTCTGATAAAGTGAACCTTGGGAATTCATTTTCTGTAAGCTGGATTCATCAATATTACAAGAAATAAAGGATTGGAATATTTCAGTCTATGTAATGAATCTACATAAAATGAGTTTGACTTTCTGAAATCAGGGACAACAAATACTTTGTCACAATATTCACAGAAAATAATTTTTTGAGACATACCTGCAGAAACAGCATGGTCAGGAAGGTTATTAGAAAAAAATAGACAACTAACAAATTGATATTTCGAATTATTTAAAAATGCAACCAAAAACCTCAAGTTCAAGATGACTCTGTCATGATCCGCGTTTCTGTGTATTTATTATTAGGGTTTTCTGTGTTCAGTTTCCTTCCTGTGAGTCTCCATCTCTGCATCTTCCCCGTTGATTGCTTCCCAGGTGTGTCTCATTCCTTGATTACCCTCCCTGTGTATTTAAGTCCACCTGTTGTCTTAGTCTCTTGTCAGATCGTTGTCTATCGTCTACTGTCGTATGTCAGTTGTTGTTGTATGTCGGCTCTCCAGTTGAACTGTTAAGTCCTGGTCTGCTTAGCTCTTGTTTTCAGTTGTCAGTACATCAGTTGCTATCGGTAACTAGCTGTGTGCTATACCCTCTGCCATGCCTCCTGTATTGGACTGTGTTAACTTATACATTAAAGTCATCATTCCTTCACAACCTGGGTCTCTGTGTCACTCCTCACCACCTCAACCACCCAATTTATGACAATCAGTCAAACTCAGACTTCAACCAGCAGTCTTCCACCAGCACTTCTTTTCTAAAGCTAAAAGCATGGAGGAACAACTCAGCAGTGCAATTAGCAACACACAGTCCATTAATAGCGCTTAACACACACACATCACATTCCCCTATGCAACATTAACTCCTCTGACTTTTACTCTGCCACTGGATTCTCTTCCTCATGTTGACAGATGATGTGGCCGTAGCCTCACAGAGGTCACATGTTTGAGAGGAAATACACAGTCCAGTCACATTAATGTGACCATCTGTCAAAAGCCAGAATAACCACCTTTCGCAGAGCGAACTGCTACGAGACGTGCAGGAAGAGAGTCACTTAGGTCCCTGAAGGTCTTCTCTGGGATGTTGAGCCATGCCGACTCTAATGCCGTGGCCAGCTGCGCTAGATTACGCGGTTGAGGATCCATGGCGCGAACAACTCGATCGAGATGGTCCCACAGATGCTCGATTGGGTTTAAGTCAGGTGAGTTTGCTGGCCAGGGGAGGACGGTAAACTCATCCTGGTGCTCTTCGAACCACGCACGTACACTGGCAGCTGTATGGCACCTCGCATTGTCCTGCTGGAAGATGCCATCATCCTTAGGAAAAACAATGCGCATGTAGGGGTGGACATGGTCCGCAAGGACAGATGCGTACTTGTATTGATCCATCGTGCCTTCCACAATAATCAGTGAACCCAGAGAATGCCAGGAAAACATTCCCCAGACCATAATGCTCCCGCCTCCAGCTTGGACCGTTCCTGCAATGGTTGCAGGGTGGTTCCTTTCAGAGGTTTCACGCCTTATACGCCAACGTCCATCTGTCCGATGGAGCATAAAACGCGATTCATCTGAAAACGCTACCTGTCGCCACTCAGTGGACGTCCAGCTGCTGTACTGGCGTGCAAATTCTAGCCTTCGTCGTCGATGAACACCAGTCAGCATAGGTGCACGAACCAGGCGTCCGCTTCGGAGGCCCAGACGCAGCAATGTTCGCTGAATAGTGGTTTGGGAGACACTTGTGGTAGCCCCTTGGTTCATTTTAGTGGTCAGTTGCTCAACGGTAGCCCGTCTATCTGCCCGAACGCATCTCCGCAACCGTCGTTCGCCTCTGTCATCTATGGCCCGTGGTGCACCACATTTGCCACGTCGTTGATTTTGGACAGTCCCATTTTGCCATGCACGGTACACTTTTACCACGGCGGCACGCGAACAGTTCACAAACTCAGCCGTTTCGGAAATGCTTCCACCCTTGGCCCGAAAGCCAATGATCATGCCCTTTTGGACGTCGGATAAATCGCTTCGTTTCTGCATTACGCCAACGATTGAAATGTTTTCCGAAGCCCACACACACCCTTTATATACGCTCAACTGCACTGTGCTGCCACCTGCCTTCTGTGATTGGTTATTTAACTCTGAAGTGGAAAGTACGTGGTGGTCACATTAATGTGACTGGCCTGTGTAATAAAAAGCTAAATGCTCCATTCCTGGGGCCAGATCTGATCTCATGTAGCGCTCTCCAGCCAGTCAGTCACTGAAACAAAGTTTAGACTTGATTACAGGGCCAGACAAAAAGCAGAGAGCAATGCCAGCATCAAGCTGAGTCTCTACAAACTAGCTGTCGGATAAGAGGTCATAAGCTGTGTGACTGTTTCCATTACAGTACCGCATCCACCAAATTCCACATGGGAGCAGATTATAAAAGCTACAACTTAACTACACTAAAATCAGATACAAAGATTAAAGTTTCAGGCAAAGTGCATAAAAAATAATGTATATTTTCCAATGACAACAGTAACCTATTAATTTGTGTGCGTGGAGGAACTGGTTGATCACAAGCACAGCTCAGAAATACTTAAAAAGAAAAAACAATCACAAAAAAGAGAAGACTCAGCTCATCCTCCGTATCAGTTTTCATGTGAAAAGGTTTTAGGCTGAACTCCGAAGTCTGTTGCCTAGGCGACAGATAAAGTGTGTCCAAAAAGTCTAATATGTTAAGACATGTCTGCGCTTTATTTATGTCTAGTTGGTACAGCAAGATTTTTATGCCAATTTTTGTCCCATTTCTATCTTCCTACAATCTTCATTACCAGAAGAGCTTCTAAGTGAATATTAAGAAATATTCTTGCCATGTTTGTGTTCAGAGTGATCTACAACCAGGGATATTCAACACGTTGGATTGTCTTGGTTAAATATCATAGTGTGTGGCGTTCCAAGAGGACAAACGAGAACACAGCCAGTTAAATGTAATGTGTAGCCAATCAGAAAGTGAGGTGACAAAAATACGGTGAGCAGTCCATAAAACACCGAAGAACAGAACTAGTGGTTCAGTGTAGAACTGGGCTAATAGTAAAATCTACAGATGCTAAAACTACATCTTTGTCTGTCACAGCAGGGAATGTTCAGGGAATGGCCGCTTTGTTTTGGGTTTAGTGAAAAATAAGATGAAGATGAAGAAATATGTGTTGATGCAGAGATAATATTCTTTCCTCAAGTTTCTCTATCACAGTTTTTTTTCCTGATTAAATGATGAACTAAAACAAGAGACACAAAGAATGCATTGGCCAGTCAGACCTCAAAGAAAACAGAAAAAAGCTGTTGGTTGGTAAATGTTTGACCACTGCCCTGAATAAAATTTTACATTTCATAAAATATACGGAAAAACAAACAGAATTAAAGTCTGCAGCATGTTTGCATTATAACTTAGAAGAAGTTAATATTCTAACAATCCTACATTTACTTACTTAAGAGCAAATTCTGTATAAAATTTTAATTTACAATAAAAATGATTACTGAAAAACAATGACAATACATAATTCTGGTTGCTGACTAAACACCTGAAAAAAGGAAGTTGATGTATTTTTGCTCAGTTACTTGAACGGTTCACCTTTACTGCATCACATGGAGCAGGTATATAAGCTGCTCACCTTGTTGTACTCCACATGCAGTTTTTCTTGCTCACTTTCCAGTTTGTCTTTCAGGTTCTTCTGCTCAGAGATGTTGTCCTGGATCTGGATCATTCGCATGTTCCGCTCTGAATAACAATGGGACAAAAATCAATAGCCCGATCCCAATCTATATACAGGAAAACAGCCTATGACAGAGCCCTGATGGCAGATAGGCCCTCTGCAAGCTCATTTCAGAGATCTCAAGGTTACTGACATGCTGCCATTTATTTGGGAAGAAAACACTTTTCATTTGCATTCCTAAAAAGCTTATTGCAGGTTACAACTACAGTATTACCTAATTTAATAATCTTGTCATAAACAGATAGTGCTGGCAAGAAATAACCAGTAACACCTACTTCTAAGTGATTCTGATAAGAGCAAATTTATCCTGCTGCCTTTGAAATTCAAAAGTTGCTGCTCCAACTTTCTAAACACTGCCCTCTCACATAGTGCAAGCAAAGCTAAAACTGCATTTGTTCCACTCAATATAAAGATCTCTGCTTTATTTCCAGCACAGAAAAAGAGATTAGGAGTTAGATAAGCTTCAGATAACAGGGCATTTCTCCTCCTGAGTGCAGATGTGATCATAGGAGTGTATCACGCTTCACACAGTTGCTGCTATAAGCCACAGAAACGCTCTAAACATGAAGAACCCGTCCAAAATGGTGGCACCTCTGGAAGCTTCCAAAGGGAGTTCCAAGCAACGAGTATCTTACATGCAGTCAACAGTCCAAAGTGCATTAGTTTGAATGCGCTTATTGAAGGTTTCTGCACACCTATTAAAAACTGATGATTTTATCTTATTGAGCAGAATTAATATTTCACATAATCAGTCAGTAAAGAACAGAACGTCTCTCTCCAAATCTCCTTCATGTTTCTATAATGAAGGAGTCCAGCAATATCCTGTGACCCAAATCCAGCCCATACCCATCTTATTCTGGAAAAATATGTATTTTTCAGCAATGTGATCAAAGTTCTGTTTCATTATAACTGGAAATGGCTATATTATAGTACTGAATCAATGTAATCAACTAGGCTTCCTCAGATAAAAAACCTGCATTATCAGTTGAATTTGATTGAACTGTATTAAGACCAGGTTTGAAGTATCATTAATTTGAATCTGTCTGCCTGATTGGGTTTATCTCATGGATCTTATAAAGTGTGTTAGTATAACATTAGTTGTAAATACACAGTCCAGTCACATTAATGTGACCACCACGTACTTTCCACTTCAGAGTTAAATAACCAATCACAGAAGGCAGGTGGCAGCACAGTGCAGTTGAGCGTATATAAAGGGTGTGTGTGGGCTTCGGAAAACATTTCAATCGTTGGCGTAATGCAGAAACGAAGCGATTTATCTGACGTCCAAAAGGGCATGATCATTGGCTTTCGGGCCAAGGGTGGAAGCATTTCCGAAACGGCTGAGTTTGTGAACTGTTCGCGTGCCGCCGTGGTAAAAGTGTACCGTGCATGGCAAAATGGGACTGTCCAAAATCAACGACGTGGCAAATGTGGTGCACCACGGGCCATAGATGACAGAGGCGAACGACGGTTGCGGAGATGCGTTCGGGCAGATAGACGGGCTACCGTTGAGCAACTGACCACTAAAATGAACCAAGGGGCTACCACAAGTGTCTCCCAAACCACTATTCAGCGAACATTGCTGCGTCTGGGCCTCCGAAGCGGACGCCTGGTTCGTGCACCTATGCTGACTGGTGTTCATCGACGACGAAGGCTAGAATTTGCACGCCAGTACAGCAGCTGGACGTCCACTGAGTGGCGACAGGTAGCGTTTTCAGATGAATCGCGTTTTATGCTCCATCGGACAGATGGACGTTGGCGTATAAGGCGTGAAACCTCTGAAAGGAACCACCCTGCAACCATTGCAGGAACGGTCCAAGCTGGAGGCGGGAGCATTATGGTCTGGGGAATGTTTTCCTGGCATTCTCTGGGTTCACTGATTATTGTGGAAGGCACGATGGATCAATACAAGTACGCATCTGTCCTTGCGGACCATGTCCACCCCTACATGCGCATTGTTTTTCCTCAGGATGATGGCATCTTCCAGCAGGACAATGCGAGGTGCCATACAGCTGCCAGTGTACGTGCGTGGTTCGAAGAGCACCAGGATGAGTTTACCGTCCTCCCCTGGCCAGCAAACTCACCTGACTTAAACCCAATCGAGCATCTGTGGGACCATCTCGATCGAGTTGTTCGCGCCATGGATCCTCAACCGCGTAATCTAGCGCAGCTGGCCACGGCATTAGAGTCGGCATGGCTCAACATCCCAGAGAAGACCTTCAGGGACCTAAGTGACTCTCTTCCTGCACGTCTCGTAGCAGTTCGCTCTGCGAAAGGTGGTTATTCTGGCTTTTGACAGATGGTCACATTAATGTGACTGGACTGTGTAGATGCTGTAAACTGGAGATAAAGTGAATTCAGCTGACAAAATCAGATTTATAGCTAATTTTCCATAAACGTCTATCAGATGTGTTTCAGTGGTGTGAGCTCAGCTCATATTTTCCTGAATGCGACTGAAAATAAACATGACCAGTGGTGGACAGATTTGACGGGCAGTTTGTTCACCTAGGTAGTAGTTGACGAAGTCCGCAGTGAGGGCCGGCTGCTTGTGCTTCCTGCGTCCATCCATGCTGGCATTGGCATCTGAAGTGTCCACAGGGAAAATGTCAGTGCTGATGCCCATCAGTTCTGCCTTCCTCATCAACTTCCTGATGGCTGAGGCGCTGGAGGTCAGAGGTCGGGGCAGTTTCTCTCGGGGCACCCAAGCCTGAGGCCGAGTGTTCCGGGACAGCTCTGCTTTGGCTCGGTACTGCTGAAGGCGGGTGGTGATACGAGCCTGAGGGGGAAATACCAAGCAGCTGTTCGTTAACCCCCCACTGTGCTTCAAACTGAATCTGAACCACATGTCTAATTTCTGAAGGAATTCAAAACAAACACTAAACCTAACATGGATATCCTGAAACCAGAAGTTTACATATGCAGATGTTTATTCTGTTTCTCCTCCAGACGTAACAAAAGTCTTATGTTACGGCCAAACAGTTCCAGTTTAGTTCCATCAGACCACAGAACATGTCTCCACAAATGAAGGTCTCCACAAACTACAACCTGATTTTTTATGTTTCTTTTATAGTAATAGGTTCATCCTCACAGATATTGCTTTTCATATCTGCTTGGGAACTGTTTGCCTGTGGATATTGAGAAAGTCTCAGCAGCATCTACATTAAGTTTTTGCCATTTGTTTTGGGGTCAAACTGCATATTTTGGACCAGAACCTGTCTCCTCCTGAGTACTGTGATGCTGTGATGGTTGGATATTCCTATCATACCAGCTACAAGTGAACAAATGAATTAGATGGAATCAAGCATCTAGAAACTATTCCCAGAATGAACCAGACTGGAGCAGCTCCTGATTTTCTTCCTGATATCTGGGCTGATTCCTGCTGACAAACCGAGCAGAGAGTCCATCCAGGTGGACCACAGGTCAGTCTTCAATTAACTCAAATGTGTCAATTAACTCATCAGAAGTTTCCAAAGCCGAGGCATCATTGTTTAAAAAGGTGGTAATCATTCTGTATGCAAACTTCAGAGTTTGAAGGCATAAATATAATAATAAATAAATATTTAATATATTACTTTGTCTTATTATTGAGGCACTTAGTATTATCAAAATTTTTGTATTTGCTAAGTGAGAGGTTTAGACTGATTTAACTTCAGACAGTGATACAGAAAGGTGTGTTTCTTTTTACTCCATATATGTAAATTTCTGCTCTCAACTGTACAATAATAAACACAAAAGCATGTAGACAATGTTACCTGAGCCTCAGGTGTGAGCTGCTTCTCTCTCTCCTGTAGAGAGACCTTACAATATGACTGTAAAGCCAAATAATTCTTCCTTTTCCACTTCCTGTCAAAGCGATCTGCATGCTGCTTGCAGTATGCAAAAAATGGATCAGCAATATCCTGATGAGACACAAAAACAAGACATGTTTAATAATGACATCAAAATTTAAGTCTGAAATCAAGGTACTTAAACCAAATGTAGCTTATTATTTTAATCACATTTTATTTATTTTATTGTAGGGATAATAAAGAGTTAATATGAAAGTTATCTACATTATTAAAAGTGACTGGAAATCATTCCCTTATTTCTGGTTCATGAAACTAAAAGTGGAGTTTTTTAGAGAGCTGAATCTCCAAAACATGACAACCTTTAACCACAGCGAGATCAGAAGCTCAAATCCGCCCTGATCGAGACAGAGCAGACCAGCTGACTGGCAGCAACAAAATCCATCAGCTCAATGGTTCCAGCAGTATCAGTGAGCTGATGGTGAATAAAGCTAGTCATTATGAACAGGAAACGTCAGTTTAAGAGGAACTTTCTAAGCCCACTGGCTTCTCTGCTACCTGCTGGTCCTCTCAACTATGGAGAGGTAAAACAGGCAAAATTAAGTAAATACATCATAAAATCATTTATTAAATGCACCAATAAATAAATAAATAAATAAATGTTCAATTAAACAATTTACTAAATGGTATTAAATTATTAAAATGTAAACTAATAACAACTGATTCAGATAATTTATTAAATGCGTATTGAATTATTTTACGGTTCCTGTCCTTGCAGCATCACCATGAATTTATGTTATGTGTCCAATTTGCCCATCCAGGTTGAGGGGCGGAGCTTATCTGATCTCTTCAACTCCACTAGTCCTTTGTAATGGAGGATTTTCCTGAGCTTTCCCTGAGTTCGTTGGAGAGACTGTCGTCCTGACTAAGTGGTGGATAAAGTCAATGGACTGATTGAATGTGAGCTTTGTATTGCTATGACACAAAGGTGATTCACAAAATAGCTTCCTAATTTTTCACAAACTGAGCATGTTTATTCTGCTGTACTTAAAAAAAAAACTATGAAACTCAGGCACTTCAAACCTGCCCTAGATTATTGTATACTAACTGTGCTAACTTATGAAATCTTTATTTGTCTTGTGAAAGTTCAGCTATTACTTAGTGCAGAATAATCTAGTCTAGGTTTGAAGAGTCTAAGTGTTGGAGCGATTCTAATGTGGTCCAGATACAACAAAGAGCTACACTGGCCTTTCATTAAACTTTCACAAATCAAATCATCTTGGTACATTTATTTAATTATTCCATGCATTTATTTATTTATTTAATTGTGTTCCTTTTAACCTACTAAACTAAACTAATAGAAACGTTGCTTTACTTCTGTTTGCTGGTAGCAGGCTCCGGATCATTCAGTAACTGTAAGTTCTATTATCATGCATTGTTCTGGTGAGTATGTACCTCTTCTGCTGCAGCCTCGGACAGAAGCCCCTCCCTCTGTGCGCAGGTGACGTGGAAGTAAGATCGACACATTCCTGCATCACAGCTGATGCACACACCGGTCCTGGCAAAACGGGCATCCTCACAGAAACTGCACTCCTGTACCAGAACACACAGCAAGGACAGAGATTCAGATTCAGATTGGAAACTAGGGAACTGCAGTGTTTTTAAAACCAGGAACAGTTGTTTAACCGTAGAAATCAGATAGTTTAAATAGAGACTGATGTGAGTAAAGAGAAAACTAAATGGTGTAATGTTTCTTTCTCAGCAGGTTATATTCTGTACCTGACTCCATTAAAAATATCCAAGAACACCTGAGATTTTGGAGTATTTTACTTCAGTTCATCAGGAACAAACTATCTGGCCGTGTTCCTGGCTATGCAGAAATTAATTGTCATTTCTGCCAGCAGTGTCACAGGTTCAATGTTTACCTGGACAGAGTACCGAGAATAATCAACATCACTTATCTAACATCATTAAAACTGAGAGCATGTCTTTGTCACTTCCTGTTAAGATATTCCCAGACCTCATTAAATTCAATTTTTTTAAATGACAGCTAAATGATCACTTCTTACACCTTCCAGAGAATTTATAAAAGCAGTAACTCACATTTTATCATGTTTCAACTGCAAAATTTCAGAAATCAGTTGATGTAAATGCTTTCAGTCGCAAAAAACTGTTACTACCAAAAGAGGTGAGCAGGATAAAAAAATATTACTTAAAATATGTGTTGCTTAGCCCTGGATCACTGCTTCTTACTGACGGACACAAGTCATGGACATGAATGTTATTTAGGATGTTAATGATGCACTTGGACAATTCTTCTTCCAGATTGGCATGACGATTTAACAGCTGTAATAAATTTCTAAAGCAACAGTATTGCGTGAGTTTAAATTTATTATAACTTTTCTTTAACTCCTACAGGGTCAAAATTAAGCACAAAAAGTAGATAATGACCATAAACAATAACTATTATTTATCTACAAGTCCCTCAGCAACGTGCAGTCAAACAAAAATTATTTTGTAGATGTCACTGAGTTTTTCTTATAATTCTGGCTCTTCTGGTATTTGGCCTCTCAAAAAACAATAGAGTTTATTTAAACTGGTTGGTGTTCTTGAACACACCCAGCATTAAGCTAAGTTTACAAATGTTCTCTGATGTTGAGATTGGATCCATGACAGAGATTTAATGTTAGTCTGCTTTATCCATTCCAAAACCTGCTCTGATGTGTGTTTGGAATCATTATACCTAATAAACATGCTGAGTCATCGTTGGATCCGGTCTGTGTAGCTGCCGGTGTTTACTTCTGCCTTGCACAAAATGGGTATTAGTGGTGTAATTATGACAAAAACTTACTGATGAGAACAAATGTAATTTCCTTGCAACGTATCAAGGGATCTTTAACCAAGGATCTGCAGGGATATATGTTGATGTTTGAGCCTGTATGCATAATTTAGACCCAGGTAACATGGAAGAAGGATGGACACATTCCTTAATTCCCAAACATTGCATCCATAAAAAATTACCATTTGTGAATCCAAGTGTCTTTAAATTTATTGGCAATGTTTGTTCTATGATCATTCCACCCAGAAAACCACTAAATTAATATGACTTGAGCTCTTGAGGAGCATCTTATCACCTGCACTGTTTATATTTTGCCTTTGGAAGCGGTGGACATATTTCTACTGATTATGAAAATCCAACTCAACTTGAGTCAAGATGTGAATTGACAACTTGCCTTAGCACCGTATTTTGAATAATTCATCTCCGTAAGCGTAACTGGTCGCAGTTTATCGATGTCTCCAAATGCTACTCCCGGGACATAAAGTGCACAGACCACGTGCACCCACCTGAAAGTGGAAGGACAGGATGAACATACATGTTTCGGCTGAAAATAAGCTTGTAATTGGCGACATTTAGATGCACAATTTTTAAGGCATGTCAGGAAACCAATTAAAAAACATGGCAGAGCTTTTTTTTTCTCCTGCAGACAATAAGGAGTCTAATATTGTGAAATTGGCTGCAGTCAATTGCTCAGAGACTTCAAAAAGAAATGAGCTCATAGATTAATATAGCCCCAGATGCTGGCTACACTTTGGTGTGACACAATTTCAAATGCGGACTTTAGAGAAGAGAATCCGAAGTCCAATATAAAGATATCCATCTCTAGCAACAAGCGCTTCACAGTTTAATTTGCTGTGTTTTTCATGCTCTAGTGAAGTAGTAAATTCGGGTGCAGCCTGGCTGAGGAGCACTATCAGCGATAACGTGGCTGAAGTCTCCATGCTTCACAAAACACACTCTTTTCTCTCACTCCTTTTTCTTCCTCTTCCTATTCCTTCTATCCGTATTTTTTACACTCCTCTATGAGCTCTCTTTCTCACTAATCCAACTTCCTCCTTTTCTCAGCAGCGAATAAACAATGAGCACAATTTAGACAGCGTTTTTGCCGCCGCTTGCCGAGCTCAGGCCATTAGCTGTTATTTGTTTCTGATTACGTTAGTTGTCCTGCTTTTTTCTGAGAAACTGGACCGCACTGTGCTACACCGTCCCACCTCCCGGCATCCGTCTCTTTGAAGATGCCGTCCTGGTTGGGGCACAGCTCACAGCTGGGAGTCACTCCATTCTTGCAGGCGTCACAGAACCAAGGCTCAGTAGAGTTCTCAGAGGCTGAGCTCATGATGGAGTCGCTCTCACCGTCCACACCGTAACACCCTGGAGTCCAAGAGAGGACACAGCTTTAGAAGGCGCTCCAACACCAGCACACCTCAGCTGTGTGCCACGGTGCTCACAGAGCTCAACCTATGCAACATGATGCTACTGATGAATAGCAAATGTCAATAAAACATTTCAGAGAAGAGGGACACATCATTTAGAGATCAATATCTGGGAATAAATGCTGTTAAAAATCAGACATCTGTTAACTGAACAGGATCTGCAGACAATATAGTGAAGATATGAGTGGCCCTTTGGACTGTAGCGTTATAACGGTACGCACACAGACATCGGTTTTAAAGTCGGAGTTCAATACGTTTCCACTTCAATCAACAGAAACAAATAGACGGTCACTATAGAACTGACTGGAGATTTGAGAGAGAGATAAGTGTGGGAGAGGTGGAAGGGGGGAAAGAGGTGGATGGATGACTGGATGATACAATAAAACTTGAAATTGACTAATATTGTTGTTTAGGAATATTCCATTAGACTCAGCAAACACTTGAAAACATAAAGGTCTGGAGTTGTTTGGATTTAGATGATCCAAAGTACCAGATGTACCTGAATGCACCATCACAGTGTAGCTGTAGAGAAGTCCAATGAAAAAAGATGGCTTTTCAAAGCAGCTTTAAAAATAGACAAAAGGCACTTTAATATGAAGGACTAAATAAAAGTAGACAGTGATGTCATGGATAGCTACAGTTTCTGGTCATGATGCTGCAGAGAAAGATGAGTTTTGCCCTCTTGATGCCAGCATGAACAAACTTTTGCCAACTGGAGCACATCCGAAGGGAAGTCACACACTTCAAAGTCATGACAGAACTTTATGCTCAGCAAAATTTTGCTTCATTTTCTTCTGATCAGGACTCGTACTCGTACAACTTAATATATAACTTAATACGGTTGCTTAATATCAAATTGTTGATATTTGCTGCTGTGCCAATAATATGACAAGGTCAGGTCAACATAACATTACCTACAGTTTGAGGTTTTTAACATGCAGCAGCATGCTAGGCCAAATTTGCACTTGAACAAATAGGAAATGAAGAAAGTAGAAAAGTCACGGCGCTGTCTGGTCCAAAGCTGTCAATCTCCAGTTGCACTGCAGCACCGAAAATTGAATATTTAATCAAAATACGTAGCCCCAGAGAATGGAGAAGAAGCCAAGGGAACACATTTTTATGTTGTCCTCTTAATTTTCTGAGGTTGCCTAAACAATTACTTGGCTGATGTGGTTTCTATGGCAGCTATTACACCAGGCAAACGTGCTCCTCACTTCCAATGAGGGCAGCAATCAGTACTCTGCCTCTGCTGGGGAGATAACACTCCAGCTCCTAATTCAGTCAAGCAGCCTTCGGGCTTTTTGAGCAACGAGAGAGACTCACAAATCAAAAGCTCGCTGTTCTGCAGGCCTGTCACTGGATGCCACATGGGGGAATTGGGCAGCCCATCAAAAGCAAACAATGGTGCAGACGGAGTTGTTTATTCAGCTCTTCACTTTGTTTGCTGACTGTGTGTCTTCTGATTGAAAGACGGTTTGATGTGTGTCATGGTGAATAGTTAATTCTGACCTCTGCTTGTAAGAGGCTGTGGCAATATTTTCTGTTTCCTGCAGATCTTTGATTTCTTAGTGAGATGAATTCACTTATACAATAAATGCAGTCAACATGTCTATGCTATCCAACAGTGTATTAGGAATGACAGTGCCATTAATGCTTTGCGAAATCTTTATGTGGTGTAAATGACGCTGCTGTTGGTTTGCTCCTGGCAGCAGTTAAACTCGTCTTTACTGACTGAGCTCAGACAGATGCAAGTCAGGGTTACAAATAATCACCAGCGCTGGTTTAACAGATTTATGGTGGCACAGATCTGCTGTGTTCCTTTTGAACTTGGAAACTAAGCTCACACTGTAAAGCCAGAGTTTGCTGGCTAATATGAGCTAAGCTGTCAAAAAGTGATGACTGCTGGATAACTTCATAATCTTTAAAAGAAAGATTAACCTTGTCAGAAGTGGCAAGCTTAGCAGGAAAAAAGATAGAGCAAAGGGAAGTGAGAACTATTTTCACCTGGATAGGGACTTAACAGAAAGCTGTCTCCTTGTGTTCAACAAAGACTAACCAATTATGTATGAATCTACCAAGAGGTTTGACTAAATGACCTAATGAAAGCAAGGACTTTCAGTGGAGCTGGTTCTGAAAAGCAAAGAGCAGTTCAGTTAAAACAAATTACTCTTCTGACATTCACATATTTTTTATTTGTTCGTTAAATATGAAAATGTTAGAGGTCACCACAATACACTCAAATAAATAGATTCAAATATGAACAAATAAATTGTCCTACATGTTTCAAAAATATTCTGTGTTAGACACTTTCACATCCGTCAGTTTGTCAGACAAAGCTCAAACAAACGAGCCAAACCTAAAGACATTTGTAAAAAAAAAGATTGTCAGGTAATCGTTTCTGCAAGCAATGTGAAATAAAGTTAATCTTGAAATTGCTGTGTGGCTCTTTATGGTGATCATAAGCTTAGTTTGGCTCTTATTGCTGAACTGGTTTACATACCTGCTCTGGACTGTAAACACAAACAACATTCTTGCTTAGAATATTTCAACAACCTTTTAAGAATTTGACATGCATTCATTGACTTCTTATCATTCATTATGAAACAATACTCTGAAATGTAAAGATAAAGCTGTCAAAGAACAACAATACATTTCCAGCCTTGTTATGGTAAAGTGCCCTGAACATACTCCTCAAACCTGCATGACATCACTAGGGGGCAACTTCTGTGAGATATTTAGAGCTGAGTCAGGGCAAAGAGAAGGGGAGGCAGAGACAGAAAAGAGATCAAATGGTGGACTGACTGAGAAACACAGAACCGGGACCACTGAGCACGAAGCCTATCTGAATTAAAAGGCAACCATGATCCTTGTGTTCAAACAAGCAAAAAATAAGTGATGGTTTTTGTTGAGTAGACAAAGTTCCAACAAGCTTTGTTCATATATTCATGAATCTATAGCAGAAACTTGAAACCGTAAGGGAAACTTTGGTTCTGAATCCAGAGAGAGAAACTACTGAGACACCCAGACTGGACCAGAGAAACAACTGCCTCTCTGCCTCAGAGCAATAGAAGAGCTATGAAGTCAATGAGTCTTCCAGCCAGGAGATGAAGCCCAGGTAGACCCAAAGAAAGCAACCCAGCTGTACCCAGCTGTACGTCAAAATTATTGAAATATAGTATTGAAATATTTTTCAATACTATAAATTATTTTTTTTTTTAATTATTTAATCAGGTAATAATTATTCATGTTGTCAACGTGTGAATTTGTGTATCAGTACAGGGTTTCCCCCAGAAAACTTGCTAAGCCCAGTGGTCGGAGCGTCGAGGCGGTCCTCGACGCTCCGACCACTGGAGCAACAAAACAACCTCTTATATCTTGCTAAAAAAAGTTACAAGACAGTTTTGTATTTTTCAAATGTACTGAAATCTTTGGATAAAAAGTAGACCAGCAAAATTTTCTAAGTGTTTTTGCAGTGAACACGTCTTTAGGAGGAAGAGTTGAGGAGCATCTAAGCAGAGTAAGAAAACTTGCCTGTGAAATATTCTACATTAACCCCCATGATTCTCATGTTCAATAATAGAAAACATGTACACACCTGTGTAATTATATGTTAAGGGAAAACATCTCCAGTGAAATAGTATTTAAACTCACAATTAGTCTAAAAACAAAAGATTTGAACTTCTGTTTAATCCAAATTAAGTCAGCGGCTCCATCAGGCCCCCAGAGCTTCAGGGGCCCCATAAACGCTAATATTTTACAACAGACCACAGATACATAAACGTAACACTTATTTATTGAGATCATCAATGCTGTTAAATTTTATTCAATTGTTTAAGCATACATAAATTAAAAGATTTTAAATTGTTTAACATTTAAATGCAAGATTTTAAGGAGCTGGCAAGTTTAATTTGTAAAACTTCAAAAAACAATATTCATAGTTAGATTGTTTTGTTACCATAGCAGCAATCTCATGCTGTGAGTTTAATCTTTGAATTTACACAAATTAGGAACTGTGATTATAACTTATTGCTTTTTAGGCTGGCCAATTAAACTACTCCCTTCTGCCATATTTCACTAAATCTAACACAGAAGCTGTTAGAGGTGCTGATATTTTTAAGAACAAAAGGGGCCTCTAAGTCAAATTCTGCTCCAGGCCTCATACAGCCTTGGACCGGCCCTGCATGATGTGCATGCTGCACTACGCAGAAATGCGCAACAAACGGGAGATTTAATTCAATGCCGCTAATGTCTTTAGTAGCTCTTTCATTTCATGTCTGTTGAGTTTTAAATCGTCACAAACTATTCTGGTTGGTGAGTTTATGGGACGAGTTTCTCAGATCTGCGCGCGCATTAACTCTTAAATAGACGACGCATTTGATATGGTCTGATGCATCGTGTAACTGGAAAAAAACTAAAAATAGTAATAAAGTAATATAAAATCAGCGTGATGCGTGACTCCGAGGAGAGCGTTAAAGCTCCTCATCTAAATTCATCTCAAAATTATCCTGTTTAGCTTAGAATAAACTAGCTAATCTCAGCTTCTTCTATCCCCAGCTATGCTCTACAAGACCAGAGCAGCAAAAAAGATCATATTCTGCAGAAAACTACAACAAAATTTAGAGGGTAGGCCTGTCGCGATAAATGATAAATCGAGCGATAAAAAAACTTATCGCGATAATTTTAATTATCGCGATAATCTTAATTATCGCGATAATCTTAATTACCGCGATAAGTGCGATAAGTGCTGAAATGCGCCATTTCAGCTGTTTGGGAATCCCCTAGGTAATTTCCCATCAGAAAGCAGGAGGAGAATCCGTGCTTTCTGATTGGCTGACTGTCACATTCAGTGTTAAGCACCCAGTCGGGGAAAATCCCTGATTTAGATCAGAGCGGCTACTACGAATGCCTTTCGAAACTCCCTCCCCCCCAACAAAATTTCTTGAGGCGATGTTATCGCTTATCACCGATAAATCTTTAGGCAATTAATCGACCAGCAAAATCTGTTATCGTGACAGACCTATTAGAGGGTGTATGTATCTTTACAGAAATCAACATAAAAATACTGCATTATAAAACAAATAATATATATATTATATTTGCAGCTTTAAAACAGTCATTTTTCATTATTAATAAACAAGTACATTGTTGAACATAGTTAATGTAAAGAGCTGTAAACGACAAAGCTGAGGCTAAAACACTTTAAGGTAATTCTGGCTGCTTGTATGACTAACTGGAAGAAGAAAATCAAAAGGTGTTGCAGCAAAAACAGGACTTCTTGATCAGCTCAGTGAAGACGGGGCCCAGCTCATCCCAGCTTTTGATCTCTCACGCTGGTCTTTTCCCCCACTTTCATGTCAGTTTCTGTTTTCTTCTGAGAGTGTGTGATGGTGTCCAGACACTGTGAGACTACAAGAACAAAGAAAAGCAGTGGAGTCGAGCAGCAGACTGTCTTGTCGGAGCTGCAGAAGCTGACAGGTCATCTTTCATCTCTGACTTAAAATAATTCTGTCTTTCCACTTGTCTTATCCTCAAAAAGACATTTTATGATTTCTAAAATAAGACAGGTTTCTGTACTACATTCAGTAGGATTGCACGTGATCAACTATAGACGTGGCATAAGCCAAAACAATCAGCAAAACAATATTTTACAAATCTATGCTATATTTCCCCACCATAAAAATCCTACAACACATTAATACTCAAAATCAATGTCAATTTATTGGCTACTTTGTTAATTTCTTAAATGTTTTAATGGTATGTGATTGTGTGAGGTATATTTACCTACAGTTTCTTAATTTGCGACCCCACACATCAGGGCAAGCATGATAAGAAGGAGAGAGTCAGGATGGAGTGTGTGCTACCTGCTCTGCACTTGTTGTACAGAGCAGGTAGAACAAGAATTTGTCAACTTGGCATGAGCTAGAACTCTATTGAGTGAGTGTTTGTGAGATTTAAATGCACAAATGACAAATTATTATTTTTCCACATAGGTGTATGCACGGTTATCAGTCTCACTGAATGTTCAGGTTGGAGGCACAGCATAATTATCAGCAGCGCAATATGGAGGGCCCAGACTGGAAGTGCTGTTTTTGAGCACAACTGCACATAACCTTGGAAGTTGATGGCTCCATGTCAGACCATTGGTAATAATTGGCTTAATTTAACAAAAAATTCAATTGCATTTTTAATTTTCTCTGCTCAACAGCATTACATCCACCCTGACCATGGCCAATCAGAGAAGGGGTTCAGCCATTCACCATCTCTGATTGGTTTAGACTATGATAGAGGCCTAATATGTGCCTATCATTGTCATTTAGCTCCATTCACTAGTAGGCTCCATCCAAACTACAGCTGTCCACCATCATGGTGGACATGAATACCCAGTGAGTTTGGCTCTGGAAGTTGTCAAAGTATATGTAGTGTCGTAGTACTTCAGAATTATGGATAGTAAAATCTATTTTAAAAAAAACTTAATACCGCAGCGGCTGATGCTGTGCCAAAATCAAACAATAATGCCACCATAAGTATATTAAAAATTTTAAATGGACTCAATGGAAACTTTGTTTTCTGCTAAGTTTTCAAGTGAATTAATGTTTGTAGGAATTTCTAGCCTAGGCTCTTAAACTATGAATGAAATATAGTGAAGCTCCTAAAGAGGGCATTTCACTGCAGCTACAAAAACTTTTGGATGGTAACCTGCAGCGATTAATTGCAAGCTTAACTTCAGGTAATGTCACTGAATGCCTCAAGCTTTAATTCTAGGAATATGACTTACTTTATTGCAATAGATGTTACAGCTAGTAAGGGGAAAAATTACAAAGGCTTTATAAAAACAAATACATTTACACAAGTTCAATTATGATTCCCTGGATGGGGAAGTTTAGTTTTGGGGTTTTTTGTATTTTCTGTGTGCAGTATTACTCAGTTGAATTAGTCAAATATTCTAATTTAATATTGTGTAACTGGGAGTAGTTTAACAGTGACAGGAGGAAGGAGAGGATGAGGAGGAGCAGCTGCTGCAGGCGGGCAGCAGAGGGAGAGGCTGGAGATAAGGAGACTGGGACCAATTTGCATATTCATAGTTCCATCCATACTGAGGCCAAGGTGTAGCATTATATCTGAGTCACTCTGGGGCATGAAGGGATTATTTTCATAAAAAATAACATTAAAATATGGAACTTTGGAGAAAAAAAGAGAAATGTTCAGGGATTTGATCAATGTCAGGGAAAAAAAACTTTCGACATCTAGTTGCTATCTGTTTTGAAAGAAGGATATTGAAATATGGACTTAAAATAAATCAGGCTCCTATATACCCTAATTTATTTAGATCTTCAGCCAAAAACATCAGATTTTTTTTCCTTCCTTTCACAAAAAACGTTTCCTTAACACTACGGTTCTTAAACTGTGCATGACTGATAGAACTCGCACATCCTTCATGGATGGTCATGCAAAATGTTATTAACTCATTATTTAAAATTAAATTCTAAGTTAAATAATGATGTAGTCCGTTTGTTCTCAAAAACATTAAACAGGAACATTCTTTTGAAGTCTCAAGTTTCTGACATGGAATGCTTTTCCAATGTGTACAACAAATAAAATTCTTTGTGTGATATTTGCAATAATAAAAAATGGCTCCAGTAACCGTTTCTATTTCATACACATCACAACTTGTATTGTTTTTCATTCATTACTGAAATGCATAAGCAGCTGATAAACATTTTGTTAAACTGTACAACTAATTCTAGTTTACCTTGCTACTGAGAACAACAATTAGAAAATCCCCCTGCCTTTGCATTTTTCAGCTCCAACTGTGATATTATTGTGATAGGTAATTTTCAATTTATAAAATATATGGAAAGCAGGAATACTACAAAAGGAAAGTCCATTTTACTGATTGCAATGTTCATAGCTGAGTTCAATTTCTCTGTAGTCCTCACCAATAGATTCCAATTAGGTTAATTAAAATGTCTCCTCAAAACATGTTTTAACAGCCATAGTTTGGTTTTTAAGTGAATGTTGAACAGGCACATCAAAAACTATTTGGACTGATGTGGCTTTTGTCTCTCTCCTGTGCAGCTCACAGCAACTTGACTGCTCTGTCAAGCTTCTTATTCTAACTACAGTTTGTGGAGTATTTTATTTTGAAATAGCTTTTATTTTGAAAAATATAAACCTCTATCTCCCTTTGACTTCTTTCCAGCAAAGACACTTTTCACACATCTGTAGTTCAATCATGTCTGTTTAAGTTACTTCAACTGAACCACTAGAACAGTTAAATCAATTCAATTTAAATTTACTTTACTGATTCCAAAGGAAAATGAAATGTTGTTGGAACTCATATAGTTGGTAAAACAGAGTTTTGACACTTCATGACACAAGAAAGTGCTGATTGTACTCCGAGCATATGGTGCGGTGAAGTGTTGTAGGTACAGCAACAGTACTCAATCAGAAATAATAACAACTCAGATAAAAGATATTTGGATATCATCAGAAACTACAAAATTTAACTTCTCTTTGGGATAAATAAAGTATTTTTGAACTGAATTGAACTAACACTTAACAAAAATATTGTTCAAATTATTTTTTTTTCCTCTCAGTTAAATAATCCATACTTAAAATTTTTATTTTCTATTCTGCATAATAAGTTTCAGTGCAGTGTGTTTTGACTCAAATGGGAATAAAGAGGATTTTAGCTGCTGTGTTTCCTAATCAGTCGGGGTGGAACAGTAATCCCTTATTGATTAGCCAGCACTCCTCTAATAATGGAAAACACAAGACCTTTTAATTTAACAAAAAGAGGAAAAATACTTCAGACAAAAAAACTCTTAAGCTTTAAACTAATAGCAAGCTACCATTCCTTTCACTATATTCTTTATTTTATGCTCTTGATTTGCTATATATATATATACTGTATATATACACAGTCCAGTCACATTAATGTGACCATCTGTCAAAAGCCAGAATAACCACCTTTCGCAGAGCGAACTGCTACGAGACGTGCAGGAAGAGAGTCACTTAGGTCCCTGAAGGTCTTCTCTGGGATGTTGAGCCATGCCGACTCTAATGCCGTGGCCAGCTGCGCTAGATTACGCGGTTGAGGATCCATGGCGCGAACAACTCGATCGAGATGGTCCCACAGATGCTCGATTGGGTTTAAGTCAGGTGAGTTTGCTGGCCAGGGGAGGACGGTAAACTCATCCTGGTGCTCTTCGAACCACGCACGTACACTGGCAGCTGTATGGCACCTCGCATTGTCCTGCTGGAAGATGCCATCATCCTGAGGAAAAACAATGCGCATGTAGGGGTGGACATGGTCCGCAAGGACAGATGCGTACTTGTATTGATCCATCGTGCCTTCCACAATAATCAGTGAACCCAGAGAATGCCAGGAAAACATTCCCCAGACCATAATGCTCCCGCCTCCAGCTTGGACCGTTCCTGCAATGGTTGCAGGGTGGTTCCTTTCAGAGGTTTCACGCCTTATACGCCAACGTCCATCTGTCCGATGGAGCATAAAACGCGATTCATCTGAAAACGCTACCTGTCGCCACTCAGTGGACGTCCAGCTGCTGTACTGGCGTGCAAATTCTAGCCTTCGTCGTCGATGAACACCAGTCAGCATAGGTGCACGAACCAGGCGTCTGCTTCGGAGGCCCAGACGCAGCAATGTTCGCTGAATAGTGGTTTGGGAGACACTTGTGGTAGCCCCTTGGTTCATTTTAGTGGTCAGTTGCTCAACGGTAGCCCGTCTATCTGCCCGAACGCATCTCCGCAACCGTCGTTCGCCTCTGTCATCTATGGCCCGTGGTGCACCACATTTGCCACGTCGTTGATTTTGGACAGTCCCATTTTGCCATGCACGGTACACTTTTACCACGGCGGCACGCGAACAGTTCACAAACTCAGCCGTTTCGGAAATGCTTCCACCCTTGGCCCGAAAGCCAATGATCATGCCCTTTTGGACGTCGGATAAATCGCTTCGTTTCTGCATTACGCCAACGATTGAAATGTTTTCCGAAGCCCACACACACCCTTTATATACGCTCAACTGCACTGTGCTGCCACCTGCCTTCTGTGATTGGTTATTTAACTCTGAAGTGGAAAGTACGTGGTGGTCACATTAATGTGACTGGACTGTGTATATATATATATATATATATATATATATATATATATATATATATATATATATATATATATATATATATATATATATTCTGAAAACTGTAAATGCAGTTTTCAATTAATTCCCTGCTCAAAAGATTTTGTCTCTTGCACTGATTTTTTCCTTTAACACTGTGAAGCGCTACTTAGAAACTTCTTAAGATCCAATAGTGCAAAATACAAATTCTTGCAATTTTTTGACTAGTCTTAAGATTTTGATCAGGAGTATATAAATTTTTTTTTTTCCCTTCTCATCCTCCGTGGTTAGTCTCTTTCATTCTCTGAGCTCAGGTCCTTGACCAGAGGTCTTGGAGCTTGAGGGTTCCTCCAGTATCTTGGCTGTGCCTAGTACTGCACATTTCTGGAGTGAGATGTCTGATGTTGTTCCTGGGATCTGTTTTAGCTACTGCTCCAGTTTGGGGGTGACTGCCCTGAGGGCCCCGATGACCACAGGTACCACTGTGGTATTCACCTTCCAGGCCTTTTCCAGTTCCTCTCTGAGGCCCTGGTATTTTCTCATGCTCCTTTTTCCTGATGTGGCAAACATTTGGTATTGCTACATCCACCACAACGGCTTTCCTCTGTTCTTTATCCACCACCACAATGTCCGGTTGGTTTGCCATTACCATTTTGTCTGTCTGGATCTGGAAGTCCCACAAGATTTTAGCTTGGTCATTCTCCACCACAATTGGGGGTGTTCCCAACTTTGATCTAGGGGCTTCCAGTCCATCTTGCACCCTACTGTTATGTTCTGTAGATATTATATATATATATATTATATATATATATATATATATATATATATATATATATATATATATAGTACAGACCAAAAGTTTGGACACACCTACTCATTCAAAGAGTTTCCTTTATTTCCATAACTATTGACATTGTAGATTCACACTGAAGGACTGAAGGCATCAAAACTATGAATTAACATGTGGAAATATGTACTAAACCAAAAAGTGTAAAACAACTGAAAATACGCCTTATTTTCTAGTTTCTTCAAAGTAGCAACCTTTTGCTGTGATTACTGCTTTGCACACACTCTGCATTCTCTTGATCAGTTTCAAGAGGTCGTCACCTGAAATGGTTTTCAAGGTTGTGCCCTGTCAGGTTAATAAGTGGGATTTCTTGCCTTATAAATGGGTTTGGGACATCAGTTGTGTTGTGCAGACGTCAGGTGGACACACAGCTGATAGTCCTACTGAATAGAGTGGTAGAATTTGTATTATGGCAAGACAAAAGCAGCTAAGTAAAACGAGTGGCCATCATTACTAAAAGAAATTAAGGTCAGTCAGTCTGAAAAATTGGGAAAACTTTAAAAGTGTCCCCAAGTGCAGTAGCAAAAACCATCAAGCGATACAAAGAAACTGGCTCACATGAGGACCGCCCAGGAAAGGACTGAGGATAAGTTTATCCGAGTCACCAGCCTCAGAAATCGTAGGTTAACAGCAGATCAGATTAGAAACCAGGTCAATTCCACACAGAGTTCTAGCAGCAGACACATCTCTGCAACAACTGTTAGAGGAAACTGTGTGAATCAGGCCACCATGGTAGAATAGCTGCTAGGAAACCACTGCTAAGGACAGGCAACAAGCAGAAGAGAATTGAACACAAAGAATGGACATTAGACCAGTGGAAATCTGTGCTTTGGTCTAATGCAGGGGTGTCAAACTCAATTTCACAGAGGGCCACTTCAGCATATTGGCCACCCTCAACGGGCCACACTAACGGTACAAATCTGGAGTGTCCAGGTTCAGTCCTCCAGACTGCAACTTTTAGATGCATCCCTGCTAAAACACCCCACACAAAAGGTTGACTTCTCTCATTAGCAGCAACTCAGTTCTGTAGAGGCTTATAAAGAGTCAATGATCCAAGTGTGTTAGAGAAGGAATGCATCTAAAGTTGCAGATGGTAGCTCTGGAAAACTAGGACTTGGGCAGCCCTAGCATAAATGTTTGAAAATACAATGTTAAAAATATATTAAACAACACCTTTGCGCTTTTGAGCAAAACCTTTGGTTGAAATGGCACGTTAAATTCAAGTCTCCATTACAGACCAGAGAAAACTGAAGAGAATGCAACGTTGTGTTAATCCATTTGAGGAGCCGGCAGTTTATCTTGAGGAAATAAATGTGATGGTGTGGGGGTGCTTTCCTGGTGACACTGTTGGGGATTTATTCAAAATTGAAGGCATACTGAACCAGCATGGCTACCACAGCATCTTGCAGCTGCATGCTATTCCATCCAGTTTGCGTTTAGTTGAACCATCATTTATTTTCCAACAGGACAATGACCCCAAACACACCTTCAGATTGTGTAAAGGCTATTTGACCAAGAAGGAGAGTGATGGGGTGCTGTTAATTAATAAATTATTCTTATTTTAGATTGTGCAACTTTCCACAGCCTTCATCACTGTCTACACTGTCTAGTACAGGTTGAATATAACTTTACAAAAATGGAGTATGATCTGCATTCACTGTTCAGTTTTATTTAGATTCATAAATAAAGCGGAACATTGTTGTTTAAAATGTCAAAGCAATAATTGGTGCCATAAATCAGTCAAGCATTAAATTAAATCTCAAAATGCATAATGTGCAATAAAAGGGCACATCTTCACCAAGCTGACTGCCAGAGTTAAGTAACCCCTGCCAACAGAGAGCCCCATTTGTGTCCATGGAGGAGATGATAAGAACTGTCTGCAACTGCTGCCAGTGCTTTTCTCCCAAACCTCCACTGCAGACCACTTAGTTTCCCTTCAGTGTCCTTTCAGGCAGATTAAACGTGTCTCTGAGGAAGAAAATATCAACCAGCCTAACGAACAAGATAAATTTAAAACCGCCTCCTCATATCATATCTGCCAATAAAATGTTGTGCTTCTACACACCACTATTTATGTATCTGTGTGAATATGTGTGTCTTGTGGTGATGGTGGTGTTGGGAGGACGTTTCTGTAAGTTTGTTGTTCCCCATTAAAATTAGAATAAAAAGCTATAGCTCCAAGTCTAAGCCTTAATGTCATTCTGTTAAGTAATAGAAGAGTGCCGCTCATGGTAGCAGCAAGTTGGAGCAGCTCTGTTAGATCAGTTCTGATTTTTCTAGACTTTTGTTCTTTTTTGTTTCAGCATTGCGCATTTGGGCAAGCATTCTCTCTGGTTTTAGATGTTGTGCAGCTGTTCTGCTCTTACTTTTGTCTTCACTTTCAAACAGTTTCTATCACTTTCAAACAGTTTCTATGTGTAACCATGGCAACAAGGTATTGTTTTCACTACTGGGGGCAGCTGATTAGCATCTCAAATAATACCTGAACTATCACCCCAAATCCCAGGGGTCTTCAAGCATCTGGAAATTGTTCCCATGGATGAACCAAACTGGTGCAGCTCATCAGTTTTATAGCTGATATCTGGACTGACTTCAGAAGAGAGAGCTGGGTGTGGCCTTAAAATACATTCACAGGTGCCTTCAATTAACTCAAATACATCAGTTAATCTTTTGTTGCTATGGCAGCCCCCTGGGGTCCCTTTATTAATTCATATATGGCTGATTTAGGCTGTGGTTTAACACCAAATTCAAGGTTGAAGTACAAGTCGGCTGAGTTAACGACCATTAGATGAAGTTCCGCTGTTAACATATCACTGAGGCTGAAATCCACATTTGGCAGTCAGTGGCTCCTGAGGTCAATGAACTGGTGCAGCTGAGTGCGAAGAGCAATAGTCAAGAGGGAACATTGTGACCAAAAGCAGAAAAAAGGGAAACAGGTGGTGCGATGACCCAGCTAGGAAGTCACAGAGTAAGACTCTCATTCTGGCCAATGTCCACTCTTTGGATAACAAAGTGGATTTATTACATCTGAATGTTTCTAAAAGAGGTGAAGAACTGCGCTGTTTTTTGCCCAGCAGAAACCTGGCTTAACAACAACATGCTAGACTCAGCCTTCCAGTTAATTGACCTCACAACTGGATGTTGCAAAGTTGCCAACTTTGCAACTTTTTTGCTATATTTAGTTCAGAAATAAACTGGTATAGGCCAAAATCAGTCAAGTTTTTTTAAACATCAGTGCAGAAAACTGCCAACAGTGCATCCTTACTTTTCTACAGTCTTTAGAACAACTGATTGGTAAGGACCATTAATACAAACAAAATATGTTTAACAGCATTTGAAGAGGTACTTAAACAAGTCTTGAATACATCTTCATATTTGACACAACATTCTTAAGAAGGTGGATGAGAGCTGACAGGTAAACCAGGTCAAAACGTATCACCCAGTGATGGCTGCATTTTTGTATGTCAGATACTGGCATCAAGCACTTAAGCTAATTCAATTTACACATTTGGAACCTACCTGGAATGGGAGAATATCTCCTGCTACTACCTGCAGGACATCAAGTTACAAAACAAATTCAACATGCTTAAAAAATGAATGCATCCTTGCTTACTTTGCAGGTTTCTGCAAGTGTCTTTGTGCATTCTCAGTCTGCTGGCAGGAGCGTTTGTTCACCTGACTTGGTGTAAGCGTCGGTGACAAATAGTAGAAGCACGTTTTCATCCAGTTTGTCTCAACTTTGGCATTGGCACCTTAGAAAGTTTGCAATGAGCACCAGCAAGCCAAACAAGCCGGGCTGAAATGGAACCCTCACGCTCAGTTCAGCACAGTTTGAGCCGGATGGTCTTGTTGCCAGAGAGGGGCCTACCTTCATGCACAGTGACCCCACAGTTGTCACACTGGATGATCTCATCTGCATCCTCGCTGTTGTCTCCCAAGCAGACGCAGCATATAAGGATATGCTGGGTGTTCCAGGTCTGTGAGCGGTCAAGTGAAGCATCCTGGGATATAACAAACATAGTACCAATACTGAGGCTGGGACAAATCCATAACAGGCCTGACAAGCTAGCAACAAGTTGAACAAACACAGAAAAACCATAAAGACCAGATTCCTCTAGGTGATGGCAAGATTACTTAGAATTGGCCACAAAGCAGAGAGTATCTGTTTGACAAACAGGTCTTAACTCAGAGAACAGAGACATGTTTATAAAGGAACAGTATTATTTATTTTCCAGGAACATAGTGCAATATTACAGTACAATCAAATAACATGATTACCTGATTGTAACAGTTATAAAAATTGCTGTATATATCAAATATAACTTAAAATTTGACTCTGTAATTTGATGGTTTTTAAATCTGACACTGTGCCTTCAGCACCTCGTCACAACAACGCTTCATAAAGCCATCTGCAATCATTCTTAGAAGTGCTGGACTGAGAAGTATTATGAGCTCAGCTGACTAGCAGTTCCACCTGGTGTTTGCTAATTGCTGCTGCCGCTAGTCTGGAGGAGCTGAATGGGGAAGGCACAGGGGAGAGCTGTACGTTGTTTGTTTTGATTTGCAGAACTATCTTTGAAGTTAACACTGAAATAATTATGTAATAAATATATGTAATAAATTATATTGGAATTCAGTTTAAATAATGTAATTTTCTATTTTAATAAAAGTACCTGGGTGAGGCAAATCAACCATGTAGCTAACCAAAATAAAGCTAAAACCAAAGTTAACTAAAAACCCTGCCTTTCTACTCTGGATGTAGTCTTGATTTTAAAAAAAAAACATATCTAGGATAGTGAACTGAGATACTAATCTGGTACATTTAGGCAACAACTTCTCCATATCGTCACCTTCCTAAAATAATGGCAAAAGTCATTTTTTGCCGAAAAGTGATTTCTTTTTTCTAAGTAGAGCTTCACAATGTTAAAAGAAGAAATCAGCGTAAGAGACAAAAACTTTTGAGCAGGGAATTAATTGAAAACTGCATTTACACTCAAACATGATTTTTTCAGCAGATTAAAAGTTTAAGACCATAGCTAAAAAAAAATAAATCCCCCAAAACAGAAATCAAAGTGTCAAAAAAAAGGACTCAATAATGAGTAGTTTCACCATTCTTGTTGATGACTTCAAACAATTGTTTAAGCTTGATGCCAGTGTTTCTAGGAGGCTAGTGGGAATGTTGCTCCAAGTGTTGAAGATGGCATCACGAAGGGCATCCACTGTCTGGAACTGATGTCCATTTTTGTAAACTTCCCTTGCCATCCATCCCCAAATGTTCTCAATTGGGTTTAGATCCGGGGAACATGCAGGATGGTCCAAAATATTGATGTTATTCTCTTGGAAGAAACTCCTTTGTCAGGTGGGCATTATGAACTGCAGCATTGTCCTGTTGAAAAACCCAATCATTACCACACAGACGAGGGCCTCAGTCATGAGGGATGCCTGCTGCAACATCTCCACATAACCAGAGCTGTTTGACGCCCCTGCACAACCTGAAGCTCCATTGTTCCATTGAAGGAAAACGCACCCCACATCATGATGGCGCCCCACCACTGTGCCGTGTAGAAAACATCTCAGGTGGGATCTCCTTGTCATGCCAGTAACGTTGGAAGCCATCAGGACCATCAAGGTTAATTTTTTTCTCATCAGAGAAGACAACTTTCTTCCACCTTTCAATGTCCCATGTTTGGTTGACCCTTGCAAAGTCCAAACGGGCAATTTTGTGGCATTGAAGAAGACGTGGCCTTAGAAGACGTTTTCTGTTTCTGAAGCCCTTCTTTCGCAGATGCCGTCTGATGGTTATTGGGCTGCAGTCAGCACCAGTAATGGCCTTAATTTGGGTAGAGGATCGTCCCGTGTCTTGACGGACAGCCAATCGGATCCTGCGGCTCAGAGCTGGTGAAATTTTTATGGGTCTACCACTTGACTTTTTTGTTCCATAACCCTGAGGATCATTTAAAAAATGCGAAATGACTGTCTTACTGCGTCCAACCTCAGCAGCGATGGCTCGTTGTGAGAGGCCTTGCTTATGCAGCTCAACAATTCTACCATGTTAATAATCAGTGAGCCTTTTTGCTTTTGCCATCAGTAGGTCTTGGCAGTGTAAAGACTTGACAGAAAATGACATGGAATCCAGATTTTTGCATAGCTTTTGGCTTTTAAAGACTATGGTCTGAAACTTTTGATCAGCTGAAAAAAAATCATGTTTGAGTGTAAATGCAGTTTTCAGGAAATTCCCTGCTCAAAAGTTTTTGTCTCTTGCACTGATTTTTTTTCCTTTAACATTGTGAAGCTCTACTTAGAACTTTCTTAAGATCCAATAGTGCAAAATGTAAATTCTTGCAATTTTTTGACTGGTCTTAAGATTTTGATCAGGAGTATATAAAACCAAAAGTGCACTCACCTCATTGCCCTTTCCTTGAGACATACTGTCATTGGTCAATTCATCATCAAAGGCATTGGTACTCTTCACCTTCTTCTTGGGCTTCTTCATTTCTTTGTCGCTGTCACTGCTACTATTGTTAACGTCGTCACCATCGTCCTTGCCCTCATCATCTTCATCATCGTCCTCATCATCATCGTTATCATCATCATCATCATCATCTTCACTAACACTAGCTCCCTCCTCTTCCTCCGTTCCACCCTTCTGAGTTGACGTTTTTCCTTTCCTCTTCTCTGCCGTGGGCCTCCAGTCATTATCGTCTTCACTGTCATAGTCATCTATCTCATTCAGTTCTTCCATTGTTGTGAAGTCCAGGTGGGGACGATTCCTGCGGAAATTCCATTTTTTGGGCTCAGTCAGAGACTCATCCACAGTGACAACGCCACCACCAGATGTTGAGGTAGATTCAGTTTCTCCAGCTGCAGCGCCCTCTGGCTCAGAAATCTTCTTGCTTTTCCTTCGACCTTTGGATGAAGTGGCAGACGAGACATCTTTGGTGGAGCTGTCCTCAGACAACTGTTGCTTAAGTTTCTCCTCATCTTCTGTTAAGTTGTCATCAACAGCCAGGTTTTTGGCATCCTCATCTATTCCGTCATTTCCAGAAGCAGCATTTTCGGAGTCACTTTCTGAGCCTGCAGCACTCCCTTTGGACCCTTCTTCATCACTGCCATTGCCTGTGCCATCTGACCCTAATGAAATATAAATATGATGAATAGGTTATGACAGTTTCTTTGCCTTTGGAAGCTGGTCTGGAAGCCAAACTGGCAAGTATTTTTAAGCCAGTCACACCTTTCTCACTGTCTGAAGTTTACATTTTATCAGATGTTATCAACAAAGATTTTCCGGATAAATAAATTAACCATTTTAATATGGAACTATCGTTGTTTTCACACGTTTTTGTAAATGCATGAACGTTACATTAAAATGTATCACTAGAAGTAGGTTTTTACTGCAGGAACATTTTTCAAAGACCAGTCGTTTCTGTTACTCCATCTTTCTTTCTCTATCTTTTTCTGTAGCTGAAAGAAGATCATGGTGTCCCCCAGAAAACTTGCTAAGCCCGGTGGTCGGGGTGCTGAGGCAGTCCACCGTGTTTTTGTATTAAAAGATGTTAAGTAGACGATAAAAGCAAAAATATCACTGGGTAATTATATGTTATGGAAAAACATCATCAGTGAACTGCTATATAAACCCACAACCAGTCTTAAAAACGACTAATCAAAAAATACAATTAAAATGAATATCAATTATGTCCACTTCTGTTAAATCCAAATTAAGTCAGCGGCTCAATCAGGCCCCCCAGAGCTTTAGGGGCCCCATAAATGCTAATATTTTAAAATAGACCACAGATATATAAATGTAGCATTTGTTTATTGAGATTATCAATGCTGCTAAATTTGACATAATGGTTTTATCATACATAAATTAGAAGATTTTAAATTATTCAACATTTATATGTACAATTTTAAGGAGCTGGCAAGTTTACTTTGTAGAAGTTCAAAGAACAATATTCATAGTCAGATTGGTTTGTGCACAGCTACAATCTGATGCTGAGTTTAATCTTTGAGTTTCAGCTCCGTTTGTGCTGTTTAGGTTTGCCAGATAAACTACTCTCCCTGTCCTAGATTTCACTAAATCTAACACAGAAGCTGTTAGAGGTGCTGATGTTTTAGCAAAAAAAGGGACCCCTAAGTCAAATTCTGCTCCAGGCCTCATACAGCCTTAGACCGGCCCTGCATGATGTGGTAATCTGCTGCACTGCGCAGAGATGCGCAACAAATGGGAGATTTAATTCAATGCTGCTAATGTGGCTTTAGTAGCTCTTTCATTTCGTGTCTGTTGAGTTTTTAACAGGGGGACAAAGAAACTATTTTGGTTGGTCGAATTTCTGGACGAGTTTTTCAGATCTCTGGTGGCCACGCACAATAACTCTGTCTGACTCCAGGACCCTCAGCAGGGTCCTGGAGGGTGCATGGGAGTTCGCCCAACCAGTCTACATGTGTTTTGTGGACTTGGAGAAGGCGTTCGACCGTGTCCCTCGGGGGGCCTTGTGGGGGGTTCTCCGGGAGTATGGGGTACCGGGCCTTTTGATACGGGCTGTCAGGTCCCTGTATGACCGGTGTCAGAGTCTGGTCCGCATTGCCGGCAGTAAGTTGGGCTCGTTTCCGGTGAGAGTTGGACTCCGCCAGGGCTGCCCTTTGTCACCGATTCTGTTCATTACTTTCATGGACAGAATTTCTAGGCGCAGCCGAGGTGTTGAGGGGATCCGTTTTGGTGGCCTTAGGATCGCATCTCTGCTTTTTGCAGATGATGTGGTCCTGTTGGCTTCATCAGATCGTGATCTGCGGCTCTCGCTGGAGCGGTTCGCGGCCGAGTGTGAAGCGGCTGGGATGAGGCTCAGTGCCTCCAAATCCGAGGCCATGGTCTTGAGCCGGAAAAGGGTAGAGGTCCTTCTCCGGGTCAGGGGGGTCGTCCTTCCTCAAGTGGAGGAGTTTAAGTATCTGGGGATCTTGTTCACGAATGAGGGATGAAGGGAGCGGGAGATCGACAGGCGGATTGGGGCAGCGTCTGCTGTGAAGCGGGCGCTGTACCGGTCCGTCGTGGTGAAGAGAGAGCTGAGTCAAAAAGCGAAGCTCTCGATTTACCGGTCGATCTACGTTCCCACCCTCATCTATGGTCATGAGCTTTGGGTCATGACCGAAAGAACGAGATCACGGATACAAGCGGCCGAAATGGGTTTCCTCCGCAGGGTGGCTGGGCTCTCCCTTAGAGATAGGGTGAGAAGCTCGGTCATCCGGGAGGGACTCAAAGTAGAGCCGCTGCTCCTCCACGTTGAGAGGAGCCAGTTGAGGTGGCTCGGGCATCTGGTCAGGATGCCTCCTGGACGCCTCCCTGGTGAGGTGTTCCGGGCACGTCCCACCGGAAGGAGGCCTCAGGGAAGACCCAGGGCACACTGGAGGGACTATGTCTCTCGGCTGGCCTGGGAACGCCTTGGGGTTCCCCCGGAGGAGCTGGAAGACGTGGCTGGGGAGAGGGAAGTCTGGGCCTCCCTTCTGAAGCTGCTGCTCCCGCGACCCGACCCCGGATAAGCGGAAGAAAATGGATGGATGGATGACTAAGTGGGCAAAACATTTGATACGGTTTGGTATCAAATGACATAGTCCCTCCAGCATGTCCTGGGTCTTCCTCGGGGCCTCCTCCCGGTGGGACGTGCCCGGAACACCTCACCAGGAAGGCATCCAGGAGGCATCCTGACCAGATGCCCTAGCCTCAACTGGCTCCTCTCGATGTGGAGGAGCAGCGGCTCTACTCTGAGTCACTCCCGGATGACCAAGCTTCTCACCCTATTTCTAAGGGAGAGCCCAGCCACCCTGTGGAGGAAACCCATTTCTACGGCTTGTATCGGTGATCTCGTTCTTTCGGTCATGACCCAAAGCTCATGACCATAGATGAGGGTGAGAACATAGATCGACCGGTAAGTCGAGAGCTTCGTTTTTTGACTCAGCTCTCTCTTCACCACAACGGACCGGTACAGCGCCTGCTTCACGGCAGACGCTGCCCCAATCCGCCTGTCAATCTCCCGCTCCCTTCTTCCCTCATTCGTGAACAAGATCCCCAGATACTTAAACTCCTCCACTTGAGGCAGGACGACCCCCCTGACCCGGAGAAGGCACTCTACCCTTTTCCGGCACAAGAAAAGGGTAGCATTCACTTCGTGATTAGTTTTTAGCTTAGCGGTTTCTGTTCTGTATATAAAGGATTACCTGAAGAATGAACATGGGTTGATAACGTCCGAAGCGGGCGTGCAGCGGCGCTGTGTTTACCATTTTCCTCTTTGTGGAAGACAAAGAGGAAAAAACCCCAACCGGAATCTGCGGCGCAGTAAGAATTTCCATGACAACAATGACTGATCGATCATTCTTATTAGCAACAGACAGAGTATCAGTGACTGAGAGTACGATGAGATCCTGGCAGTCTGAGAGGCAGCTACTCAGAGATCCAAGCAGGGGAATCTAAACGCGCTGCGTAGCTGCAGGGAGTCGATCACTACGGGGTGATGCAGAGCAGCTAGTAGAAAGCAGCTTACAGCCACGGCTAACTCCAGGAGCCAAGGTAGAAAAGCCTTTTCCCCCATAGTCCAATAGACTGCATTTGAGGCTCCATTTTTACTCCAAAATGCAGCCTCAGTGTCCAAAAGAAAAAACATAAGTGCAATTATTGGCATATTGAGAGTCTACAGAGGCTGATAATCTCCCCACTCTGCTCCTGGATTACCATTTAAACTTTTGAGTTTTATGCCAAATCCACATAAATTAAATGACAGAAACTAATTCTCTTTGATTCATTTTGTCCAGTTGCAGACTGTTAGACTGTCCAATCAGTCACGTATTGTGTTGTTGGTGCTTTTAATCAGTTTTCAGTTAACTAAATTCAAGTCTATGGAACACAAAATGTCACTAAAATCACTCTGTCCTAAAATCTTTCAGAAAATCGTAAAAATGCAGTGAATCGTAGTGAATTGTATCGCTCAACAAATATCATGATACATATCATATCGTGACCAGAATATTATCGTATTGTGAAATAGGCCTGTCATGATAAACAAATTAAACCCATCGACCTCATTTCAATTATCGGCTTTATCGTCTCTTCCTGCCTTTTTTCTTTCTGTGGTTGACACTGAATGAAAAAAGGTTCAACTCCGGTGCTCTACACTGACCCTCCCATCCTCATTTCCTTAGTGTAATGTCCAGCGCACATGGCACGAGTTGTAGGTCGGGGCCCATTTTCAAAACCTGAGAGACACATTAGCCGACAGAAATCCTAGGTATAACGGTTCGATCAGGTTCTTCATGCCGTGTGGTTCTTCATGCCGTGTGTCCAGCCACATGAGTACAAAATAATGGCTGCAAGTCCAGTTAACTAATTTTAAAATCAGGCATTAATCAATGCTTTACTATAATCTACCTGTGAGGCATGTGGCTAGAGTCAGCGTAAAGTCCTGACTGAATGAAAATCATTATAACCTATTTATGTCACATTAAGGAAGAACAGCTGAAAACTTAAGGGTTTATCAGCTGAGTAGCAATTTTGCTCCAACTCCTCTCCTTTTCATTTCTATTTTCTTTGCACAAAATGTTAAATAAATATTAATGTAGTTTCCACATATCATCGGTTGAGCTGTGTCAGCTGTTTGGTATTCCCCTACGTAATTTCCCCTCAGAAAGCCCCTGATTTAGATCGGAATGGCCAGGATGATCAGTAACAAAATCACCAACGACAATCTTAGATGTCGTAATGGAAAAATAGGGGCAAAAAATCATGTAGTATTAACTATTGTATTAGATAGTCAGATGTGCCCATCTTCTCTATTTAAATCTAGTGATTACTGAAAGGCAATATAGTATACAAACTTTAAAATCTGCACTGTGTTGGTTGAATGCAGTATTTATTTCCACTTTGGCTTTATGTTGTTTAGTTTTTATTCAAGTATGTTTTTTGTTAATGGAGACTGAGAATCCATTAACACTGGAACTGATTTAGTTTATTAGTTCCAGTGTTATCTGTTCTTTTGAAAATAAAGTGCATCTATCTATGGCAGGAAATTGCATGCATTATTAGTCATTTCCATTAAATCAGTGTCAAAAGGTCTTGAAACAATATTGTTGTTTATCTCAATAATTTTTTAGACAATTAATCGTCCAGCAAAATTTGTTATCGTGACAGGCCTATCGTGAAATTATTGTATTGCTACACCCCTAGTGTAGAGCTGGTCCAGTGTTCCACGACCAGGACGAAAACCACACTGCTCTTCCTGAATCCAAGGTTCGACTATCCAATGGACCCTCCTCTCCAGGACCCCTGAATAGACCTTACCAGGGAGGCGTAAGAGTGTGACCCCTCTGTAATTGGAGCTCACCCTCCGGTCCCCCTTTTTGAACAAGGGATCACCACCCCAGTCTGCCAATCCAGGGGAACTGCCCCAAATGTCCATGCGATATTGCATGGACATTGTAATTATGACATTTATAATCTTAATAAGCAACATTTTGTTATCCTGCCCTGGGCCCATACTGCTGGAAGATCCTCCATGCTTTTAATGCAATAATAAATGATAATGGTAAGTTTTCATATTTACTGACCTGTCTTAATTATTTATTTGTTTTTGTTTATTTGTTTATGTCTTATTATTTCAATTACAGTTTAAAATGAACATGTCAAGGTCAAGTGTCAACAGCTAAAACTAAAGTTTTGAATGTAAAGGAGCAGTTTGAAGAAAAAAATATCTCATAGTGTAACCCTTCTCCAAAAATCAATCTACTACACCACAAGCAACCAAGGAGCAATCAAACATTCATATAGACTAGCGGTTCAGAGGCAAGGGACGCTGGCAGACACTTTTGCAAAAGGGGGGCGCTGGGATGCCTTTGGGGGGTGTTTGGTCGAAGGTAAACTTTACACCTTAAATGCACAACAATGCCAGTTTAGACTTTGAGCAACTTGGTAAAACTGTATTGTGTAACATTAAATCATGCTTGGCTGCAACTGTATTTATGGCAGCTCTGCATGAATAAACTAAGAAACTAAAGTAAATACAAAGGAACAAACTTGTATGGCAAGACCTTTCGAGCAATAATTAATACAGAGGACTGTATGGCAAGAATAAACAGACCCTATTTCTAGATAAAAGGTAAAATAATATTGTTGAAATGTCTTGGGTTTGTTGAGACCACATCTAGTACTGAGAATAAATATATCTTACAGACCATAACAGTAAAGAACTGATCACTTATTTATGTTTTTAGTTAGATTTGATATTTTTATTTCTTCAATATTATTTTTCTTGTCAGTGTTAATGTCATGAGGTTGATGACTCCATGACACTTTCAATTTGACTCATTAGGATTTGATTAGGAACCAGATTTGTTCTTTGTTAATTTCTGTCCAGTAAAACTGTTAATCTATAAATTAATAGATAGGTCTATATAAAGATATAATCCATGTTTCTGTCTCATATTTGTATGGCATTAAAAGGAACTTTTGTTTTTTCACTGAAAGCTCTGGTTTGCATGATAAATTCCATGCAGGTGAAATTTTATGGATGATACTCTGATGTCCCATTCTCCTGAAGGCAGCACAGAGCTGCACAACTAGAAACCGACAGAAACACTGAAGAGAAGAAGAGCTATGATTAATGTAGTTACAGTTCTATCCATGTTTTAATGCTGCAGAGCTCAGTCGTTTTGCAAGTAGTTCAAAGTTTAAACTGGCATGTTGTTCATCTTTTATTTGGTCATTTTGCGTAATATTTAACAAATAGAAAATAGCGAAGAATAAGAATATTTTTCCACTGTTTGGCTGCTGTTAGGCCTACCAATTTTAACTTGAATGTTCATTGCATTTTTTGTAGACGCCTGTGAAAATAATTTCTATTTCCATGGCTTTTTTGTTTCTGTTTTGATGATAAAAACAGAAACAAGCATAAAAATCAAAATATCTACAACAGTGATAGTAATATTAATGATAAAATAATGGTCAGTGCAAGTATCCTACAAATTCCTTGGTGGGGGGCGGTGAAGAACCGGGATAAGGGCTAGGGGGGCGCTGGCCCAACAAAGGTTGACAAACACTGATATAGACACATCTTCAAACACAAAACAGGCAACGAGTATTATAACGATAATAAAGAAAACAAAAACAAAAAACATTTTGGTAATACAACAGCACAGGCATTTGTTCGTTTGATTTCAAATATCAGAAATCCCGTCACTCGAGGCTTGCCTATGCTGAGTAATTCTGCTTGTGGTTTCTTCCTGTTAAAACAGTCATTGTTTTCCACTGCTGTCCTGCACTTCCTTACAACTGAGAATTTCAATTAGCAAGGATTCAAATAGCTTTTCAACAAATAACCTCTGTGGAAAGATGGTTTCCATCTGGAAAGAAAGAGTATGACATTTCTGTTTCAAAAATATGTGAGTGTGGAGATGTTGGAACTCTTATTTATTTTATTAATCTGAAACCCTAGAACATTGGGCTACTTTTCACTCAATAAGTTCAAACAGCTGTCATAGTCGTGAATAACTAGGTGCTGTCTAGCTTATGAGCAAACTCAGAAACCGCTTAAAATGCTACAAAAGTAATTTAGTTTGCCTCCAGAATTATCTGATTGGTGGAACCAATGAAGCTAAGTAGGTGTGCAATGCTAGCAACCAAAGTAGCTACTTTATTCTATATAGGTGGAAAAGGCACGAGTTAGCAAAACTCTAGGGTTGATTTGTTTCTTAGAAATTGCCACAATCATTTTTACCTGATGCGTCCCCCACTTCAAAGTCACTATCATCTGAACTGTCATAGTCCAAGGCATCTAAGAGAGAGGCAGCTAGTGGCTTCACTTGACGTCTCTTCAGACTTCGGTCCACTGATAAACAGTCACAAAGAAAAACAAACAGAATACATGTTTGAATGAACAGATATTATCATGACAAAATTATTAGTAGAATCAAATTCAATGTAGAATAAGGCCAGAGTAAAAGAAGGCAGATGTGAGCTAATATGTGCTGTTGATTCTAGCCAGCTGTTCAAACACAATCACTATGTAGGCATTTAGAATTTCTTTATTTCGTAACTTATGTTACCTAATAGAATTGTCTACCAGAAATGTGTTTTCAAAGCTTTTCAGTTTGTTAAAAAACGTGAACAAAAATAAAAGCATAATACAACATCTCTCACTTTGAACTGCCTTATTGCCAAAAAGTGCTATAGAAATAAAACATTTTCTTTTTCTCAGTGTTAGTAGTAACTTTAACTTGTATTATTCTTTGCATTTTTCAATAATTTTTTTTACAAGATCTTGATCATTCTGGTGGCATGTGTTCACAAGTCATTTTTTCCAAGCCATGTCTTTGAAAGACAAATCTAGTAAAGTCAAGTTTCTGACAAACATTTTCTCATGAGTTAAGCTTCTAAACTTGTACTGTTTGTCAGGTCTAAATTACATGAACATTAAATAATTATCTTTCAGTCTTTTCAACTATATTAGCTGTAATTTTTTATTCATTCAACCTTTAATTTACCATCCAAAACTTTGGAGAGACTATTTTGGTTTTCATTAGTTGCAATCCATAATCAACAAAGAAACAGAAATATTTGATATGTCATCCAATGTGTAATGAAGCTATACGGTCACATTTTTAAATTAAATAACTTTTCAATGACAATGCAATGTTTTTATTTTTTATCCTTTATGGACAATGATTCCCAGTTTGCACTTGTGAGCCACCAGCAATGTTATTTTCATTAAGATTATTATGTTTTGCATTTCTGACATTGCATTTATGCAGTTTAAAGTTGGCACTTCTACTGCCAAGCTACAGAGCTACCCGACCTGACTGGCATGTTGTCCAGTTAAATACCAACCTGATACCAACAAATGAACTCCTGAATTTATAGTTAATTTATACACCATAAACAGCCTCTGAATTAAAATAATTTCGTAATTCATTTATAGAAGTCACCAACCAAATGGATAGCAGCTATGAAAGTGCCGCTAATTTAGATCCTACTGGTCGAACATTTTTGTCTGAAAAACACACCAACTTTCTTTCAGCTGAAAACCTTCAGTGTTGACTGGCTAACTAGCAGTGACACATTTATGGTAGCCGCGTCTTTTAGCCGGCTAACTGTCATTAGCATTAGCTGTGTTTCTTAGTGACTAACTGCGGCGACTCAACGGAAAGAGTCAAAATGCCTCGCTTAGAGCCAAACCACAGTGCAGTAGCGAATGTTAACAACCTAGTTTCACCAGCAAATACACAAAATAATGTTTCACTGAGTAGCATTTGCATCTTGAACAGCACAGTCGTGCTAACCACGTATAGCATTCCAGGCTAGCATGGGTGCAGCTTATGCTATTATTTCGCTTCCCTTAGCTTAACAAATCAAGTCGTTCTGAACACAAAGTCGAATTTAATAAGATAATAATAACAAATGGGATAAAACTCACTTTGAACTCCGTTTAATAAAGGGACGAGGCTCTCCTCAACAGCATGTTCTGTGGACAATAGTGTATACCGAAGTGACGTTGTTAGGATGTGATGTTGTTGCCATGGGTACAGAAGGGGGAGAATCACGATCAAATACGTATTCACAGCATACGCTTGGATATTTCATACCAAGGTGCTGATAATGATGGCATCTAACCCGAGATAAACTCGGGACATGATAAAATTGTTTGTTTTTTACTTCATAAAATTTCGAATTGAGTAAATAACCCGGAAGCAGAAGCGTTATCCTGTGTTGACGAGGTCATTACAGAGGAGAAAATGGGTGAACCACAGCAGGGTTTAGCAAGTTCTATTCCCTTAATCAGTCGGAAAATTTACGGGCTTATAGAGAAAAGATTAACTAAACAATTATTTAATAACTCATTGGTCATGCCTAAATGTAAACCGTTTCCAAGATCCTTGAGAATTGACAAAAAAAAGAGTTGCAGTGTAACACCAAAATACTGGAAACGATTAAGTTCATTATGTTGTCTCTGATAAAACAAAATTCATCAGTCTGTGATAGAGAACCTCTTAGACTTTCCCAGACTGTTTCCTCCTTTAACTGAAAAATTGTATCCAAATTTTTCACTCAAGATGGGTCATTAGACAGGCTTTCTATCATTTTATATGGAAATTAACCTAGCAAAATAAATAAATGAACAAAATAAGAATAATAAAAAAAGAATTTCAAGCACTGCCAAGTTTGCATACAGTAGGTATTATTCCTGGAGACTGAAACCTTCATAACCTCTTTCATTAAATGACAACATGAATGCTGGGTAGTGGCACCCATAGATGAAGTTTGCATGTTTTCGCCAAGCATGCATGTATTTTTTTCCGATTTTCTGGCTCGGTTTGGAACAGATCAGATCAAATCTCTGATCTGTTATGGGTGTGGGAGAAAGTCAATTTTATATTTATATTTACAATTTATATACAGCTAATAAATGGAGTTCAAAGTGAGTTTCATTCTTTTTGTTATTATTGTCCTATTTACCTCGACTTTGTGTTCACAACATGTTAGTTTAATATCATCAATTCTGTTGTTGCTAAGATACAGAAACAACACCCCAATGCATTTGAGGCAATATCTGGTGATTTTACTCATGCCTCACTCTCTTCAATACCGCCAACATTTCACCAGAGTGTCAGCTGCTCCACCAGAGAAAACTTTGAATGTTTTTTATGCTGATATCAAAGATCCATATGTTTCCAAACCAAGAAAATCAGGCCATAATCTTGTTTTTCTTTGCTATAACTATATTTATTCAGCTTCTACGCAACACAAATTTGGAACAAAACTGTAATACAGCTGAAACACTGGGTGCCTTTAAATCTCAACTTAAAACACATCTGTTGCATATGGCTAAATTACGGGTTTTGATGTCTTTGATGTTTTTTAATATTTTTACCTTTACTTTTCATCTATTTATTAACTTCTTTTTATTTCTCTTTCACACTGTCTATGTGAAGCCCAGTTAGCCGAATCAATGCATTTTAACTAAAACTCTGAGGTGTGAGAAAGACAAAGTCCCACAGAAAGAGGCGCCTGGTTGACAACGAAAACGACTTTTCTGTGAAGATGCAGTTTTCATCACTGCATCACCGTGCTGAACGTTTTTTCAGAGATCTAATTTGGGTTTTTGGAAATCTGGGGAAACCAGAGTACCCGGAGAAAACCCAGGCCATCTTTTTTTTTTTTCGGGGGGGGGGGGGGGGGGGGGGATCTGATTTTGCAAACAGTTCAGAACTGAACTAGACACGTTTTTTCTACTTGCTTGCTAGAAAAACCATTGAGGCTCATGAAACCATTTCGTGGTTTCATGAGCCTCAAACTGTGTCGTATCTTTTTCCACAGTGATCTTTCTTTGGCGACTGCCTCTACTGGTTCCTCTAACACAGGGGTCTCCAAAGTCGGTCCTCGAGGTCCGGCATCCTGCATGTTTTGGTTCTCTCCCTGGTTTTACACACCTACATCAAATGATGGCTCATTAGAGGCCTAAGCAGAACACTGACTTGTGGAAGAGGTTGTTACAACCACCAGGGAGAGAACTAAAACATGCAGGATGCTGGACCTCTAGGACCGACTTTGGGCACCACTGCTCACCAGGGTAGAGTTGTTCTCAGCTAAACTTGACGCTTTGCCACTTTCCTTTTTGGTGGTCCAAAGTCATGTCTTTCTTTCAGCTCATTTTTCAGAGTTTCCAGCTCCCTTTTATAGTAAAACTCACAGCTTGAGTAACGTTGATGAACAGCCGTCTGTTCTTTTTGCAAATTCTCTCTCTCAGCTCGAAGTTGGTCGATTATCTTTTGATCATTAAAAATTTTCTTTGAGTATTCCTCCATCTTTAGATTGATGCTCTGCTTAAATACTTCAGCTTGATGTTTTATGTCATTGTAAGAGGTTGTCATCTGCTCCAGAGCACCTTGAAGATTCTGGATCACCTGAGTTGATTCCTGCTGCAGCAAAGAAAACCGTTCTGCCATTCTCTGACTCATGTTGTTGTTTTCCGCTTTGAGTGCCTGAGCCAGCAGAAGGTCCTTCTTTGCTCTTTCCATATTGGCCTCTCTCTCAATGTTCATCTGATGCTCATAAACTTCCACTTGTTGTCTGAGAGCAGAAACATCTGTCTCATACCTGGTTCTCAGTTCCTGGTAGTAAAAGGAACTTTGCTCCAGAGAACCTTGGAGACTTTGAATCACCTGAGTCGATTCTTGCTGTAAGGATGAAAACTGTTCAGCCATCCTCTGACTCAGGTTGTCGTTTTCTGCTCTGAGCGCAGCAATGAGCAGAAGGTCATTATTTGCTCTTTCTAAATTGTCTTCTTTCTCCCGATTCATCTGATTATTAAAACCTTCCACTTGCTGCCTCAGAGCAGAAACGTCTGATTCGTATCTCCAGTTTAGATCTTTGTATGAAACATTAATCTGCTCCAGCTGACTCTGCAGAAGTTTATTAGTTTCTTGCAGGCAGGAAATTTTCTCTTGGAGATTCTCTTTCTCCGCTCCCAACTGTTGAATAATTTGTTGGTGCTGATTGAGTTGGTCGGCTTCTGGTTCTGATCGACGCTCCTCTGCTGCCATCAGGTCTTTCTTCATCTCCTTTAGCTGGCTGGCAAACATTTCCTTGAGTTTTCTTGGCTTCTTCAGCTCAGCTTTTGTGTAATCCAGCTCTCTCTGGATGCAGGCCAATCGTTGAGTCTCATGGACATCAGGAGCGGTCTGTTCTCCTCCGAGGGTTGCTGGTATTTTTCATCTCTAAAATCAATGGCTGGGTTTTCCTCCCACCGTTGCATCGTTGTTGCTTTTGATTTGACATTTTTCTCCAAACGATTCTTCAAATCTCACAACTCCAAAAGTGCTTTGCGTACGTCTGAACTGGTCAGTGGTGTAGCAAGCAAAGACAAGAAGGTCGAAGTTTGTTACATACATACAGAGCTGATGACATCACAAGCATGACTCTGGGGCTGTGACATCTCAGAGGTTTCCTTCATCTTTGGAATGTGTTGCCATTGGTTACACTGTCTGTTGTTTTACAAGCAGTTTATGAAAAAATGTGTTTTTTTTGTTTATTTTGTTTTTTTGGCAGTATTTACATAAAATATGTCTGAATTTAGGTTTCCAATGAAACATACAACCTTTCAAAAGTATTAACACCTTCACTCATGCAAATCTGAAAATTGCTAAGAAAAATAATGCTCTCCTTTAAATCTTTGGGTAAAACTTTATTTAACGGGTTTGGAGTAAGACTGTCATGAACATGAGAAAATCTTCATGAATATTTATGACTGTTGACATAAAGTGTCATTTGGTAAATCGTGACACTTTTAATACAAATTTGACATTATTCAAAATGTTTATGACAACTTTATATTAACCAAGAAATCATGATCTGACATAAATTTGTTATAAAAGTTTTACTGAGTAAACTTTAGCTTTAATAACATGAAGCTACATCATTTTTAAAGCCATGTTTTGCTGCAGAAGCAGAGCCAAACCTCTACATCAATAAAACAAAGACCTGGAATCAGGTCTTAATCTTAAGTTTTAAAAGATCAGCAGGAAAGAAGCCAAAAAAGCTTTATCTCAGTGAAAGAAATGAAAAATGGACTAATATATATATATATATATATATATATATATATATATATATATATATATATACTATACATACATACATACGGGCTACTGGAACAAGACGGAAATGGGCGAGAGGTGAAAACATGAATCTGTTGGAATGCTACTACTCAAGTAACCCTAGTCAGAGGGGCTACATGCAAAGACTGTGGGAGGAATGGTTACTTCGACATCCCCAGTCAACACTAACTGCTAAGCAACTAGTGGCTCAGTGTTCCAACATCCGCAAACGGCAACTGCTGTCACAACTTGAGATTGACGAGGTACAACTCAAATGCTATGGCAAAGGGGAGGAGCCAGAACGCCAGGTCAGAGGGGAGTTAACTACCCACCCAGAGACTGGGTATGTAGCCCCAGTAATGAACGAACCATCAGAGCTGAACGAGGCAGCAACTGACCTGAGAGAGAGAATCGTGGGCGTAATGAACACCAGACAACCCCGACGCCAATTACAACGGCTGAGTGAAGCACCACCAGAAAGTCTAATTGAAGATGTGAATGCGGCATTGAGAACGATCCCTACCAACACCATAACAGAAACCAATGAGCTCATATACAACTCAGCATCAGTGATCCTTGAGATGCTTGGCTATAAGAGCAATCATGAGACCCAATACCCACCATGGAAAAGACGGTTAGAGGCTAAGATCAAGATAACAAGGAGGGAAGTGAGCCAACTGTCAGAGCTCCAAAGGGGTGCAATGAAAAGATCAGTACACAAGAAGTACAGCCAGATGTCCATACCTGAAGCATTTTAAATTATTTATTTTATAGTCATGTAAAATTACAACTGTGATTTCATAATATGTCAAATAATGACATGTTGCTCTTTCTATTATATCATATTCTTTGAGTTTAGAGAACCTGCCACACTTTGCCCATAAATTCAAACTGATGCCAATTGAAATAACTCGAGTTCACACCTCTGCTTTCTTCTCCATAGCTAAAATGCTCCATCAAAAGGACAGTTTCATGTACTTTGGCTCATTTACAACATGGACTTAGTTTCTGTTGTCACCCTTTGACTTTGCCAGTCTGGCAAATAAGAGACTATTAAAACAAATGAGCCAAGATTGATCATGATACATCTAACAGGGAAGACTGATGGGCCAAGCAAGCAAAAGGGATGATTACAACTGTCCTTGCTCGATGACAAATGGCTCTGAATTGATCTAATAGGAGGGTTGTTTTTATCACTTTGCATCAAAACACTTAGGTGGAATCGCAGTAGCCATCTTTGTCATCATCAACTATCAGTACTGTTATCTTTTGACTTCCAGGCTTATTAAGATCTGCATGGAGCCTGAGATATACTTTGATTATGTTACATTAAATACACAAGAAGTGGGTAACAGTATGGTATAGTGAAAGTCCTCTATTTTATAAGATTTTAGTTCCTTTCCTCTACCTTACATAAATAGGTATGATGCGAACCAACATTTGTTGAGCTGCTGCATTTTCCAACTGAACTCGATTGCCAGGATAATTTCTAATCATTTCTCCTCTTTCTTTATGATGACCTGAACCTGAGCACTCTGACCCCGCTGCTCCTCCCCATCTGTGCTGAGTTATTACTACGTAAATCCTCACTCACATCATTAACAACAACTTTCTCAAGATGTTTAGACAGGAAAGAGAGATTAGATATAGGCCTGCAGTTTATTAAATTATCTTGATGGACAGAAGGTTGCTTAAGAAAAGGTTTACTTACAGCTACGTCTGTGGTAGATATGTTTTAGGTACAATCTATGGCTTATTAAATGTGATTAATTGATTATTAAAATAATCATAAATTAAAATAGTAAATCAAGAATATCAACCCTAAACCACAATGATGTCAGTCCAGCAGAAACGGATGAGCTCTTCACATGTTGATGTTTGGAAGACTGTTTTAACTGCAGATGCATCCTTTGTAACAAATAATCAAGCATTCACCAAAGGAATGCTGTTATTGCTTTTTAGGCAGCAAAATGTTTCTTTTCTTACTTTGAAAGAGGAATTGAATATTTTGTTTATTAGCATCTTTTGGTGTATATTTAATATTGCAAAAAAGCTTAGGAGGTTGAATGAAAACTTTGCAGAATGTCCAAATTTCTTTTGTCCTATTAAATGATTAATTGTGAGAATTATCAATCAGTAAAATGATCATTAGGCGCACCTCTAGATTAATCATATCTAAAATGGGGAAAGCAATCAAATATAACACTTTCTTGGTTTGAACTGGGTCCAACATACAAGTTAAAGTTGTCAAACTCAAGGTTCACAGGCCATATCTGGCTCACCATAGCTATTTATGTGTACCTGAGGGATCTAGAGGGCCACAAAAGTAGAATTTCAAGATGACAGTTCTGTGCTTAAATATTACTTTATCAGTCAAATCAAATCAGTTTTTTTATTTGTATGCTGACAATTTACATCAACATAAAAAGATGTTCAATATTATTTAATTTAAGTACGAACTTAATACATAGGAAGCTATATAATTTGAAAGGTTTAGATAGTTTTATTAAAGTGTAAGCCCCCTGTGAAAGCATAAGCTGGCCACTGGCAGATTTTCAAAAAATTCCAGCAAATTGGGCGGAGCCAAGAGACACTGCTAAGTGTGTGGATGAACGGAGAGGGTAAGAAGAAGAGCCTGATCAGGATGAAATAAGTGCTGTTGTCTACTTATCCACTTGTCTTTATATTTGTCTTTTCCTAGTGACTTTTTTCACACAGTTACAAAGTTGAGCAATGCTTGCCACCGTCAGTCTTGGTTCACTATTCCAAATCCTGACTCACTACGGGCTGAGTTGGGCCGTGTGTCCCTGTGTGAGATGATTTTATACCTCAACTGTTTTAAACCTGGCTGTGACAAAGCTGTATCAACCTGCACTACTGCAACACAATAGGAAAACTGCTTAAGCACCATTCGACCAAAGATGGTTAGCACTGAGACAGTTTTAGGTAAAATGCTGAACTATACACATTTACACAAAAATGCCAAAGTTGCCACCACCATGCATCAAAGCAGGGTTAGTGTGTTTGTGGTGTTTGGTGTCCTCTAAACATAGGATCTTGTCTGATGACCAAACACCTTCATTTTGGTCTCATCAGACCAAAGAAGTTTCTTCCTCCTGACCTTGGAGTCTCTTCCCACGGGCCTTTAGGTATCAAACTCTAGTCCAGCCTCGATGTGAGTTTTCTTAATCATCGCCTCTCTCCCATAAAGTTCTGACTGATGAAGAACCAACGGTCGGTCGTCTGCAGAGTCTCTCTATCTCATCAGCTGCAGCTTGGAGCTCCTGCAGCGTAGTCGTGGTAACCTAGTGTCCCCTCTCACTAGTCTCTTTCTTCATGGTCTCTCAGGTTGTGAGGACAACCTGATCCAGATTTACACATGAACCACTTTCCTTCATGTCTTGATGATTTAACTGAACTCCAAGGGATGTTCAGGGCCTTAGGGTTGTTTTTGTATCCATCCTCCGACTTATATTTTTATTTAATTATTCAACAGTAAAACATCCAAGAAGGTGAATACTTGTAAATGCACTGTATTTTTAAATGTAACATTTTATTAAACATCTTCATTTGAATACTTGTTAGATAAGTGACTTCAGCACATTGAGAAATGAATCAATTATCCCTGATTACAATATCTTATACAAATGATTAAAACATAAAAAAAGACTTAAAAAAACTATTGTATCATTTTTATGATACAATAACATAGCATTTAATTTAAGTACAAACTTAATACAATAACATTGTTTGTGTTTTTATGTTTTTTTTTTATTGCAGGCATGTATTTTATAATTGGCTTGTTTTTATATCAAGGTGACTTTGGGTGTCCAAAAAGGCGCCTACAAATAAAATAAATGTATTATTATGAAACAGTAATTCAACCAATCCGATCAAAGCATATGGAACAGAGACTGATGTGATTTGAAAAAAATAAACCTGCATAGATCACTTTAGGCATTACCACGGTGACCGCTGTGACAATTATAGCAAAACAAATCTCTCTGAAGGATAAAAGTGGCTGCAGACAATAGAAGTAAACAGTGTGAAGTCTAGATTTTTTTCTGGATGTAAGAGCCACATAGGTTGTGCAGAAATAGTAAGGAGAGCTTAGATCTTGAGCAAGCATCCTACCAGAGATATCAGTCAGGCCGATGAGCCAAAGGACAGAAGCAATTACACTGGGTGCAAAAATAACACACGGTTTAAGAAATAAAAACATTACTGTAAGGATGTGCTTCGACAAGTAAAGTTTAAAACCTCATTTGAAGAGAAGTAATTGCATTGGCTGTTATTTATGAGTCCAAGAGTAAAACGTAGCAAACTGTCTCTGTGATCTACAGCCACCCTCCACCTTAGAGTTTTGCATTTAAATTGGAATATTTATTCATTCACATGGTGTAAATCTTGTGCTTCCATGTTCTGCATTTATCTTTCAGGAGACTGCCTTTACATTTCATTTCAGATCTGTGGAAAGTGGATGATACAGTATTAGCCTCCCAGTGGCACTGTCTGATGATGTCTGAATGCAGTAAAATGATCACTGCTAAGCAATTACTTCTGAGACATGCAGAACAAATTGTATTTAAGGAAGTGTCATGTTTGAGTCTCTTTTAAATAGATTTGATAATTTAATATAAAACATGATAGATCAGAATGTTTTACCGTTTAATTGTCTTCGGTTCGTGGAAGCTGAGCTTGAAGATTACTTGGATGAGACTGGATGAAGTATGGAGAACCACACCACATGTTTCCATTAAAAAATTGCACCGATTCTAAAATTGATAGAAGGAAATCCAGAATCAGAATCAGTTGTAGATTGTCATAGGTTTTAATTCTTTTGAAGTTTATATGTTTTATAATTATTAATGTATAATGTATCAAAGTTTTAGCATTTTATATTAGCACATGTCAAATTTATGAAAAGTGGAACCTTTGAATATAAATGCCCTGAATGGGCAGTGGGGGGCCTCAGGGGACAACCAGATGACAGGGCCAAAATCCACAAACTAGAGACTTTGTCGTTCTCGGGCAATGCAAGTCCAATAGACAGAAAACTGGAGGCAGGGTTCAACAACAGGAGGTCAGAAATCTTCTTACAGCAGAAGTAAAAGGCAAAAATCTGTGGTCAAAAACAGGCAGGGTCAGAAAACCAGGAGACTCATTAGAACATGAAACAAGGCTTGAAAGCTGTGACTGTGGGAACAGACAATCTCACACTGAGCTGATGACGAGCAGCTGTTTAAATAGGGAGCAGCACAGTGCAGGTGAGGGTAATGAGTAATCAGCACAGTCAAGGTAGAGCTGAAGGGCTGAAATCATGACATGCCCTTCATTTCAGCAGGTAGTGTAAATATAAAAGAATAGAAAATACATTTTTCCTTAAAATTATTTAAAAATTAAAGAAAGAAAAAAATTGTTCCAACTCTCTAACCATACCCTCACCAAAATATGGACAGCACTCAAATTCAATCAATCAATATGATAAAAACAACTCAGGAAGTTCGTCCTCCTGTGTTTACTCTAGAGATTCTAGTAAAGAGATTAATCTGTCATCAACCCAGGATGCATTGCACAAGTGAAAAAATGGCAACCTGTCAAGTTGTAGAACCCTGTCAACAGCATTGAAAGTTTCCAATTTACGAGTTGTGGTGTTGTATCTTTGTTGGGCTGTTTTTGTTTTGCTTAACTAATCTGAAAATTGTGGCCCTTTGTTTTTCTTTTTGACTTCAATACTAACTTCTTCCCCAGAATGCCTTCAATTTGCTGTCAATCTGGTTAAAGAAAAACAAAAAGATAACCAGATTTCAGATATTTTAAGAAGCTGTTTAATAGATATGTCATGAAATGCGGCTTATGATTATGAGAATTGATGGCAGTGAGTCTCAGGATAAGGTGGAGAAAATTAGTTTTAATGAATGTCCAAGTTGTACACGGTGCCAGGCAGGGGTGGAAATTAAACATTTTTTTACTCAAACATTTCACCAGCCACTGTTTGTTTCTTTCAATTACAAATCCTACCAGTACAAGCAAATTATATGAAATATATGATTTACTCTTAACTCTATGAAAACCGATTCATGGACACCTTAACAGGGTTGTAGTGCAATAAGTTCATTTGATGTAATTACTAACAGTAAACTTTTGCTACACAACCCTAACATTCTGGCAATCATATGTTGAACATTTTCACATTTTGGCTACAACTCCCCTGATAGTTGATTTGAAGCGGGATGTCCATGCTCGGCAACCATCACACTTAACTGAACTGGCATTGTTTTGCACAGAGGAATGGCCAAAATACCTTCATCCAGGATTAAAGAACTCATTAAAGCACCTAAAGCACCACAATTTGTTTGAATAAATGGTGAAGCTGTTATAAGTTGAAACTGTCATTATGTGTTGTGATGAACCCAATTGCAGCAGACTTGAAACATTCAAAGAAGTGAAGATTTAATCATAAAAAAAGAAGAAAAATACAAAATCCTGAAAACAAACGTAAGAATCCTGATAAACAAACCAGCCAGGAGAAAGCAGGGAAGTGATGGGAGTAGATGAGAGAATCTGGAGAGGAGTGACTGAGGATGAGGTGCTTAAATAGTGGCAAGTTTGAATGTTGAACTAAAGAAATAATACTGATCCAATTAAAGAAAAGAGTAAGACAGAATAATCAAACTAGAATAAGTAAATCAAAATGCAAACCAACTAAACAACCCTGGAATCCTAACAGAAATAGTACATAAATGAAAACAGATATAAAACATATTGAACTGTGAAAAAACATTCCTTTTGGACATAAATGAAATAAGTGCAATGATATGCAACAGGATTTTGACTTGTTTTGGGTTTATAGTTTTCATAATTTGTGTTTTGCCCTAATTATTATTTGTTTTGATTAAATCAAGATTGTTTCTGTTTCTTTTTAGATATATTATGTTTATTTCCAGTTAGTTGTTTAGATTTATGTTTCCTATTTCCCATATCTTTGTCTCTCTCTGAGCTTGCACTCTCCTCTCCCTTCTTTTCTAAGTAGCACTGGTCCATTGTTTCATCATTCAACCCCCAGTATTTAAGAAACTCTCCTTGATTCACGACTCACAGGACCCTCAAACTATTCTCCATGTTCCCAGTTCCTGTTTGCTCCTTGTTCTTGCAGCTCTGCCACTAGTCTTCCTCAGCATTTTCAGTCTACATTTGTACAGTTCTTTTTTCCATGTTATCTGGTCAACATGCTCAGCACTCATGTATACACTAATCACAATTAAATGGTGGTGGTTGGGCTGCTTTCTAATTCTTGTTCAGCATAAATCATCTCGCACATATGCTATCTATAGATATCTATCTATAGATAGGTTTTCATAAGTTTTGAGAACGAAAGACATAAAATCTTGTCTTCAGACCGAAAATGTGTGTTCTTGGCTTACGGCAGAAAAGTTCCTCCATAAAATAACTGTTATTTGAATGGCGTGGATAAGGTTTGGCCGGAGAGGAGCCCTCTAGTGTCCAAATGTGGTACTGAGGTTTCTGACTGCATCTTTGAAACTTCCCACAGAGACATTCAAACAATTTTAAGACAATATTCAGAGATGCACTTTTTCTTAGAAGATTAAAATACAGATTAAGTCCAAAATCATTCATTACCATAAGTGTTTAAAAGATATTAACACTGATTAAATAAAATTATAGCAAAATAAAAAAAAATTCCTTAGCAAGTGAATGTTCAATGTTTGGTGAACATCAGGTTGGAACATTCGACTTTGATGTTTGGTGAACATAATCTGAACATTTGCTTGCTAGCTGGGATTTTGATCTGTAACAACATCTTTTTTTCTTATGCATCTATATTAGAACCTATATGTCTGATGATGCTGTAACATATGCAGTTTGTTGAAAAGTTAACTTATTAATTCAACTGAGGGTGGATTTAGAGGATGTATTTATTAGCTTTCAGCACAAGAAGTAAGATACTTATAAGATATCATGGTTCACTTATTCATAAAAAGCAAAAGGATAAGCCAGGTTAATAGATGTCATGGAAACTGTTTATGAACTGTGACACGTTGGAAGTGTCGCTGGCCTGGGAGTAAACTTGTCATTTCACTGGGAGATCCTGCTGTTTCCAAATGAGTTTTGAGCTGTGCTGCTTCATATTTTAGAATGTTTCAGTCATGTTCAAAGAGTTCTTCACTTGAAAGATTCTCTACAAAATGCAGATGGCAGTCATGTGAAAATTTCAAATTTCCTTTAAAAGGCACAACTATTTATAAAACTTTCAGACACTTCCTCCTTGGCGCTTCAGACACAGTCTCCATTTCACTGATGGATTGGCTGTCATATTGTGACAGCACAGCATTTTTTTTTTCACTTTTAGACATCTCTGTGCTCCTCTCAACCTCAAACGGTAGTTTTTCTTCCTTATCTCCGGACTGGTGCTTGAACTGTTCTCAAATACAGTAAACAGCCTCACAATCCAAATAATGATTATGTTTGAAATTTTGTCTGATAGCTCTGGTATAGCAAAAATGATATCAGTGCATCTGGAATTAATATGTGTCACGAAAAATGTCAGTCTCCTATTCACTGAAAAATCAAACTGTTTCATGTTTCACTCTACGTATAATGAAATTGTTCAATATTTTTTTTAGTTTTTAAAGCAAGAATGAAGAGTATTTATCAAAACTGTAATTTATTTAGGTTGAGGTTAATTTAAGTCACAGAGGGCAATTAATGTTACAGCAAGTATATATTAAAAAGCCATAGAAACTAGTTACTACTAACATCAGTAACATATATTGAATAAATTAAAATACATAGGATTAACAGATACACGAAAAGAAAAAAAAAACTTTTTACCACTTTAAATAACATCAAACTTCACTGGATTGTCTTGTAGCTATGAACAAATTGGAAAGCATGTAGTTGATATAGTTGATATTGAATATGTCTGTGTAACTGGACTGAATTGACGATATATTTTAGTAAATAAATTGAATGTTCTTCTGTTCCTAGCTACAGTATGTAACTTTATATATATATACAGTATATATATATAAAAATTCCCTCTCACCCTCTGCGGGTGGTCTCTTTCATCCTCTGAGCTCAGGTCCTCTACCAGAGGCCTGGGAGCTTGAGGGTTCTGCGCAGCATCTTGGCTGTGCCTAGTACTGCACATTTCTGGACTGAGATGTCTGATGTTGTTCCTGGGATCTGTTTTAGCCACTGCTCCAGTTTGGGGGTTTCTGCCCCGAGGGCCCTGAGGACCACAGGCACCACTGTGGTCTTCACCTTCCAGTTCTTTTCCAGTTCCTCCCTGAGGCCCTGGTATTTCTCCAGTTTCTCATGCTCCTTTTTCTTGATGTTGTAGTCACTTGGTATTGCTACATCCACCACAACGGTTTTCCTCTGTTCTTTATCCACCACCACAATGTCCGCTTGGTTCGCCATTACCATTGTTGAGGAAATGTAATCGTTTTTAGCATTTAGAAAATATAACCATCTTTTAGTGTTTAAATTTTAAAGAAGTTTGTGTGGGTGAGTTCAATTGGCAGGAAGAGCCATGGCTGGGTTCAAAATATCAAAGAACAAGTGATGGATTGATAAAACCTTTTAAGACGTTGTAAAACAATATATCTGTGGAGCTATAGGCTCCTATCTTTTCAGACATCTTGGGAGGACAGGAGATACTCAGGTCTCAGGAAATAAAGAGCCTTCAGCAAACAACTGGCATGTTAAACTATTGAACTGTAAACTTATGAACTTTAAAGCTGTGAACTTTAAACTGTTTAACTATTAACATCATATAGATTACTCTTAGTATTGCATGCTCTGACTGAAAATGTATTATTTACTTGTAGAATGAATGTAGTTGGAAAATGATTAGGATGGTTTAACTTTTATACGAATAGTGTAAGTAGATTAGGAATTGTATCTGATTACTTTTTGTAGACATTATAGTTATTATATGAGTTTAATATCAGGGAGGATTTGGGAAAAGAGCAGAGAGAAAAAACACATTACTTTCTGGAAGACAACCTTTTATTGAATTAAAATAACAGAATTAAAGATGTGGTTCTGGAAGAGCTGGAGAAACCAGAGTTTCACAGATATTTGTGAAATGCTTACAAGTGGTTCTCCTTGCTCAGAAGGCATGAAGCCAGATGGTGGAAGGAAATAAATTAAAAACTAAAGGGATCTTCAGGTTATAGGAGGTAACCTGATTTAGTGAAATGGACTGAGTATAGTTAAATTTATAACCTATTCTGGCACATTGACCTGTAGTTTACCCGAAAAGTATTTGTTTAAAAGCTTACAAATGCGCCTTTATCTGTTTGGGTGGATTAACAGGGAATTCCAACTATGTCTCCTAAGACATCTAAAAGTCATAAAACTTAGCAGGACTTGAGGGTTCTGTTTAACTTCACTAAAGAAAGAAAAAGAAACTTCTCTTTGATCAGTCGAACAGAATTGAAGGGAGGTACTATTTTCGAAAACGGTCAGAGACAACTTCTAATTGGTCGAGACAAGGGACGCCTTGTTTGAATATGCTAAAAACAAGAACACTCCCACAGGAATATAATTTGATGCACGGGAGAAATAATTCAGAAAATAGCTGATCTTTGTTGCTTTTGCTCTGGTTCTTTTCCCAAAGACGTCTTTGACTTTTATACTCGTCTTCTCACTCAGGTAACAAATGTATGTCTCTGTGTTTCTGTATTATTCTGTTCTGTCTTTTAGTTTCTTCTGATTGGATTAAATTCTGTACTTTTGTGACGTAAACGCGCATTGTTGTGTTTCTGTCCACACACGTGGCCGCGAGAGAGGAAAGAAATCCGGGACCGGGAAGAAGATGAGAGCCAAGTTGTTTTTCTAAATTTAGCCAGAGATAAATATTTTCTTCCCAACACCAGCTTGTCTGTCTGAATCTGGAAGTCCCACAGGATCTTAGCTCGGTCATTCTCCACCACCTTTGGGGGTGTTCCCCACTTCGATCTCGGGTCTTCCAGTCCATATTTTACACAGATGTTCCTGTACACTATGCCCACCACCTGGTTATGTCGTTCCATGTACGCTTTCCCTGCCAGCATCTTGCACCCTGCTGTTATGTGCTGGACTGTCTCAGGGGCCTCCTTGCACAACCTACACCTTGGGTCTTGTCTGGTGTGGTAGATCTGAGCCTCTATTGCTCTGGTGTTTAGGGCCTGTTCCTGTGCAGCCAGGATGAGAGCCTCTGTGCTGTCCTTGAGTCCAGCTTTGTCTAGCCATTGGTAGGATTTCCTGATATCAGCCACTTCAGTTATTTGTCGGTTGTACATCCCATGTAGGGGCTTGTCCTCCCATGATGGAACCTCTAGCCCCTCATCCTCTGTTCCCCATTGCCTGAGACATTCGCTGAGCATATCGTCCATTGATATATATATATATGCTAAAACTGTCAAAATGTTGTGACAGTATCGGATGAAACACATAATCTTTGAAAAAAAATGAGCTTCTATGCTTTCTCCTGGTGTTCCCAGGTCTAATTGCAGAAATACACCACTCAACAACCAGTCAGAACCAGAAGGAGGGTCTTAGAACTGTCAATCATGCTGCTCATACCCTCCACCTTTCTCTTACGCAACAGCATCTTCCCAATAATAGAGCCTGTCATGAATGCTCAGGCATGAGTTACATTTAATTTAAACAAGACCTACATTCTACAACTTTAAGACATTTGTTGTGAATTGGTACTATTTAAAATAATTAAGTCAACCTGGCTCTGTGTGAGGACCATCTGCTATTGTCACTGGCAGTTGGAGAAAACATAACTGTGAGTGAAACACCATTATTATTCTGGAAGAAAAAGAGTAAATGAAAGGGAGGGCCCTTCAGTTTTTTTACATAAACTAATAAGGACTCCCTACATTTGAGTCCAGAATGAGGTTCTTTGCTCATCCACAGATACAAACAGGATTTCCTTGCTGATGGGGAAATTTCAGACCAGCTGTTATTTCTGGCTGAGAAGATTCCACTGTGGCCGAAAGATTCCTAGCTCTAGTCCGTTCGTTGGATGACTACAAACTTCCTCACTTTGGATTCAGATCCCAGCTACAGTCGAGCCTTTCTGAGAATTTCTTAATGGATTTGTGGTCTCTTTCTGGTCTAAGCTTTTCAAAAGATTTCCAAGTTCCTACATTAAAACATTCAATATTATACATGCAGCACTGTCACATTTACAAATTACACTGTTCTGTTTAGGATTCCATTTGTCTCTGTCTGCCTAAAATATCTCTAGGACCTATTTCAGAATGGCAAATGCTTGAGAGACTAATGGTTAATACCAGGATCAGACAACTAAACAATGCAGCTGGCATCGTGCTCAAACAGAGAATATGACAACAGAAGCTCCAAATGCTATTTCCCATACAGGAAAAAGACAAGCATAAGAACAAACAACCCTTTGTGTGCTCTATTTGTAGCCCACAGACGGAGCACGATTTGTTTTTCTCTCATACTAAACAGCTAGTATCACACACACTGCCACAGCTGCCATTGTTTGCTTCAAGCCTCTGGGCCTTTGTACATCATTCCAAGTGCTATCCATCAGATTTAACTTAAGAGTGACAATAATTATATGGTTGATCATGGATATAGGCCAAGTCATAAAGTTTGTGATTCATAACTTTTATCTGCAGTCACTTTCCAGTTTACCAAACATACAGTCAAATAGATCTACAACAAACGAAGACATAATCCTCTTTAAGAGGTATTAACCAAAGTAAACACGAAACAAATTCAGCTCTTCATTACCGGGATAGAATATTTGGACAGTAGCATGCTTGTTGTGGTCTTCACCTTACATTTCTACATGTCAGAACTCCACTTAAAACCTCAGAAGGTAAGTAGACTTTTCGGATGGCTGCTCAGACCTGGCATCCACATATGGGGACATAACATTTTGCTAGTCCACAAAACTAAATTTTGTTCTACATAGGGCCTCCACATTTGAGGTCACTATACTGCCACATGTGGCTGCTGAATGACACCAGCTATCCAAACAGCTAAACAGAACGAATGCAGAAACTCCAGACTCAGGAATGACATCTTGAAGTGTTTACTGACATCAATTTTCTGTGAAACTGTAACAGGATAACAAAGAAATACATATAAGTATTGTTGCTGTAGTAACAACGTCAACATCACTACATACACCGTTTCTATACATAGACTAGTGGTCCGCGTTAGCTTAGCATCAAGTCAAATTTACTTCTAACAGAAAAATACATAATTTCTCTACAAATGAAGACGTCTGCGGTAACTGTTCTCATATGTAATTAATTCAACTTATAATACTTACAGATGATGCTTTAGCAAGCAAGAAAACAACGTAAGTGGGACCGAGGAACTGCCATGCAGCTGAAACTATGCTGTACTTCCTGTTTTCTCCTTTCTCTACTGCTTTTTTACAACTACCAAGAATGACCGCTAGATGGCATTGTTTAGCACAAATAAGATAACAACAACATAACTGTGAATATAACACTCCCTGCCTGGGATCATTAGAGTCCCACATAAACATTCAAACACTAATGTCCTTTGAAGACATAAGCAAAACCACCTCAGTGACTGAACGGCAAAATGTCTTTTCACAGTCCCTATTTGAGGTCGTTACCTCAATCCTTCTGACTAATCCATCTTGGCTCGGAAAGATCTTTGAGATAACCCCCATAGGCCACTCGTTCCTCTTCGCTTGAGTATTTTTGAGCAGCACTATGTCTCCATCCTTAAGACTTGGTCTCTTGTTCTGCCACTTATGGCGAAACTGCAGAGTATGGAGGTAGTCACGCTTCCATTTAGCCCAGAATGTGTCCGCAAGAGGCTGTACTCTTTTCCACTGTTCTTTTACCATTATGCCATTCTTAAAGTCTCTAGGTGGAGGGGGTGAAGAACCAGTTTTTAGTGGGCAACAATGAATGAGCAACAATGCTGGTGTGAGAATAAGGGGTGACTCGGAGTCAGATGATACTGGAACAAGCATTCATAATGGCAGACACTTCAGCCATAAAGGTTGTGTTGAGGAAATATAATCATTGTTTAGTGTTTTGTTGAATTCAATCATATAACCATTTTTAGTGCTTTAGTGTAGTGAATTTTTTACTTATATAACCATTTTTGTAGTGTTTGAGTTGGTTTTATCTTTTAATTAAAACTAGGAATTTTGTGTCAGCAAGCTCAGATGCAGAGCCTGGGGTTAGTAGGTCACAGATGAATGCATTTGTAAGAACTGGTTGCAGCTTGTAAAACTACAGGAGGTAAGCAATCTTATCTGTGTAAAACCAGGGACACATTCCTGTCTCAGGAAGTGGGGGTCCACAGCCAACATTTGGCACGGCGTTCGAGTGACCTGTGGACTTCTGAACTCTGAAACTGTGAACTTTTGAACTTTCAGACTGATATCATATAGAATACTTTAATATTGCATGCTTTAACTGAATATTTTATTTTAATATTCTATTAGAACTAAAAACTAGTCAATGATAAAGGTAAATTGAAAATGTTTGTTTTGTATTAAAAATAGGATATGGATCTGATTATTTTTGTAGTTTAGATAAGTTTAAATATCAAGGAGATGCTGGGAGGAATAACAGACCAAAAAGCATATTAAGTTTAGAGGTAACTCTTATTGAATTAAAAATATAGGATTTAAGGTAGAAAAACTCAGGATTTCACAGAGACTTGTGAAATCTTTGGATGTCCGTGCCTAAGGAAGGCGACAGGAGATCTCCTGACTCTGCCTGAGTCAGGAGATTGCATAAATTGGTGAAATAAAACCTGAATTTATGGTCGACTTTGAAGTATTGACCGGCAGTTCAACCCGCAGAGAATTTGGTCTAAAACAATACATGCGGTTTGTTATTTATCTGTTTGGATAGAGCCAAGTCTCCTGAGACATTTGCGAAGTTGTAAAAGTCAGCAGGACTTTAGAGTTCTGGTTAATTTCAAACAACATCAAGGAGTAAAACTTCTCTTTGATGGCTCACCAAATTGTAGGGAGGTGCCGTTTTCAGTGGGGCTAGGAGACGGCTCCTCATTGGTCTAGGCAAGGGACGCCTTGCTTGAAGCCAGAACCTCCCACGGAGAATATAATCTGCTTACAGCAAAAAATAAGGCAGAAATATAGCCGATTTCTAATGCTTGTTGGTCTGGTTGTATTTCTCCAAGACGTCTTGTATGTCTGTATTCTGTATTCTACGTATCTCAGGTAACTAACTGTAATTCTGCATGCTTCTTCTGTTCTGCTCTGTATGTCTGATTCTTTTGTTTCTGATTGGATTAAATTCTGAACTTCTGTGACGCCAACACGCTGCTTACGCCTCTTGTGTTCTCGCGTGGGCTCCGGACAGCAGCTGAGATCCGGGACTCGAAGAAGGAAAAGAACCGAATTGTATTTTTTAATTTGACTTAAAATATTCCTTTTTCAACAGTTGACAGTCGTTTGTGGGTTAACTGCATTTTTTGCAGACCTAAAACATGGAGTCGAGGATGCGCCTAGCAATCCCAATCATCCATTCCCAATGACCTCCCATGTGCGATGCGTGGGGTGGATTGAAAATCCAAGAGCAGTTTTGCTGACTCAAGTAGTTTTCAATGTTCTGGAAGTCAGGGTAAGTTTTACTCATTTTCAATGCTCGGGCAGGCACCAACAAAATTTGTACCACAATCGGATCTGATCTGCTTTGCCGGACCTCTGATGGCAAAAAGACATCTCAGGGCATTAATGAAACTGTCAGTGCTCATTGATTCAATTAACTCGATGTGGACTGCTCTCGTAAACATACATGAGAACATAACGGCCCACAGTTTTGAGTTGGCTTGTCCACCTCTTGTGCGTTGTAAAACCACATCCAAGGGACAAACACATCAACACTGACGTATGTGAAGGGTGGAGCAACTTGTAATCTATCAGAAGGCAAACTTCCCATGTGCTGACATTCTGTCTTCCCCTTAACTTCCTGCAGGTGACGCATCTGAAAATGACTGTACTAATAGATCGCTTAGCTCCAACAAGCCAAAATCCTGCTGCTCTAATAGCTCCTTCTGTGAAATGTCTTCCTTGGTGTTTGACAACTTCATGGAAGTGGCGTATAAGCAGAATCCCTAAGTGATGTCGACCAGGAATGATGAGGGGATTAGTAATGGCAATGCCCAGTTCTGACTGTGCTATTCGGCCCCCGATTCTTAAAAGACCGTGACTGTCAAGAATTGGGTGTAATTTCCAAAGACTGCTCGAGGAAGGGATCCTGGATCCTTCAAGTAGGCACTTGATTTCTTCTTTGTAAAGCTCTCTCTGAACACTTTCTACGACACAGACCTGCGCTTTTACCATCTCTTCTGTCGGTCGACACATATGCCAGCCATAACAGCCAGTAGCCTGGTTAAAGTGGTGGAAGGAGTAGGCTATATGGCTCAAATGTGCTATCGCTCTCTTGAGAGTACTGTATTTTGAAAATCTTACGTTCAGGACTTAAAGTGCTTCTTTCAACGTGCGTCAAGTTTGTGACGACCTCAGGACGTACGTCTATGTCTTCTGCAGGTTCAACGAGGTCGTATGTTTCTTGAGGTGAAAGCTGCACAGAAGAGTTCATGAGAAAGGGTGGTCCTTCAAACCATATGGAACCACTCAGCAGCCCTGCTGGTACAGATCGAGAGCCGTGGTCAGTGGGATTGAGTTCGGATACTGTGTGTTTCCACTGAGTTGGGCGAGTGGACTGGAGGATGTGCTGAACTCTGTTGTGCACGTAGACATAAAATCTGCGTGACTGATTGAATATGTAGCCCAATACTGCCTTGCTGTCGGTGTAGTACACAACATCATCAAATGCACAGTCCAGCACATAGCTCCAATCTCGGAACTGTCAAACCTGCTTGAGGAGCCAACTTTGTCTTTGCGAACACAAAACCAACTTCTATGTTGTCTGTTGTTGAGACCTTTATGTAGGCAACAGCAGCAATGGCCTTCACTGACGCGTCAGCAAAAACACAAAGTTCTCTCCTTTGGGCATTTGCTGTGGAGAGGGAAGTGTAAGGCTGCGGTATTTGGAGATGTGTTGAAGTGAGTCTCTCCATTTAGTCCACTCAGCCTTCATGCTCTCTGGAAAGGGTGCATCCCAGTCCTCTGTTAGACTGTTAAGCTCCCGCAGTAACAACCTGCCTTGAATTGTGATTGGAGCGAGAAATCCGAGCGGATCATAGAGACTATTCACTGTAGAGAGGACACCTCTGCGTGTAAAGGGCTTTTGATCGTCTGTAAACTGGAACGTGAAATTGTCCGTATTTATGTTCCAAAACAATCCCAGGCTGCGCTGTACAGGCAGGTTCTCAGCAAAAATATTCAAGTTCTCGATGTCTTTAGCTCGATCCTCAGGTGGGAAGGCTTCTAGAACAGCTGGCCTATTAGAAGTCACTTTGTGTAACCGGAGGTTAGAGGATGCAAGAGTGTCCTGCACTTGTTTTAAGACATGAACTGCTTCTTCTTCAGTGTCGAATGACTTAAGCGCGTCATTAACGTAGAAATTCGGCTCAATGAATTTGCGCACATCTTCTCCAAAGTGCGGTTCTCCATCAGCAGCAGCTCTCCGCAGACCGTATATAGCGACGAGGGAGAGGGACTGTTCCCAAAGATATGCACTCGCATACGGTACTCAATAACTTCACAGGAGAGACTGTTGTCTTTGTACCACAGAAAGCGTAAAAAGTCTGTGGTTTTCTGTGACGACAAAGCAATGAAACATATGCTCAATGTCTGCAGTCACAGCCACTTGTTCCTTCCTAAACCTCATTAATGTTACTATCAGACTATTGTTGAGGTCAGGACCAGTGAGTAATATGTCATTGAGTGAGACACCCTCATATGGTGCACTCGAGTCAAAGACGACTCGGATTTTGTTGGGTTTCTTAGGGTGGTAAACCCCAAACAAGGGTAAGTACCAACATTCTTGGTCCTTACTAAGAGGTGGAGCAACTTCTGCATGGCCTCTACTCAGCATGTTCTCCATAAACTCAAGGAAATGAGCTTTCATCTGAGGGCGTTTGTCCAGCGTGCGTCTAAGCGAATGAGGCGATCATGAGCTAGTTGCTTGTTGTTGGGTAAGTGGCGCCGTGGCGACTTAAACGGCAGAGGACCTACCCAGCTATTGTCACTGTCTTGGTAGAATTGCGAGTCCATGATGTGCATGAACTGCTGATCCTCAAATGATGGCGCCAGTTTGTGATAATCTGGAGTGCGTGTGAAGACCTGTTGTCCTAAACTGTCCAGTTTGTTGCAGGGTTCAGACCTGCATGTAAATGTTTCTTTGATTTTGATTTGGCTATCACAAGGCTGGAGATAACTTGAGCGACGGTTATCTAAGATGTGTGTTTTGTAGCTGTTCACACCTTCAGGCTTATGTGCTCCTCCAAGACAGATGTCGCCAACGATCACCCAACCTAGATCTAGTCTTTGTGCGAATGGGGAGTCGTTTGGGCCATTTATTTGTTCTCTGACTTTGTGCACTCTCAGCACATCGCTGCCTAACAGAAGTGTTATGTCAGCGTTTGGATTCAGAGGTGGAATCATACTGGCAATACGTTCCAGATGAGTTTGGTGACAAGCAGCTTCTGGAGTAGGTGTCTCAGAGCGGTTATTAGGAATTTCATTGCATTCAAGGAGCGTAGGTAAGGGAAGACTTATCTTCTCATCTACTGACTCCACAATGAAGCCTGAAGCTCTTCGACCTGTCACGTCAGCGAGCCCAGCACATGTTTTTAATGTGTAAGGATGATTCGGCCCTTTAATCTGAAAAAGGTCAAAGAACTGGGAACGTGCGAGTGAGCGATTGCTCTGTTGGTCTAAAATTGTGTACATTTTTTTAGACTGACCTCTTTGTCCAGCTGTATGAACATTCACAAGTATTATTTTTGAACACTTTCTGGCACTCACTCCTTCTCCACACACCTCTGTACACCTGGAGGTGACTTCTTGGGTGTCTGTTTTGTCATTCTCCCCACCCTGCTGTAACGGGGAAGACAACGACTTAGACTCCCATGGTTCTGGACCTGGGTGGAGGGCGGAAATGTGACTAAAGCTATCATACTCAGTAAAGACGATTTCAACAGTGCAGTTTTTTGCAAAATGGTCAGTGGAGGCCCAACATCAAAATCAGATGTTGAATTTCTTGAGAAACTGTTTGCGATCCTCTAAGGGTTTCTCCCTGAATCCTCTGCACCTTTGAAGAGGATGGGGTTTGTTATGAATTGGGCACAGTTTATTTGGACTTGATAAGGCTTTTTTTCTCCTCTGCATTCACCTTGTTAACAGTTGATATCTGTGTTTTGTGGACAGATATAGGCACTTTAGAAAACCTTTCTTGTCCTTGTTTTTTATCTGTTATGCCTGAATTATTAGAACTGTACAGGTTAAAGCTTGGGTCTGTACGGGTTTTAGCTTCAGCGCTATAAAGTCTGTAAAAACTTTGAAAGGGGGGAAACCCACATTGTACTCACGTTTGTACTTTGAACCATAAGACATTCACTTCTCTTGAATGTTGTGAAGTAGTTTTTCAACTATTGGTTGAATTCCTCTTGATGTGTCCAAATAGGACAGGCCAGGTAAAAAGCCATCCATCTTGGCAGCAACAGATCAGCTAGGTCAAGCAGTTTGAGGGTTTCTCTGGCTGTGATCTTGGGAAAACTTTCCACTTTATTGAAAAGTGCCTACGTTATGGCTTCTGGAGAGCCAAAGATTTCCTCGAGCCTTTCCCAAGCCATCATTAAACCTGCTGCAGGGCTCCTGATATTAGCAGCCTTAATCTGTTTGGCCTGTTTGCTGGAGTTCTTACCCAGGTAGTGTATAAGTAAATCAAGCTCTACTCCTGCAGACAGCTTGAGACCCACAATGGCTCCTTTGAAGGATGATTTCCATGCCAAGTAGTTCATAGGTTGGTCATCAAAATTTGTAAGGCCAGAAGTTATTAGCTGACTGTGAGCTAGGTATTTGGCAAGGTCATAAGTAGGTTGAGTTGGTACACAGTTACCACCTACCGGAGTGACGGTGGAATGTGTTGGATTCAAGGGAGCAAACTGAGGTGCCGTCATGTTCCTAGGAGGATAGAAGAAAGTTTTCTGTGTCTTTCTAGGAGGTGTCTTTTGATATATTATCTTGCTGTCTGATGACGCGTTCATGAGGGTGTGTTGGAGTGATATCTTCAACCTTTGGTCGTGCAGGCATCTCCATTGTGGAGATGGTTGTTTGTTCTAGGATGTATTGAGCAGTGCGTTGTTCTTGGCTTTCTCTTAATGAGATACTGGCTTCGCTGCGTGTCTCCAAACCCAGTTGAATCAGTCCAGCTTCTAGTGAATTAGACTCTGCAACAGCAGCTTCCTTTTCTTTCTCAGCTTGAAGTGCATCCAGAGTGGCTTGAAGGCAGGCTTGCTCCACTTTAATCTGTATTTCTTTGAGAGGGAATGTGGCTCTGGCTTGAGCTCCTTCAGCTTTTGCTTTAGCTCTTAACAGTTCCATGCTAGCTTTGGAGCTGACGGTGGACTTTGACTTTCTTGAAATAGCTGATCGAGTCTCAGTTATTTGAGATTTGCTTTCAGCCATTTGAAGAAATGTGGTTCCTAAGGTGGAAGGTCGATCTGGTTGAGGTGCCTGTAGCATTTTAACTTAGGTGTTGCAATGGCGAAGCTCCATGTGAAGGTCTCAGGTATTTTTTCCTCGCTGTGATGCCATCTTTTCACTGTATAGGCCTCGCCAGCCGAATGACACCAGCTATCCAAACAGCTAAACAGAACGAATGCAGAAACTCCACAGACTCAGGAATGACGTCTTGAAGTGTTTACTGACATCAATTTTCTGTGAAACTGTAACAGGATAACAAAGAAATACATACAAGTATTGTTGCTGTAGTAACAACGTCAACATCACTACATACACCGTTTCTATACATAGACTAGTGGTCCGCGTTAGCTTAGCATCAGGTCGAATTTACTTCTAACAGAAAAATACATAATTTCTCTACAAATGAAGACGTCTGCGGTAACTGTTCTCATATGTAATTAATTCAACTTATAATACTTACAGATGATGCTTTAGCAAGCAAGAAAACAACGTAAGTGGGACCGAGGAACTGCCATGCAGCTGAAACTATGCTGTACTTCCTGTTTTCTCCTTTCTCTACTGCTTTTTTACAACTACCAAGAATGACCGCTAGATGGCATTGTTTAGCACAAATAAGATAAACATAACAGTGAACATAACAGTGGCTGTAGTAGTGTATAAAACATTACAGGTTAGAGCAGGGGTGGGCAATCCTGGTTCTCAAGAACCGATGTCCTGTAACTCTTAGATGTCTCCCTGGTCCAACACATTTGAATCCAACAGCTGTATCCCCTCCTCAGTGCAGTCAGGTTATCCAGAGTCCTGCTAATGACCTCATTATTTGACTCAGGTGTGTTGAAATAGAGACACATCTAAAGTTGCAAGAGTCCGGCTCTCGAGACCTGGAGTTTCCCACCCCTGGGTTAGAGCCAAGATGGCTGATAATACACCAAAAAGTTCAGCTTATGATGAAAATTTTACTCTGGTAAAAATATTTATCAAATTTCATGGCAGATTCTAGTTCAGATATTTAAAAAAGTAATCAGTGTTTGTCATTCTGGTAAAACTTTATAAAAGTTAGCAACTGTAGTTTTATCATGCCACTAAACATGATCTACACATGTAGACAGAATGACTTAGTTTCATTTGTTTTGTTGAAGATATCCAATTGTTGCAGCGTTTCATTTTGTATTTCTTTCCCTGTAAGCAATTTGATGGCTTTTCAGATGGATTATACTAAATCCTTGACACATGAAATGTTGAAACATCAACACGGTCTCATTTATTCATTATAGCAGCTATTCATCCTAGGTAGGTGAAAATAGGTTCACTTACTATTTGTGTCGGAGTAGAAACATTGAGTGAAAAACATTTCACTCAATGTTTGGTTGGTACTCAAGGTTGGAGGTTAGGTAAAAATGGTGTTTGTGTCTTCCCAAGAATAGTTATACACATGAGCGTTCAGCTGTCCTCATCTGTGTGTGTTTTCAGAGCATGTGTGTTCCTGACCTAGTGGATATTCTCTTCTTGATAAATCTGGTTCTTCCAGTAGGCCTGTGTTTGAGCAGCTGCTTATCAGCTTCGGCCAGAGTTGCCCTCACTCGCAACCACCTCCATCGCCTGAGAGGAAAATAAATTGCACCCATGCAGTTAATAAGAATAAAAAAATGCATTGTGACAAAGTCACACAACCATTACAAATTTCAAATAAAAAACGGACTGGTGGATGGAGTGTGTGTTGTGTGTGCTTTCATGGGAACTTGTTGATGTGCTGAGCCGTCACTGGGTATCAAGCAGTAGTTTAAAATGCTTCTCATGATGAACAGCTGAGGTGCTTCTTACCCTCTGCCATAAAGCCAAGCAAATATTTATTTTATTTGCATTACAATGCGGCATCATGGTTTGTATATTGAATTCCTGACAATTCTGTTTCTGTCTGTTGAAGGTAATAACATAGTAAATGATCTTTTGCTTCATTCTGCTCCCGGAAGGGAAAATTGATCTGTTGTACTTTCAAATTGTAGCGAAAAATCATATCCACAAGCACTTGAACACAGCTATTTTACATCGATGTTAAACAAGTACAACAGGGCAGGATATCTACGATATGGTAAATTAGCTTCTGCTAACACTGTGGATAATATATTTATTTTATTAAAAGGAAATGCTGATTTCCAACATCAACTGCATCATCTGTTTGGAAGATGCTTTAGGTACAACTTTACCAAAACTAACTTGCTACATTGCGACAAAATAAATCCCCCTTACAGATTTCTGCAATGTTTGTAGTTCTTAAAGGATGGTTGCATTTATTATGGAAAAGTGCAATGTAAAAACTATACAATCTGCCCTGATGTGCACAAGTAAAGTAAAAGACCTCAAAAAATTGCATATTAATCCTAGATTTAAAGCAAAACAAAAACAGGTGGTGTTCTTGGACCTGTTCTTTCTGAGTTGGACCCTAATAGTGATGGATGCATGGTGTTTCTTAATAACAACATGCATAATAATATTTGTTTACCATGACTTATACTCACAGCAATTAATAGTAGTGCTCGTTGCTAAATAAGATATGTGGACGTACTTACATGAGGATACGTTCTATTGCTGATTCTATGTATAAATGACAAAGACTAAATAAACAACAGTTTGGAAACAGATCTTTCTGACCTCATCAAACAGGGTCAGAACAACAAGACTACTGCACATAGGCTTTGGCTATTCCAATATGTCATCTATGTATTTATTTACTCTTTTATCAAATTTTAATCATTTAATTGCTTTTTTTTATATTACAACATCTAAGAAGATGTATTGTGTAGATGCAATAATTCTTGTCTTGGTGCAGTTATATTGTCACTCATTCTAGATGCCATGTCTTAGTACCACTGTCTCACTCAGGATGCATTCACACTGCAGTATGAAGTGACTCAATTCCGATGTTATGGCAATTCCGATGTTTTTTTGCCGGGGGCGTTCACACTGCTAGTAAATGCGACCTATATGTGTTCTGCAGTGTGAACGGGCAAACGACCTGAAAGTGTTCCTACAAACTACAAACTAGGTTATTTTAATTCAACTTAGTGTATGATGTTTCAATAGAAATATCCTAGATAAAAGATGACGCTGATTGAACCATGGATATAATTTGAAATGAATTTCCTTATTTGAAACAACATTAATTTTATCTAATTATTGAACATATGGTTACATTTTTACAACTATCTTATTTTAAATTTATGTTCTTAACACCACCCATTAATGAAATGCCTTCTAAGGTCTCCAGGCTTTTGGATCTAGTCTCCCTATTCAGCTCTAGTTCTTTACAACACCAATAATCTGAAGAGTGGGACAAACAATGGGATTGACTGATGTTAGCCAAAGCCACTTATCCTACTGACTGTTAAACTATGTAACATATACATTCCTGTAATCACTGGATTTCTGGTTCAAGTTCCCACTCCATAATTGTGTCCTAGGGCTAGACACTTCACCTGCCTCGCCAGCTGGGGGTGGACACTTTATCAAGTCTTCTGAACTTGATACAATTCTACAAGTACAGACCATTTAATGCATATTTATACTCTTTTATTGTACTTTTTACCTATTTAGTTTTAACCTGCTAATGTTTTACCCCATTATCTTGTCAACATGAGGATATCATTGGTTACTCGGACGCACTTAACAACTTGGAGGTCCACTCGTACTTGGGGTGGACATATTGCGAACTCAGATCCACTCAGAAGTAAATTATGTGGACACAATGTACAGTAAATTACTCAGTGGGAAGCAAAACAGTCCTCACCTTGAGCTGTTTTGTAAGCGACGCTCACCTGATAAGGTATGCGCAGTCTGCTGGTTTTTGTCTAACTCAAAAGAGAGCCAGTGTGTGTGTGTGTGTAGATTGTACAAATTTTAAAGAGTAATTTTAGTTATGCATATATGAAATTAATTATTCTGATACACTTCTTTTAGTGACAAAGTTTCTAATGTGCATTAACTGATGTGCGATAAAAATGGAAAATGAAGTATGTGCTATCCAGCAGCAATAAAGTGCTTGAAGAATTTTTTTTTAACATTTTATATACATTTATTGCTCAGGTCAAACAACTTAAAGGATTTTGACTGTATCTGAATTTTAAAACATCAAATTATAGAAAATATTAACTTGAAATTTGAGATTGCTGCATTGCACATTCATTTTTTGTTGTAAAACAGTTTTCAAAGTTTATGCTTATAAGTATGTATTTTCAAATTTAAAAAAAAACAATTAAAATAAAGTTGTTTAACAAAGCAAAAACTTCCCTGTGTATTGCAAAACATACCTTGATCTCTAGTCCTTTCTAATATAAATGTTTTGATGCCAGTAGAAATAAAATTGTAAAATTTTATTTCACATTAGTTCCAGTCACATCTGAGAAGCCTCAGATGTGACTGGAACTAATTTGTATATTAAAGCTAAATTAAAAATGTGGCTAATTGGCACGAGTGAGAGAGTTGAGATGCTGTGGTTTTGCGCTTAAACAAGCTATTCATGCCTGAAAACTTTTATGTTATCCTCTTTTAGGGAGTTAATTTGCTTCCCTTTATTTCTTATTGTGTCTTCAAAAACTCCACCTTCTTCAAGCCCAAATTCTAATTTGGCAGAAGGTTGAGGCCACTGCTGTCCCTCAGCTTTGTCTTCACCTCTATCCCACTGTGGAACTAAAGCTTTTGTTTTTCCATGTCAGATCCTCAGCTTCAGCTTGTGGGATTAGCACAGATAATTCAGACACTTGGCAGGGGATAACTTTGCTTTCTCATCTCACAGCATCTGCAGCGATGTGCTGCTTTTTCAGTGGCAGGCGGCCCACTGTGGAAAGTCAGTCTACATGCTTCCTAGCAACTATCACTGCCACCAAACAAATGTGTGTTATGAGTAATAGGTGGAAACTGGACTGAATGTACTTATCCTTCACAAAGGTTAATTCACATTTGTGTTGAAGAATAAAACTTAGTATACCTGAACAATCTTGAACCCATTATGAATTTTTAGCAGCGTTATTGTTGTTTTCACTATTACCTCAGTTCTACACAGTGAGTGGTTCAAATGTTAACTTGGGTCTTAACTCCTGGCTCTATGGTTGCTTCCATGGAAACTGATGGTTATTGTGTCTAGGCTCATGCAAATCTGTTGACTGAAAATGATTTAGTGTGTTCTGAAAATTAGGCTGAGTGATTTAATTCGTACACCATCTTAAATATATTTTCAGCTGTTCCTAGCCAAAAAAGAAACATGCACTATCCATGTCCATCCCCTTCATTCCTAATTCACACAGGAACATTTTAAGCCTATTTTTATCCTGTTTTTCACTACTGACGATCTTAACAAGCCCAGATTATCAGGATGCTTCTTAATTACTGTCCGCAAACTATCTACATTGCTTCGGTCATGTTTGTTTACTCTGAACTTACGTTTGATCTTCAACGTAAGTCATTCACCAACAAAAGTTGGTGAATGAAATTGGTTTGCATGTGCTGTGTTGCTCCTGCTGTCTGGCTAACCACAGACTGTGTGACTATGCCAGTTGTACCAAAGTTTTTTATTGTCTAGTATGTTTTGAAACCCAGCCACCAATTTTAAAACCTTGCTGTTTGAACAAGACATTACTGACAAAGTAATGTGCACTTGAAATGTGAAAAATGGGGCAATACCACATTAATTTACAGTTCCTTATCAAGAAATGCATAGTAATGTACATTTGTTGTAGGTCCCAAGATACAGAGAGATACAGAAGAGGATTAGGGCCACCGGAAAAAAAAAATTCTGACTTTAATCTCAGAATTTAATCTCAGAATTCTGAGGTTAAAGTCAGAATTTTTTTTTTTTTTTTTTGGTGGCCCTAATCTTCTTCCGTAGAGAGAGTAGAGGAGAGATTTATAATGAAACCAAATGTGAAACTTGCGAGTAGGACCTGCCAGGAACAGAGAAGCATAAAGTAAAGGAAGAAGATGGGTAGCGAAGGCAGGAATCAAATAAAGGAAGCAATAGAAGAGTCCAGGGGAATGACAGCGAAAGAAGAGCTTGTATACTGAGCAGCTTGATTACTTGACAAAGAATAGGTGGCTGATCCAAAACAGTGTGCAGCTGTATAGAAACCTGGCAGACAGGCTGCGTGAAGGAGATTAAAGAACTAGAAAAGGAGCTAGAGTAGAAAGAAAGAGGGAAAAGAATACATAAGGAATGCATTAATTAGCAACAAGTAAAACATAAACAAGGAGATAATCAAAAGTGGAAACACAGTGACACAAAAAGCTCAAACAATTCAAAGCCAAAACAAACAACCTCCACCAGCATCCCAAAGACAGATACCAGCAGTGGATGCATACTGGGTGGGTGAAAGGAGCCGTAAGAGGAAGGCAGAACAAAAACAAAAAGGGGCTCAAGGTGGCGATAAAGCGTTCAAATGATGAAGTTCAAAGTTCACAAGGACTTAACCCTACAAGGAGGTAATCTTGTGAGAGCAATGAAGCCCATGAGGAGCTGCTGGGGGAGCCCACGTGGTGAGATGTGGATGGTGATGTATAGAGACTGGAAATCTTATGATGAAACATGGTGGTAGTGAAATCGTGCTGTACAATGTGCTTCTTTAGCAAAGGCAGGAAAACTGGTTAGAGTTGAGGGGAAATTTCCAGGAAGCTAACATCATTTGGATTTTTTCTTTTATGTAACATGATGTGTTGATGCTTTGAAACAGAATAATCAGGATTCTCCACTTCACCTGTCAGACTTGTTATTTATCAAACATGTCTATTACACAAATTTGTACAATGAAACATCTCTTGGGTTGTCTCTTTACATGATAATTGCATTTGATTCAATAAATGTCCTTTGTGCACATTTACAGTCAGTGCACAATAGTAACTAGTTTATAAAATTCAATAGAGCTCCATTTCCTCACAAATAACCGTTCATTCCATTTGGTGATTGCTCTTTTATGAAACCGTTTTTTCAAGTCACTGTCAGTCATTCATGCCTGAGCACAAATGGCAGGGCACACATGTTTCCCTGCTGCCTGATGTAACATGATTGTGACACACACCTTCCGACCACTACAGTGCACAGTGCGGGGAGTGTCAAAGTGCACTTCGCCTATGTTCGTATTCATTTCTCCCTGATTAGGTCTTTCTCGTGTCTGATTACTCCCAGACAGGGCATTGCGTCTGCTCATTTTAGAACACATCATAAACAATTTACACGTCATTAGTTTTGTTTTGATCATATTTGTTTGATGAAATGTCTTCTTGCATGGTGAGTGCTGGGGTTATTTACCCCATTTAGAGGCCCAAGGAACTCCATGCAGGGAGAGTTCTGGTGTGTTGTGTGATTAATTGTCATGGGTTTGAGCAAAACTTTAGATGAAGCTAAATAAGAGTGTATTCCATCTGTTGGGGAAGACTAAGAACTTGTGTTGATTTTTTATGAATCTTTGCAACTGAGATCGCAGTCTGTGCGCCATCAAAAGGTAATGCATGTGACTTAATTTGTGTTTTATTCATAGTAGAATTACAGACAAGTTTGTGCAGAACTGAGATGAGACCTCAGTGGGTGTGATAAGCTATTTTAACCCTTGTGTTTACAAATGGGGTCCAACCGACCCCACACCCATATCACTTGTATCAGTTGCCTCAGTCCTCACATGCACATGCGTTAAAATCCCAAACACAGGACATGATTTATCCTACAATAGTTAGATAAAGCAAAACTACAATAAATGTTAAAGTTCCATGTTGTGACTGATTTTTTTTACTTACCAAGCAATTTCAAAAGTATGCATAATTCTATAACCTATCACTGATTCTCAAACTTTATGTTCTAAGTTCCAAATCTAATTTTGGGACAAGGTTAAAGATCCAGAACAAACTATGGATTAGTAAATTTATTGATAATTTTTTTTTTCTTTTTACAACATACAAACTAAACAAATGGCATTTTATGTGTATTACTGTGTTGCTGTGACTCTCAGACACTCAGTAAGTTTCAAGAAGGACCAAATAGCAAAAAGAAAGTTTGAACTATCATGGTGCAGAGGGCTGTTTCACAAAACCATGGTAGATTAAACCGGAATTTTATAGATATCCTGGCTGAATTAAACCTGGACTAGGTTTCACAAAAGCAGTAACGCATTAGTTACCATGGAGATTTAATCTGAGCAGCTAGCCTGCTCCAGACCAGGCTAACAGCTGTCATGAGGTTTGTTTGTGATTCTGTTTTGATCTTTTTTATGACTTTGCTTTATCACCATTATCAATTGTGTATTGTTACTGTTAATTTTTCAGAAGATTGCTATTCTACATTTGGCAGAAAGTCAAGCAGCTTAGAAACATGGCTGATATAGAAGCAAAGTTGCTGTAATTACGTAGAATCGTAGAAGTTTTATTATGCTCCCCAAAAGCAACTAGCAGGCCTTCACAGGCTAAATGAGAAGAGCTAAGAAAGAACATAGGCAGGGCAGAATAAGGTAGTAGGAAACAGCTGTAGAAGAGAGCAGACTGGCAAGCTGAGGAACTGTAAATAAAGAACATCGAAAGGGCTGAACAAAGACTCAAAGGACTACCAAACAAAGGAAAATCTGTTGGCAATATTCTAGGGAAAATATGCAAAATGCAAAAATACAAAGAGCAAAATAAAGGAACAAATAAAGAAACCAACTAATTTGGCAACAATAATGAGTGCAGAGGAAAAAGCAGAATTTGGCAAAACCTAAAGAATATAAAGAAACAACAAAGAAATGATCAAAACCTAAACAGCCATGGATTGTAACAGTGGTTCTGTTACAATCCATGGCTGTTTAGGTTTGTAAAGTGACAAGGAACATAATGGGGAGAAAGATGTCTGTGTCAGAGAAGGTATTTAGAGGGGTTTCAAAAGAACTTGAACATTTTAAATTGAAAAGTAAATTGATCTTCTCTCAAGACAAAAATCCTAAAAAAAAATGGAAGTGTCGCTGAATAAAAAACACTTAACTGCTTGTGGTAACACTTTATTAAGAAAATACCTCAGAAGACAACGAGGGTTAACTGTTTGTTAGAGCCAGCTCTGCCCAACCGGCTCATAATCAGTTAATTGGCAGGTTGAGTGTAGCTGGGAGCTGGCAGCAGCTTCTCGCCTCTGCTTTGTTTTCTCTCTTTATCTACTGGCAGCTTTTCCAGCAAAAGTCTACACCTCAGTGTCTGAGTCCTGGAGGAAACCCAAGGACTGAATATAAATTCAAACAATTATTATTATGAAACCTATTATTATTTTATTTATTCTTATTAATCTTTTTTGATTTTAACTTAATAAATTATTACATTTTGAATAATTATTAGTCAGATCCCCCAAACATTTCCCTCACCGTCACCCAAATAATTAAACGGTCATTTTTGCTTTTATCATATCAGATGACATGAAAGATAGCCGAGCAAAATAGATCTGGATTCTGCTGCCAGGGTTAATAAAACATCATAATTACCATGCTTAGTGCTTACCCAGGCCTGAGATATGACGGAACAACAGATTGGCTTGTTTGGTGGATAAAATATTGTCTTTGATAATGGTTGAAGCTAGTGCAATCCATAATGCTAGGGTTTTATTGTGTTGTCCCAGTTTATGATAATCATGCCATTGTGGGTGCTGCTCACAATGCCTGCTCATTAGGTCTGGTAATCATTCTAAACCATCACTACTTTCACAGCCTCAAATCCTTGTCTGTGTTAAAGCACATCTGTCAACTGGTTCTAATTTTGACAATCTGTGAATAAATTGAAAGTGCACTAGACTGTTGTGAATGAGTCACAGTGGTGAGACACAATGGTCACTTTGTCTAAGTCAAAATATAAGCTGTGATGTCTATACAGAACAAGAATTTAAATATCATTTTGATTTTCTGACAACAAATCACATGCTGCCTTAGGCCTTCTCATGATGTCTGTGTGCTGTGCAAAGACTAGCCCTGGTGTGTTAATTTCATATTCGCATCACTCCATTGAGTATCTGGTGTTTTTCTACGTCACGGGAAGACATTAGGCCATATTTTATTGAAAACAAAAGAAATATCAGTTTTTGTACTGAATGACTCCAGCATGGTCTTAAACCTGTACATATGTGTGTGAGGAACCAAAAGTATACACTTCTATGTTCTGACAACTTTAAAATGTGATGCCAAAACCAAGTAGAGTATGATGATACATGGCAATAACTGAAATCTGCTATTTGGGAACAGTAAATTTCACATTCAGCTATATTGTTGACTAAGGGAAAAAAATTAACATAACTAAAGCTTCATGTTCGCATTTCTCTACCCTAGCGGTTCTCAACGTGGGTGGCACCGTCCCCCAGGGGGCGTTCAGAGGACGGCAGGGGGCGCTGGCGGACATTTTTACGATTAAACGATTGTTTAGTTTGGTCGAAGGTAAACTTTACACCTTAAATGCACAACAATTCCAGTTTAGACTTTGAGGAACTTGGTAAAACTGTATTTTGTAACATTAAATCATGTTTGGCTGCAACTACATAGATGGCAGCTCTTCTTCTATTCAGTGTTTGTAGCTTCTTGGCGCAGCTCCTCTCCTGCTCGAAGCTTCACCGGCGCATCAGTTCAGCGATACACGGCTGATGACGCTGCTGAGATTCACTTTGTCTGGTATTTTTGGCAGTTCCGTGATCATGTTAAGCAGCTACTTATATTAAAAAGTGCTTTATTTCCTTTTAAAGGCTGCACGCTTCCATGGAAGAACACCAGAAAATATCTCTTGTAAACATGCAATTACTAAAATCACGATCCCCTCACTGTGTTTCCCTCTGAAAAATGAACCCATTTAAATAAAGAAATCCCTCCATGGTGACACCACGATAGAGAGTTTATTTTATAGCGTTAACACCGGAGCTGTAAGTATGAAACGGGGTGATAGAACAACACAGCACTTTAAAATTTCAATAATCAGAATGCAGAAATTGTTTCCGTTGTTTTAAAAGGTTTATATCAGTCTGCATTTTCCCCATCGATACGTTTTACGATGGTCCTGCATCGTAGAGGCTTAAATAAAAAACCAAGACGCGCACATTGCGCTTTTTTCTAAAACAGGAGAAGCGGGACATAAAACGGAGCGACGAACTAGATGTGAATTATGGCATAAAAACAGAGAATTCGATGCTGAACAGTGAAAAATCAACACATAATGTGAAACACATGACGATTAGGCGGCGCAGCAAGTGATGAGTGAAGATTACTATTGATCAATAAACGATAAAATAAATTTAGCAACAGAAAAGAAACTAAAGTGGACATAGCAATAAACAAAGAGAGGATAATACTAATCAAAGGAAACTAAATGGAAATGAATGAAGAACAAAATGCAAGATTAAACTAAGAAACTAAAGTAAATACAGAGGAAAAACTGGTATGGCAAGACCTTTTGATCAATAATTAATACAGAAACTGTATGGCAAGAATAAAAAAAACACTATTTCCAAATAAAAGGTAAAATAATATTACTGAAGTGCCATGGGATTAAGACCACATCTAGTACTGAGAATAAATATATCTTACAGACCATAACAGTGAACAACTTATCACTTATTTATGTTTTTAATTAGATTTGATATATTTATTCATATTATTTGATATATTTGATATATTTATCAAATAATAAATAATATATTTATTATTTGATATATTTATTATTTTTCATGTCAGTGTTAATGTCATGAGGCTGATGACTCCATGACACTTTCAATTTGACTCATTAGGATTTGATTAGGAACCAGATTTGTTCTTTGTAATTTCTGTCCAGTAAAACTATTAATCTATAAATCAATAGACAGGTCTATATAAAGATATAATCCATGTTTCTGTCTCATATTTGTATGGCATTAAAATAACCTGGAACTTTTGTTTTTCCACTGAAAGCTCTGGTTTGCACAATAAATGCCATGTGGGTGAAGTTTTATGGATGATGCTCTGATGTCCCATTGTCCTGAAGGCAGCACAGAGCTGCACCACCAGAAACTGACAGAAACACTGAAGGGAAGAAGAGCTATGATTAATGTAGTTACAGTTCTATCCATGTTTTAATGTTGCAGAACTCAGTCGTTTTGCAAATATTTCAAAGTTTAAACTGGCATGTTGCTCATCTTTTATCTGGTCATTTTGTGGAATATTTAACAACTAGCAAATGACAAAGAATAAGAATATTTTTCCACTCTGATTGGCTGCTGTTAGGCCTACAAATTTTAAGTTGAATGTTCATTGCATTTTTCATAGACACCTGTGAAAATAATTTCTATTCCCATGGCTTTTTTGTTCTCTGGGAAATTATTTTGATGATAAATACAGAAACAAGCATAAAAATCAAAACATCTACAATAGTGATAATAATATTAATAATAAAATAATAGTCAGTGCAAAGTAGCCTGAAAATTCTTTGGTGGGGGCGATGAGGGACCTGGATGAAGGCTAGGCGGGCGCTGGCCCGAAAAAGGTTGAGAAACGCAGCTTTAAACAGTCAAACCCATTTGCTCAGGAATAAATTAAATACTTTAGTGAACCAAAGTGTTTTTTACAATTATTAACTGGTTTAATATCTGTGTTTCACCTCCACCCTGGTAAAAAAGTATACTTTAGTATACTCCAAATATACTTACATTTGTGAAAGTATACTTTAAGTATGCTAATTATTAAGTGTACTACCTATAAGTATATCTGAAGTATACTAAAAATACACTTGTACCAATTTCGAAATTAGTACCTTAAACACACTTAAACATAATTGTACTAAAATACACTTTTAATATATTAAATAAAAGTATGCTTTAAGCGAACAAAATATGAATGAATATGTATGAACTTTTAAGTGCCTTAATAATCTTTTACTATTGATTAAAATTGCGTACAATAAAAAAGGTTAATCATGATGTAATTTTTAAGAAAGTACCCAATCAATTTTCAGATGTTTGATGTAAAAACCTTAAAATCAACACCATACTCCAGACCAGATGGTGGCGGTATTGCACACTTTTATTTATTTAAAAGACGCCACAAAGAGAAAAAAAATTTGAACGCAGGGAAGATAACGAGCGCTGTTCAAATTCGCCATTTTTACTCGCATAATATTGCCTTCAAAGTAGAGAGGGCCTTGATAATAGCTACTAATTTTGGTAAATTCAAGCTGGTGACGTCCTTGTCCGAGTTAGATGACAACACAATGGGACAACAACAGATGGAAATGAAACGTGTGTCACAAAAGGAGCCTGGGGGAATGAAGACTGCTAATGTGTTTCTAGCTGGTGGTGCGTTTGCTTATTAATTATTTTCATTTAATTATAAACAGTGCAGTAAAGATATATAACTTAAGTTGGTTTCATACATAAATAATTATTTTATCAATTTTATTGTGACTTGTATGATTATTACAATAGGAATCATTCAGCTTCATGTTATAACTGCATAGAGGCTGTTTGTTGCGATTTATACTTTAATTCATAAACTTAACCTGGTTTTAATTAAGCTCCATAAACTGAGAGACTTTGATATTGTGAGGTTGATGTTCTAACTCGTTCATCAATGTTTTTATCTTGAATATATATTTATAGTCTAACTGAGCAAATGAAGATGAAAGAGGAAACCAGAGAAATCAGGTGTTAGGAAACCTAAAGTTTTTCTGTCTGAGAAGAAACTCCGACTCCACCAGATCAACAACCAGCTCTGAGGATAAATCATCTTCATGATGCAAGTTTGTTTCAATGAGCAGCTAGCTACATTTTCAACAACAAAAACTGCTGTTACCAAAACTTGAGTGCTTAATAGATTTGATTTGATTTAAAGGTAACTGGAAATAATTTTTCTCTTCTTGTTAATCTAACATTTATCTTTTTTTTAATTTATTGTTGACTTTCAGGACCCTGTAAGTGACCTGTCCAGGTGAACCTGCCTCTCATCTGATGGCTGCTGGAGATGGACACCACCAGCCCCCCCTCACCACCCTGCAAGGATCAGTGTGTTCAGATCATGGATGGACAGATTTTAAGGTAGTTTGTCTCCTTAAGTCCACACTTAAAACAGCTTCATAGTTAATCCCAACATCAACTGACTCTATGACATTGCTGACTATTTTTTTCTACTTCCAACATAAACAGGCAAAGAAGACACCCAGAAATGTTTTTCCACCCCAGGCATCCGGTCAACGTCTTAAAATTGTAAGTATTATTTTTTATTTGCCATTTTTCTGTTCTCTTTAAATACAAATGCTTTCTCTGTTTAATTGCTCTATTGTTCTTTTTTGTAGGTTTCTGTAAGGTGCAGTGAACAGGAATGTTCTGTTGTTGATCCTCACTGTTTAAGTGAGGATCAACCTGTTCCTCCTGTTAAACAGTTGATCCTCACTGTTTAAGTGCTACAATAAAACAGCATTTTTTATTGTAGCACTTAAATTTTCATGTTCATGTTTTCACTTTTGAAGTGTAAACTGATAATTTATGTAAAGTTCATAAAGTTGTGAGTAAAATTGGACAATTTTAAAATGTCTATAATAAAAAATATTTGAATTACCCTGGGCATCTTGTGTAATTAATTTTTCCGTGTAATTTTAGTGTAGAACAATGTAAGTACAGTAGTGTAGTTATGCATGTCATTTACAAAATAGGTACGTAGGAATTAAGACTTTCACGAATAATTAAAGTTGTAGTTTATTATCAATAGCAGGAAATAAAAAATAACAATTGTAATTTAAATAAATTATTAAATTAGTATATTTAAAATATATTTGAAGTATATTTTAAATATATATATATACATAATATATAATTTTGAGACATAATTATATAATTAATAATAACACTCATAATATAATAATTATATCAAAATGTAATAATAAAGCTCTGAAATATGAAATTTAAAAAGTATACTTTAAGTACACTCTAAGTATACTTGAAGTTGTTCCAAAAAAGTATGTGTAGTATACTAAAGTATACTATTAGTTGCATTTTTAAACAACTTAAATACTACTAAAGTATACTAAGTACAAAAAAAGTTGTTCCAAAATAGCACAGTTGAAGTACATTGCTAAAAGTTTACTAAAGTATGTTAAAATTTAGTATACTAAAGTATACTTTTTTTTTACCAGGTCACTAATAGGTGAAAACTATCAGAAGTTTTTAAAACGATTTGCCGGGAGACATTTGTTCTCTCTCGGTGTGCTGAACCTGGAGACATCTCTGAAAACGTCGGAGCAATATTGCAATTAAGTGATTTATTGATGAACCGAGCAGATATTTGAGATCTATACATCTACATTCTCGCCTAAAAACATTGTCAAAAATCATTTTGTGAAATTTTAAGTGTAATAGCAAAAATTATTTTGCCACCATTGCTGCCTTTCTGAACACCCGTTTTAAAGGATGCAGACCCTAAATTTGGACACAGTTGTTTTTTGTTCGACTCCCTCTAGTGGTCTGGAGAACTTCCGTTTTCAGCACTTTTTGTTTGCATCTTTTCTTTTGTTTGCTGCATTTTATTTGCTTTTTGTTTGCGTCTCTTTTTTGTTTGCTGCATTTAATTTGCATCTCTTTTTTTGTTTGCATGTTTTCTGTGTTGCTGCGCATTTGCACCTGTCGGCAAATGCGCAGCAGCAAACTGCTAAGTTCAGCATAGACGGACGGACGGACAGATAGATAGATAAGAATCTAATAATATGAGGCATTATTCTGGTGTTCAACAGAATATAAATATATTTTTGTTTCAACAAATGTAATAACAGAAAATATTTTGAGGTTGCAATACTTGTGTGAGTATTTACTACAGCAAGCAAAATAGTGTGATTATCAATGAGATAAATATCACCTTGAACCAAAAAAAACACATGCTGTATGAAGCAAAAACCTCCAGAATCTCCCAATTTCTTGAGCAGTCACAAGTCCAGTGTGCTGTTCAAGATCATAAAATTTCAGATCTATCTGCTTTGGTCAGATTGATTTATAAGGAGCCCTCTGTTGACAATGCATGCACTATGTCCAGTGTTCATGCTTGCTAAACGCTGCTCCTTGCTGAAGCTTTCTGCTGAAATAAGCAGCACTCTGGCTCCTTGGGGTGGGACAACCTTCACTGCATTGCACCCGGATCATCCATAACCATGGAACTGCAGCGCTGATAAACATTCCCTTCACAATGGAAGAAAGGGGCAGTGGGAATGAGGAGGGGGTCCTTTGGCAAACAGTGAGCATTTCTTTGGGCACACGGTAATACATTCATTCAATCACCCTTGTCAGAAGCGACTCAGCCCCAAGATGGCATTCTATTTGATTTTCTAACAGGTCTTTGATTGGGAGAGGGGAATGGTGCCCCATGTGACTCTGGAAAAAAGTAATGCAATTATTCTACTTTTCTGTGTTCTGCAGGCAGTTAATTCATTTTGATTTGCTGTGTGTTTCCTGGGCCTCCCTTCTCATTAGCAATGATTAATCACGGAGCAGACCATTCGTGCCTTGGGATTCAGGCTCTTTCTCTAAACCAGTGAGGGACTGGACTTTGCCATCTTCTCTCTCATTGGTTCCATTTTTCTCTTTTCTTTCCAAAAGTGATTTTAATAGTAGTGATAATTATTGCATGCACTGCCAAAATTCTAAGAGATTGAGTCAAAAATTATACATTTTATTATCAGTTTTGATAAAGATTGGTACAGAGAAAATTTCAACTACACTCAATCAGACCGGCTGAGTTAAAGTCAGTGAAAATAGGAGAGACATGAATTCCTATTGTGGTGACTAACAGGCCAGATGCAGACAAAAGATTGTCCAGGGTTCCAGCAGCAGCATGGTTCTTTCTGCCATCCCTCTGTCTTTTCAGGAGTCTCTTCCAAATAGAAGGCAGGAACTGGGAGGGGAAGGGACAGGGGGAAGGAGACGGAGGAGGTATGGGGGAGGGCACAGAGAAGAGGAAGTTATCACCAAATTGCCATATCTACAAAGCTCTCCCTGCACGCCGCAGATTTCCCCTCTTTAATCTGACACATACAGCCTCATCCCTGCTAAAACCCTGCAAGGCGCTGTGAAGCTCAGCATCCTGGGCTGAAAGAACGTTGCAGCCAAGAGAGAGGGGAGTTGGAGGGAAAGACGGAGAAATGGAAAAAAAAAAGATAGTGCATGCATGTGTGAGGGGAGGAGAGAAAGGGACCGTTTTTATTTGTTCTTTGGAGCAAACATGCAACTGGCTTTATGAAGAGAGCTAAATCGTGGAGGTTAATTGAAAAATGAGATAAACAAAGGCAGTGGAAAGTAGAGGGAAAGATTGTGGCTGCCAGCATAGGCATGCCACCACTGAACCTTCAGACTGTGCAACCCTGATAAAAAAGCAGTTAATTGTCTCACGATTTCTTCCACTTAATTTCAATCCAATTAGAGAAAGAAAAAAAATTGCAAGAAACCATCTTCTGCCTTTCATTGTTAGGTTCAAAATAACACTAATGAGTGGATCTTTTTGAGAACAAGCTTTTATATAAATCATGAAGAAAAGCCCAGCAAAGATTTTCAAATGTTTTCTGATGTGCACACAATGCCCCAAGCAATCTTCTTTTCAGTTTATCCATTTTCCCAGCAAGAAATTTTCAAATTCAACCAATTTGAGTTCTGCTCATTGGATGACTAACATCTATTATGTGCTTAAAGGAGGAACCACGGTGCTTATGTACCGCACTTTACCATAGAAATGTCGAAAAGGATTAAAAGCAGTGCATTTGGTTGAAAACCTCTTTTTAAGGAGAAAGGCAAGTAGAAATGTCAAAGCACTTAAAGGTGAGAAACTGCCCTGTCTGATCACAGCACCGACTGTTCTGAATGGATTACTTACTCACAAATGTTCAAAAAACATGTGTGGGAACAAACTAGTAAAATTATGTCACATCATTACTACTGAAGTTTTACTAATGTTTGGAGCTAAATTCTAAACTTAACATATATTGTTGATTTTCTCTGTCAGACTTGAAGCAACACCAAAGCAAAGAAAACAAGCAGGGATTTTCACAGATGGACACTAGGGGGAGTCACAGCACAGGCACTCAGTCCTCTTAACAAAAACAGTGCCTTTCTGAAATCTTAATAGGAATACACTGTTAAGATGTCTGAAACCCATTTTTGTAATTTTTTCCTGACATGGACGGTTTTAATCTACTCTGGAGCAAAATGACCTCTGATTAATAAAAAAGAGGTCTGGCTGTGTTTAATATTTGATGATGTCCAGAGTTGTACCTTTTAAGAGACACTTTGCAGTATGGACTTTGGATGGATGGTGCATGATCAACCGCAGAGGTTTAAACATGTTATTGCAAAATGATGTATATCACTCATTGGGAAATGCAGAAACAGGCTCTGATGTCACCAGCAGAGTTCAAGCCCAGCATCCCCAGGTCCTTCTTCTGAAGACGGAGGCGGTAATGGTGGCTTTAACTGGTGGGTTGCTGATCAGGCCCGTTTCTATCTGTCTCTGTACGCTGCCCTCCAGAGGCAGTGTAAACTCTCTCATTGACTACAGTGGGTTTGCAGGTACTGCAGAGTCCAGTCCGTGACTGAACGGAGACGTAAGCAGAGTAAATTGAGGGTTAACATGGATCTGAGGAAGCCTCTGACAGAAAACATTTTGCATGACAGTTTCATGAATAACATGCTCAGGGTTTAAAAAAAAATTCCTTTCTTGTGACAATCAATCCTTGCACAATCACCCAAAGATTCCAGAGCGGCCAACATTTTTGATTAGCTTGTTGATCCTTTTTAAATCACTGGCTCTGATGCTGCTACCCCAACAGATCATGGCAGAAGGGATTACACTCTCCACAAGAAACTTAGAAGACACGCAGAATAACTGAAAAAGTGAAACTTCCTTATGAAGTAGTTTTTCTGTCTCTTCTTGTAGGCAGCTTCTTGTTGTGCTTCCAACCCAGGTTGTTGTCCAGTGTAGAGAATAAAATCATTAACTTCTGCCTCGTCATATTCTCTTGTCCTCCTGGATTCAATGATTCCATGTGTGGAAACAAACGCCACATAGAGATGACAGTCAACACCCCACATCATACATTTTCAGAGTTTATTCTAACATTTAAAAGTATAACATCACATCAACAACACAGACATTTCATACACACAAAAACAGAGATTCATTTACCTGAGACAAATAGAAAAGAAGAAGAAAGAAAGAAAAAAAGAAAGGCAAAGACGTCTTTGGAGAGTTGCAAAAGCAAATCTAGTTTGTTCCTCACGTGCACAAATTTTTAGATTAAATTTGTACACTAATTTACTATAAAAAATTAGTGCACAAATGTTTTTATAGTAAAAAATTTTATGCACTAAAACATTTAGTGCAAAAAATTTAGAAGAAGGCGTATTCTTTTCTTTAATTTATTCAAATAAGGCTTATCTTTGCTCATCCAACCAGGAGCTGTCTTGGACCTCTTAAAAGTTAGAAACTCCCTACAATTTGTTTTCAAGATCCAACACCAAGTGTCATCTTTATCTAAACAAAGTGGAAACAGAACTTCTCCTCCACTGGCCTGAACTCCTGCTGTTTTGTGGCTTTTCACAGATCAGTGTGAAACTGGAACTTCTCCTGATTCTTTCCCACACAGACAAAAGGCAGATCAAAATATTTAGGAGGCAATCTGCTGTAACTACAGGTAACATAGAGATCAGTAGAGCAGAATAAATTATTAATCAGAAAACTATAACTAGGCTATTTCAATCAAGACATGTTGTTAACTAGGAGAGATTGCAAATTTATTATGTGTTTTACAGATATTCTATGTTGCATTCAGTTTTACACCAGCTGTTTAAATCTTATCAAGATGATCAAAAGATTAAACTCACACAAACAGCCACGACCCCCTGTGGATGCCAGCTCAGTCCACAGAGAGGTTAAGAACTGTGTTTTAAATTATAGAAAACTAAAACTTAACTATTTTAATTCAACTTATTGTGTTTTATTTAATAGAAACATCCTACAAATGAGATGCCTACTGGACCATGCAGACAATTTAGAATGATATTTTCGTATTTTAAAACACTGTTAATTTTATATAATATTGTACACGTGCTTAAGTTTTAAAACTAGCATATTCTAAATTTATTTTCCTAACACCAGTCAAAAACAGAGGTTGTTATTATTCTCCACTGCAGAGCCAGCAGAGTGCAGATGACAGAACTCTCTTCTTTTCTGGAAATCTGAGGTGTACAGTGTGATAAGAAATGGTGAGAGTACAGCCTCCTGTTGTACTTCTGTGGTGCTGACCACCTTATTGTATAATAATTCAGACCTATAAACTGTAGTCAGTTGGTCATGTAGTCATTGATCCAGGTGACTCTGAGGCCTCCATTTATGTCTTGTGGAATTTCCAACAAAGAGGATCAGGCTGAATTGTTTTAATATCCTGGAGAAATAAAAGAACATGATACCTGCAGTGCTGCCTGCTTTATCCAGGTGACTGTGTTTGTGTTGAGTGTGGTAGCTTTGCAACAACTGAGTAGAGGACATCACATGCAGTGTTGACAACAGCTGACAGTGGAATGTAAGCAGTTGCTAAAATAACACTGGTGAGACCCCTTGGTGAATATAGTGCACAAAAACCCACTGCTAATCAATATCTTACCTTCAGAGACAACACTTCACAGTATTAAGTCACATACTGTAGACGGCTACTCCAACTCTTTTTGATACTCCTTTTTAAATCTCCGCTCATCTGGTCTGAAGCAAAACTCTGGAATCAAGAATATTACCTTGCAGCCATGTCTCAGCGAAGTCCATAATGCAAATCTGACTGGATCATTGTAAGGGTTTTAAGTAATGGAAAAGATTATTTGAAATTACTCCTCCTCTCTCTCGCCTCTGTGCTTCCTTTTCTGGACAGTAAAAGGAGGCACAAGACATTTGTTGTGATGCGGTTGCACATCAGCACAAATGTGTAAATGTAAAAATGCATCAGCAGAAGGTCTTCCAACCGTACATCCAAAACCAAAGGGAATGATCATCCCAGAAAGCAATGTTTGACATAGAAAAAGAGGAAAAACTATTAGTTTTTAAAAACCTAAAATCTTACTGTTTTTAAGTCCTTAAAAACAATACATTTGAGAGAAAATAATAGCTCAGTTCGTAATATCAATTTATTTTTTGGAAGTTCAAGTTAAGCGACAATCTATGATTTCTGTCTTTGGCTGACGACTTGCAAATGGTTTGTTTAGAAAGATGAGGTTAAAATGAGGTGAAACCATTCTATATTTACATATGTGACATAATTGAAAAGTACATAACTGAAGCATGAAAGTATGGACATACTGAGTATCTGAATAGTACAAGGCCCAACAGACAATGTAATAACAATGTCTGTTTTCTCTTACATAAGAGGCCTTCTTCAACCTGTGGTTCTGTGTGATGGAAGCACAGATTGTTTTGACAGCTGTCTTTAGGTCATCTTCTTTGGTGGGTCTGATGTCTCTCATTTTCTTCTTGCCTGTTAAGAAAATATATTTAAAATAAGCTAGTTGTAAAATTTAACTATAGGTTCAATAATTAGGTAAAATTAATGTTTCAAATAAAGAAATTCACTTCAAAATTATATCAATGGTTCAATTAGCGTAATTTTTATCTAGGATATTTCTATTAAAACATTATACACTAAGTTGAATTAAAATAACCTAGTTTGTAGTTCTCTATAATTTAGTACATAGCTAGTGTCTCTGTGTATGTGTTTGACCTTTTGACCACTTGATAAAATGTAACAGCTGGTGTAAAACAATCTGGCTCTCATCAGGGTAGAACTTCTTCTAGACAGGATCATAAAAAACATCTGTCTTCATTCAAAAGAAAATATCACTTCTTTGTTCTTAGAAGTTAATTAAATTTAAATGAAACTCGCTAAGGAGAGTCCCCTAATTTGAATAGTGTAGAAGAAAAACATGCCCTCCCTATAAAACCAGGGAACACAGAACTTAGCGTCAGATCGGTCAGTGGGTTCCGTTGTGACACGGTCTCCGAGGAAGCATGCGTAGCGGAGAGATGCTTCCTCGTAATGTTTTGTTGTGTGTGTGGATGTCTGTTGTGTGAGGTAAATATTGCTGGTTTTATTCAGTTCTGTCAGTACCATTAGTTATTTGTCTAATAAATGTTATGTTTTTGACTTGGAGAAACGTTTTGTCTTGTCTTTATGGTTCAGCTGATACAACGACAACTTTAATGAATCCGGGCAGAAGAGAAAATAAATAAAACGAGTCAAAAGGTTTTTAATTATTCCTCTTTGGAACATTTTTAACAAGCCCATAGATTTTCTGTGAGGTTATAGGTCATGGAAATTTTCTAACAAATCAAAAGCAGGAACTCCATGGTCACTGAAGCAGCTTTTGGTACTTTTGTCAGTGTGAGCCAGTCTTGCTGGAAAATAAAATCAGCATCTCCATACATGCAGCCTGCCAGCAGAGGGAAGCATGAAGAACTCTAGAGTTTCCTGGAAGACGTTGCATTGACTGTGGACTTCAGAAAACTAAGTGGACCAGAACCAGAACCACATCACATGGCAACCAAACCAAGACTAACTGGAAACTTCATAATGGACTTAAAGCAACATGGACTCTGGGTCTCTCTACTCCTCAATTTCTGAATAAAATTATAAATTTATTTTCATCTGAAAAAAGAAGTTTGAACCATTGAGCAACAGTCTACACCTCTTTAGCCCAGGAAAGACGCTTTTGACATTGTCTGTGGTTCTGGAGTGATTTGACAGGGGAAACGTTCACCACAGATACTAAAGGACTGCTGTAGCAGCAGAGAAGGGGAGGAAAGAAAAAATAGGCATATAGTAGCTGATATTGTCATCACAATATTTATTAATTTTGTCAGTAAAATATTTTCTAATATTATGCAATATTAATAACTCAAATACAGACAAATTATACTTGTAGCATTCACAAAAAGTGTCAGTAAGATGGACCAAAGGTGCACCTAAGGTGGAATTCCTGTAATTTTTCATATATAAAATTTTTGTACTTTTGGAACTCTGAAAAACCTAAATGTCAGTTTTTTCCAATATAGTGCAGCCTTACTTTCATGGAACCTTATTCCTGAATGACAGCTGGACATTCCCATGTTGCTTAGGTCTGGACGGAACTGTGTGAACACATGAACTTGGCACCTGCAGGAATCGGCACATTGTACCCCAGGATGAATCAGGCTACTGGTCGTCCATAATTCTCTTCATGATGTCTTGGCTCATTTCTTTGACGTTTCTGATGATGTCACACGAGGAAGTATTGAGCTTGATGTGTTGGCTTAAAATGCAACACTAAAAATGGAGATGTTGTGGCCATTAATAGCAAAAAAAAGTGTACATTAGTATATTTCAAATATACTTACATTTGTGAAAGTACACTTTAAGTATACTAAGTATTAAGTGTACTACCTATAAATATATCTGAAGGATACTAAAAGTATACGTGTGCCAATATCTAAATTATAACTTTAAACACACTTAAACGTAATTGTACCAAAATACACTTTTAATATATTAAAAGTATACTTTAAGTGAACAAAATATATATTTGCCCAAGTGTAAATATACACTTGCTCGAGTATATTAAAAATATATTGAAAATATGTTTTGTGTATATTTTAAAATGCTCAAAATAGATTTTTTTAAAAATTCAGTTACTACTTTAAATTATTAATTTCACTATGTTTTAAATTACATTTCAGTGTAAATTTTGAGCTAATAAAGTATGCCTTTTTTAACTTCTTTATTTAACCGAGTGAACCCCGTTGAGATCCAGATCTCTTTTTCAAGAGGGACCTGACCAGAAGTCTGCAACACACAGCAACCTGATTACAAAATAAAACTAATTAATACATATGCAGAAGTATGTCTTTCATTGTTTAGACATGTATAAAGTACTTTTCATGTAATTTTTAGGCATACTTTTTAAGCACCTAAAAAGTATGTCTTAATGTTGTTTAAGTACACAATCCATTTTCAGATATGATGTAAGATCTATAATCAACGACATTACTTCCGGTTCAAACTCCAGATCAGATGGTGGCGGTATTGCACACTTTTTTTTTTTTCAAAAAATGTCAAAAAGAGAAGAAAAAAACTTGAACGCAGGGAAGATAACAGACGCTGTTCAAATTCGCCATTTGTACTTGCATAATATTATCTTAAAAGTAGAGAGGGCCTTGATAATAGTTACAAATTTTAGTAAATTCAAGCTGGTGACGTCCTAGTCCGAGTTATGATCAACGACAGAACATTCCCATTCACTGCACCACTGCATCTTACAGAAACCTACAAATAAGAACAATAGAGTAATTAAACAGAGAAAGCATTTGTATTTTAAAGAGTACATAAAAATGGCAAATAAAAATCTTTCCATCCATGATCTGAACACACTGATCCCTGCAGGGTGGTGAGGGGGGCTGGTGGTGCCCATCTCCAGCAGTCATCAGATGAGAGGCAGGTTCACCCTGGACAGGTCACCAGTCCATCACAAGGCCCTGAAAGCCAACAACAAATAAAATGTATGAAAGATAAATGTTAGAATAACAAGGGGAAAAATTCTGTACAGTTATTTTAAATGAAATCATGTTTATTAGCACTTGGTGTTGGTAACACACCAGTTTTTGTTGTTGAAAACGTAGCTAGCTCCGCATTAAAAAAAACAAAACAAAGCTGGTTGGTGATCTGGTGGAGTCAGAGCCTCTTCTGAGACAGAAAGTCTTTAGGTTTTCTAACACCTGGTTTCACTGGTTTCCTCTTTCATCTTCATTTGCTTAGTTAGACTGCAAACATATGTTGAAGATAAAAACATTGATGAACGAGTTAGAACAGCAACCTCACAATATCAAAGTCTCTTTGTCTTATAGAGCTTAATTAAAACCAGGCTAAGTTTATGAATAAAAGTATAAGTCGCAACAAACGGATCCTCCATGCATTTATACCACAAAGCTGAATGATTGCTTATAGTAATAATCATACAAGTCACAGTAAAATTGATAAAATAATTATTTATGAAACCAAGGTAAGTTACATATCTTTACTGCACTGTTGATAATTAAATGAATATAATTAATTATAATTAAATTAATTAATTAAACTTTCCACTAGCTAGTAACATGTTAGCAGTCTTCATCCCTTTGGTTCCTTTCATGACCCATATTTCATTTCCATCAGTTGTTGTCCCATTGTGTTGTCGTCTAACTCATGTTAGGAACATACCGACAATGTCATGAAGTGTCATTCAGTAAATAATGACAATTTTAATGAGAATTTGCTTTTAAAGTTGGATTACAAGTGTTATGTTGATGACAGTGTCATGTCAGTCTTATGCACACCCCATCAAATAAAGTGTTACCAAAATGGTAATATATTGAAAGCATGTAATAATAATTTTTGTTCTTTAAAGTAATAACTTTCATGTTTTATTGTCACACTTATATTTTCATGTTTATTGTGTTCAATTTTGATGTTTTAACTGATAATTTATGTAAAGTTCATAAAGTTGTGAGTAAAATTGGACAATTTTCAAATGTCAGTAACAAAATATTTAAATTACCTTGAACATCTTGTGTAGTTAATCTTTCTGTGTAATTGTAGCCTAAAACAATGTAAGTACTGCAGTGTAGTTATGCATGTAATGTACAAAATAGGAAAGTAAGAATTTCATGAGTAGTTAAAATTGTACTTTATTAGCGATATCAGTAAATCGCTAATAAATCAAAACAAAAAATTAAGTGTAATTTAATTTAAATACAGTATTAATGTAATAGTATATTTAAAATACATGTACAGTATATTAAAAGTAAATTTTCAATATAATTCTATGACAGAATTAGTACACTCAAAAAATGGAATATTCTGGAATATTTCTCTTGAATACTAAAAAATTTGAAACTTAAAGTATACTACTTGAAGTTGTTAAAAAAAGTACACTGCAGAATACTAAAAGTTGTAATGTTTAAATCAGGCGCAGAGCTACAGGGGGGTCTGGGGAGGCGACTGCCCACCAAGCCAGGCCGAGTGGGGGCCAGGGTCTGGAGGTACCAGGGAGGGAGGAATGGTTTCAGGTCACTTAAATGTCTGATTATAGACAGAGAAAGTGCACCCTTGCCTGTTGAGAAAGGTGTATTTAATGTTAAAGTTACCTTCACCAATGGAATATATACTAGTCAGGCCCAATGGCTATTTCACTCACGGATTAGCCAAAATGCTTCTTGGGTAAAAATCAAAAGACAAACGCGGCACAACCCCATAATATTTTGTCACTATTTCTATAAGAAATAAAACGTATATATTTTTTCAAGACAATCAAGTCGGAAGTGCATCCAAATCAAACCACCTGTTACCACCCACAGCCTTTGTTGGATTTTTTGGTTTTTGGAACATAGAAGGCCACAACAGGACACATATCTATACAGTGGCTTTCTAAAGGTGAGACCACTTATTATTTATGACATTTAAAGACAGAACATTTGTTATTCTTAATTTTTGCTGAGGTCATCATGGCTCACTTCAAAGCTATTTCTACATATTTTAGAGGATGAAGAGAACAAAATCTAATTTTTATTCAACTGTCTGAAAATGCAAGAGCAGCTTAGGTACATTAAAATCTGTCTCAAAAATATTTCTAAAACCAAAATATCTTTTAGACTGGTGACTGACTTTGAAGATTTATGCTGGAGGTGTGATTAGCATATGTTTCCAGCATACAGAATGAATCTGAGGGGGATATACATACATTAGGAGGTGTCCCATTAGTAGACCAGCAGAAGGGGTGATTTATGTTTTCTGCTGGCATTACCTGACAGGGACATTAGGGTTACAAATGGCGACAGGTGACGTTGTCAAGACCATCAGTCTCCAGACGATGCACTGCTGAAATGATGTGAAAGGAGCAGGCAGTGAAGATTATGGGTACGTTTGGAGTTGAGAGAAAAGGCTTTTGCAGCCACACCGTTTGCCTCTAAAGCACCTACTTGAAGATTACCTTGTCAGCACGTGGGGAGAAACAGCTCTCCAGCAAGACAAATGACAATTCAATAATTGTGAATGACTCAAAAGTGTTTCTCTTTTACAGAACTCAATTAAACTGATAAAAGCAACTAATATAAGTTCACTGGCCAGATGCTGACAGAATTTATCACATCATAAGAGCTTATGACTTAATAATGACCTATTATAGAGTATGATTGCTATCACTTTGCACTAAATACAATCGACATCATAAACCATACCACCAAGTGAAAGGACTGTGTGAAGATTAAAGAATACAGGTTTTTTAAAGTTAGGCAATCTTATGACAATATAAAATTATTTTTGTGGCAAATCCCCAAAATGGGACACATATGTTGACGTCATGACAATAGCTAACTACAGAAAGTACTGATAACTACACAGGATGCAGTTACCAACTATCCTTGATAATATCGTTGATGTTCTAATGTGCTGATGTTTAAATGTTATACCATAAACAGAATCTCACCATATCCAAACTGTTCCCCAAAACAAAAAAAGGGTTATAAAGTGGTCACCAACCTTTTTATTACCGCGGACCGGTCAAGACTTGGAAATTTTGCTGCGGCCCAAGGGAGGGGGGTGTTGGGTGAACAGTCAAAAAAGGCTTCTGCATGTTGGTGTTCCCGCTATCACCAACATGCAGAAAGCGCCAATCAGAAAGCGCGGTGACATAAGAACAGAAGGGAATCCAAAACAGCTGACATATCGCGCAACTGAGAGTCTGGAGGACATTGGAGATGATATGTGAAAATGTTTATTATTATATCTAAAGGTCATTATTATATGTTATTATGTTTATTCAGTTAAAAATGTTAACTATAAAAAAGACAGTCACCTCCAAATCATAGTGCAGCAAACAGAGCGGCTGCTCCCGTCATCTTTTATTCACCGTCTTTTCTTTTTGTTACGTCTTTTATCTCTTAAAATGACTCCACAAACTATCACTATTGTTTCTACATCATCATCTGTGTTTGGTTATTCTAAATTCCCGTATGCTATGCTGGGGGTTTTACTGGATTATTCTCAGGAATCGGGATGTTCGTGACTGAAATCGGTTCGTGTTGCTCCTGCCTTGTGGCTGGACACACAAGCTGATCGAACCTGATGTACTTTTATCAGCTCTGTGGTCACAGAGGTTTGGAGAATCGGCCGACAATTCTTAAATCTTGCCGTCTAAACCAGACTTAAGACTCACAAACTCTACTCCTCTCTTCTCGACCACTGCCCAAAAGCTCTCTGACTTTAGACGCTATGGTAATGTTTACATATCTCTTCAAAATAAGATACAGATGCGCCACAAAAATGAACATTTCCTTTCATCAAAATTTTAACTCAAAATACTAACTAACGGGAGCCCAGAGCTTGTTTCTCTGCAACAAAACGGTCCCATCTGGGAATGGTGAGAGACAATGACACTCAAAGTGTTGCTAATACCCACAGCATGCCTGGTCTCTATGTGGCGAAGCAGTTTGAAGGCTTCATTGCCTCATTAGCAGCCGGTCGCCACATGTTATGCAGAGCGGCTTGCAATGTGGGACTCACCTACCGGTCCGGGATAAATCTCTTCTCTGGGCCTTGTCCTCTTTGCAAAGAAACTTTCCAAAGACATCTGATCCGTTTCTTACTCATTTTGCTGCTTGTGGGTTCAGTGTTGGAGCACAAGTAGTCGAGAGAATCTGGTTAAAGGATTTTCATAATAGAAGACCTTTGAAACTCAATTAATACATAAAACGGAAATGTGGCCCGGTACTAATTGGTCCACTTACCGGTACCGGTCCCAGCAGGGCCGAGCTCAAATCGTGACACCGCACCTGCTAATGGCACTTCCTGTGGCACGTGTCATTAGGCGCCACAGGTGCTACTGTTTTCGGGGCTAGCTGCCAGAGTTGTCACTGACTTCGGCTGACTTCGGCATCTCATAGTGGTACTTTCGCTGACACCTGCCATTATGGACCTTACCGCAGGGGCCACTTTTCATTGGCTAATGCCCATTTTACGTCACAGCGCAACAACCACGTGCTTGACCGTCTCACAAACACATTAGCATGTAGTAAATACATTCTAATGTACATTGTGGACTAGCAGACTGGCAGAAAGTTTTTGTTTTAGGACTCAAAAAAGAAATGCCTTGCTTGGATCAAAGCTTGTGCACGACCGCATTTGCAGCTTTATCAATAAAAACAAAGGAGTGTCTGCTGGTGTAAATATTATTGCTTTGCTTTCTTTGTGTTTAGTGAATAAAAAAAATAAAGTCAATAATAAACACATCCATTATAAAAACCTTTTAGCCAAGTCCAGCATATAATGGCAGTACCGATACAACTTCTACACCTTGAAGCCTGTCTGTTACACAGTCTTACGTTAGCTGTACAGATCAATATGCAATGTGTACCGTATCTGACATACATTAAAGATTTTATTTTACCTGAAAAGGCTTTTTACTAAACTGTAATCGTGTTAGCCACGCTAGCACTGAGTACCGTGTAAAAGGCCTAGGCACATTCGAACCCTCAAAACCATGAATGCCCAACTTACCCAGTCTTGCAAGAACAATAAGCATCAGTGATCTTGTCCACAGCTATATTTATGCTGAGGTTCTGAGGATCTGCTTTTTTCATCATCGACTGGTAGCATTTAGCTGCAACTCGCACAATGTTGGAGGCATCGCGTGGCTCAAACACCTTGATGTCGTCCAAAAAAGATGACATGTACTTGTTGGTTCCCCTGTCCATTGTCATGGTTGATATTTTGTGAAAATCCGGCAGAAATGCTAAACTAATCGACTCAGAAATACTCTGCAGAGGGTCTGTCGACGCCATGTTAACTAAGCGCGTTAAGGCTTTGCTTGTGAGACATGTAGTCCGAGGGGCGTTTCTGGGCGGGGCTTGGTAAGGTCCATTGGTCACAAGTGCCACTGTTTTCGAGGCTAGCTGTGAGTGTTGCCACCATAGACATTGCCACCATCGTTGCCACTGGCTTCGGCAAATGGACTACATATCCCATGATGCTTTATAACTAGTAGAAGAACTTGAATACAGATGAAGAAGAAAGAATTTTGTAGGGTTTTTTATGCGGAAAGACTTATGTTAGCTGATTTCCTACACTTTTTGTATATGATTATGTATGATTCGTTCATCCTATTTATTCGTCTGAATAATTCAGCCGACTCCTTTCGTCTTTGAATTAGTTGAATATACTACAGGTATCAGGGATGCCATTGGTTTCGGCACCTTCCAACAGCTGAGTGTGGCTTCCACTAGAGCTGCCGTTAGGTGTCACAACTGGTGCCGATGTTTTGGGGGATGGCAATGGCAGTTTTTGGAAACCGTGTTACTTATATTGCCTGTTTATAATTTTTTATTTCAATGGTAATTGTATTGGTTAATTATCCGTTTAACACCTTGAATATTTTTGACTTTATTTAATTGAAGGAAGATGGCCAAAGTAATTGAATCTACCACTAAATGTCACTATTACTGTGGAATCTGTTGAAACCCGTTGAGTTGCCAGATAGGGCTTTGGCCAAGATGGAAAAACATAGGTTGTGTAAAACGTATATTGTAGAAATTAATAAAGTTTGAAAAAAAATATAAATGTAATGAAATATTATAATTTCTCATGGAGGAATAATATGTTATTTGATCCTGATGTAGTAAATTCACACGTTGATGAAACTTAGTAATGCACTTCATCAAAGTTACACAAAGAAAGAAATGCCTTAGTGTAACTTATTTCCATTTGTCCTCTCTGGTTTTATCTTGGGGAAAAAGTGTGGCTGAATCAAAATAAAGAGCCAAATCATCAGGGGCCTGTGACTGACTTTTGGTGGACAAAGCTGCATGTAGAAAGCTGGACTAACATCGGCCCTGCTCTACAGCCAGGGGTCTGTTGACCAGATGTGGTTTGTGCCCTGAACCTTGAACAGCAAGGATACTACAAGAATAGCTACTGACTACTAAATACCAAATCTTTAAAACACCACTTTTAATTCTTTCTTTTAATCTGCTTAACTTAAAAGAAACAAACAAAACATGTGCTCACAATTCATTTTTTAGTGAACTTACTTTGCATTTCTTGTCCTAAATACTCTTTTAATGTCCTTTGTTTTGCTGCTGATTAATATTCTCAACCTCATTCACAAACACTATTTTGTCTAAACTTGGTTTTATAAATTAAACAATAGTTTACTGTAATAAAGAGACTTAACCATACTGCAAATACAGTTTATGGGGTCTATCTATCTATCTATCTATCTATCTATCTATCTATCTATCTATCTATCTATCTATCTATCTATCTATCTATCTATCTATCTATCTATCTATCTATCTATCTATCTATCTATCTATCTATCTATCTATCTATCTATCTATCTATCTATCTATCTATCTATCTATCTATCTATCTGTATATTTAACTGCTTCATCAACTTCAGTGATAAACTCTGGTCTCAGACCATGTAAGAAGCTCAGATAGACAAATAGTAAAGGGGAGGAGGTATATTGGTTTCTAGGGGGAGCGTTTGTTTGCAGAGAATGTGTGAGACTGAGAGGAAGAGAGAGAGAGAGAAAAAAAAGAGAGAGAAGGGGAGATAGAGAGAGAATCAAACGCTGGCTGAACTGGGCCCAAATATCCAAGGTTAATTTTGTGAGAAAGCTGCAGTGCCCAGATAAGACCATCCCTGCAAATGAGTTCTGCCTGCCTGGATTACAGCTAAATTTATGCAGCTTTCCTTATCCTTTCACAAGCTCCTGTGAAGTGGCATAATTAACTTGCGCACATGAAATGTGCACATTTTCTGCATGGTGGAAACATTCCTCATTTTACTGCTTTGATATTTCTTTGGACTATTCAGAAAGGTACTTAAAATGTGCTTTTTCTAAGAGTTTGGAAATTTGTCATTGTAAGAGTGCAAGATGAGCCTTTCAGTTTTTAATCATTCTAATTACTCAATGGCTAAGATGGTGCTGTTATTACAGTTGGCACAAATGCAGGAAATACACAAACAGCTCCCCAGTTATACCATTTCACGCACACTGAATGATTATCAGCTGAAACGATGATTTAGCAAAACCTTTAACCTCAGACTTTTTTATTATTTTTCTCTATAGCGCAAGACAGGTTCACACAGAACAGATGGACATGGAGGGTAGATATCAGGGAGTCTGAGAGTGAAGGTACAGAAATTCATTCTAATCCAGACGTAGAAAAATGTTTGAATCTTCAAAGCAGACAGAGTTGAGATGCAAATATGGTAAGCTGCACTTGAGGACAGGGGGATATACTCTGCTATTACAAAGTTTTATTTTATTTCTTTCATGCTCCAGGCTGCTCTGTTTATCTGCTCCACCCACCACACACACAAAAACACAAAATGTCCATAGAATGCCTCCTGCACTGGTCCTCAGAAATCGTCCCCACTCAAATGTTCCCTGTCTGGCCAGTATGTTTCAGTGGTTCACAAAACCAGTTTACTAAGGATGAGGAACAAAGAAACACACAGATATTCATTCATTAATTTTCCTTTATTTTCAGGAAATACAGATAAACCTATGCCACTGAATATAAAAACTACTATAGATGACTGTTTACATAAGATGTTAAGTAGGTAACTTTTTCTTTTTTTTTTACACATTTGTTAACCATGTCACCATGTCATGACAATATGGTATGAGACAGATCTGTCTGTGAAAAAAATCAAGCTTCTCCACCTCCTCCCTGTACTATTTCATTCTCAAGAAACACATCTCTCCTGATAATAAATAACCAATCAGAGCCAGAAGGAAGGTCTTAGTGCTGTCGGTCATGCTCTTGTATGACACTCTAAACCTGATGACCGAATCACTCTCCCAGCGAAGCAAGCAGTGAGTGAGCAAGGTGACAATTGGACGTTACGATACTAGCAGGTGAATATCGATTTTTTTTTCTAGGAAAGAAAATATCAATATATATCGCGATATCGATATTATTAGACAGCCCTAAAAATTAATGTGGCTCCACAGTGGTGGCAGTTTAGAGCTGTTGCCTTGCAGCAAGAAGGTTCTGGGTTCGATTCCCGGCCCGGGGTCTTTCTGCATGGAGTTCCCAGGTGAAAAAAAAGTATACTTTTTTATTAAATTTTAAACATACTTTAGTATACTTTTATCAATGTACTTAAACTGTACTATTTTGGAACAACTAATTTTGTGCTTTGTATACGTTAGTAGTATTTAAATAGTATTAAATTACAACTAATAGTATATTTTAGTATACTATACATCCTTTTTTGGAACAACTTCAAGTGTACTTAGAGTGTACTTAAAGTATACTTTTTAAATATTTCAGAGCTTTATTATTATATTTTGATATAATTATTATATTTTGAGTGTAATAATTGACTCAGAATTCTATTAAAATTATATATTTCATATAATTCAAATATATTTTAAATATACTATTAATATATTAGTAATGTATTTAAATTACACTTTATTTTTATTTTTGATTTCCTGCTATTGATAAACTACAATTTTAATTACTCGTGAAAGTCTTTATTCCTACTTTAATATTTTGTACATGACATGCATAACTACACTACAGTACTTACATTGTTTTCGGCTAAAATTACACAAGATGCCCAAGGTAATTAAATATTTTGTTTTATTACTGACATTTTAAAATTGTCCATGTTTACTCACAACTTTATGAACTTTACATAAATTGTCAGTTTTCACATCAAAAGTGAACACATGAACATGAAAATTTAAGTGCGACAATAAAACATGAAAGTGAGGATCAAAGACAGAACATTCCTGTTCACTACACCTTACAGAAACCTACAAAAAAGAACAAAAGAACAATTAAACAGAGAAAGCATTTGTATTTAAAGAGAACAGTAAAATGGCAAATAAAAAAATAATAGAATTTTAAGACGTTGTGGACTCGCTGTGTATGTGACATCATAAGAACTGACGATGATTGGGACCGGATGCTGGGGTGGAAAAACCTTTCTGGGTGTCTTCAAATTCTTTGCCTGTTTATGTTAGAAGTAGAAGAAAATCGTCAGCAATGTTATAGAATCAGTTGATGTTGGCATTAACGATGAAGCTGTTTTAAGTGTGGACTTAAGGAGACAAACTACCTTAAAATCTTTCCATCCATGATCTGAACACACTGATCCTTGCAGGGTGGTGAGGGGGGCTGGTGGTGTCCATCTCCAGCAGCCATCAGAGGAGAGGCAGGTTCACCCTGGACAGGTCAACAGTCCATCACAGGGCCCTGAAAGCCAACAACAAATTAAAAAAAATTAAAGATAAATGTTAGATTAAGAAAAAGTGTTAGAGATTTTTTTGGTATTATCATGTTTGTTATTACGTTAGTTCATATTCAGTCTAATATTAATTGATAGTTAATCAACATTCAGTCTAATGTGAATCAGTAAATGACGTGTTGTGCGAATACTTTTCGATTGCAGTGTAGAATATCTGTGTTCTTGAAAACTGATTGTTCCCTTCAGCGTTTGAAAGAGCTAGATGACCTGTGTGTTAGATAGAGCCTGCTAGCCTGTTTTATTGTTTATCTTTTCTGACTTTTGTTATTTCAAATAAAAGTCCTGCTCGAGCAGAGATACGGCAGAACGCTCTGTGACCTACTCGGAGGAGTAGCTTGCTGAGTCTTCTCCTTCTGCAGAAGCTTGGTCATAAAATTCATATACGTTCTCTGTGGTTCTTTTAATGAAGGTTCGAGGAAAAATACCTATCAAGAAGAGAACATTTTTTTTTCCAGTTATCTTTAAATCAAATCATGTTTATTAAGCACTAAGTGTTGGTAGCACAACAGTTTTTGTTGTTGAAAATGTAGCTAGCTCCTCATTGAAAAATCAAACGTACATCATGAAGACGATGTAGAGGTTCATCCTGAGAGCTGGTTGGTGATCTGGTGGAGTCAGAGCCTCTTCTGAGACAGAAAGTCTTTAGGTTTTCTAACACCTGGTTTCACTGGCTTCTTCTTTGATCTTCATTTGCTTGGACTGCAAACATATGTTGAATATAAAAACATTGATTAACAAGTTAGAACAACAACCTCACAATATCAAAGTCTCTTTGTCTTATAGAACTTAATTAAAACCAGGTTAAGTTTAAAAATAAAAGTATAAGTCGCAATAAACGGAGCCTCCATGCATTTATAACACAAAGCTGAATGATTGCTATAGTAATAATCATACAAGTCACAATACAATTGATAAAATAATTATTTATGAAACCAATGTAAGTTACATATCTTTACTGCACTGTTAATAATTAAACAAATATAATTAATAAGCAAACTTACCACTAGCTAGTAACACGTTAGCAGTCTTCATCCCTTTGGTTCCTTTCATGACCCACATTTCATTTCCATCGGTTGTTGTCCAGTTGTGTTGTCGTCTAACTCGGAGTAGGACGTTACCAGCTTGAATTTACCAAGTTAGTAACTATTGTCAAGGCCCTCTCTACTTTTCAAACAATATTATGCAAGTAAAATTGGCGAATTTGAACAGCATCTGTTATCTTCCCTGCGTTCAAGTTTTTTCTTCTCTTTGTGGCATTTTTTAAATAAATAAAAATGTGCAATACCGCCACTATCTGGTCTGGAATATGAACTGGAGCTAATGCCATTGATTATAAGGTTTTTAAATCAAACATCTGAAAATTGATATTAAAAGATTATTAAGGCACTTAAAAGTTCATACATATTCATTCGTATTTTGTTGGCATATTTCCGCTGGCGGAAATTTTAACAAAAGGGGGGCGCTGGGATGCCTTTGGGGGGCGTTTGGTCGAAGATAAACTTTACACCTTAAATGTACAACAATGCCAATTAAGACTTTGAGCAACTTAGTAAAACTGTATTGTGTAACATTAAATCATGCTTGGCTGCAACAATATAGCACTTCGTCTTCTATTCAGTGTTTGTAGCTTCTTAGCTCCGTTCCTTTGCCACTGGTAGCTTCACCACATCAGCTCAGCGTTACACTGCCTGATGACGTTGCTGTGATTCCCTTTGTCTGGTATTTTTGTACATATGTTTTGGCAGTTCTGCGATCATGTCAAAGCAGCAACTTGTATTAAAAGGTGTTTTATTTCCGTTTGAAAGGTGCATGCTTCCATGGAAGGCAACAGAAAATCGGTCTTATAAACATGTAATTACTGAAATCACGATACCCTCACTTTGTATCCCTCTGAAAAATGAACCCATTTAAATGAAGAAATCCCTCCATGGTGATAGAGATCGTTCATTTTATAGCGTTAACACCGGTGCTGTAACTGGTCCGGTATACAACGGTGTTGATAGAAGAACGGTACCACAGCACTTTTAAATCTCAATAATCAGAATACCGAAATTTTTTCCCTTGTTTTAAAAGGTTTATGTCAGTCTGCCTTTTCCCCATCAATACGCTTCCCAACCGCCCTGCACCTTTGGGGTTAAAAAAAAAGAGGCGCACATTGCGCAAAACCCTGAAACAGGAGAAACGGGACGAACTAGATGTGAATTATGGCATAAAAACAGAGAATCCGACGCTGAACAGTGAAAAATCAACACATGATGTGAAACACATGATGATTAGGCCGCACGGCAGATGATATAAACGATAAGATAAATGTAGCAACAGGAAAGAAACTAAAGTGGACATAGCAATAAACAAAGAGAGGATAATAGTAATCAAAGGAAACTAAATGGAAAAGAATGAAGAACAAAATGCAAGAACAAACTAAGAAACTAAACTAAACAGAAGAATAAACTGGTATGGCAAGAGCTTTCAGGTAATAATTAATACAGAGACTGTATGACAAGAATAACCAGACACTATTTCCAGATACAAGGTAAAATAATATTGTTGAAGTGCCATGGGTTTAAGACCACATCTAGTACGGAGAATAAATATAATAAATATATCTTACAGATCATAACAGTAAATAACTTATCACTTATTTATGTTTTTAATCAGATTGGATATATTTATTTTGTTGTGATCCGTGTTTGTGTGTGTTTATTTTTGAGTTCTCTGTGTAGTCCTGTTCCCTGTAAGTCCTGTCTCTGCGGCTTCCCCGTTAATTGTTTCCCAGGTGTGTCTCGTTCTCTTGATTACCTCTTGTGTATTTAGTCTCCCCTGTTGTCTCTGTTCCTCGTTGGGTCCTCGTCAAAGTATCGTTGTCGAACATATGTCTAGTTTGCCTGTTTTCACGCCAGTAGAACTGAATAGTCCTGGTAGTATCAGCTCTTCGTATCAGTCCTTGTTTTAGCCAGTAGCTACCGGTATTTAGCTGTGTGCTAGTCCTCTGCCGTGCCGCCTGGTTTGGACTGTCTGAGCTTACTTTTTTCATCATTAAAACTATCATTATCACCACCATAACCTGGATCCCTGCATTTTCTCTTCACCACAACTACCACCTCATGACATATTTCTTCAATATTATTTTTCATATCAGTGTTAATGTCATGAGGCTCCATGACACTTTAAATTTGACTCATTAGGATTTGATTAAGAACCAGATTTGTTCTTTGTAATTTCTGTCCAGTAAAACTATTAATATATAATCAATAGGTCTATATAAAGATATAATCCATGTTTCTGTCTCATATCTGTATGACATTAAAAAGACCTGGAACTTTTGTTTTTCCACTGAAAGCTCTGGTTTGCGCGATAAATGCCATGTGGGTGAAGTTTTATGGATGATGCTCTGATGTCCCATTCTCCTGAAGGCAGCACAGAGCTGCGTCACCAGAAACCGACAGAAACACTGAAGAGAAGAAGAGTTATGATTAATGTAGTTACAGGTCTATCCATGTTTTAATGTTGCAGAACTCAGTCGTTTTGCAAATATTTCAAAAGTTTAAACTGGCATGTTGAACATCTTTTATCTGGTCATTTTGTGGAATATTTAACAACAAGAAAATGACAAAGAAAAAGAATATTTTTCCACTCTGATTGGCTGCTGTTAGGCCTACCAATTTTAACTTGAATGTTCATTGCATTTTTCATAGACACCTGTGAAAATAATTTCTATTCTCATGACTTTTGTGTTCTCTGGGAAATTATTTTTGATGATAAATACAAAAACAAGCATAAAAATCAAAACATCTATAATAGTGATAGTAATATTAATAATAAAATAATAGTGCAAAGTAGCCTATAAATTCTTTGGTGGGGGGCGGTGAGGGACCTGGATAAAAGGGGGGTTAGGGGGATGCTGGGCTGAAAAAGGTCGAGAAACACTGACTTAAAATATACTTTTAATTAATATATTAAAAGTGTATTTTGGTACAATTATGTTTAAGTGTGTTTAAAGTACTAATTTTGAAATTGGTACAAGTGTATTTTTAGTATACTTCAGATACACTTATAGGTAGTACACTTACTAATTTGTATACCTAAAGTGTACTTTCAAAAATTGAAGTATGTTTTAGGTATACTAAAGTGTACTTTTTTTCACTTGGGTTTGCATGTTCTCCCTGTGCATGTGTGGGTTCTCTCTGGGTACTCTGGCTTCCAAAAACATGACTGTTAGGTTAATTGGTTTCTCTAAATTCTCCCCATATGTGAGTGCGCCCTGCGACAGACTGGCCACCTGTCCAGGGTATACCCTCTCTCTCGCCCGGAAAGTTAGCTGGAGAGGCACCAGCAACCCTCCTGACCCTACTAGGGACAAGGGTGTATAGATGGTGAATGGATGGATAAATAGGAAAATTAGTGAATGAGCTCTTTGTGTAAAGTTTACATATTATGCTAATATTTTTTTTTTTTCAAAAAAAATATTTTTAATATTTAAAAAAAAATTAATATTTAAAAAAAAAATCAACTACATTATATTGTCTGTATATATTACTGCAATTAGTGAAATAAAAAATCCAAATTTTTGAGAATTAAACATACTTAATTTGAATGATGAGGTTTTAGATTCTGAATCATTCACATCCTGCACAACGAACAAGCTCTCCAAAAGGGACATGACAGCAGTTTTTAATCAGAAAACTTGCACCGTAATCTTTTCAATCATGCATGCTTGGATGTGAATGAAGGGTGAGGATTACTAAACCTTTTGTTATAGCACATAGAGAGAGAAAATGTTTAAAATTCATAAAAGCTTAAAGCCTTTTTTTATATATCTGTTGTGATAATCTGTACTTGCACCAATGTTGCGCCAGACAGAAGAGCGCTTTGCAAAGTTTAAATCGCTCCCATTGTGATGATTTTCTGTGTAATCCAGCAATTTTCACAATCCGGATTATCTTATCTCCCTCCTGATAAACAGAAGCAAAATAAAGTCAAGCTTCATGTACACGATCCAGGCCAGAAATAATCATCCCAACCCCAGTGAAGAGTTTATGAATCTGGGTTTATGCCCCAGTTTTCAGAAAACTTTTTCACTCAAAGATTGGGTGTCTGCCTGTCATCCATATACCATGTATGTATAAATGTCCGTATTACAAGAGTGATGTTAAGTTGGCATGTTTAGTTTTGTTACCTATGTACAGAGAGAATTTAGAGATTGAGATTTTATTTACAAGAGGAAGGCGGGTTTGGACGCTCAGGTGTTTTTAGGGGAAAACCACAGTGGTTAGAAAACTGAATGATTTTGGTGGAGGCAATGATATTTGGTAAAATTGCTGAGATGTATTACTGGCTTCATAGTGAGGATTTCAGGAGGTTCAAGTGGTCTGGCTGAGGTGAACGGAGGTAAGTGCAGGTTCTGAAAGAACTTGTTGAGAGAGATGGGCTCAACTGAGCAATGGGTAATGTGACTAACATAAAGGATAAGGACCTAGTCTGTTCTATTTTGTATGAGAACAAAAACATGAGTTGATAAGTACGCTAGTGATGTTAGATCCTGGGTTTTGAGTTGTTTTGGTGTTTTGATTATTTGTTTCTAGTATTGTTATTATTTTGCGCTCAATAGTCTTTTTCTTTGATTAGATCAGCCTGGTCTCTGTTTTACCTTATTACTGATCGTAGTTTATTTATGTCTTGTATCTTGCTATTCCTGATGCTTTAGATTATCTACAGTAAGTTCCTTATCTACTCATTCTTTAGTGTTAGATTTATTTCTCTCTCTCTCTCTCTGTCTCCTCAGTTTGCCTGCTGGTTTTTTGTTCTGGATTGCTGTTTTTGTTTGGTTCTGGTTCCCTGTGTTCCCTATGATTCTTCGTTCATAGTTTTTATTAAACATTCTTCATCTACAAGCTGCCTTTGTGTCTCTACATTTGGGTTCACCATCAAAACCACTACAGCACCTCCCCAAGGTGTACTCCACCTCTCACCTGTTGACCACTGGGGATAATGTTAAATCATCAACATAATGAAATTATGAACTGTTTTAATGAGCAAACTGGAAGTGGTTCTTATTATATTACTTGAAATTCAAAGTGTAATAGACCTGGATAAGGCTTGTATTATTACGGTTTGCCATATTTATGATATAAATTACGGTGTAGACCATTGTGTTGTTATTTTTGCTCCTTTGCAGACATCCTGATGCAGTGTTGGTAGTTAAATCAATTTGAAGAGTCAGACCACTCTGCCAAATATTAACAACTCACCAAGAGCTGCTAGGTCTTTAGTGCACCTGTAGGTTCCCTCTGCACAACAACATACCTTTAGAAGGTCTTCACTGTACAGTTGTTTAGTCTGAAGTTCCGCTACATTTAGCTACAACTCTCAGTGCTCTTTGGTGGTTTTAATATCCTTCCCTTACTTTCATTGTCTTCTGCTCACATGCACTGAAGCGCATCTGAGACGACATGGTGCAGGTATTTTTAATTCAAAGATAGTAAACATTTAATTGGATGTTTGGACTCTTCGTCTAGTTTTTCCTGATGAACTTGTCAGCAAGTTGTCAGATGTATTGGATTTCAGATCTTGTGTCGGTCTGTGTTGGGCAGGGCAGCTAACAAGTGCTATTGTTTTTGCTTCTGTTTTATTTGGTGCACTCTTTCACCAAACTCACACCCCAATGACATGCAGAGTTCTTTGGATATATTTGCTTCCAGACTTCAATTAAGGAGCATTTTAGATCTCAGCGCCCCGTTTCCACGCAGCATCGGCAGAGTTAATAAAAGCTAAGCTGAAAGAAGAGCAGAGATGGCGCCAAACTCAGAGCATGTATTTGTGCTTTGAACTTCAAATGCAATTACTAAAATCCAAATAAAACACCTGACATTATAATCTCTGCTCATACAAACCAGACTGAGGCTGGGGGAAATGTGGTTCTAAGAGTGAGATAATAATGAAAAAAAAAGCTACATATACTACCAATAATGTTATTGTTATCAAATGTCACTGTATGCAACATACATGTTAATAATAACTGAAGCTATAAACATTAGCCAATTATGTATGTGCCATGCATTCAGGCTCAATGTCCCTGTAATACATTTGGTGACACTTGTTCATCAACAGAACATAAAAAAGTTTTAGAAGGTGATGAGATCATTACTAAGTCGTTTCAATGGAAAAACATCAGAGGTCAGCCAAAATAAAACATTTTTCTATATTTTATATATTGTCTGGTGGACGGACTATGGTCTATGAAGCAGAGAGAAATTAACACTTTTAAATATTCAGTTTATTTATTGCCAGTTATAGCCTCATCACAACACTCATCAGTATAAATATACACAGTCCAGTCACATTAATGTGACCATCTGTCAAAAGCCAGAATAACCACCTTTCGCAGAGCGAACTGCTACGAGACGTGCAGGAAGAGAGTCACTTAGGTCCCTGAAGGTCTTCTCTGGGATGTTGAGCCATGCCGACTCTAATGCCGTGGCCAGCTGCGCTAGATTACGCGGTTGAGGATCCATGGCGCGAACAACTCGATCGAGATGGTCCCACAGATGCTCGATTGGGTTTAAGTCAGGTGAGTTTGCTGGCCAGGGGAGGACGGTAAACTCATCCTGGTGCTCTTCGAACCACGCACGTACACTGGCAGCTGTATGGCACCTCGCATTGTCCTGCTGGAAGATGCCATCATCCTGAGGAAAAACAATGCGCATGTAGGGGTGGACATGGTCCGCAAGGACAGATGCGTACTTGTATTGATCCATCGTGCCTTCCACAATAATCAGTGAACCCAGAGAATGCCAGGAAAACATTCCCCAGACCATAATGCTCCCGCCTCCAGCTTGGACCGTTCCTGCAATGGTTGCAGGGTGGTTCCTTTCAGAGGTTTCACGCCTTATACGCCAATGTCCATCTGTCCGATGGAGCATAAAACGCGATTCATCTGAAAACGCTACCTGTCGCCACTCAGTGGACGTCCAGCTGCTGTACTGGCGTGCAAATTCTAGCCTTCGTCGTCGATGAACACCAGTCAGCATAGGTGCACGAACCAGGCGTCCGCTTCGGAGGCCCAGACGCAGCAATGTTCGCTGAATAGTGGTTTGGGAGACACTTGTGGTAGCCCCTTGGTTCATTTTAGTGGTCAGTTGCTCAACGGTAGCCCGTCTATGTGCCCGAACGCATCTCCGCAACCGTCGTTCGCCTCTGTCATCTATGGCCCGTGGTGCACCACATTTGCCACGTCGTTGATTTTGGACAGTCCCATTTTGCCATGCACGGTACACTTTTACCACGGCGGCACGCGAACAGTTCACAAACTCAGCCGTTTCGGAAATGCTTCCACCCTTGGCCCGAAAGCCAATGATCATGCCCTTTTGGACGTCGGATAAATCGCTTCGTTTCTGCATTACGCCAACGATTGAAATGTTTTCCGAAGCCCACACACACCCTTTATATACGCTCAACTGCACTGTGCTGCCACCTGCCTTCTGTGATTGGTTATTTAACTCTGAAGTGGAAAGTACGTGGTGGTCACATTAATGTGACTGGACTGTGTATATTCTATGCTTTCTTAATAACTTGCAGCCCTGATTATGAGCCTGACAATGTAAAACATTTAAACTGGTAAACCACTTTTAGACATTTACCTAAAATTACAAAGACACAGCCAGCTCTTGCCATTCAAATTTCTACAGTCCTGATCAGTGAGAGGCTGGGCATGAAGGGATTGTTAGGTTTGCAAACTTCTGCAGCTGATGAACAGTTCTTCATTATTAAAACCACCAAGCACATTTTCTATGTATGCTGCAATCAGAGCATTGATTGCAGGACAATGGATGTGTTTGACAGAGACATAATCAGACACTTCCCTATTTTGACTTCAAAGGAAAATCAGCAGCATTCACAAATGAGGTAAAAATCACACAGTTCTCCATTCTGTAATGAGGTCAAAGAGGTTGGTACAACTGTGTGTATCAGTGAGCACATCAGGTCCACTAACTCAGAGTCTGAAGTGTAAGGTCAAGTTGTTTCTGGAAGATTGTTAAAATGGCTGGTTAAAAATAATTTAAAAAAATTAGAAATAATTAACAGTTAAATAGAAGTTTTGTGAGCCTTATATTTTTTAATTCTTTAATCAAGCTCTGAGTCATTTAATTTTGCTGTAGCAACAAGTGTAACAAACATTTCTGAGCTCTGATAAGGTGAAAAATCCCTCCATGAGGTTTATTAATGCTGTGGTAGACTGTGGTGGGTCTTCTTTGAGGTTTTGAAATCCATTTAGAGGATGTTAAAGTTGCAGTGAGGACAGGAGCTGAAATTGGCCTTGTTAAAGTGGCAGCATAACATTTATGCTGTTATAATACCATGAGCTTGAAATGACAGCTTAAAAAATCTGACATTGGAAACACGGCAGGGTAAAAACTGCCAGCAGGTAGACGACACGTTGATTTCTGAAGATCGAAACACTTTGTTATCCAATAACTAACATAAGAAGACTGTGTATCACAAGAGAAACCCTGTGACTGCACAGTTGGTACAACTGTATTGTAAATGGAAAATTGCTTGAAGACGCTACATGCAGATGGATGTTAATCAGTGAACAATGATAACATTAAATATTCATTTCTGAAATATTCAAATTGGCTTTGAATCAAGGAGCACTTGGCAGCTCCAATCAACCCTGTGTCTGTAACGTCTTGAAATTAGCCAGCAGTAATTATCGACTAAAAGCTGTAATTTGTTTTGCAACAATGCCAGAGTTGTGTGCATACAAAATCGAGCAGCCCACTAGAGACAATTTCATTCATAACTTCTCTTTAGTTAGATTTTGTTGCTGCCATGGCAGAGGAGAGGACTCCCCATAGACTATTCTGTCACTGCCTACAAGTATTTCTTCCGACCAGCCTCAAAATACAGCAACAGCTTGTAGGTAATTGATCAGGCAAGTGAACTGTAAAATATTCATTTTCTACTTCAACAGCCAGATAAATCTCTGGGGAGGGTTTGTAGATGACACTGGTGGAAATATTGCTTATGCACCACAAAGTAGGAGCTGCAGCAGCTTGATGGTGAAGGGAAGATAAGCGGGGAAGCATCACCAAGTTTGGGTGTAGCTGCCAGAGATGGCCAGTCAAGCAATTCCCTGCTTGGCTTTAGCCCAAGAAGTCAAATCCCCTCTACATCCCTGGATTTCATGCTGCAGGGCAGCAGGTTGCCTAGACTGCAACCTCCATGGCTTGTGGGCTAAAAATCTGATTCCTGCCTCCACCTGCCTGACCTGTTTTTGTGTTTTGTTGCATCAACCGCTATCACAGATGGGACAACGTCCCCTCAGTTCACAGTCTGTATGTGATTGACATTTAAGCATAGAGAAACATTGCAATCATAAGGGCTTTCCTTTTGTATTTTCAGGGGAATTTATCAAGAAGGCACAGTGGACAGGCAAGACAGAAAAAGATTTAACCGTGAATAAATTATATATAATTCACTTCTTTTTCACTATCTAATTGAAAATTAGAAAATTTAAATAATTTTCTTATGGTCCATCATGTTAATGGCAATATTTTTGTCAGATATTTTACTCCAGCTTTTGGAGTTTTCATTAATATTCATTATCAGGTTATGGATATGTGTGTGACATTTTTAATAGAGAAAACAAATCAGATGATTTTAAACAGTTTACTAATTGTTGGAGTATGTTTTTGAGTCATTAATTATAGAATTTGTTTGCAGAAAATTTTGTTTTTAGTGAATAGAAAGGGAAAACAATAAAATTAAATCCATATGTATTGCTATGAGATTTTTCTGGCTAGAAATCTAAAACAAATCTTACATTTAAAGTGAAACTCACCCACAAATCAACCTTTTTGCTGATAAACTGTTATGTAGAGTTCTAGCTTTATGTTTGTGCAAAATTTGTGCTATTTTTTAGTTTGGTATTATTTTACCTGAAACCATTTCACTTAGTCAAGCAGTTCTTGAATTTTCATGTTTGTTGCAGAGGTCTGGTTCAACTTTGTCCCTTCATGTATTAAAGCTCTCTCCCTCCCCACTTCTTTTCCAAGCCTGTTCTGGTTATTTCTCCCAGTGAAACCTACTGGAATGCCTCATGGATCAGAATCGGAATCAGAACGCTTTTATTGTTATTGTACTAAAGCAGAACAAAATTTCATTTCAGTACAGTGCATCCAATAAACAGACAAATAAAACAAGGACGTTGAGTTTCCTGGGGCTGTTGCCATTTAAGACGCCTCTCTTTAATTTATCATAATACAATACTTGCAAAACCTAAAGATTTAAATAACAGGTTTATTCGATTTTAGTAAAGCATCTTGAAATGTTCTGTAAATAAACTGAACAAAATTCAATTTATCTTATTATTTCTAGCAATATTGTATTTCATTCTCAATTTGCATGTTCAATTTATTCCTGATGGGGTCAGGAAAAGTTGGAATCATCACAACCAGTATTATTGTTGCAATTTTGTATTGTTGCAGTATTTCAAATACTATTGGAGCCATATTTCTGTGTAATATTATGCAGCCTAAGTTGAATCACTATGATTACTCTCTTGATATGTATTCTTCTGCAATACTAAGATACATTTAGATTTTACTACTTACAATGTAAATGTTTAATGTTTTTTGTTCAGTGAACACTGCAAATCAATAATAGTGGCACTTCAAAATTAAGGAAACACTGATCTTCAGAGATGCTAACTGCTAATTGAAAGAAAATATTGTTTTTGTAGAGTCAAGGGAGTTTCAGGCAGCCTGGTTTTACAGCAAAACATTAGATTTTGATAGGGGAGGCTTGTGAGAGAGGATTTTTGTTGATCAACAGGCAGCTGTGAGTGGGAGGGCAAAGCATGTCAAAATGACACAAGTAGATACCAAGAGGTTTTTATATCTAAAACGGGTAATAAAAAACTGGATAAACCAATGAGTGGTTCAGAGTGGCCTTAAATGTGCTCATGCATGCTTTTATTTCTGTATGATGTGCTTTGACTAACACTTCATAGTTTGTTAAAATACGACAAAATGACCAACTCACAGAAGTCGAAGAGAGCAATATGTTTGTAATTTAGTAGTTAGGAATCAAAGCAATGTGTGAAATGATTAATATTTAATAAGATTGAATTTTTATGGCACAGTTAATTGAATACCTTATCTTTATTATGCAGATGCTTCATAAATATGAAATATTAGTCATTACAGATAGCTCCCTCTTGAAAACCTCACTTAGAAATATAATTGAGCTCAGCAAAAATAAACCCAGGATTTTTCTGATTTTGGCCTTTTCTTTGCAAAGCTTTATCTGTGGTGAATGTACATCACTAAAATAATAAACAGCTTTGCGTACTTGCAGAAAATACTAATTCAACCAACCCGACCTATTAAACAGAAACTTTTTTACTCAATGTTTTGTAATGTTTGTGTCACAGACACTAGACACATACCCACAATCCTTCACTCACACACAAAATGATTGTCAAAGATCAATATAAGCTCTTAGAAAGAGTTGATTAATCATGGGATTACATCTAAGCCCAAACGTTGAATATTACTTTATAAAATGTAATCTTGTCATTGTTTACTGCCCCATGGTCGGAGCAGGAACAGTGGATTTGAGAGGCCCAGCAGGAATCCTCTGCACTGGATTACACAAAGTCACAAACAGTATTAAAGCCAAGGGACTGAATGGTTCTCACTCATGGCAGGACATGCTTCAGTCTGTATTGCTTCCTCAGAGGTTTTTGTTCTGCAGAGCTATGTATTATTTAGCATCAGTCAAACAATACCGTGGGTATGTACTGTATTATTTGACAGATACTATGCCGTATTATTTGGACTAACAGTTCACCGAGATCACATAATGAGTTTTGACAAACTATATTAACACAAACACTTTTGAAAGTTAAAATAATATTTAATATTTACGTCTGCAATAACTGCAGGTCTGTAGGATTTGGTCTTTTGGTTTCTAATTTCATCATGTTGTGTTACTTCCTATGCTTGGGTTTTCATTTGTGATAAATGACAGACTGTGTTTGGTGTTTCTCAGTCAAATTTTCTAAACACGTTTCAGAAACTTAAGAGTTTCTGAACCGAGCATGAAATCCTGTTGCTGTTTTTCATATTCATAACGTATACGAACCAATGTTTGTTTAAGATATGAAATAAGAAGTTGATAAGCAAAACCTTTAAATGAACTCTTCCTGTCTCAGTACGGCTGTGGTGTATTCAGGAATGTTTACCACAGTCAACAGTCTTATAATGATATGCTATGTTTGACAATATTAATAATTATCACAAAATTGCACTGATTGTAAAAAAAAAAAAATCATTCAGCACAATTTCTTGTTTGCCATGTTGGACAAGTTTTAATTACCCAAAAGCATAAAGGAAGCAGGTGGGTTAAAACGGGAGCCTGGAGCAGATGAGAATACAGAAGAACAGGATGATATGACTGACTGAAGAAAGGCAGAATAATATATAGTGTGTAGGTATGAGAAGCTGCTTGAACCAACAGGAAAGTTGAGGTAACTGAAGTAAACTAGTGAGGAAAAATGACTGACAAGTGCACACACAAGGGGAAGACAAGGAACCCAAATACAAACCCCAAAAGAAGGACAACTCAAAGAAGACTCACCAGAATGCAAAATACAAAATTAGGATGGAATTAGAATTTGTCACATAATTTCAATCTGTCTATATAATCAGATTGTATGGGATTGATTTGAAAATTCCATATAACTGAATTCACTGTAAAGTATCTTGAGAAAATATTTGTTGTGAATGAGCACAATAAAAATAATAAAAATAAACTGACCTCACCTCCTTCTATATGTATGCTGTAATGTCAGCATGGAGGGTCTGAGCCAGGTATTTAATATAAGTGGGCCAAGAGTTATATTAAACACTGAAATGACTGACTGACACGAAAGGCAGATGCATAATGAATTTTTTTGCATGATGAATGTCATTCCATATATTTTTATTTTGCTTTATTTGATGAGGGACATCATTCAAAGTCACTGGTTTTAGAGATTGTTGGTACATGTCCGTGCAGACATATTTTTGTATCAAAAATATTTTTGTAATTTCTTTTTTGCTTTTTTGTCCACTTTGTGATAAATGTAAGTTGTATTTTCCCTTCCTATGACAGTAGACTGGATTTTCCCTATTTTCTTCCTGGCCAATAGGGAAAATCCAGTCTACTGTCATAGGAAGGGAAAATACAACTTACATTTATTGCAAAGTGGACAAAAAAGCAAAAAAGTAATTACATATATATATATTCCCTATTTTCTTCCTGGCCATATGGCGTAGTCCAAGTCCTATTGGCTAAATGGGCTAAAGATCCCTTTGGGTTATTTTTGCAAAACAGAAGAGTTGCATTAACCTAAAATTGAATCCTAAAGGCAAGTTAGCAACAAGAATTTGTAGGTGTGACAAAGGGCTACAGATAAAGTGTTGAATTTTATTTCCTATAATTTTGCAGTGGCAGGTTTTGTTGTTTTGGTAGAGGGCGGCTCAATGATTAACCTCCTCTGTGGGGGAATTTCTATTACAAGCTGAATTCTGTGATGCAAAGTGTGGTGCGAGATGTTACAGGCCATCAAGCAGAACGCCGGAGCTGTCTGCATTTTAAACCAAACTTCCAATTTTCTCCTCTTATCTTTCTTCATTCTCACTGAAGCTAGAAATTGAGTAAGGCACACTTATGTGGAGAGGAAGGGAAAGGAATAAAGGATAAGACATATTTCAGTAGTTTAACAAGTTATTTATTCAGTTTACATTACCTGTGTGTTCATCTGAGCAGACTGTAGAGGTCTTTTGTTTTTTCATAAAGCGTATAATGAAAGGTCTGGACATGCATAGAGATTTTTATTTGCACTTTGTAGTTTAAGGAAGATTATTTAGGCCAACAAAATATGTCAAACACTTCAAAAACACATTTGGATAATCAAAATAGCAAACCAGTTGCTAGGTTTGTCAATATCAAATACAAGTTCTAAATTCAGTTCAGCCAGGTTGAAATAAATTAATCTCGCATTGTAGCTGAGCTGACAAAAGTATGTCTTTTAGGCACCTTTAAAGTGTGTTTAATGCAATATGTAGGCATACTTTTTAAGGATCTAAAAAGTATGAATTTGTAAGTGCCTTAATAATCTTTTACTATTTATTAAAATTGCATACAATAAAAAAAATAATAATCATGATGTAATTTTTAAGAAAGTACCCAATCCATTTTTAGATGTGTGATGTAAAACCTTATAATCAACACCATACTCCAGACCAGATGGTGGCGGTATTGCACACTTTTATTTATTTAAAAAACACCACAAAGAGAAAAAGGGACGATAAGGAGCGCTGTTCAAATTCGCCATTTTTACTCGCATAATATTGCCTTCAAAGTAGAGAGGGCCTTGACAATAGTTACTAATTCTGGTAACTTCACGCTGGTGACGTCTTAGTCTGAGTTAGATGACAACACAATGGGACAACAACAGATGGAAATGAAACGTGTGTCACAAAAGGAGCCCGGAGGAATGAAGACTGCTAATGTGTTTCTAGCTGGTGGTGCGTTTGCTTATTAATTATTTTCATTTAATTATAAACAGTGCAGTAAAAATATATAACTTAAGTTGGTTTCATACATAAATAATTATTTTATCAATTTTATTGTGACTTGTATGATTATTACAATAGGAATCATTCAGCTTCATGTTATAACTGCATACAGGCTGTTTGTTGCGATTTATACTTTAATTCATAAACTTAACCCGGTTTTAATTAAGCTTGATAAGACGGAGAGACTTTGATATTGTGAGGTTGTTGGTCTAACTCGTTCATATATGTTTTTATCTTCAACATATGTTTGCAGTCTAACTAAGCAAATGAAGATGAAAGAAGAAGCCAGAGAAATCAGGTGTTAGGAAACTAAAGACGTTTCTGTCTCAGAAGAGGCTCTGACTCCACCAGATCACCAACCACCTCTGAAGATGAACCTTCACATTGTCTTCATGATGTAAGTTTGTTTTTGGTTTTTTCAATAAGGAGCTAGCTACATTTTCAACAACAAAAACTGGTTGTGTTACCAACACCAATATAAACATGATTTGATTCAAAGATAACTGGAAAAAATTTCCCCCTTGTTAATCTAACATTTATCTTTCATACATTTTATTTGTTGTTGGCTTTCAGGTCCCTGTGATGGACTGGTGACCTGTCCCGGGTGAACCCTGCCTCGCATCTGATGACTGCTGGAGATGGGCACCATTAGCCCCCCTCACCACCCTGCAAGGATCAGTGTGTTCAGATTATGGATGGAAAGATTTTAAGGTAGTTTGACTCCTAAAGTCCACACTCAAAACAGCTTCATAGTTAATGCCAACATCAACATTGCTGATTAATTGTTCTACTTCTAACATAAGCAGGCAAAGAAGACACCCAGAAATGTTTTTCCACCCCAGCCATTCGGTCCCAATCATCATCAGTTCTGGCATATATATCATGTTCTCACATACACAGCAAGTACAAAATGACTTAAAATTGTATAATTTTTTTATTTGCCATTTTTCTATCTTCTTTAAAATACAAATGCTTTCTCTGTTTAACTGCTCTATTATTCTTTTTTGTATGTTTCTGTAAGGTGCAGTAATGCAGTGAACGGGAATGTTCTGTCGTTGATCCTCACTTTCATGTTTAATTGTCACACTTACCATACCATACCATACAATACCATACCAACTTTATTTATAAAGCACTTTAAAAACAATCACAGCTGATACAAAGTGCTGTAAATTAAAACATGGCATAACAATGTAAATTAAAAAAATAAAAACTCAGTTAAAAACAAAACATACAATTTAAAATGTAAAACTAGATCCCGCTGGTGTTAAAAGTCATGTAAAATAAGTGGGTTTTAAGATGAGTTTTAAAAGTGGACAGTGAAGGGGCCTCTCTGACCTGCAAAGGCAAGTCGTTCCATAACTTAGGTCTGCTTCCGAGTCAGGACCTGCCTAGGAGACAGGACCTGCTTCCGAGTCTGGGCCTGTTTCTGAGTCAGGACCTGCCTCCGAGGCTGGACCTGCTACAGAGTCAGGAGAGACCCCTGAGACAGGACCTGCTTCCGAGTCAGGACAGTGCAATGTGTAACAGGTGGTGACTGAGGGTGGGGACCTTGGCAGTCTGATCCTTCGCTACAAAGTTGGCTCTCGGTATGTCACCTCTCTGGTGGAGAAGTGTGAGTTTGAGAGGTTCCAGCTAGAAATATTCAGTCTCACTTCAATGCAAACCAAAATGTCCTAGTTAGAGTGGCTACACACTCTAAAATTGAAATGGTTTACCTTACTTAAAAAAAGTAAGTTTAAGATTAGCCAGTAAGAAAACCAATTTTTAGCCTCTTAAATCAAGAAGCACAACTAACCAAAAAAGATTCAGTTTATGTAACTTAAACCAACCAATTTTCTTCATTTAGTCCTCAACCTTCCTTTTTCTCACTTCTTTTATAAATGTTTCATTGGCTCTGGAGGCCTTCATTTGAGAGGCATACAGGAAAGTGGGAAAGTGAGAGACGAAAGAGAAGAGGTGAAGGCCATCAGGCTGGGACTCAAACCTGTGACAGCCATGTCAACAACTAAGGCCTCCATATATGGGTTGTGTTTTACCTCTGTACCACTGCAGCACCACTCAACACTTCACAGCTTGAGTCTTGCAGAAAAAAACGCAATTGATTGCAATAATGGCCCCCACAAACAAAACAAAACATTAAGTTAGTTGACTGCAGCCTACCTTAAAATAAAATGATGGAGACTTCTGATGTTCTGCTTTGTGAATCCTCTCCTGTTTATAGAAATGAACAGGAGTCTCATCCGCATCGTCAAGTGGAGTGAAATGGAAAGACTTTTCAACCATAAATTCCAAGTAACTTACTAAAAGTGAGTATTGATAGCAATTTGGAAAAACTGATTGAAGTCATCTCAGTATTTTCAGTTATCCTGAGTTATCTTTAGAGTTATGATGCTGTAGGCTGAGTCTGCTAGAGCAGTGGTCCCCAACCTTTTTATTACCGCGGACCGGTCAAGACTCGGAAATTTCCGCTGCGGACCGGAGGGAGGGGGTGATGGGAGATCTTTCTAACGTGATCCGAGAGTTTTCAAAGGCATCTGATCTGTTTCTTACTCATTTTGCTGCTTGTGGCTCGGTGTTAGCGTGCAAGTAACCGAGAGCATAAAAGATCCTTCAGACTTAAATAACACATAAAGCGGGAATATTTAATTATTTATTGCGCGGGCCGGTACCAATTGGTCCACGGACCGGTGCCGGTCCGTCCCCGGACCGGGGGTTGGGGACCACTGCGCTACAGGACATACTGACTGCTTTTTATTACTTTGCTACATTCTCCTGCAACTTACATTAATTGCATTCTTAAAGCTTTCAACTCTTGGTGTTTTTTTAATCATCTGGTCAGGCATTCTGTTTAGCAGTGGGATTATCTGACTCAATGAATTCCATTTAACAAAGTCATTTGCATACTGTATGAGAAAAGCACTACTTTAAGTATTTTGCAAAATACTTGATACGCTCTTGAATAACACTGAGTGTTTTGTGATGGAACAGAAACGTTACACTGCACTGAAATGTTCACAGAGCCCTGGATGAATGAGCTTGTCCTCTAGTCCCTTTAGCCAGGGAAATTAGCAGATGTGTTCAGCATTGTTCTACAAAATGCTTTCACATTCCTGTCTTTCAAGCGCTGGAAGGGAAGCTGAGCACTGAAAGACCACTTTGCAACGAGAATAGCTTGAGTGACGAAAAAGGAATTAAAAATGGCTGGTTTTAATGGCCTCAAGAAAATTGCAAGCCACATGAGACCTTCTTTTGGTTCTACTTCCCTGGAGCTTTGACTGACAGCTACTGTGCTGGAATAGTGTCTTCTCTGTGCTAGTGGAGACTGCTTTAGCCCTATTTTTCATCTAGACAGTTTCAAAAAGTCAGCTCTTTGAGCATTACAAATGTATATAAACCTTGTAAAGCCTAATGTGATAAGTCCATGCATGAACAGATTTATTGGAGGTATAAATTACAAAAAAACAGCAATGCTACATTTGCACAGTGGAAAATTGTGTTTGACTTTGACAGTGAAGTAATTAATGAGTGGGGCTAAATCATAATTTGAAACAAACTATGGATGAACAACTCTGAAAATTGTTCAGTTTATTTGTTTATTTGTTAAAATCCCCACTAGATGCAATAGAACTGCAGCTTTTCTTAGGTAATAGTTTGTAATTCCCTATAAGTTAAAGCTGATGTGATGTGTATATGGTTTAATCATCTGCATACAAATGTTACTATGCCAGCTTTATATAATACATACAATGAATCATTAGGAAATTTAGTATAATAAGGGACCAGGACAACCCCCTGGGGCATTCCACTTGCTGAGTGGCAGTTACTCGCTTAGTAACTGCCATCAAAGAACACAGTTGGTGACCCATGTTCTGCCAAATTGTACTTTTTAAAATATTATAAATTATACAAAAAAGTTAAAACATCCATCCATTTTCTATACTTGTTTATCTTTTCAGGGCTGCAGGGGGGCTGATAACAACAGACACTGGACAGTCAATCCATCGCAGGGGATCAGAAACACACAGGACAGAAAAACAGGCTCACAGTCACACTCACACCTATGTTCAATTTAGAGAGACCAATTAACCAAACTGTGGCCATATATATATATATTTTTTAAATTACAAAACAGCCAAAACAATGTAGTAACATTTTTGCGCAAGTTGTACTTGATTATGATGTAGCATATTATTCTAGCAGCATAAAAAGTGAATACATTTATAATTATTTACTTTGTTTTAACATTCCACATAAATCTTAAATTATAGATAATAATATTGTACTAAAGAAAAATAAAATATTTTTGTACAGTTTTGGTCAGTTGCATTCCAGAAAAAGAAGCGTCCAAATATAACATTTCTACCAAGCACCCTGTGTTCAGGTTACTGTGAACCTGACAGCAATTCTTTTTTTTTTTTTTTTTCTTTTAACCTTTGTCTATAAAAGTCACGATGGGTCCTTCAGGATCAGACAATGGCCTAAAGTTTTTGCTTTTCATTAGACAGCCTGAATTCCCAGATCAAGCTTCTGCACCAATTATGCTCTAAGCAAACCAGAAAAATCCTTTAAATGCTTCTTGATTAAGCAAAATTACACAGTAGCATAATTGCATTAATCAGTGAATCAAATTGAAAATGCATCCACTATTTCTGAAATTACCTGGCAAACATCAGAAAGAAAAAAAGAAAGCAAGAAAGAAAGAAACAAAGAAAGAAAGAAAGAAATAAGAAAAGAAAGAGAAAGAATGAATGAAAGGTTTTTGATTTTTAACAACACATTTATTTTTCAATAAAAATACATTTTAGCATTGTTTACTTTAACATTCACAGAAACATTGAGTTAAAAACTAGCTTTCTATCAACTACAGAGCACACAACATTATTAAAGCAACACAATGATAAAAAATCTGTTAAGTTATTCATTATTCATCATTGCAAAAAAACATAAATTCTGCTTCTACTGTTTTTTACCATTCAAATAAACATCTTGTCAACTTTTTCCCCCAAACCACCATTTAATTTATTTTTCCTGCTAATATAAATTGAAATTTTTTTCTGTCCAATAAGAAATTTTACAAATTCCACTTACTAGCTTCCTGCACCAAATATAAAAGCTACTTAAAACCAACAGACACCACATTTTTAAAAAACATCTTCCAACAAAAAAACAATGGTAAAAGTCGTTTACACTCAAGAAACATTTGAAAAGTAGTTTCTATTTCTTCACAAAAAGGACATAATTCATTTATATCTTTTCTAAATTTAGACACAAAACTGTTAACACTGACAGCACCATGCAAAATCCTCCACTGAAAGTCGCCTGCCCTCTTACTCAAGGGGGGCTGATAAAAAACCCTCCATATAGGTTTCAGATTTTCTCAGACTTTAACTGACAGTCTTAGTTCTTCCACTTAATTGTTTCTTATTCAACCCTTGAACAACCAATTTATACAAATTTTTTTAATTCAGCATACAAAAGTCAGCATTTTTTGAGTGATCAAAAGAGGGCCTGTCATTTCTGAGAAATCAATATTTAGTCCCATTTCTGGAAATGGATGTGTAGAATCAGGAAGTTCTTCTCCATTAAAAAAGTCCACCAGCATCTGTTTTTCATCCAAAGTCAATTTTTCAAGCCAGAAGTCCAAAATAGTCCTCATGACTCAAATTGATTTTAACCCAAGCAAAGAAGCTGTTGCCTCTGTGTTTTGAAGTCCTGGCCCAGCCGTCTACAGAACGAGTCTTAATTTTAGAACTTTCTTCTCAAGCAGTTTTCTTGACAATCAAACTCCATTTTCCAAACCCAAACGTCCTCGAAAAATAAAGGTTCTTCTAGAAGCCAAAACAAAGACACAGCTGGTTCCACTCTTTTCCACTTAAAAATTGTCCATGCTCTAAACAAACTTTTATAAAACATTGGCATTCCATACAGACATAAAAGTTTACAATTTAACAAAAACAAAGAAACATCTAAACCAAAACTCCCTACTCTTCTCAAAACAATACTTATTGGTTTCCAAAAACATCTTCCTCCCTCCCCATTAGATATTTCTGAATAAACTGTAACCTGAACGCAGCAGTTCTGCTCTCTAGATTAGCGGTTCTCAACGTGGGCGGTACCGCCCCCCAGGGGCGTTCAGAGGACGGCAGGGGAGCTGGGGACATTTTATAAAAGGGGGGCGCTGGGATGCTTTAGGGGGGCGTTTGGTCGAAGGTAAACTTTACACCTTAAATGCACAACAGTTTAGACTTTGAGCAACTTGGTAAAACTGTATTGTGTCACATTAAATCATGTTTGGCTGCAACTGTATCGATGGCAGCTCTTCTTCTATTCAGTGTTTGTAGCTTCTTGGCGCAGCTCCTCTCCTGCTACTGGTAGCTAAAATCACGATCCCCTCACTGTGTTTCCCTCTGAAAAATGAACCCATTTAAATAAAGAAATCCCTCCATGGTGACACCACGATAGAGAGAGTTTATTTTATAGCGTTAACACCGGAGCTGTAAGTGATCCAGTATGAAACGGGGTGATAGAACAACACAGCACTTTTACATTTCAATTATCAGAATGCAGAAATGCCTTTTCCCCATCGATACGCTTCCCGACCGCCCTGCACCATATGCGGTAAAAAAAAAAAAAAAAAGACGCACACATTGCGCAAAACAGAGCGACGAACTAGATGTGAATTAGGCTATTTATTTCTTCAATATTATTTTTCATGTCAGTGTTAATGTCATGAGGCTGATGATTCTATGACACTTTCAATTTGACTCATTAGGATTTGATTAAGAACCAGATTTGTTCTTTGTAATTTCTGTCCAGTAAAACTATTAATCTATAAATCAATAGACAGGTCTATATAAAGATATAATCAATGTTTCTGTCTCATATTTGTATTGCATTAAAAGCATCTGTAAATTTTGTTTTTCCACTGAATGCTCTGGTTTGCACAATAAATGCCATGTGGGTGAAATTTTATGGATGATTCTCTGATGTCCCATTTGTCCTGAAGGCAGCAAAGAGCTGCACCACCAGAAACTAACAAACACTGAAGAGAAGAAGAGCTAAGATTAATGTAGTAACTATCCATGATTTAATGTTGCAGAGCTCAATCGTTTGCAAATAGATCAAAGTTTAAACTGGCATGTTGTTCATCTTTTATCTGGTCGTTTTGTGGAATATTTAACAACTAAAAAATAAGAATATTTTTTTCCACTCTGATTGGCTGCTGTTAGGCCTACCAATTTTAAATTGAATGTTCATTGCATTTTTTGTAGGCAACTGTGAAAATAATTTCTATTCCCATGACTTTTTTGTTCTCTGGGAAATTATTTTTGATGATAAATACAGAAATAAGCATACAAATCAAAACATCTACAATGGTGATAGTAATTTCAATGTTAAAATAATGGTCAGTGCAAAGTATCCTACAAATTCTTTGGTGGGGGCGTTGAGGGACCTGGATAAGGGCTAGGGGGTGCTGGGCCAAAAAAGGTTGAGAAACACTGCTCTAGATGAACCAACCCCTGCCCACCTTCCTCTTTAGGTAAGAAAAGCACAGCCTGGGATACCCAATGTCCATCCATCCATTTTCTTCCACTTATCTGGGATTGGGTCATGGGGGCAGCAGTTTCAGAAGGGAGGCCCAGACTTCCCTCTCCCCAGGCACTTGTTCCAGCTCCTCCGGGGAAACCCCAAGGCGTTTCCAGGCCAGCCGAGAGACATAGTCCCTCCAGCATGTCCTGTTTGTCATCCCTAAAACACTCTAGAATACATTATTGAATTCTGGTAAGTAATCCACCAGGTGGTTCCAAACATGCTAACTTGTGCCACAATAAAGAAGCAATTAAATTATTTATAATGAGCATCCTACCTCTGTAAGACATCTGCGGTAACAACCATCTCCACTTCTCTAACCTTCCCTCCACTTTCTCCATCACTCCCTCCCAGTTCTTTTTTTTTGTGTCCTCATCTCCCAAATATACACTAAGATATTTCAAACCCCCTCTTTTCCATTTTAAACCACATGGAAGTTGAGGAAGCTCAATAAGTCAGCTTCCTATTTCCACAGCCTTACTCTTAGCCCAGTTAACCCAAGCAGCTGATAATTCAAAAAATAAGTCAACAATTCTACCTAAATTATTCACTTCATCCCGATTTTTAATAAAAATAATGACATCATCAGCATAAGCTGATAAAGTAAAAGACATATTACAACCTGGTAAAACCAGTCTGAATATCTGACCTAATTTTCTTTAACAGTGGTTCAATATAAAGAGAAAATAACATTCCAAACAAAGAACCTTGTCTAACACCTCTTGTAACTTTATAAGGTTTACACAAGCAGCCATTAATTTTCAATACACTTTCAATGTTTTCATAAAGAACCGTAATCTTGGCAATAAATTCAGAGCCGAGACCAAACCAACACCTTCCACAGGTAAAGGTGCTCAACTCTGTCAAAAGCCTTTTCCTGGTCCAAAGAAACCAAACCAGAATTACACCGCAATGATCTGGAGATGTCCAAAATATCTCTATTAAGGGAAATATTATCAAACATCGATCTGCCAGGGACACAGTAAGTTTGTGTTTGATGAACAACCTCCATCACTTTATTCAGTCTGTTTGCCAGCACCTTTGACAACAGTTTATAATCCGTACACAACAGAGAAAAAGGTCACCAGTTTTTAATCTTCTGGAGATCATCTTTCTTTGGTAGCAAAGTGAGAACTGGTCTCCTGCAGCTCTGAGGTAGAAATCCTTCAGCATAACTCTCCTCAAAAACCTCCAAGAAGTCAATGCAGAGGTCAGACCAGAAAGCCCTGTAAAATTCACTGGGAAGTCCATCGATGCCAGGTGGTTTCCCTTCTTCCATGCAGTGCGGCATGAATCTCCTCCAAAGTCATAGGTTCTTGATGTATTCAGAGCTGTACAGATCTGCATGGAAATCGGCTACTCTCCACCTGATGTCATCGTCTGCAGTCAAAAGAACATCCGCAGTTTATTTCAAACCATGCATGAACTTTCACTGTTCTTGTTTTTTTCCAACGAGAAGAAAACCTTTGTCGGAGCATCCAGTAAAGCAACTTTCTGAAATCTACATCAAACCAGCCTGTGTTCTAGAGCCCAGCAAAACAGCCAAAGCAGCATTTTTTTCTCAAAACAACCTCGATCTCCTGTAGATTGTGCAGAAGCCTGCAACTCCACTATTTCAATCTCCAGATCGCTAATAGACTTGGTTAAACCAGATAAAACATGGACAGTGTACTATTGACATAATTCTTTCATTTAAACTTTCCCACAATCCCACCACTGCCCTAAAGATGTAAAATCCTCTTTTCTAGTTTTATGCACCCTCCAGAATGAAATGAATGCCTCCTTAAAATTGGTATCCAATAATAAAGCGGTGTTCAAATGCTAATAAGCAGACTTATGTTTGCTCTAGCACACATATTTCATTGACTTTTTTTGTACTTTTTTTCACTGTGAACTGTTTTTTCAGATGTTTGCCCTTCTGTTTCTCGTGTCGCTGCGCTCCCTGAATCTGTAGCCTCAGTTTTATTAGGCAATTTTTCACTTTCCTTGTCTCGAGTTTGCGCCCAATTATCAGGAGAGAGATTTTTCCCAGAACATGCTCGAACCAACTTGGCCAATGTGACCAACTTCCCTACAACCAAAGCACACCAAAGTGGCCAAGTTTACATAAATAACGTAATCAAATTTGTCCACTCGCACATTAAGAACTAAGTTAAGGTCTCCATTCCTTTTATTCAATATCATAAGGACCTGTCTTCTGTGCGAAATATCATGCCTTCTAGGGTTGCCACCCAACCCGTAAAATACGGAAACGTCCTGTATTTGGCTATCAAATGTTGCGTACGGGACGTGATTTGTTCCGTATTTCTACAAATGTCTGATAGACATGTCTATCACACACATATTAACACTAAGTGCAACAATGACCACAATAAAACACTGGAAATATTAAGGTTAACTAAATTCTCGTTTTAGGAGCTAAAGGACCCCAGAACGCTACGGATCATAGACATAATAAAAGGACACTACACAGCTGCGGTGAGCTGCTATCAACCCGAGTCTTTCTAAAATATCCACCGTCCTTAGAAGCAAAACCTCTCGTAAAGATACAGACGTGAGTGGGAAGATGCAAATCCCAGGCTGAATAATGTTAGTGAGGATGAATAAAGACAATTTAAAAAAATGTGTCCATCGTGGCGCAGTGCGATACCAGACATAATAGATCAGGAGAGGAACTGCAGACCCGTTAGGAACCTAAAGAACCAGAAATCAGCATCTCTTCATCCCTCAATCATCTCCTGAGACTGATATGGTGCAGAACATTTTGCTATGATTAAATTTCTTATTGTGCTTTTAGTCGACTATGTTGGTTTGATTATTTGCTTATTTAGGGTATAATAATATCAGCCAAAATAATACAAATGGCCATTTAAAGAACAAATCATACAAATAGATTAACAGTATATACATACATATTTCCTACTTTAAAAGATTTATTAATGCTTTCTGTATGTTTTATTTTGACATGTTATATTTTTATAATGTTATATTTTATGAATTCAGTGTTCAGTGGTCATTTAATGTATTACTAATGCATCACACAGACCTGCAGCCATGGGTGGTTCTAGATGAGGGCCAATGGGGTTCCAAAGAAATACTAAATGAATAAATAAATAAATGTCTTATGTTAATTGCAGTGGTGGATTCTTTTAACCTTCACAATTTTACTTTAACAATGAATTAAATATTATAGTGCTGCACATTTAGCTGCTGTATGGAGATAGAATCACACATTCCATCTGGCAGGGATCTGCAACCTGAATCTCTGGAGATGTGGCTCTTTGGCTCACTTAATATATCAAATTATGAAATATTGCTGTGCTTTTTTTTTGTTTAAAAAAACACTGACTACCTTAGCCCTCGGGGTAAATTTGTTCTAGAACCAGCCTCCAAACCTAACTCCTTTATTGTGTGAATTATTCTGGTAATATTATTTAAAATACCAGCATGTTCACATAACTTTTATAAGTTTGGCTGTCTGAGGATACATTTTTAATATTAAATCAGGTGTTATGATCAGTTATTCAGTAGCCTACTTGAGTAGCTAACCAAATACTTTTTACACTTGCTTAATTAAACATGTTTAATGCATGAACGATTGGTGCCTGATCGATTGCTCTATGGATCACTTTTTAAAAACAAAAAACACTGCCATAAAATAAAGTCCATCACTGCAGCGGATGTCCAACCATATAACAGTAGGGCAATGTTCCTTATTTTAATTTCTGAAAGTTGGCAATCCTAGCTTTAACTGCGGTGACTTGCATGGCATTTTCCTGATTGCGGAAAAATGTTTTCCATGCTGTGACAATTCTCTCACCAATAGTATGGTGCCCTGTTCATCACTGATGAGCAGGGCTATATTTGCAATCGTGACTTTTTTAGCTGGAGTACTCAATGGGGAAACGGACAAAAAAAGTATCATTCACAACAATGTCTTTTTCAATCACTTTTCAATCACGATTTTTCCAGATTTAATTCTGCAATCTACAACTTCTCCCACCGCCAAACTACATTCCTCCACTGTGATAGTGGGACTATCGGGTATGATCTTCAAACCATGTTGTCTCCTAAGTTTGGTCAAATCCATTTTCGCCATTTTGCGGCAAAAGGCAAAATGCCAGTGTTACGCACAAAAAAGCAACCAATTACACTTACTCTAACTCCACAACCACAATATCTAGTTAACAATACCCAGAAAAAACCCCAATAGAGATAGAAAAAACAAAGTAAGACTTTTTTTTTTATTAAAGTTTATTTGATAGGGACAGACACACATTTACATAGACAAACTGAATGAAACATCATCCCATGTTAGCATCATGGTGCAATAGCAACAGCTAATTGGCAGCACTTGTCCCTAGATGGGCTTTTTTTAAAAAATAACTCTAAAAATTGAAGTGAAATCATTTGAAATAACACAACATAATATATACAAACAGAGAAGTGTAAAAAATTAAAAACAAGTACAGGTCTGTTTTTGACATAACCAGAGTTTTGTTTGATTTTTGAACATACTAAAACTGGTTGCAGACTTTAAGCAAACAGGAAGTGAGTTCCAAGCTGAAGATCCTCTCACAGACAGTGCACTTTGAGCAAAAGTGGTTCTTCGAAAGGGGACCTTACAATTTCCCTCCAAAGCTGCTCTGGTAGATCTGCTATTGCCCTGCAGTCTCTGTATGTAATCGCTTAATGGTATTGGTGCTAGTCCATTTAAACACTTAAAAATCATTTTTAAAACGTTATAATTTAGGAAATTTGTAAATCCAAAATGCCAAATTTAGCCAAAATGTGACAATGATGGAATCTAATTGGCTTTTGATATAAAACCTTTAAGGCCCGATTATGAAGACTTGCTAGTGGTTTGAGAATAGTTTGATTAGTCTGAGACCAGACAGTAGCTCCATAAGTAAAATGTGAGAGGATCAGTGAGTTCAGAAACATCTCTCCACAGTGAAGTGTCAAACAATGTCTAATAATTAACAATAATAATAAACAGTTTATATCTGATCGAACAGTTTTGCAGATTTTATCGACATGGCTCTTAAAAGTTAACTGAGCATCCAGAATTATTCCTAAATATTTTTCTTGTGATACTTGTTCAATAGGGTCCCCATTGATCTGAATATTCAAAGACTGTAATGATGTTTTCTTAATTGAAAAGCAAATGCACTTTGTTTTGGTTGTATTGTGAGTTAAGCAAGAATCCTTTACCCATGTTGATAATCTCTGCAGACTGCTCTGAAGTTTTTCACTGACAACAGTACCGCTTTTGTCCGATGTATAAACAATGGCGTCATCAGCATACATTTGCAGATTGACTTCAGGACAAATGTCAGGAAGACTATTAACATACAAACTGAAAAGGACCGGACCTAAGATGGTTCCTTGCGAAATCCCTGTTACAATTTTGCAGAAGACAGATTTACTGTTATTAATGACAACACATTGTTCACAATCTTCCAAATATGATTTAAACCAAGACAATGACCGTTCTGAGAAATTAAATGAAAGCCTTGAAATTAGTAAATTGTGGTTCACGGTATCAAAGGCCTTTTTCAAATCAAGAAAAACTGCACCAGTAATTTGGTCCCTTGTCAAGTGATAGTTTAACCTTTTCAAGCAGCAAACTTACAGTGTCTCTGTGGAATGTTGACGCCTGAAACCAAACTGAAGCGGATGCAGAAGACTGTTACTTTCTAAATGTAGTAATAGTTGTTCCAAAATAATTTTCTCCAGCACTTTTGACATGACCGGAACCAGACTTATTGTCCTATGGTTGCTGATTTCATGTTGACTTCCTGATTTAAAAATAGGTTTCACCAAAGCTTTTTTCCACACATCGGGAAATTGCCCTGTTGCGTGGAAATGTTGACTACATGAGTTAAAGGTTCTACTAAAATGTTACTGTATTTTTTTTAAAACATAGCATCTAAATTATACATATCCTTTGCGTGAGGATATGGATTAAATCAGAGGTTCCCAAACTGTGGGGCGCGCGCGGGAAGCTGTCAGGATGAAAAAAATAAAATCTGAATGCTGTATGCACTGGGTTTTTACCTTAGAATGGCCAACTCTGTTATTCCTATGTCAATTAGATACAGTAGGAGCTTCTACACTTCCCATATCTGTGTCCTCTCTCACTTTTATTAGCAGTTAAAACTGTTTAATCCGTTGTTAACATATGGTAACCTGTTTTTTCGAGCCGCCTTTAAACGCAACATGAGCGCTATGATGCTCGTGCTGGGTTTACACCTGTGCGCCATGAAGGAGACCTGCTGCTGCTGTGCGGAGCTGCACAGGTGCGTTAGAATCATGGCAACAAACCAGCAAAACGCAAAGAATTTTTCACAGTTTTTCCCCCAAACTAACAAACTGTTGAGTAAAGCTGTTGGATGCAGGTAATATTAGCTAAAAGATGACTTGCTAATATCAATGCATCTCAAATAGCCTATAGACTACTGATGTTGTCTATGTTCAGCTACATACATTAATTTTTCCCTCAAAAAATGTTGATTCCCCCCCCCCTCACTAGACAGCCATTTGTAATCCATAGGGGGGCCCAGAAAATATTTGGAAACCACTGAGGGTGCGCAGGAGAAAAAGTTTGGGAACCACCGCATTAAAAGAATATAATGAAATAGGTTGGCTTGAAAGACTTGAATAAGACCAGCAATATTTGGTTGCTGGTGTGTGTGAGAGTTTGGATGTGCATGTGTGAGTGTGTGTGGACAGTGAAACAAAGTGCCTCCAATAGGTAGCATCTGCATGGGCATCTGGGCTCTTTTTCTGTAGTTACTAAAGTAAATGCGAGTATAAACCACATAGGACTTCTCCCTGAAAAATGTGTCCCCAGTGTCAAGTTTTATTTTACCATTGTTTTCACTGATTGCTTCCTACATTTTGTTATACTAAATGTTACTTTTTCTTTATACACACACAACAAGGAATGTCTTATGTAATAAAATTCATGAGACATATCCTTAGTATCACAGCCACAGATAGTTGGTCAACTGCTTATTTTGGACATATTTACAAAAGCTTGTGACAGAGGGAATTGCACCAGCAGACAGCCATGGTTTCCTTAAATGTTCCTCCTTCAATCCTAAGGATCATACTGAATGAAGGTCAAGCCTTGCAGATCTGTTTGGCCAAAGGACATAACATAGCTTGTAAAAAAAGGTCAGGAAATGGAAGGAAAAAGACATACTATCAAGACAACTAATTATAAGTCATGAAAAATAAGCACATAGAAATATAGGAAGCCACTTATTCAGACCAGGAATGAGTAGAACTGTTAGGAATAAATTATTCTGTGTTTTCCTCTATCTTTTTTAGCTGCTTGCTTGATCGCATACACACATACACATACACACGCACACACACACAGTCTTACGCTGCTATCTAAGTGGGGACTTTCCATTGACTTCCATTCATTTCTAAAGCCTAAACCTTACCTTTATCCTTTTCCTAACCCTAACCATCACATACCTAACCCTAACCCTAACCAAAACTCAATTCACACCTTAGTCCTAACTCTGACCCCTGACCCTAAAACAGGGTTTCTCCAAGTGGGGACCAGGCTTAGGTCCCCACTTGGCTACCATTGGTCCCCACATGGTAGGGTGTGTTAGGAAAATTGTCCCCACATGGTAGCATACACATGTACACGCATGCGCACACACGTACACACACACATGCACATAAGGTTAAGGAAATGACACATCAGAGAACGCCTTCTTTAGGGCGTAGCTTAGAGGCCTAGAAAAGGAATCAGAAAATGTTGGTTGGTGCCATTTTCTGTGCTGATTGGTAAAGTCAAAACCTAAAGTTGTCAAAATACAAAGTTCAATTTCAGATTCCTGGTGAGAACTTTTGGCCCTATCTTTGCAGAATTGTTTGACTCAGCCATATTTGAGGGTCTTGCCACAGCATCTCAGGTCTGAACTTTGACTAAGCCTCTCCAAAAGTTTTGTTCTGCTTATTTTTTTTAGATATTCAGATTTGGTTTTTCTGGCCTGATTTGAATGTGACAAAAAGAAAAGCAAAAACAAAAGAAAGTATGTTAAATACTTTTTACAGCCCTTTATAAAGATCTCACTCTGTTATACTTCAGTAACCACTCAGGTACAAATGGCAAATTTATTCACTGATTCTATTAAGTGTCATTTTCTGCTTTAATATATAATTGCACTTTAACCTAATTTCAAACACAGGAACAAAACTCTCCAAGCATTAAAGCCAAATATTGTTACATTGTAAGGCATGAAAGGGACGGCATCTTATTCATCATATTTCACTTTCCAGAAAAGGATTTCAGCCAGATGTTTAATCCCTATGGGCATTGTGGGCAGGGCTAAACACCAAGCGCACCCAGACTGTCTCTGCCAAATCCATCCCCCAACTCAAGAGATCTATGCAGCAGGCTGCACTGCTCTGGATGTTCACACTGCCCACCCTGCCAGATGGAGAGCTAATCACAGGAACAGCATGCAGCTTGAGCCTCCAAGTTAGCCCCGACTGTGTGGACATAATGCAGGATGCTAAGCTCTGTCTTTACTGAGCTGGACTGTCACACTCGTGTTTGCTAACTCCATCTGTCTTTCTCAGTGTTGGACTCATTTCAGAGTTTTACATCACTGCACATCCCGTCACCTTTCTTATTCAATCCAATCCAACAATATGCATTCATGCTTGAATATATTCAATGGACTCCAAACAAATATTGGGGAATAAGTACAAACATTAATAATAAACAGTAATATTTTGCTTGGGTTACTGCAGACTATCTTTACAGTTGGAGAAAATATGTTGAAATATAATGGTATGAATTCCTGTCTGATGAGATTATGAGGCATAGAGAATGAGAGGGAGATAGACCTGTTGGCTAAGTCACCATTTAAAAAAAGAAAGATGCAGTTCTAGATTATCTGCAATCTTGTACCCAGAATTTTCTGCTTCCTTACCAGTTGATTGCTGAGTCCATTAGAGCAGATGACATTTCTTTTCAAAATAACCTGGAAGTAGGTTTTGAAAATATGTTTCAATAAGCTCACATTTGTGTATTTAAACGTTTATAATTGGTATGATGTAATATTACAATCTGATTACAACTAGATTGGATTCATTGTCTGCAAGCAGAAAATCATCATGAATTACATCAATAAAGGCTTAAAATTAGCAGTTCAAGTAGTCCAAATATTAACTTAGTGTATTGAGTTACTGACCTAAACTTCACATTAATATTCTGATTCATTCAATGCAATTTTATATATTTGTAAACATAATTTCAGATAAAATATAGCAAATTAAAAAAAAACTAGTTCATGTTGTAGCTGTAGACTTAGTTCAGAATACTTAGGTGGTGCGATGTTATATTATCAGGACTGTTTAGACTTTCATTAATTTCTATAAATTTGTTTGTGTCTTATAATAACCATTCCCAGGGAACAAAATGTTCTTACCCTAAATCTCTGCCTGTTGGATCCAGATACACACACACACACACACACACACACACACACACACACACACCATATTTCTGTGATGTGATTTCATTAAAATATCTTTCCTCACTAGAGCCCTGTAACTGTTCTGTCTCTGTTACTGCTCTTCCTGCACGCTCACCCCCTTGATGACATCAAGTTCACAGGCTTGTGTGAAGGACAAGACTTGAAGAAATACTAGCATGATGCTGGATAGCTGAATATTTGGTTAGGGTCCCAGGAATCAATGTTCTCAGCAGAAAGAGCTGATTTTATATATAAAAAAAGTAGCAAAGTTTACTTCATTCATAAATAAATGCAAGAGATAGTGACTATGGCTTCTCTAGTTAACACTGAGAAAAACAGCTGTACATCATGTGATATGTAAATTTTTTAGATGTCTTCAGATACATCGTGGTAAATACTTCGGCTAAAAGTTTGATATGGATCTTCTTTCCTTTTGAATTAACAAGAATTGTCTATCTTATATTTGTTATTTTAATGTTATAGTTTTTTACTACATTGGTAAAATACTATATTTCAATAAGCAACTTTCAACTGAGAAGAAACCAATGCACCAACATGGAAAAAAATTGTGCATTTATACAAATGTTAAACCTGAACACCATGTCATTTTCCTTTCCCTACACAATAATGTGCTAATTTATTGTGTTTAAAAGTGAAATTAAAAGTGAAATTATTTCTCAGTGGTCCAATTCCACTGCCTCAATGGGGAGACGAAAAACATTCAAGGCTGCTCATGATAAACAAATGGCTGATTAAAACCTGCTCTGCCAGCTCAGTGACCTACATTGATAACCTCTGGATCTACTGGCAGCGTTTTCACCTTTTTGGAAGAGGCGGACGCAATCTTAACAAACATGGGACAAGGCTGCTCACTGCAAACATTTTTCATTTTATCAACAAGAACAACAATGTGACCATTGCTTCAGAAGAACAGGCTCAAGGACGCCTGACTAGGATGGAAGCCTCTGCTTATCAAGACCACAGTGTTCCAAAACAAAGCGAGAAAACATCATCTATGGACAGATCGACTGGTTCCCCTGCTCCTTCCCCCCTCCCTAATCTTTCCCCCATCCCTTCTTCTTTACTCTTCACTGAATCACTAAAGAGAACCAGGATGCACCTGACCCGCTTGCGGATGCTGGTAGATGATCCACGTCAGAGAGGAAGACGGACGGACTCTTCCTCCTCCCAGCAGGACAGTATGGATCAACAGGTTCGCCTCGGCACAACTCTCCTTAGCGCCAACATAGCAGACCTCACTTCATCTAAGCCACCTGACTCTGACCTCCCTGAAGATACAGTTTCTGAGGTCTGGGTCCAGATATTATCTTTACACCCGTCTTCCTCTAGAATGCGTCCGGTCCCCCCGGCACTGCATAGCAGGACAATACCTGTCCGGATCACTTCAAGACAAGTTATAAAAAACAGAAATACAAAAAACAGCGGTCTTCATTCAAATCTCAGAATGATCGCCTGCCTATAGGAACCTAAGATCAAAGTGCTTTCAGCCTCCAAGTCACTTAAACTAGCTCTTTTAAATACCAGATCTCTCTGTGCTAAAGCTTTATTAATTAATGATTTCATCACTGAACATAATATTGATGTTTTGTTTCTGACAGAAACATGGCTGAATGACAATAATGAAGCAATCGTACTAATTGAATCAACGCCTCCTACTTACAATTTTTTAAGTGAAAATAGAAAACACAAAAAAGGAGGAGGCGTGGTTTCAATATTTAAGGATACCATGAACTGTAGTAAAATTTCTTCGGGTCATTTTATGTATTTTGAGTATCTTGCAATCAAGGTAAAAGGCCACAAACAAACCTTGACACTAACTTTATACAAAAGTCCAACATATGTAGAAAATTTCTTTACAGACCTGAATGAGCTTCTATCGCTCATATGTATTGATTACGATTGTTTAGTAATTGTCGGTGATTTTAACATCCATGTTGACAACCCCCAAGATAGAGGGGCTAAAAAGCTTTATAATATATTAGAGAGTTTTGGTCTGACACAACATGTAAAACAAGCAACACACACTCATGGACACACACTAGACCTGGTTATCAGTAAGGGTGTGAATATTTCCAATGTCTCTGTAACTGATGTTGCCCTGTCAGATCACTTTGCTGTTATCTTTGATAGTTCTTTATCCGTTAACCCACTTGGACAAACAGCTATTGTAACAAAACGTACTTTCACTGAAAATACGGCAGAAACATTTAATAAAATCTACTCTTCTTCCTCAACCTTAACCTATAATGACGTAGATAAGTTGGTAGATGATTTTCAGTGCAAACTTTTAGATATCATTGATTACATTGCCCCCATTACAGTGAAAGTTGTGACTGGTAGGAAGAAATCTCCATGGAGAAATGCACAAACAGTTCAATCTGCAAGACAACTCTGCCGTAGGGCCGAACGGAGATGGCGTAAAGCCCAACGTCTACTATGACATCTACGAAGAAAGATTACGTCACTATCACACAACACTAAAACATGCAAGATAAGCTTTCTTTGCAGATGTCATAAATAAAAACATTAATAATGCTCGAGTTTTATTTGCTACTGTTGACAGGCTAACAAATCCTCCGATGACGTTGCCACCTGAACTTCAATCTAATGCTGCCTGCAACAAGTTTTCCAGTTTCTTTTCAGAAAAAATTCAAAAGATCAGAGGATTAATCTACACATCCACTCCTAAGCCAGTACCACTGCTGTGCCCAAACAAAACAAATGCAGGAACAATGATCCAATTTCAACTACTTAATTATAAAACCTTAAAAGAAATCATAAGTCAATTAAGTTCCAGTTCCTGCTGTCTGGATGTCCTACCAACACACTTCTTTAAGAAAGTCCTGCCTGTTATTGCTAATGATCTGATCCAAATAGTAAACTCATCGCTCTCTTCAGGTGTTTTCCCCCAGGCTTTGAAGACAGCAGTTGTCAAACCGCTGATAAAAAAAGAACAATCTAGACAAATCACTACTGCAGAATTACAGGCCGATCTCCAACTTCCCATTCATCAGCAAAATTATTGAAAAAGCAGTTTTTAAACAATTGAATAACTTCCTAATAATAATGAATCGCTTTGACTCCTTCCAGTCTGGTTTTCGTTCTCACCACAGCATGAAGACAGCCCTTGTAAAGGTGTTCAATGACATCTATATAAATACAGACTGTGGGAGAACCACAGTGCTGGTTTTGCTGGACCTCAGTGCAGCTTTCGACACTGTTGACCATGACATTTTATTGAATCGACTGGAGACTTGGGTCGGACTCTCCGGTCCGGTGCTCCAATGGTTTGAATCCTTTATAAAGAACATGGATTTCTTTGTTTCAATCGGAAATTTCTCATCGGAGAGGTCAAAGGTCACATGTGGGGTACCCCAATGTTCAATCCTAGGACCCCTTCTGTTCAATATTTATATGCTCCCACTGACTGAGGTTATAACAGGAAATAAGATCAGCTACCACAATTATGCGGATGATACACAGCTCTACATCACGATGTCACCAGGTGACTCTGAACCCAAAACTTCCTCCAGCTGAACAGAAACAAAACTGAAGTTATTATCTTTGGACCGAAAGAGGAACAAACCAGAGTCAATGTGCAGCTTCAGTTATTGCAACTAAAAACCAGTGATCAGGCCCGAAACCTGGGAGTAGTGATGGACTCTGACCTGACACTTCAGAGTCACATCAAGACAGTCACAAAGTCGGCCTTCAATCACCTGAAGAACATCTCTAGGATTAGAGGACTAATGTCTCAGCGAGATCTAGAGAAACTCATCCATTCGTTTATCTTTAGCCACATTGATTATTGCAACAGGATATTCACAGGTTTAACTAACAAATCAATCAAACATTTGCAGCTGATCCAGAACGCTGCTGCTCGCATTCTCACTAAAACCAGGAAGATAGAGACATAACACCAGTTTTAAAGTCTCTACACTGGCTCCCTGAAGCTCAAAGAATAGACTTTAAAATACTGTTGTTAGTTTATAAATCACTTAATGGTTTAGCACCACAATACCTTAAAGATCTGCTAGTGCCGTACCACCCGACTAGACCCCTCAGATCTTCTGGTTCTGGACTGCTCTGCATCCCCAGAACCAGAACGAAACGAGGAGAAGCAGCTTTCAGTTTCTATGACAAACTTCCAGAAAACTGTAAAACAGCTGAAACACTGAGTGTCTTTAAATCTCAAATTAAAACCATGCTGTTTAGAGTTGCTTATGGATAAACTGAATGTTTTTATTTTTACTTTTAATAATGTTTTTATCTTTTTAAATCTTTTTCAAACTCTCCATCTCTTTCTGTTTTTATTTTTAATTGTTATCTAATCTCTGTCTCTTTCTGTTTTTATTTTTGTTTTTAATTGTTATCTAATCTCTGTCTCTTTCTGTTTTTATATTAAATTGTGTAAAGCAGTGGTCCCCAACCTTCTGGGGGGGGGGGGGGGGGGGGGGGGCTGCGATGTGTCTCTTTTCCCCCTTTGCTGTTGGCGCACAAATAACCGAGAGCATCCGGTTGCAGGATTTTCAAAATAAAAGTTGCTCCAGCCTCAAATAATACGTAACACGGAATTATTTAATTATTTCTTGCGCCGCGGACCGGTACCAATTGGTCCACGGACCGGTACCGGTCCACGGACCGGGGGTTGGGGACCACTGGTGTAAAGCACTTTTAAATGCCTTGCTGCTGAAATGTGCTATACAAATAAAATTTGATTGATAATTTGTGAAAAGCCCAAAAGTTACAAAGATTATGGTGTGTTTCATCACAAAATGTGAAAAAGTTCAGAGGGTATGAATACTTTTGCAAGGCGCTGTGTAAATGAAAATCTAGCCAGGGTTTATTTTGGGCAGAAGCAGTAATGTAATTGATACAGAGGGGACAGCTAAGCTCCAGTGTTTGATGGAAACTCATTAATTACCTCAGACAGAGCAGCCTTTCACAGCCTTCAAGTTGGTCTGCCCATCACCTGTCTCTCTAAGGTTAGAATCATGGAGCTCTTCTAATGTCCTGGAAGTGTCCCCATCACACAGAGAAAAGCTGCCAGTGTCAGCCACTGACAAAGCTCTTTTGTCAATCCAGGGAGGGACTTGTACAACATGTTAAAAGTGTGGTGGTGCACTGCGTCAAAGGAAAAAAGAGGAACTTTGACAGCAAGACATGAACTAATTTAATTTCAAAATGATGAAGCGACTTGACAGACTAATGTGCCATACTGCCTTCCAACCCCCTTACCCTCAACCACCTCCCCAAACAAAATGTATTGAGCAACAGGCACTCATCTCCTGCAAATGACTAATATGCAATCAAAGTAACAACTGTCCTCTACAACAGACCAAAGGTAAAGGGTGGTTCTGAAAAAAAAAGGAAGTGAGCCAGAACCTAACAAGCAACCAAGAGAAGCGGCTGGTTTCCAAAAGGTTTATTAGATGCAATGAGATGGTGTCAAAGTGGGTCTTCTAGTTCTGGTTGTACTGGTAGGTCAGGGAAGGAGGGTCAACAGGCTCAGGAGGGTTGGATGAGCAGCAGAATGGGTGGGCTTGGGGTTCTAAAGTGTTCACTGAAAACTAAGAATAATAGTCACCATCAAATGTTTTGTGGTCCAAAAACATCCAGGGTCAGGTACAGGAAGGTATCAGGCAAGGAAAATTCAAGACACAATAGACATGAAACAGGGTCAGAGTCAGGGAATGGTTCAGCAACAACAAGTCTTCTCAAACACCAATGTGGTCTAGGCAAATGCAGGGATCAGAGACAAGCAGGGTCAAAAACCAGAAACTCTGAACATGAATCAGAGCTTGAAGATTGTGACAGAGGCAGCAGACGATCTCTCATCGAGAAGGTGAAAAGCAGCTGTCTGAATAGGGAGCAGATGAGGACTACAAGCAATTACAGGAGAGGGAGAGAGTAAGCAGCAACATCAAGGCAGAACTGAAATCATGACAAGAGAAACATGATTGTATAATGCTTGTTTGTCAGGGTTACTTTATTTGTTGAAGCAAACCATCACGTTTTTGAGAAAAAGTTACTGGCTGGCCTAAGTTTAACTAAGCAGAAGAAGAGAAGGAATCTTACTAGTTGTATGCAGTGGAGGAGATCCTGTAGGCCTGTCGCGATAAACAATACGTCAATTATTTGCACAATAAATTTAAATCATCCACCTCATTTTAGGTAAACGACTTTACTGTTTCTTCCTGCCTTTTTCTCTTTCTATTGATGACACTAAATGAAAAAAGGCTCAACTCCGGTGTTCTCCACTGACCCCTCCCTTCCTCATTTCCATAGTGTAATGCTCAGTTCACATGATTGTGAAATTGACCTTACCGCGTTTCATTGGCTAATGCCCATTTTACGTCACAGCGCAGCTACCACATGTGTGACAGTCTCACAAACACAAGCTACAGTACTAATGTACAGTACACATGCTAATGTACATTGTGGACTAGCAGACCGGCAGAAAGTTTTTGCGTCAGGACTCCAAAAAGAATGATTCTCTACCGTCAGTGGGGTATCTGTACAGGCAATGTAAGGTATCCTGATCGTATTTGTGGAACTAAAATTCAGATTTCCAAAATTTGAAACGGAATGCCTTGCTTGGATCAAAGCTTGTCCATGACCGCATTTGCGTCTCAACCGTCGTATGATCAATAAGAACAAAGGAGTGTGTGCTGGTTTAAATATTATTGCTTTGCTTTCTTTATAATATCCTAAAATTATTTAGACATATTGTGCTTTTTTGAACGGTACAGGAGACTATGTGGTCTGAAAAAGGACCACTGGGAGGCGGAATGGTTCACTAGCCAGAAAAAAAGCCAGGCAAACCCAGAAGCAAGTCCTGGTGGTCTGTCCTCTGACGTAAGTAGGAGCTAAACCTGCAGGCTTTGCTCTCCGATTATAATGAGACATAGAGTAAATAAATGATTTCAGGTTACGTTTTATATGTCTGGTATTTTGATACTCTGCCGTCTTCATATGTTTCTGTTGGCAGGAGCTAAAGTTTATGTCAGCTATGCTACATTAGCTGTTGGGAGCTAAGCGTGGATTTTTATTCTCTCACACCGTTTGACAATCTGTCTTCAGTCTTAACTTTAACCCAGGTTGATCTAGTTTCATGATGCTGAAGTCAACAAACATCTTCAAGAGATTATGGCAGTTATGGATGTTGGTCATTATCACTGATACTGTATTTTGTTGCTTCAGCGGTAATAAAGGTAGATCTGCACCTGCAACTGCTGCTTTACTTAATTCACCAGAATTCAACATCATTTGTCTCATTTAAAATACAAATGCTTTCTCTGTCTAATTACTCTAATGTTCTTTTTTGTAGGTTTCTGTAAGGTGCAGTGAACAGGAATGTTCTGTCGTTGATCCTCACTTTCATGTTTTTTGTCACACTTAAAATGTCATGTTTTGACGTGTAAACTGATAATTTATGTAAAGTTCATAAAGTTGTGAATAAAATTGGACAATTTTAAAATGTCGGTAATAAAATAAAATATTTGAATTACCTTGAACATCTTGTGTAATTAATCTTTCCATGTAATTGTAGCCTAAAGCAATGTAAGTACTGTAGTGCAGTTATGCCTGTAATGTACAAAATAGGAAAGTAAGAATAAAGACTTTAATGAGTAATTAAAATTGTACTTTATTAGCAATAGCAGTAAATCAATACTAAATATTAAGTGTAATTTAAATACATTATCAATATATTAGTAGTATATTTAAAATATATTTAAAGTATATTAAAAGTATATTTTTAATATAATTCTATTAGCACACTCAAGTAGTACTTGAAGTTGTTCCAAAAACGTACGTTGAAGTATACTAAGTATACTTAAGGTTGTAATTTAATACTATTTAAGTACTATTAAAATATACTAAGCACATATTATATGTGCTTAGTAGGGATGTGCCGATCAGGTTTTTTCCTGCCGATACCGATCACCCCTGAGGGCCGATCGCCGATTCCGATCCCCGATACCGATCACATAATTATTATTTATTTATTTTTTATCATAAACGCTACTGTTACATTATGTAGAAAAAGGAACCATGAATTCACCTTAATTTAGACAAAAACTTGTTTTTAATAACTTTTCCAAGAAGAAAACTAAACAAAACAGGCATTGTGCAAATTATACTGCTACCAATAATACTATCTTTAACAGACTGATAACATATGAGGCTCTGAAGAGGCTAAATAATCCAAAGAGCCAAAATAAAACCTCTCAACATTGCCAAAAAATTCAAGTATAAAACTTAACATTCAAAGGCAAAAACAGGATCCATTACAATAAACAATCCAGAGTTACTGAATGAAAACTTCCTGTTAGCATAGCGGCTAGCTGGTTACTGCTAGTTCTGATTGGCTGTTTCTGACTGAGCGGAGTAACAGGGAGGAGATCGATTATTTTTTAGAGATTATCTGTCTCATGTTAGGACAGAGAAAGTTTTAATACGTATGTAAAATGTATTTTTTAGGTTAGATGCTGCAGCTTTAAACAGGTTCGGTGTGAGAGTCGCTACCAGGTGGAGCAGAAGCGGCTCCGTGTCAAATATTACTAAATATTAAATATTACTACCTGTAGCGGAGCAGCGGTTCAACAGCAGAACCAGCGTCTTACATCGCAGCTCCAAGACTTAAATCATTTAGCTGGTTATTAGTTTATCTTTCTGACCGTCATGCTAATCAGGGTGATTGTTTGTAGCTGTGCTGCTTTACCTGCTGTCTGATCCTCCGTGTCTTTTTACTGCATTGAGCCTCGATGTAGCCAAACTCCGTCATTGTTTTTATGTCTATTAGCTTCGTTGTGTTGATGCATTTTGACCTGTTTCTATTTTCCGCCGCAACACGCAAACGTCCTTATTCACTCAGTGCGTTATAGTTACACATCGCTTAGGATTTGTTGCTGCGCGTTTGCGCAGTGAAGGAAAGACGAGACCAGCTGGACAGACAGGCTGGGAAATGAGATGCAGGTGATCGGTATCGGTAGCAGAGCCAATGATCGGCCGATCCCGATCATCACCGATTTCACGGAAATCGGCCGATTATGATCGGTTACCGATCGATCGGCACACCTCTACTATTTTTCATTTACCCATTTTTCATTAATCTATTTTTTAATTTAACCCTTTTTCAATTTTTTTTCCATTAACCCGATTTCCTATTTCCCTGTTTCCTTAATCAATTTCTCATATATCCCTTTTTTACTTACCCATTTTTCTTTTCTCTATTTTTCATTTACCCATTTATTTATAAAATATATTAAATTTCACATAATTATTGCACTAGAAGCCATATATTATACAGACTTCATAATCTGTACTTTTTTTGTTGAATGCAGTTTTTATTTCCACTTTGGTTTTATATTGTTTAGTTTTTATTGAAGTGCATTTTTTGTTAACAGGGTCCATTTCATGATTGTTTTTGGTTATTTTGTTTACCAGTTCTTTTGAAAATAAAGCATATCTATTTTTGGCAGGATGTGCTTGCATCATTACGTCATTACGATTTCATCACCATTAAAATCTTCAAACAATATTATCGTTTATCGCAATAATTTTTGAGACAATTAATCACTCAGCAAAATTTGTTATCGTGACAGGCCTACCTGCGATGAGTGAATCTGAGAAGGGGGAATGAAGGTTCAGAAGGCGGGGACTGAGCATTGTAGAGCGGGCCGCAGATGATAGCGGGGGGGGGGGAGGATGGATGTTGTCATTGAAGAAGTCCAAGACTGGGCAAGAGCTATGAACCTGGGAGTACAGACAGACATGAGGTGAATTATCATGTAAGTTCTTAGTGCTTCAGATCTAAGTACTTGAGAAAGTGAAACTCGCTGGCTTGACTAAAACCAGCCAACCAGTTGGTATCAAAGAGGCATCTCCTCTTTTTCCTGAAGATGAACGAAATGCAGGATAACAGTTGAGTTACATTAGTATTTTAAGGTGAATGAAGAGAAAGAGGCTGTAGTGTTATTAGTTGTAGTCTTTCATAAAACAAAAGCTTTTTATGAACAGACACTTTTTATTCTAAGTGCAAATGAACATGATTAATTGAACATTAAAATAGCATCAAATTTTTAATATTGTTGTAATAAAAGGCATCATTGCTAGTTTTAAATAAATACCTAATAACTAATTTTAATTTCTTAAAAGGAATAAAGATTTTTATCATGTTAGAAATATAAAAAATTTTTACATGATGCTTTAAGATATTTCAGTTTAAAAGAACTTTGGCAATTCTTTACCTCTGTTTCATCATGGCTTGGATTTCTAAATAAACTTTTTCTCTGTGAAATGTTTGCATCAAACCTGTGATTTATTCACACAAATTGCTCCCTTGTTTATCCTTGCAGGTGTTTGATGCAGTTCTCCATTTGTTTATCAAAATCTGATAGAAAATGGCGTAATTCATCCTGGAACGAAGCTGCTCATTGCAGTCACTGAACATGAAAATTGGATTCAGGTAGATAAGTCAATCTGTGGGTCGGATCCTTTTACTGTTGACCTGAATGAGCGAGGGAGACTGGAGACATAGACAGAATATTCCTCCACCATTTTCAAATCCATATCAGGCTCTGAAGATTTGATTACTTTTTCTTTTTAGTTAACATGTCTGCACACTTTAAGACTGCAGTGAAATGCACTGGCTCTCCAACTGTTTAGTCTGGTTCAAAACATTGATCTTAACAATTTGACAATAAAAGCAATTCCAGTCAGTTTATTTATTTTGCACCAAATCAAAATACCTGTTATCTCAGTACACTTTAAAAATGTTAAGAAAATGCAATCATATACATGCACACATTTCAATTGATTCTAGTTAGATGATGCAGTCGATTTCAGTTCATTATTCAAGTTGGTAAAAATACAGAGAAAAACCCAGCAGATTGCATGGAGACATTGACTTGCAGTATTTACTGCAGAATGAGAACGTAGTGATAGAAATTAAATAACGTCAAGCTTTCTATCAGAACACTCAAAGATGCTTTACAATAAAATCAGTCATTTCCATCATGCACACATTCACATTCACATTAGCGGGCAAGGCTCGAACCGGTCACCCAACAGTTTTTCATGATTTTCCCTCTATCACCAACACGTTCCCCATATTACAGATCGGTGCAGGATAGATTACAACCATAGTGCATAGACTTCTAGCAGAATCATCAAATATACAGTAATGGTCATTTGCTAAGATGTCACATGGTTGTGATTCGTTGGGGATAATGTGGGCGATGGTGGTAGGAGTTCATCCTGTAATCGGTGGGTTGCCGATTCGATTCCAGCTATGTCTGCCTTTGTCTGGAAACAACAACAGGTTGCCTGATGGTGATGATCAGATGGTTCGGTGGCACTGGGGTCTCAGACTGCACCAGTCAGAGGCGAGCCCCAGGTCAGCTACTGTGGACATCATCCTTGTGTGAATGTGTGATAGAATGGGTTAATGACGATATGTAGTGGGAAGTGCTTTGGGGTCCTCTGGACTTGATAAAGAGTCCAGGTACAGGTACAGGCAGTGGCCACTTATCATTTGTGAGCAGCCGCTTCATCAAGACTGAATTTAGGAATTACATCAAAACCTGCCCCTGTTGCTAATTTCCCCTATCAGCATGCAGGAACTGGCAGGTATCGCAGTTCTATGTTCTTGTCAGACGTTGTCATTTACATACACTTGGTACCAGGGGCAGTGAAAGAAATTGTGGGCCCCCTGACAAAAAATTTACTTGGGCCCCCCCTGCTGTTGTTACCATTTTTTTTAGTCTATTTGACCCATAAAAAGCATCACAGTTTTAAAGGCCTCCATCTGCTTTGCTTTCTTTGGTTCAATTCTGATAATTAGCACAATATTTACTGCTCATGAATTTAACATACAACAGTCCACATCCAGTATTCAAGTAGGTTTCTTACATTTTTGCTATTAGTTTTAGATTACTGAAATGTCTCCCCATGAACAACAGTCAAAAGCAATATGCAAATACACATAAAGCAATCCAGGCTTCTCAAAAATGCAAAAAATTGCATTTTATTCAAGCTGCAGTACACAACTTTAATAAAATATATGATTTCTCCATATTTGTTCAAGCTGTCATGATGTCGTAGCAGTTTGTCATGAGACAGATAATCTGTGAAAACAATCAATCTCCTCCATCTCCTTCCTGAATTACTATTACTGGTTAAAGTGATGCACCGTTCTGACCAAAACAACCAATCAGAACTAGTAGGACGCTCTTAGCACTGTTAGTCAACTTAATTCACTCACTGCTAAATGTACGGAAGCGCATTGCTCTCACGCAGGAAAAAGAAAATCGAGCGCTATCTCGTTATAACGAGATACGTATCTCGTTATAACGTGATAATTCTATGTCCAGGAAGTGGCGGTGTTATGTTAGCCTATTACAGTGGCTAACATGAATTGGTCAGGTTTCCCTTCATGTTTGGTCCACACGGATACGGATGCTGCTTTGCACTGTGGTTAAAACCATTAATAACATGAGCAGGATCCTAAATAAAACGGGATGCACGAAGGAAACGTCAGTTCGGTCCTCTAGCTGTGGCGGCGTTCCTGACTGTCTGGATCGAAGCTGCAGTTGACTAACGATTGTAGCTTGTGATTCGGGAAATGGCTAAAGAGCGATTATAACGGAGGCTCAGATGGATTTGTTGAACATTTTCTGTTCAGATTTTGTTTTTTAACAGTACACTTGCTGAACAACGGCAACAGCTGTTCGTAACCAAGCAACCGAAATCAACAGACAAAAAAAAGACAAAACTAGATCCTGTTAAGAATTCTTCAAAATAAGACTTCCCCTCTCCAAAATAAATCACAAAGCTTTGAATTTCATTATTATTATATTATTTATATAATAATTTCCCGAATCACAAGCTACAATCGTTAGTCAACTGCAGCTTCGATCCAGACAGTCAGGAACGCCGCCACAGCTAGAGGACCGAACTGACGTTTCCTTCTGTGCATCCCGTTTTATTTAGGATTCTGCTCATGTTATTAATGGTTTTAACCACAGTGCAAAGCAGCATCCGTATCCATGTGGACCAAACATGAAGGGAAACCTGACCAATTCATGTTAGCCACTGTAATAGGCTAACATAACACCGCCACTTCCTGGACATAGAATTATCACGTTATAACGAGATACGCATGTCGTTAAAACGACATACGTATCGTTATAACGACATAGATATGTCGTTATAACGAGATACGTATGTCGTTATAACCATAGACATAATATAAGGATAGACGCCTCATGCTCCGCTCTCGCCTATTGTCGCTGACGACATTTAGGGCGGCCATCTTGGAGCGGTAGACCACTCCCCTCAGTGTTATGTGTTTAGCAGGCAAAATGACATATCAGCGCATTTAATCGATCATAACACACTTTTTTGTTACTGGAAACTATATTCAGACATCTATCAAAGCTACATTTATAAATAATTGTATTATTTAAGTATGTTTTTAATACATAGTTCAGCATTTTTAAATATGATTGGTGGCTATAACAATAGAATAGGAATGGAATATTCTGATATCGATGTATGGTAAGCATATTACAAAGCACACAGCCGTGGATAATGTATTGTGAACGGCTGTGTGTATAATTTATTATAATAATACATAGTTATACAACTATACAATCACAAATAATGATTAATACTGAATAATATATATTGGATGCATGTTTATATGTATATATATATATATATATATATATATATATATATATATATATATATATATATATATATATATAATGTAATATATATATATATATATATATATATATATTATATAAATGTAAACATTTCTTAGATTGTAAACAAAGATCAAGACAAATATTTCAGTCCACAACCGTCAATTAACATCTAATTTGTTTTATAGAATTACACTTAAATACAAATTAATTTGCACAAATTTCATTAATATATATAAACATGCATCCAATATATATTATTCAGTATTAATCATTATTTATTTGTGCCATTATTAATTAATAATTATTTATGTGTTTGTATAGTTATATAAATATGTATTATAATTAATTAAACACACAGCCATATATACATATATATGTCCATCTTACTTGTGAAATGTTGTTTGTGGAACCTCACATCAATAATCCATCGATCTGAACAACAATATCCCTGTTGTTTTGATTGGCAAAGTAGGAGGGACTACCGCTCCAAGATGGCCGCCGTATTTCCTGCGCCGGAGCAGCCAATGCGGGTCTGTTCTTATATTATGTCTACGGTTATAACGAGATAGCGCTCGATTTTTTTTTCCTGCGTGACAGCAATGCGCTTCCGTACTAAATGTGTTAATGGAGAAACAACTTATTACAAGAAACCGTTTATCTGCCGTCATTGGTAGCTATGCTAACTAAACTGAGCATCCACAGTTTGAATCTGCACAGCTCTATGCTATGCTAACTGCAGCACGGCACAAATCGAGGGGGAGGACATACTGTGACATACTGCAGCTTTAATTTCACTCATAAGAGAACAAATCAGGAAGGATGTGGGTTCGAGCTGCTGCTGACTGACTCATCTGTTGTTAAGTGATAAAAGGTACAAGGGACAAGTTAACTATATGAATATGTTGGTAATTTTTCCCCCTTAATTCTTAAATGCTAGTGAAAAGGAGGCAAACAGTAGTTTGCAGCTAAGCTAACTATTCTAAATGTTTGATAATATCACACAGTCTACTCACTTCTCATGGTGAAAAACTGGGTTATAAATTAACACTCTTGCCTTTTTCTTTCTCTCCCTCTCTCTTTGTTTTTGAAAGTCTGACTTTATAACTTTTCTTAGCAGCATAGTAACTGTCTGCAGCTGAACAGCGTCATGGTGAAACGCTCCAAGCAGGAGCGAACCATTTAGCAGATAGGGGGGTGTTCAGGGCAAATATGGATGTTTTTTTTTTTTTTTTTTTATCTGGGAATGGGAACATTAAATATTTACTGCTAAAAACAATCTTTGAAAATCCAACATGATTAATTTTGTAATTGACGGAGCCCAATTTTTTTTTTACTTTTTTAAAATTTCTATGAACAAAAGATAAATTGTGGTCAGGGTCCCTAGAGTTGTCATCACTTTTCCACCCTATACCGCGCCCCTGGTTGGTACCACAATTCAGATCAACATGTTTTGTAACCCTGGCATATTAAAAATATTATTCAGGATGGCAGGCATTATTGCACTGCCATTATTGCATTTAGTGCTTTCAGTGATATTCTTAGACCATGCATTCCTAAGAGAGGCTTCACACAGCGAGTTAACCAACTGTGAGTTGACCAAATGATTTCTATGTAAAACATATACCTGTTAGCTAATTTATGATGGCAAGAGCTGGATGTAGGAACACCAGAGGTTAACATCTGTAATTGAACAGGGTGGTGAGGTTCCAGTGGGTCAGTCTCCCCAATGCTGGCCTCAGTTCTGCACATAGATTCCAGCAATACACTAAGAAATCTAAATCAGCATATTAGCCATTCCTCATTATCAGCCAGGAAATCTTAGTGATCCCCAGAAATGCGCTCCTTCCAGACATTACAGGGAATGTGACCGGTATGTGATCTGAATGGCTTTCCTGACTACATTGTGAAGCTCATTTTTTTAAGGTCTTTGGCAGTGCATGTGTTGCATAGTCCTACTCACGAGTGTCACCATGGTATTTCACAGCAATCGGTGTGATTGCCTCACACCTTATTATGTTTCATGTGCTAATCTGTGGACCACATCACCCTGGTTATCACCTGGGGAGAGGAAGTTGATGGTGAGAAAATTTGATGAAATGTTGTGCGGTCTTTAATTTAAGATGGTCTTTTTTCATCTGAAAGGTTCTTATGTATAGTTATGGCTCAGTCAAGGAAGCATAAATAACACTGCTGTTCAGAATGCTTATGAGAACGCCGATCTATGATTAAAGCTTGATATGGTGTGAAATTACATGTCTGAGAGGAATCATGATGAAGGTGGCTGCAGTTCCTCACCTCACCATCTGTGTCACAGTTTCTTCTTTCCCCCAAACACTCTGCGTGAGGACCACACATTCTCCCTGAAATAATTTCTGATCTTATGCTTGTAAGCCATGTTGCTAGCTGTTTACACAAACCATATATCATCACTACATCACTTCTCTTTGCCTAATCAAAAACGGTTATAGAGACAACAACTCAGCTTGTCAATTATTCTAACATAATTGCACAGCTGTTTTACCTGGAAAACAAACTGTAAAAACAAGTTACCACAATCTTCTCCTAACTACAGGTAACAAGAACAGAAGCATTTTAGCTAAACTGTAACTTAAGGAGTATGTTCAAAAGTTCAGCATTCTCTCACAAACAAAATAATAATTATTTTGAAGAGAAAAATTTAAAGTGAATAAATTGAAATATCTTTATCTACTTGGGATCAGCTATTTGTGATGCAGCGACAGCAGGGTTCTGTTTTCAGCACATTGTATTGTCAATAATGGAAGTTCTTCAAATTATGAGGAATTCGGTGGCATACGGAGTGTGACCATTGTTTCCCACATTTTTATTTTCAGTACAGAGCATATGCCTAGGGTGCCATATCTTTTTCATTTGTTGGGTGTTTTTTTTATTTGTTTTTTTCTTGCAACAGTGACCCCTCCAGCAGGTGGTGCCCTAGGCAACCGTTTACATCAGGGGTGTCTAAAGTCAGTCCTCGAAACATCCTGCATGTTTTAGTTTTTCCCCTGGTTTTATACACCTGCATCAAATGATGGCTCATTAGAAGGCCTAAGCAGGACACTGACTTGATGAGGAGGTTGTTACAACCACTAGGGAGAGAACTTAAAACATGCAAGGATGCCGGCCCTCGAGGATCAACTTTGGACACCCCTGGTTTACATGGTCCATCCTAAGAGCCAACTCTGAGCCAGAGTCCAGTCTTCAAACTGATGAGAGCAGGGGTGTCAAACTGCAGTCCTTCTTAAGTGCACCCTCACCATGCTGTCAAGTCCTACTGAGTGATGCAAATGTCAACACACTCAAGTGTGTTGAAGTAGTGTCTCTGGCTAGGAAGAACTTCAGTTGGATGCCTCTGTAGCAAAGTTGGTGAAAACAGCTAAAGATTAGAGTGATGGCCTTGGATTTCAAATATCAAAATAATAATATCATGCATAATGGAATAGGCTGGCCAGCAACTATAAGAATGGTTCGTTTGCTGTAATGCCAAAAACACCTTTCCACTAACTGTTGAGATGTGTGTTTGACATTTTAAATTATATACTTTGTACATTGTCTTTTTATCTTTCACCAGATGTGTCATTTCCTGTAAGAAAAAACTTACTGGTTAAATAAGCTGTAGTCAGCATTTAAATTATGTTTCTTTAGCATTTATGGTCATTTTTTACTCTGTGACCTAGTCTACAGTTATGCTATGGTGTCTTTCCTCTTTGGATCATGCTAAATAAATAAATAAATGAGTAAAACAATAAATGAATGGGTAAAATAAATAAATGATTAATTGGCTTCTTTATTCCCATTTATATTTATTCATTTATTTTTTCCCAGATATGTTTTTCCCTGGCCTTTTTTCATGTTCATATGTTCCTTTTTCATTTATCTTTTTCAACTTTTTTCATTTTTATTTATCAGTTTTCGATTTTTAATTTTACTTTATGGTTTTTCATTTTCCCATTTTCACTTATATATTTTTCATGTTTCCCTTTTTCATTTATCTGTTTATCATTTATCCCATTTTCCATTTACTCCTATTTCATTTATCTATTAATCTTTTTCATTAATCAATGTGTCTCTTTTTCATTAATCAATTTAACCTTTTTACATTTGTCTATTTTTCATGAATTCTTTTCCAATTTTACATTTTTATTTATTCTTTTAAACTTTTCCATTTTCATTAATTCTTTTTCAGTTATTCTTTTTCTATTTTCTTTTATAGAGCTTTGGAACGTGATGTCATTGCTGTAGATGGAGGGATATCAGTGCCATCTCTGGGGTCCATAAGCATAGCCGACAAAAAACATCTTGGAGATTTTTTTAATCCAAGTTACTTAAAATAATTTAGCTATGGTACGAACTTGCTGCATTATTGAATGTAATATCCGATCACACGACTGAAATGGTAAAAAGATGGAATACGGACTTTGGTTTCACTATTTTCCTGCCTGAAAACAATGCGAGGAGGCTAAGCAATTGGAACTAACGAGAAGGAGACAAATGTCCTGGGTGTCAGCTGTTGAGATGTCCTGATATTATCCAACATCCCCAGATACCTACAAGTTTGCTCCAGACATTTTCATTCTGGTGAGTGTATAAATTCACTTTGTTGGTGTTAGGATTTTAATTAATTTTTTGCTATGATTTTGTCCGAGTGTTCTTATGTTCAGTATCTGTTGAGTTCATGTAAGTGGGTCAAACTTTTTTATGTCGGGCTAATATTGTTTATGTAGCGTAGTCTGGAGTTTTGTCAGTGGGCATCAAGGTTATTCCATTATTGTGAAGTAATCTTTTTAAGTTTTATAGTACTATGAAATTTACAGTATTAATACATGTGTTCTGATATGTCCCTTTAAGGGCAAACTGATGTATGAAATGGATGAGCTCAAGCCTGACTGGGTTCCAGAGCTGAATATGGGTCACTGCGAGGTAAATGCCACACCATCAGAGTGACAACAGCGTCAGTTAAAGAGGCAATATAGCAAGACCATGGTGGATCAACAAGTTAAAGAGACAGTTTTCATTACAGTATTTACCCCAGAAGAGGTAAATAATGAAAACACAGTAGTGGAGGCAATAGAACAAGTTGGAGAGGCTGAGGAGGAAACCCCAGGAGAGGAGCTCAGCAAGGCTGCAGACTCTGAAGAGGAACATGAAACCATTTGTGTTGAAATATGTGGTTTATTCTTTTTCCCCTTTTTCCAAGTTTTGGGGGGAAAAAACAATAAAAGAAAAATGAAAATAAAAAAATAAATAAAAAAGAATTAATGAAAATGGAAAAGTTTAAAAGAATAAATAAAAAGGGAAAATTGGAAAATAATTCATGAAAAATGGACAAATGGAAAAGGGTTAAATTGATTAATGAAAAATATACATATTAATTAATGAAAACGAGATTAATCAAAGAGATAAATTAAAACTAGATACATTAAAAAGGAATAAATCAAAAGTGTGATAAATGAAAATAGATTAATGAAAAATAGATACATTATTAAAAAGGGAAAAATTAAAAACAGATAAAGGAAAATGAAAAATTGAAAACAGATAAATAAAAATTTTAAAATGGAAAAAGATAAATGAAAATGAAAATATGGAAATGAATAAAGGTCAGGGAAAATAAATCTGGGAAAAAATAAATGAATAAATATAAATGAGAATAAAGGTGCCAATTAATCATTTATTTATTTATTATATCCATTTATTTTTTTACTAATTTATTTATTATTTTTATTATTATTTTCCCTATATATTTAATTTTGGCTGAAATGGCTCTCCATATAATTTGGCTTCAAAAACAAAACTCTTAAATATAAACCTTGGTCTTAAAGCATAAATGGATTGTGATACCACTGCATTATTTTCTTGATTCCATCCTTTTTATATTTTTGCTGATTTTACAGCAAAAATATAAAAGATAAGTTTATTAGTTTCATCCATCTTGTATCTCTGAGTTTGATCAAGTGTTTCTAGCTTGAGTTTGTCCATTAAAGTATTTAACTGTGTGGTAGAGTGTTATTTGCTAATAAACGGGAGAGACGCATTAGTATTGTGCGGTGATGGTGGCAGACGTTTGCTCAGTATATGGTGGTTGCTAATTTCAACCCTGCTCCATTTGCCTCAGTCTGTAGATACTTCAGTAGGTAAAGTCTCTGCCCCCGTATCAAAATAGTTCCACTACACAGGATCCTAAAAACAGAATGTTCTGCCCATTCTGGAAACCCAAAGTTAATCGGATTACAAAGCAAACCCCTCTGAAAAAACATAAATCTGTGAGATTAAAGGTGATTAGAAAAGTAAGATTAGATTTAGTCTGGTCATTCAGAGCTCAATAAACAAAAGACAAATCTAGTATGACCTATTTTGACAGGTCTTGACAACCTTTTAGGATCCCATCACATTCCTTTGCTAGTCAGGACATCTAATCCCTTTAACAAGTTCTGGGTCTTCTTGGGGTCATCTCCCAGTGGGACCTGCCTGGAACACCTCCAATGTGAGAAACCCATGTGGAATTCTGGCCAGAGCATCTCTGAAACGCATGATAGCAAACTGGAAACACAGGTCACTGTCAGGTAATATAACTGTTATAAACACAAATGGTAACTGGGGAAAGTTGATTGAATGAAGAGGCATAAATAATGGGAGGGGGAGTTGAACATGCAACTGGTGAGATAAATTATTCGCAGCAGATGGAAAGAAGAAAGCTGGAGTGAAAGGAGATTGGCTGACTGTGCAAAATGACTGAATAAATACAAAAGCAAAGCACGGGGAGCAGGATAACACTGACTAAACAGTACATGATAACTTCTTTAACTGTGCATATTCAATCACAAGAATATAAGGAAACAATACACATGAACAATGAAACACTCAATCCAAAGCCAAAGCTAACAGCTCATGGCATCAAAAATGAAGTAGTAATCATAAGATTCAACATTCTGTTGGATCTGCCTGTTTCTAAAACTCTGTCCACCTCACTTGGGCTTTGGCCCAATCTTGTTCTCCTGTGTGATTCTTCTTCCTCTGAGTCAGCTCACACCTCAACTTTGATATTTTTATAATTTCAAATCAACTACTTGCTCTTGAAGACTTCAAACCCTCACAATGCTTTGTACTGCTGCCTGGATGTTTGATCTGCAATGCCCTTAGAAAACTACTTCACCCAACATGAGTTTCAAGAAGTAATGCAACAAATGCAGCAAACCCAAATCTTCAGAGACCTATTTTAATACAGAACCTTTTTCTCACACCTCACATGTAAAAATATTTTTTCTTGGTTCTCTTGAGAATAAAATAGTATTATTAGCAGTTTCATATTACTAATATAAAAGCAAGAAAAAAAACTAAAAAAATAAAAAGTAATATTGGATCGTCCAGTATTTCGACGTTTCAGCATAACTATGATATAAGACTGCCTTGATTTTCCTTCTGTGTCCTATGACCTTACACAAAGCTGTACTGGCAGCATACCTGTCATACAAGAACCATATAGAAACAAAACAATCAAAACTAATCACTACAAACACTCAAGATTGTGTGTGCTGAAACCAGAAAATATTTTTCTCTAGGTCTGATCAGGACAGTCTCATTCACCAGACGTCAAACAAAAATGGCTGATGATGAATATAAAGCTTCATATTGAAGGTCAGTTGTGAAAAAAAATCATCACACTATGAAACCATTACAAACATTTAATCAAGCAAAGATACCAGTGGATCCTCAAAGTAAAAGAAAATGTGCCATAAGATGTGGATTTAAAGTAATATCTAAATGCAAGAGTGGCAGAAGCGAAGAGTATATGATGGATGTTTAATATAAACATTGTTGACAAAACTTATAAATTAAAAGAAAGCCAGGGAACAAAATGCTTACTTGATGTGGTCATTTAAATGTCCAATTTTTGAAAATTATTTCCTTTATTTAACCAGGTAAACCCCATTGAGATCCAGATCTCATTTTCAAGGGGGACCTGGGCAGAAATCTGCAGTACACAGCAACCTGGGTACAAAACAAAATTAATTAATACATATGCACAAGTATAAAACAATTGAAAAACAGTACATAGGTTCTTAACAAAAACAATCAGAGCACCTATTGATCTACCTTAACATAGACTTTTGACTGAATCCTGGTTGACACCATCTTTCCCTGATGCTGCTGTAACAATGCCTGGTTACAGGTTAAAGGTTGGGGAGATAATCCTGCTTAGTGATTTTAATCTGAACTGGAATTAAAGAAGAAGAAAAAAGAAAACTTACAGTAGATGACTTCAACTTTACACAATTGTAGAAAAGCCAAATACATGGACCACTAGTTTGCAAACAAACCTGATATAATCACCAAGACCCATTTTCTAAGCAGTTTATTAAAACATAGTTATTTTTTTTACAAGAAAGCCCAGTGAACATTCGTCTAATGCATTTGAAACGTCATTCAGTAAAACTCTACGCTACATACTTTAATTCTTAAATTTCTACAACATAACCCAAAACTAACTGTATAAATCTGATGATATTGTCCCTTTTTGAGAATTGATAGATGTAGTGCTTCCTTTTCAAGTGTTAATAATAATAATAATAATAATAATAATAATAATAATAATAATAATAATAATAATAATAATAATAATAATAATAATGCCCTTCAAGGGGAAGTCAGTAGATCCTCACTGCTAGTCTATACCAGCAGCATTAAGGTTGCTGCCACGACAGGTACTGACAACCTTGGGGTGACAGCTTTGATAATCCACATCAACATCAATTCATGTTATTTAACCTTAATTTGAGTAGGTGAGTTATTAAGAACAACATTTTATTTACATAACCTGGCAGGTAAGGAAGACAATGGAACAAGGCCCTCTCTGACACATTTTTTATTTATTTTTCATACAGAGGTGTCTATTCCTCAGCTTTCCCAGGACGTTTTAGAATCTCTCCCAGAGGACAGAGCTTCAGCTCAGTCTGATGAGCTTCAGCTCATTCACAGCTCTATGTACAAGCAGCTGCTTTGATTTGAATGAATAAATCAAAAATGAAGTTAGGTAAGCACTCAAGTGAAAACAGCTAAATTATTTTGTTCTGAGTAGCCTGTGAGCAATAAAAGTCATAGCACCGGGGTGTTGAAGTTGTAGCTTTAAGTAGCTGTAAGTAGCTATTAAGCAGCTTTTGTGTGTGATCATTCTCAATGTGTCTGAATTTGACCACTGGACAGAAACATAGCTGATGGAGCTGCAGGAGCACATTAGAAAACATGGGCATTCTTAACTGTCTATACAGAGAGGTGCCATTTGAATAGCACTTGGGGTAATTATGGTTGGCAGCTCATCCTCCGTCAGCTTTGCTGCTGATTCTGTCTCCTTTTTTCAATTTCCTGCCTCGTTGAGGATGCCAGTAGAGATCCAGAGAGGCCAAGGCCTGTAAAGCAGTGCAGCAAGGCAAATTACAAATCTGTTTGGAAAAAGGAAACACAAATGGAAACTACCGTCTTAGTTTACCTTGTGAATGAAAATAAAACAAAGAAAATACCAGGTAATAAGCTGTGGATAAAATTAATTGGCAATACATGTTGAAGGTAAATGCAGGGACAGTTATGACACTTGAGTTTATTCACACAGTGCATACACAAGATAACCCTAAATTTTTTACAGATTACAGGTTATGATAATAATGGACAGTATTTACCCACTACTCTAGAATTTCACAGAAGTTTTAGTTCCTAAACTATATTACGACTAATTTTTTCCTAAGCTTCCTACCTGCCCACAAGGGTTTTTCAGGGCCATCTGCAGACAAACATGAATCCAATAATTCTTTGATCGTAATTAGCCCTTAAAAAGGCAAAAAAGTCTAGATTTTCCCTCAGAAGGTCATTCCTATATAGGAGGGTTTAGCTCTGACAGAACTGTTTCTCTTTTCTTCATTGCTGCCCGTTCTTCAGAGAGATATGCTGCTTGCAGAGCTACAAAATCATGGTAATTCAGCTCCAGTACATGCATACCCATACATAGATATATTGCCAATCACCCTCACACACACAGAAAGTCACACCAATTCACCTAACATAACCTGAGCACTCCATCATAAGAACTGGGCACTGCCCAAAGGATCCCAGATCAGATCAGTTCCAGAGTGTTGAGAAACAATGAAATGTTGTGATTTGTTGTCTTATTTTGACAAGAAATGACTGATCAACTCAACATATTGTCAGGACTCAACTCAAGATATATATGCTGTGTCTTCCCTCATTTCTTGTCCTCTCCTTTTCCACATTGCACCAAAATTAGCTTGTATTGACCAAGAAACGACTGAATTATGAGCCTCACATACATACATTATACAGTACAATAAGAGTCTTCAGTTTAGAAACCTTTTAAGAAATATCTGTTTTACACAAAATGTTTTTTGTGTAGATAGGAGGTAAAAGAAGATAGATCAAAATATATTTTGAAAAATTTACATTTGATGGGGTTTAAGTTCTTCGTCTACTGTATGTGATTACAGAATCTCTCATTTTCACTGAAAAAGTTCTAAACCTCTGGACACTCATAACTAACAGCCCTGATACTTCAAATAGTGTATTTTTCTGATGTGGGAAGGTTTACTTTGAACTTTTTACAGTCTTCACTTCCCATTTTATTTAGATTAGCCCATAACACTCAATTTGTAATACACCTCATTTAAAAGTCATTACTGGTTTTGTCTAGTTGATTAAATCTGCATGGTTTTGATTTAGTGGCTGATTTCACTCAGAGTGGTACTAGAGAGTGCACATAGAGGGACTGCACATGTGTCACAGATCTCACTGTCTGCAGTGGAGAGACAGCTCAACATTGCATTTTTCTGGTTGAATTGCATCAATGATCTCCATCCCTCCAATCCATCCATTATCTGTACACACAGATTCTTGAGAGGTGTGGGAGGCGTTAGAACATATCTCTGGTGGTCAGGGGTGCAGTATGGGGGGTGGGGGGAAGTAATGACAATTCTAGGAACGCTGTCCGCCACAATTTATTTATTTATTGTTCATAGAAATAAAAATAAAAAAATGGGGCCCTGTCAATTACAAAATGAATCATATTGCATTTTCGAAGATTATTTTTAGCAGAAAAAATTGAATGTTCCCACTCCCAGACCAAAAATCACTCATCCATATTTGCCCTGAATCCCCCCTCGACCCCTGCATGAAATGGTTCGTTCCTGCTTGGAGCTTGAGAGTGACTGTTTAGCAACAGACAGTAGGAAACAAGAACAACTGTGGCAGTTACTATGCTGCTAAGAAAAGTTAGAAAATCAGGTCTTCAAAGAAAAGAGAGGGAGAGAGAGAAAAAGGCAAGAGTGTCATTTTATAACCCAGTTTTTCTCCAAGAGGTGAGTAGACTGTGTGAGATTATCCACCATTTAGAATAGTCTGCATAGTTACAGACTACTGTTTGCCTCCTTTACACTAGCATTTAATAAATTAAGGAAACAATTGCCAACATATTCATATATTTAACTTGTCCCTTGTACCGTTTACCACTTAACAACAGATGAGTCAGTCAAGCAGCAGCTCTAACCCACATCCCTTCTCACCTGTTCTCCCCTAAGTGAAATTAAAGCTGCAGTATGTACGGTGGCCGTGAGGTGCAAAGCAATTACAAATTACAAAAACACTACAACATTAACGAAAACACTACAACATTAACGCAAAGCAATTACAAATTACAAAATCACTACAACATTAACGAAAACACTACAACATTAACGAAAACACTACAACATTAACGCAAAGGAATTACAAATTACAAAATCACTACAACATTAACGAAAACACTACAACATTAACAAAAACACTACAACATTAACGAAAACACTACAACATTTACAAAACGGAAAAGGTAGGTCTCAGTGGAGACCTAAGAAATCGCTGATTGGACTACAGCTCGTTAGAAAACGGAAAAGGTAGGTCCCAGTGGAGACCTAAGAAATCGCTGATTGGACTACAGCTCGTTAGAAAACGGAAAAGGTAGGTCCCAGTGGAGACCTAAGAAATCGCTGATTGGACTACAGCTCGGTTTACTTTTAAACCGGAAGTTATTCTGGCTTTACGTGTTTTTTTAAAACATGAATGTACTTGGTGATCCACACATAGACATAATATAAGGATAGACGCCTCATGCACCGCTCTCCCCTATTGTCGCTGACTAGATTTAGGGCGGCCATCTTGAAGCGGTAGACCACTCCACTTAGCCTTATGTGTTTAGCGGGCAAAATAACATATCAGCGCATTTAATCGATCATAACACACTTTTTTGTCACTGGAAACTATATTCAGACATCTATCAAAGCTACATTTATAAATAATTGTATTATTTATGTATGTTTTTAATACATAGTTCAGCATTTTTAAATATGATTAGTAGCTATAACAATAGAATAGGAATCGATATCAGAAATATTCTGATATCGATGTATGATGAGCATATTACAAAGCACACAGCCGTGAATAATTTATGGTGAACGGCTGTGTGTATAATTTATCATAATAATACATAGTTATACAACTATACAAACACAAATAAATAATGATTAATACTGAATAATATATATTGGATGCATGTTAATATGTATATATATATATATATATATATATATATATAGATTGCCTATATTAAAAAAAATCTTAGATTGTAAACAAAGATCAAGACAAATATTTCACTCCACAACTGTCAGTTAACATCTAATTTGTTTTATAGAATTACACTTACATACAAATTAATTTGCACAAATTTCATTAAAAAATATATGTATATATACATACATATAAACATGCATTTAATATATATTATTCAGTATTAATCATTATTTATTTGTGCCATTATTAATTAATCATTATTTATTTGTGTTTGTATAGTTACATAAATATGTATTATGTAGTGACCATATGTCCAAAAAACTTAAATTCAAAAATCAAAAAACTCAAAACTCAAAGGTGATCAAAACAAAAGGTGAATCAAACTCAAATAGTCACCTGATGCACATGGATTCTTGTTTATGCAGCAAAAAGAAATCAAAAGTCTAAATATGGTTCTTTGGTTTTATTTGCAGATCAGGCCAAAGGTTACAGGTTTCTGCTCCCACTCCTGTACCTGTTCACTGACTGTCAAAATGAAAACCGATGTGACTGATTAGCTGGTAAAAAACCTTGTGACCACCACGTGCATAATAAGCTACTTAAGACCCACCTACTTATACCGTGAAATACCCACATTCCAATCTGAAATTAATTAACTAATTAAGTGAATTACTAAACAAAAAACTTATTCTAAACAAAAATTAAAATAAAAATTCTAATGATAAATCAATTAGAAAATCAAACAAATGCTAAGAATAAACTAAACAATTTAAATTCTAAGATTTAACAAAACAATGGGAAGAATAGCTCCTACAGGTATATATATGTCTATCTTTGTTGTGAAATGTTGTTTGTGGAGCCTGACATCAATAATCCATCGATCTGAACAATAATATCCCTGTTGTTTTGATTGGCAAAGTAGGAGGGACTATCGCTCTAAGATGGCCGCCGTATTTCCTGCGCCGGAGCAGCCAATGCGGGGTCTACTCTTATATTATGTCTATGCTCACTCAAACGGAGCGTGCCAGAATAACTTCCGGTAAACCAAAAGTAAACCGAGCTGTAGTCCAATCAGCGATTTCTTAGGTCCCCACTGGGACCTACCTTTTCCGTTTTCTAACGAGCTGTAGTCCAATCAGCGATTTCTTAGGTCTCCACTGGGACCTACCTTTTCCGTTTTCTAACGAGCTGTAGTCCAATCAGCGATTTCTTAGGTCTCCACTGGGACCTACCTTTTCCGTTTTCTAACGAGCTGTAGTCCAATCAGCGATTTCTTAGGTCCCCACTGGGACCTACCTTTTCCGTTTTCTAACGAGCTGTAGTCCAATCAGCGATTTCTTAGGTCCCCACTGGGACCTACCTTTTCCGTTTTCTAACGAGCTGTAGTCCAATCAGCGATTTCTTAGGTCCCCACTGGGACCTACCTTTTCCGTTTTCTAACGAGCTGTAGTCCAATCAGCGATTTCTTAGGTCTCCACTGGGACCTACCTTTTCCGTTTTCTAACGAGCTGTAGTCCAATCAGCGATTTCTTAGGTCTCCACTGGGACCTACCTTTTCCGTTTTCTAACGAGCTGTAGTCCAATCAGCGATTTCTTAGGTCCCCACTGGGACCTACCTTTTCCGTTTTGTAAATGTTGTAGTGTTTTCGTTAATGTTGTAGTGTTTTCGTTAATGTTGTAGTGATTCGTTAATGTTGTAGTGTTTTCGTTAATGTTGTAGTGATTTTGTAATTTGTAATTGCTTTGCGTTAATGTTGTAGTGTTTTCGTTAATGTTGTAGTGTTTTCGTTAATGTTGTAGTGATTTTGTAATTTGTAATTGCTTTGCGTTAATGTTGTAGTGTTTTTGTTAATGTTGTAGTGTTTTCGTTAATGTTGTAGTGTTTTCGTTAATGTTGTAGTGATTTTGTAATTTGTAATTGCTTTGCGTTAATGTTGTAGTGTTTTCGTTAATGTTGTAGTGTTTTCGTTAATGTTGTAGTGATTTTGTAATTTGTAATTGCTTTGCGTTAATGTTGTAGTGTTTTCGTTAATGTTGTAGTGTTTTCGTTAATGTTGTAGTGATTTTGTAATTTGTAATTGCTTTGCGTTAATGTTGTAGTGTTTTCGTTAATGTTGTAGTGTTTTTGTAATTTGTAATTGCTTTGCACCTCACGGCCACCGTAAGTATGTAACTTTTATAAAAAATATATTTTGTCCACATATTTGTTAAAACTGTCATTATGTTGACAGTATGGTATGAGAGGTAATCTGTGAAAAATCTATTTCTTCTGCTTTATCCCAGTGCTCTCTAAAAACAACCAGTCAGTGGCAGGAAAGTTTTAGTTCTCAGTCACAATCTCATATGACTTATCCTTCCTCCCCCTTGCTCTGTGGTATTCTGTAGCTAGCATAGCCTGTTGTAAATGCTGAGTCTAGAACTTTTAGCAAACAGTGATGGCAGATGAAAGATTTTTCTGCAACAATAAGTTGTTTCTCCATCATTAGCACATTTAGCAGTGAATGAATGAAGTTGATTGACAGCACTAAGAACGTACTACCGGTTCTGATTGATCGTTTTGGTCAGAATGGCGCATTTCTTTAGCCAGCAACAGTAGTTAAGGAAGGAGGTGGAGGAGATTGATTATTTTCACAGATTATCTGTCTCATAACAAACTGCTATGACATTGTGACAGGTTTAACAAATATGGACAAAACATTTTTTTTTATTAAAGTTATGTACTGCGGCTTGGATAAAATGCAACTACATAGCATTTTTGGAGAAGTCTGGATTGCTTTATATTTTGCATGTTGCCTATGACTGTTGCTCATGGGGAGACATTTTAGTAATCTAAAACTAATAGAAAAAAAATTATGCAGCCTACTTGCATACTGTATGCAGACTATGGATTCAAATGCTAATTTGAATTTCATGAAATGTAAGTACTGAAATATAAATAAGTGCAGTGCAGTAAAGCCTTTTTTCCTTTTTTCCCAGGGAGTTATTTAGCCCTGGACGGTTGCCCATGTCGCCCATATCAGAAATCGTTACTGCAGCACAGACAAAACTGTAACATGCATTTAATTTGTCCAACATGTTTTGAGAGGGTGATCTTTAAAAGCTTGGCTATTTTGGGAAGTTTTTGGTAGGTTGAAATAGAATGTATGCAACGACCTACTCTAACTCTTTAGTTAGTGACTTTTGCAAGAGAGCACAAACTCATTTATGTGAAATTTGACATTTGTGTGTACCTCTGCCTCATTTGCTTTATGAAATACCTTTCATAAATGAAAATAAAAAGGGCAACTTTCACAGCTCCTTGAGATGAAAAAGTGCCTCTTTCCAAATTCTGCACAGAAAACAAACAATTACATTCTTGACTGCGTTTATTTACTCCATGATTGAGCAATGCAGGCAGACAGGCGCAGGCAGATTAATTAACTAGCGCCTGAAAACCTTTATTCTTAAAGCATTGTCACATTGATGGATGGCTGATTATAGTCAGTGAGATGGCTATCAGTACACAAACAAATATCAGACAGCATAACAAAAAAGTACAACACAGAGAGAGGAGGAAGAAAACATAAATTCAGGTGTTTTTTAACTGACCAAGAAAACCATTTTCGATGATGGGCACTGCTGGGCATGAAGAAGAAAAAACATGTAATTGGGAACAGAGAAGGAGGCCGTAAGTGCAACTTATCATGTCAGCAGCAGCTCAAATTACCTGCCTCGTGCGTCTTTTGATGAGGTTTCTCATTAGGGGTCTATACAGCCCAGACTTTGGAAATATCACAGAATTAATTAAAATGATAGGAATGAAGAAAGTAGGCTGCAAATAACAGGGTGGGAGAGGGCCTGCATAATCATTGTTCTGATCAGAGCACTATTGTCTGTACATGAATGTGCCTGCTGACGGCAGCCAGTGGCTCTCCAGTGTTTATCTAGAATCCTGGGCTAGCTAGCTTCCAGCATGTATCCACTGATAGAGCATTCAGCCTCCGTTTACTATAAAGAGGCTCAAAGGCTTCATTTATGCCTGTGTTTGAGCAGATGATGATGGGCCACAGCTTGAGCCAGTATGAATCAGTTTAACTGTAGGATGAACCATATAGGAACAGTTGGGTTATTTTTGTACTTTCACTACATCTTGCAAAACATTTGAACCCCCTTATACTTAATTACATTTCCTTAAATGCCAAGACTTGTAATTAGATTTGTAACTGTTTCCAAACAAAGAGATGTCAATTTATTTTGTTTTACATCAGTTCTTGAATTTCTTCAGGCCTGTGCATAATTAGTTGCTTTTTGAAATCTTTCAAACTCTTTAATGTTTCAGCATTTATAAGGCTTTCCGAGTTCAACCAACCACAGTTGGAGCCAGAAAATGTAACAGTCACAAATTGTCCCAGGAACTTTAAGCAGCAAAAGAAGTTATGCTTGATTTGGAGATCTGTTTTTTCTTAATAAAGGGTTGGATATTGGTTGGGCCCTGTTAAACAGCAGAACATAAGAGTCCCTATGTGTTACTGCCTGTGAGAAACACACTCACCAAACATGCTTTGACTTACCTGAGACATCATGACTCCCAGTGATAGGAGACAGTACCACCTCTACTCCCGTTGTTGACCCACTGCCCCATGGCAGTGGGTCAACTGCGGGCAGGATGTTTCCATAAACATCCTATTACTTACCAAAGAACAAGAAAAAGTAAACAAATGCTCTTCCAACAGTCAGGAGCCTTTAAAGTGACAGTACAGACATTGGTTGAATATCAACCCTGTAATTATCTATTAACCTGAAAGATTAATAGATAATCCTTCAGATAATCGGTTCAGAGTGCCCACTCATTATTCCAAAAAGTGAAAGATTACAAACAAGAACAGTTGTTAAAAGGCTGAATAATAAAATCAAAGTCTCCATACACTGCTTCAGCTCATGTGTCTGGACGAAAGATGGTAGTTTGTGTCTTTGTATTAGAACAAAAACTACTCAACAAAAAAAATTTTCTGATGAACATCCATCACCCAGGAGGATACAGGACCTGACAGACACTTTGGGATATTACACCTGGTTTCATCAAGGGAAGGCTTACCATCAAGGTTTTGTTTCTGAAGGTTCCTGACAGTTTACTACCTTCACGATGCCCTGGGGCCTCAATGAATGGGTCTGTATCTCATTTGGACTAACAAACGCCCCTCCAGCATTCCAAAGGAGCATGGAGGAAATGCTGGGGCTTCTCAGATAAATGTTGGCTCCCCTAACTAGATGATATACTATGTATACAGCAACATGGGGTAAGGCTTAAGCCAGAGAAGTGTGAGCTTTTAAAAGCAAAGTAAGGTATGCAAGATGGATAGTAGCAACTTGTACTGGCTGTCAAATACAAGAATTTGGCCCTTCAGCATCTATTTAATGAGATGCGTCATGTGGGCACAGAAAGAGTACCATATTCCGCCTTGCAAGGAAGAGATTTTATTTTCCTTTATGACCATGTACGTTGAAACCTATATCACCAGAAATGTCCAGGCATCATGTCAAAAATATTAGTAAGTAAGTAAGAAGAAAAGTGACATATGCACAAAGAATAAAATATGCTGCACTACAGCCAGAGAACAGATTTTCGGTCCATATCCTAAGAGAACGTGGAGGACTGGACAAGTTAAGATCCTACTGGGGAAAGAGTATTTACATAGTTAAAAAGCAACTTGCAGAAAACCCAGTTTGTGAAGACATTGACATTGCAAAGCAATCTCCTACTGCCATTAAGTAAGTTTCCTGGTGAAAAAATTCCATCTCATGTTCAAAGTGTGTGTGGTACTATACAGATAAGACAAAGCTGACACACCAGAAGAAACATAGACAAAACAGATCAAAGAAACCCAGAAAATGATTTATTTGGATGAAGGTGATGGCTCAGGTTATTGAATATATCTGCCGAAAGGACAGCACAAAAACCTGAAGATGAACAACACACAAACTACTGTTGACTTAGTGGATGGACAGCCAACTTCACAACACATATGTACAACAGATACAATCTCACACATTAAAAAATGTACCTGTTTATTCAGATATTCAGAATAAGCTATAGACTTGTTGAAAGTAGACTGGGTAAATCAATGTTCTTTGGATCTCAGGAGCCACTGTTTGTTTTGTCAGGGGGTGCAACACACACAGAGGTATGATCACAGTTTTGTTTTATTGATAATTTGGTAGAATTAAAATGGGGTAAGGAATGTGGAGTTAGGATGTTGTACTGTGGTACAGTGCTTCTTTTAAACAGACGAAAGATAAAGCATAGAGCTGACTTCTCATCATAATATTTTCATCTAAATCCCGGAATCGTTCAGCCCTGTTAATGACAAGTTATTTTTGGTGGACCATCAAAAACCTTATTCTCCTTGTGTAGATAACAAATAGAATTGGTTCTTAGCTCTGAACCAGCACTAAATATGCTAAGGTGGAAACTGAATTTTAATTACTTGAGATGATAAAAAAGCAGAGAGAAACTTTGAGATGTCTACCCAAGCAGTTTTCTTAGATTAGACAGTTTTTTTATCAGCTACCTTTCAAATTTAGATGAGATTCGCATTGTATTTGTATACCTTCCACAATCCTGCTGTCTTGTCCCAGGCACAGAAAAACACTAAATCCTTCAGTCTGTTGTCTTTGATAGTTTCTCTATCCTGCATTCTCTCCACCGGCAGGGTTCTAAATTAATTAACTACTGCCTAAAAATCTTGGTAGTTAGAATATTGTGATTCAATATCAGATTGATGACTGATGTTCAGAGCTACGAGCATACAGAACCAAATCAGACCAATAAAAACGATGAAATGAAAATGCAACCCAGGTGGGCTTGTAGACTTTATTTAAAGGAGATCAGTGTCTTGTAGTTTTGTAGTAATGTAGTTTTCTGAAGGTTTGTTCCATAGTGGAGCATAAAAATCTAATGATGTTTCTCCATATTTAGTTCTGGGGATGTAGAAGGTTGATACAACAGGTTTATAATGTATTTTGTTTCTAAGTGTTGAGGAAATATAATCGTTTTTAGCATTTAGAGAATATAACCATCTTTTAGTGTTTAGTTAGCTGAATCTTTTACTTAAATTTTGAAGAAGTTTGTGTTTGTGAGTTCAATTGGCAGGAAGAGCCATGGCTGTGTTCAAAATATCAAAGAACACGTGATGGATTGACAAAACCTTTTAAGACGTTGTAAAACAATATATCTGTGGAAGTATAGGCTCCTATCTTTTCAGACATCTTGGGAGGACAGGAGATACTCAGGTCTCAGGAGATAAGGAGCCTTCAGTGAACAACTGGCATGTTAAACTATGGAACGGCAAACTTCTGAACTTTAAAGCTGTGAACTTTAAAACTGTTAACATTAACAGTATTAACATCATATAGATTACTCTTAGTATTGCATGCTCTGATTGAAAATGTATTATTTACTTATAGAATTAATGTAGTTGGAAAATGATTAGGATGGTTTAACTTTTATACGAATAGTGTAAGTAGATTAGGAATTGTATCTGATTACTTTTTGTAGACATAGTTATTGTATGAATTTAATATCAAGGAGGATTTGGGAAAAGAGCAGAGAAAAAACACATTACTTTCTGGAAGACAACCTTTTATTGAATAAAAATAACAGAATTAAAGATGTGGTTCTGGAAGAGCTGGAGAAACCAGAGTTTCACAGATATTTGTGAAATGCTTTTAAGTGGTTCTCCTTGCTCAAGGCATGAAGCCAGATGGTGGAAGGAAATAAATTAAAAACTAAAGGGATCTTCAGGTTATAGGAGGTAACCTGATTTAGTGAAATGGACTGAGTATAGTTAAATTTATAATCTATTCTGGCACATTGACCTGTAGTTTACCTGAAAAGTATTTGTTTAAAAGCTTACAAATGCATCTTTATCTGTTTGGGTGGATTAACAGGGAATTCCAACTACGTCTCCTAAGACGTCTAAAAGTCATAAAACTTAGCAGGACTTGAGGGATCTGTTTAACTTCACTAAAGAAAGAAAAAGAAACTTCTCTTTGATCGGTTCGAACAGAATTGAAGGGAGGTACTATTTTCGAAAACGGTCAGAGACAACTTCTAATTGGTCAAGCAGAGATACGCCTTATTTGAATAAATTAAAGAAAAAAAGATAAAACTTTCCACACAGAGGAACAAATCAGATTTTGCGATTGCAATTTCTCCAAGGACGTTCTTGCTTTCTGTTTGTCTTTTTCCTCTTCTCAGGTAAATTTATGGATTTGTGCTCTGAGGTTTTCTGATGTTTTGTGATGTGCTTTTCTGGTGATAGTTTGCATCTGTCTTGAATAAATGCTGATTATTGTGACGCTGTTGTCTCTGCATGATCTCGGTCCTTGTGCACAGCATTTTTCTGAACCCGGGCAGAGAGGATATAACGAGTAAAGTTATACAATTTTCTTCTCTTAACATAAGTCATTCAGTAATTTATACACTATCAACATTATTTTAAAGGCTATTCTCTGAGCTACAGTATAAGAAGCCAAAATAAGGACTTTAGAACTGAACCAGCCTGGATTTAGTGAGAATCCAAGCAGCAGCATTTTGGTAAGTATTGCTGAGAAGATACACTGTAAAAAAAGTCAGTAAATTTACGGTAAAAAACGGTAAAAGGCCAACAGTTTTTGATCGTCATATCCAAAAACGTTTCATTACCGTAGAAACTACATGGAACTACCGTAAGTCAACACTGCAAAAAACTCAGTAAATTTACAGTAAGAAAATTGTGAAATACTAACGGTTACTGACCGTAACATCCAAAACATTTTGTTACCGTAAAAAATACATGGAATTACAGTAAGTCGACACTGCAGAAAAAATCCCTAAATCTATGGTAAAAAATGGTAAAATACCAACAGTTACTGACTGTAATATCCAAAGTATTATACTGCCATAGAAAATACGTGATATTATCGTAACTCAATAAACATATATCCTAAGTAATTTTGACAGTCATAAATGTAGAAAATACAGAAATATATTGTAAAAATATAAGTAATTGTAAAGTTCATATAAAAATATTGTAATATTGCCAGCAGTTAATTACCCTAAACTTAGCAGTACTAATCAGCCAAAATTACAAATTTTGCTGATATTTATATCTACAATGTAAAACTGGAAACAAGATTGCAAAAGTATTTTTTACAAAGAACAGAATGCTGGTGTGATATTTTGGTTTCTTTTTTAATAATGCCTTTAATACACCAAACTGAAATCTCAACAGTAGACCAGCCATTGATCTAGCAACCCTCCGGTTGCAAAGCAAACTCCTACAGCCAACGCCACCATTATTTAGAAGAATGTTGGACTAAATGATGCATTTGAGATTAATTTTATGCCAACCATAGATTTCTTATACATTAACAGAACTGTATGTTAGCCCCTCTTGCTTGGATGAAGCTGAAGTTGGTTTCCAATTGCTGCTTCCAATTTGGGAAATGGCTAAAGGGCAATTCCACCTAATTTTTCACTACCATCAGCATCTTTAATTTACTCTAGCTAAAAAACTACAACACCTAGACTCTTCAAATCTGGATTATTCTCAACTCATATCAGAATATTTAAAACCAAGTGTGGGTTACAGTAAATGGAGACTGTTATTTGTCATGTGAACAAATCATTATCTTGTTTGTATTGCTGCTTGATCCTTCATCATCAGCAGCAAGATTCTTTTAACTCTGTTTCTGTAGTTGAGCATGGCTGAGGATTCTGTGGTGTCCTGAACTCAACACAGTAAAGTCATAGTGCGCTAGCTAAGACTGCTAACTAGCAGGTTCTAGCTCAGGGTGCTAAGAGTCCAGTAGGCCTGGACTTTGTCAGGATGCGGCTACTGTCTTTGAAATCAAGTTTCTGCTATTTTTGCGTGTTCATGAGGAGAAGGAGAAGGAAACACATCTCTTCATCACAGGTGAGCCCCTTTCATGGTTTTAACTGAAGTTAGCTAACTTTAACCAACTGATAAAGAAATGTGTACTTTCTGAGCCAAGCTGTTTATGTACATGCACTGCAGCTAGATATCTTTACTATATGGAACATTTAATTTTCCCAGATGCAACACTTCCATTAATGTTTCTGTAGGAACGAATGCATATATTATATTTCTGGTCCACTTTAGACTGCATGTGCTTAAAGTTATTGTTCATTGTAGAAGCAACTTTTTCAAGTTTGGTTCAGTAATTCATTTAAATTACTTTGAGTTTGAAATGTTCATGCATGCAAGTTAAAACTGTGAAGAACATGTTAGCTTTTGTTTCAATACTTTGGAAATACTTGGAAGTATAAAGCTTGGCATCAGAGCTAATATTTAATATTTTCCTTTGACCTCTTGACTCTCACCCCCAAAATACTTGCACTAAAGTCACTGGGTCCATGACAGTTGAAGGGTTTTAAGATAAGGAAATTTAAATATTAATATTTTACAGTTTCTCTCAGTTTGGGTGCATTTCTCAGAAAATAATTGAAATTCTTAAAACTACCTGTTCAATCTTCAAGTTACTGTGCCACTTCTGCACATCAAAAAATTAGTTTCTCATTCCTTTGGCAAGTTTTCCTTTTGTACATCATGTAGCTGATTATGTACACTTTTCTGCTTTCCCCCCAATCTGCTTTTATTGTGTTGATCAAAATATGTTAAATTGTCTGTTGAATTGTCTCCACTCCCAAAACAGCATACGTTCATTGTGTAAGTCTTAACATGCATAAATCTTAAAGTTGTCATAATGTCAATCATATTTTAATTAATTTATATTTGATTATTTTCTAAATCTGTCCTGAATTGGTAAATTGCTCCCAAGTGAGTCCTGGATTCTCTTAACAGGTCAATGTATGACCTGTTAAGAGTCATACATCTGTTTCAGTTTTCTGAAACAGATTGAAGGTGCATCTTGTGAACCATCAGTTGGCAACAATATGGTATATAGCCAGAACACAACACAATGCTACATTCCTGAGAACTGATGATCTGGACAGAGTGAACAGCCAGAGAGAAGAAGAGGAGTGAGGCTGAGGAGGAAACAGTTGGGAGGGAAGCAGAAGAAGAGTCAGAGAGGCTGAGGACTATTAAGAGAGGAAAAATTCTACAACTTTTAAAACCTTTTGACTCATTATATCCTCTCTATGCCCGGGTTCAGAAAAATGTTGTGCGCAAAAACTGAGATCACACGGAGATAACGACGTCACAATAATCAGCATTTATTCAAGACAGATGCATACTATCACCAGAAAAGCACATCACACAACCTCAGAAACATCAACACACAAACAACACATGAATTTACCTGAGAAAAGGAAAAGGACAAAATAAAAAATGGAAACGACAGACAGCAAAGACGTCTTTGGAGAATTGCAAGCGCAAATCTAATTTGTTACTCTGTGTGGAAAGTTTTATCTTCTTTTCTTTAATTTATTCAAATAAGGCGTATCTCTGCTTGACCAACTGGAAGCCGTCTCTGACCGTTGTCCCGAAGATAGAACCTCCCTGTAATTTGTTCTAAAAGTCAGGGACAAGCTTCTTAGCAGAAGAAGACACCCCAAATTCCTGCTGTTTTATGGCCTTCGAAGTCAAGGGAAAGATGAGAGCAGATGTGTGCTCTTAACGGTAAACTACAGATCAATAGGCCAGAATAAGTTATAAATTTTAAAACTATACTCAGGTTATTTTACTAAGTCATGTTACATCTTATAACATAATGCTTCTGGAGACCTTCTTTATTCTAAATTTATTTCTCCCACTATCTGGCTTCATCCCTTTAAGGCAAAGAGAAACAAATTAAGGAATTTCACCGATAGCCGTAAAACTCTGGTTTTGTCTTCCGCTCTGCCAGGAACAAATCTTTAATTCTGTATTTTAATTCAATAAAAGGTTATCTTCCAGAAAGTAATATGTTTTTGTTCAGTTTCTCTCTCCAACGTCCGTCCTGATGTTTCATTAAAACAATATACAGACAGATAGAAAATAAACAGGTACAATTCCTGTTTTTTAATCTAACATAATATTCAAGTAAAAGTTAAACAATCAAACATTCTCAAATACATTCCTCATTGACTAAATCAATTCTAAAACTAAATAATACACTTTTCAGTCAAAGCATGCAATACTAAAATAAGTTTTTTTACAATGTTAATGGTTCAAAAGTTTAACCATGCCAGATGCTCACTGAAGGCTTTTTCTCCTCCCATGACCTGGGCACATTCTTGTCTCCCAAGATGTTTTAAAGAGATAGCACCATCTACCTCCAAAGATATATTACTTTACAACCTCCTATCTTGTGTGATACAAACCACCAAGGACCAAGCTAAGAGCTTTTGCCGATCCATCAGTTTCCTTGGTATTTTGAATACTTAGCTCAGCCATATTTCTCCAGGCTTTGAAATCGCTAACACAAACTAAAAATGGTTATTTTTCCTCAACAGGACATCTGCCAGTTTCCATCAGTCCAACATCAGGATATGGCCTCGACAACATGATGCTGATGGATGTCCTCCGACCTTACTGTTCATTCCTTAACCCCACTCAGGAACCTTTGTCAGCATGACGATGGAAATTAAAATGTAATGTAAATTCTACAGCACTGTACAGTTTTCCATGAGGAGACTGTCATGTGGTTCCTTTTCTACTTTTTTTTTGTTCTCTGCATTTCTGTATTTTTCTATCTGAATAACCATGGTCCATCAATAAATTACAGCAAAAAGCGTAAATCAGTGTTTCTCAACTCTGGTCCTCACCGCCCCCCCTGGCCTGCATGTTTTAGGTATTTCCCTTCTGCCACACACCTGAATTGTATCTCTGGATGATTAACAGGCTTCTGCAGTACTTGATGGTCATGCAATCATTTGAATCAGCTGTTCTGGAATAGAGGCACATCTAAAACATGCAGAGCAGGGGGGGGGGGGGGCTGAGGACCAGGGTTGAGAAACACTGGCGTAAATGATCATTTAGTCTCTTCCCATGACTAATCAATTTGACTGTCTTATCTGTAAATAGAAAATCTATAACTTATTATTTCGAGTCACTGATATGTTAACTGACAGAATTTTGAGCTGAACTAAGGATTTTTCAAGCAAACAAATGCTATTTTTGCTGTTTTTACAAATTGTTTTGAGAAATGCGCTAACTGTTTTGTAAATGCCAACAATGACTTGAGAAATGCACCAAAAGTGACAGAGAAAAACTAACAGCATAAATCGTCTCAGGTGTATCTATTTGTTTGCCTGTATGAAAAGTGTTCACATTTACAACTTTGTTTCTGCTAGTTTGCAGGAATTGAAACTTGCATAAATGGTTGAAGACAAAATTATTGGCCTTCATGAGACAGATAAATGGTGAGTATCTATTTCATAAATTGCCTAAAACAGTTATATTTGTTTTTATTTATGTTTTTTGTTTGTGTATTTTGTCTGGTTGCAGAGAGGATCAAACCTGTCGTCAACAAACAAAGGTTTAAGAACTACAGAATTTTCAGTCAGAAATGATCACACCGCCTAGTTGAAGTACCAGACTCCATATGCAAGTAAACAAAGGTGAAACAAACATTTAAGTGAATTGACAACATGCGAGTCTCAACTTCAACCTGTGACTGGGAAGAAAGACTACAACCATCCTGAGCAAAGTCTCAACTCAGTGACTTCTTACTCTCAACCCAGAACCAGAATCCTTTTATCATGTGTTTTTCTTCTACAATAGGTAGAAGTGTTCTTATGTGGACACATGCTGTTTTTGTGTGTTTTGTTTTCCAGATGTCAGTAATACTGTGAGGAAACTGGACAGAAAATAGAATCGGTTCATTTTTTTAACTGTATTTTTAAATAATTCTTTAAGTGGATTAATCGTAATCTGTATTTTGTTTAATTTGAATTTATTTTCTTTATAAGTTTCTGTATGGAAATGCTGACAAGTTACACTTCCTTATGTTGTACTATAATTTTTATGGTGGAATTTTGGTAAGAACAGTGGCCAGCAAGAAAATCCCCAGGTTTTTGGGGATTTTTTTTTTACAATAAAATGCCAATATATCATACAGTCTTGCCGTGTTTTTTCACTTATGTAGATATTATTCCTCAGGCAGTATGATCGTATTTACTACGGCAAAACCACATTTTAATTTTTTATTTAACATATCTTAGGAAATACAGTATTTTACTGTATTTGGGAAATACGGTAATATACTGGCAGTTTTGGTTGTCAGAATTTTACTGTATTCTTAAAAAACAGTAAAATAATGCATTTTAAGAGTACAGTAAAATACTGCATTTCCAAAATACGGTAAAAAACTGGCAGTTTTGGTTGCCAGAATTTTACCGTATTCTGAAAAAAACGGTAAATTACTGCATTTCCAAAATACGGTAAAAACTGGCAGTTTTGGTTGCCAGAATTTTACCGTATTTTAAAAATATGGTAAAATATTGCATTTCCAAAATGCGGTAAAAAGCTGGCAGTTTTGGTTGCCAGAATTTTACCGTATTTTAAAAATACGGTGAAATATTGCATTTCCAAAATACGGTAAAAACCTGGCAGTTTTGGTTGCCAGAATTTAACCGTATTTCTAGAATACGGTAAAAAACTGGCAGTTTTGGTTGCCAGTATTTTACCGTATTTTGAAAACACGGTAAAAAACTGGCAGTTTTGGTTGCCAGAATTTTACCGTATAAAGACGGTAAAATTCTGGCAACCACAGCTGCCAGTTTTTTACCGTAAAAAGAGGCCGTTTTTATTTATTTTTTTTTTTTTTTTACAGTGTATGAACGATTATATTTAGCCATTGCAGCCTCAATTGTTTTATACATTTCTGATCCTAGAGATTACATCTGATTTGGTGCTATTAGTGAACATTTAAGTAAAACTGTGTATTTCTTTTAGTTTCAACGGTGTCTAATCTTGAATGCAACAGAGCTAATAAGATCTAAACCATTTTTATGGAGTGTGACCATTATTTTGCTGGACATGTGAAAATGTAATTTTTAATTTTAGCATTTACCAGAATGATGATAAAATAGATACCCTTTTACTACCTAATCCTACAGTGAGTAAGGAGGCAGGATCTGGCCCAAGTGAAAATAAGAAAAGAAGACTTAGAGACTTAGACTTATTTTATTGTCATTGCACCAAAAACATAAGTAAAATTGGCAATAAAATGTCATTGCTTGGCCACCAGAGCACACACAAAAACACAAGTGTGCCTATAATTAAATAATATGCAAATAATAATTACTATTTTCAAACAGTCTCAGACAGTCTTCATGATGAGATTTTTGAGCAATCTGACGGCCAGTGAGAGACAGCTATTTCTGAGTCTGGCTGTTCTGCAGTGGATGCTACAGACTCTCCTCCCAGATGGCAAGCAGATGAGATGGAGAGGATGAGTGGAATGAGAGAGGATCTGGTTTGCTCTGGCTGTGTGCAATGCTCTGGATAGGGGGAAGTGGAGCCCCAACGATCCTCTCGCTTGTCTTCACCACTCTTTGCAGAGACTTCCAGTCTGACACCTTGCAGCTTCCAGACCAGATGGAGATACTGCTGGTCAGCAGGTTCTCAATGGTTCCTCTGTAGAAGGTGAAGAGGATGGAAGGGGGGAGCGAATCTCTTCTCATTCGTCTCAGAAAGTGCAGGTGCTGCTGTGCTTTTTTCACCAGTGAAGTGATGCAAGTTGTCCAACTGAGATTGTCTGTAATGTCCACCCCCAGGAACTTAGTGCTGCTGACGATCTCCACTGTTTTGTCATTGATGAGGAGTGGTGTGTGGTTGGGTCGAGACCTTCTGAATAATCGACAATGATCTCTTTTGTTTTGTCGACATTCAGGAGCAGGTTGTTTATTCTGTACCAGTCCACAAGATGTTGTGGACTTCTATAGTTCACTTCATTGATGAAGATCACTCAGATGAAGAGCAGTGGAGATGGCATCCTCAGTAGAGCGGTTAGATTTGTATGCAAACTCGAAAGGATCAAATGATGGAGGCATTATAGAGATTATATGACCCTTAACCACTTTCTAGAAGCACTTCATGATGATAGATGTTAATGCAATGGGTCGACAATCATTAAGACATGTGCTGGTTGGTTTCTTGGGCACTCGAATAATAATAGCTGACTTAAAACATGAGGGGACAATGGCCTGATACAGTGATGTATTGAAGATATGCGTGAGCACATTTGCTAGCTGGTCTGCATACTCTGATCAGCCTTGTTGGGATGTTGTCAGGACCTGCAGCTTTTCGGATGTTAACGTTTCTCAGGGATTTTCGCACAGCAGATGTTTCGAGCCTGAGGGCCTGTTCATCAGGGTGAGAGGTATCTTTCCTTGCAGGGGTTTTATTTAGAACTTCAAATCTTCCAAAGAAGTTGCTGAGCTCATTAAGGAAGTTAATGTCATCTTGGCAGGATGAAAATGTGGTTTTATAATCAGTGATAGATTGGATGCCCTGCCACAGTTGTCTGGTGTTGCTGGCATCATGACAGAAACCTTGAATCTTTTGACTGTAGGCATGTTTTGCTGCCTGGATGATGCAGTTTAGATTGGCCCTCGCTGATCTAAGTGCAATCATGTCACCAGATTTGAAGGCAGCATTATGCTCCCTCCGTCTAGAAAACACCTCCTTAGTCATCCAAGGTTTCTGGTTGGCTTGTGTGACAAATTAAAGAAGTAAGTGATTCTGATCTGAAGATGCTCTACTGCTGCAATGTTTTCTGCAATGCTTTGGAAGTTACTTTTTATAGGAGGCTAAATAAAATATGACCACAGCAGAAAATATTTTATACTGTTAGCACTGTAAATGGCAACTGAAGTATATTATGTGGCGCTGTGCATAGCTAAAGCAGGTAAACACCACAACATCAAATCAAAATCAAATTGTAGTTGTTATAGCACTTTTCAAAGGGCTTTACATCATAAAAACACAAAAATGCAAGGACACACAGTCAACAATTGAAACATTACATTTAGTTAAGTGCCTTCATTAATTTTTCATTCATTATTGTATTTGAATACAGTAATGAAATAATTAAAACTTTTGCTTTTTGTTTTAAAAGCAAAAGCTTTAATCTAATTTTAAAGGAACTCAGTGTATCAGTTGTTTTGAAGTTTTCTGGTAGTTTGTTGCAAATTTATGGTGCAAAGAAGCTGAATGCTGCTTCTCCATGTTGCCTGCAAGTTTGATACAACAGTAGATCTTTGACGTATTGTGGTGCTAAACCGTTCAGTGATTTATAAACTAACAGCAGTAACAACTAACATGGGTGAAACATCTACGAATGGAACCTCAAGTATCGACCCTTCACAACTACGTTACCTAATGTTGAAAAGAAATAATTTATCTAAATTAGAAAATACAATTCTGTTCTATTTCCTTTCCTGGTCCTGGATTCCCACTACCGTCTTGGAGACCACGTGAGGAGACTGAAATCATACGCTGCGTGTTGGCGTCACAGAAGTGTAGAATTTAATCCAATCAGAAACAAAGTATCAGACATGACAGAGCATGACAGAAAAACACAAAGACTTACATTTCGTTACCTGAGTCAGAAGACAGACAAACAAAGACGTCTTTGGGAAAAGAGCCAGAGCAAAAGCAACAAAGATTGGCTATTTTCTGAATTATTTCTCCCGTGCATCAAATTATATTCCTGTGGGAGTGTTCTTGTTTTTAGCATATTCAAACAAGGCGTCCCTTGTCTCGACCAATTAGAAGTTGTCTCCGACCGCCTTCGAAAACGGCACCTCCCTTCAATTCTGTTCCAGCGATCAAAGAAAAGTTTCTTTTTTCTTAAACATAGTTGGAATTCCCTGTTAATCCACCCAAACAGATAAAGGCACATTTGTAAGTTTTTAAACAAATACTTTTCGGGTAAACTACAGGTCAATGTGCCAGAATAGGTTATAAATTTTAAGCTACATTCAGGCTTATTTCACTAATTGATGTTATCTCCTGAATCCTGCAGAGTTTTCTCCAGCATCTGGCTCCTTCCTGAGCAAAGAGCATCAATGCATTTCACAGGTCTCTGTGAAACTCTGGTTTTCTCCTTTCTCCCAGAACAAACCCTTAATCCTGTATTTGATTCAATAAGAGTTATCTCTGAACTTAATATGCTTTTGCTGTTATTCCTCCCAAAGCCGTCCCTGATACAATAACCCTACTGTCTACAGAATGCAATCAGATACAATTCCTGTTTTCTAATACAAAACTAAAAGATTCAGCTAACTAAACACAAAAAGATGGTTATATTTTCTAAATGCTAGAAACGATTATATTTCCTCAACACTAATCAATTTGAGGCGATATGACAGATGTCAGAAATGACGGATGGAAGCACTGAGTGCAGAGACAGCAACTGTTTTTCCAAGTTGTTTTTGCCAGGAGAGAGAAACTTGTTCAAGTCAAGCTAATTTGTCTGGAAATAGCACAGCTAGTTTTGGGGTCAGGGAGCAGTATTCACAAAAGGTAGAAGTAGCTGCCAGTTTAGAAATTAACCCTTACCTTTTTCTTTGTTGATTTGATCAAATCCCCCACTTTGCATAAATTCAAGAAACCTAATTTAGACCAATAATAGTGTTTCTGCTTAAATGACTGCACAGCCCTCTGGCCATTTTTACAGTGTAATCAAGAATAAAATAAAGTGATATTAGATTACCAACTGTCTGTTTTTTAACGAGCTATATAGAAGTAAACATGTACACAGACTTTTTTGAAGTCCGTCATGGCAAAATGGATTACTTTCTGAAGAACGTGACATCACCTGCAAAGGATCAGTAGCAACAGTAAAAAGTTTTCAGAAATAATGGAAGATTATACTGTTAAGAGAAGAAAATTCTATAACTTTAAAAACCTTATGACTCGTGTATTTCCTCCTCTGCCCGGATCCATTGAAAGTGATCATTGGATCAGCTGAACTTACAAGACAAAACAACTCGGTTTCCACGTCCAAAGGCATAACGACATTTATTAAACAAAGCAACGAATGAAACTAACAGAACTGAATGAAACCAGGAATATTTACCTCACACGACAGACATCACACACACGACAACACAATACGGAGAAAACACCCCACCGCACTGGATGTTCTCCCCGGAGACCCCATGACGATCTGAAGATTCAAAGTTCCCGGTCCCCCTCTTTTAGCGGGTGGGCATGTTTTTCTCCTTCGACGCAGTACTGAACTTAGGGGAGTGTCCTTGGTGGGTTTTTCATTTCAAGAACGAGCATCTTATTTAAAACCACATTCATTTTTACCTAATTATTGAAGTCATGGTTAAATTTTACAACTTAAATATATTTTCTTAACAATATGAAAAACAATAGGCAGACAGCCATGCCTCGCATTGGCCGTCCGCAGGCTCTGAACTCTAAAAATGTACTTAGCAACATACTTCCAAAAATGCCTCTTTTTTAAAGGTCACAATTAAAATTCAGTTGATGAACAGCAACAGCCCTTTATTTTTTTACTTTAACTTCTATTTCAATCTGGAGAAACTCACATTGAGTTCAGACATCAGTTAGAAAGATTTATTACACTGTGTTCTTCTGGGCGCTTGGGCCCAGTTGAAGACGTTCATCCTGAGCATCATAAAGCGATTTGATGATCGACTTGGGCTGGAGCTCAGGGTAGTCTTCTCCTCCCAGTCCAGACAATGGTGGTAGAGAAGTGCCTAGGAAGGAGGGAGCTCGAAGATGCTCATCCGAATAAGGTTGGAGATGGGAGGACGTGGGTCGAAGCGCGGCTGTAAAGCTTAAGGTCCCAGCTTTGTTGGTACTTTTGAAGGAACTCCTGCGAGGTGATTGGCTGGATAGGCTGCTCTTTGGTTATTGTTGATTGAAGTGTGGGCATGGTAATAGTGGAGTCTGGCATGATGATTGGAGTTTCCATAGCTTGAATTTACACTAAAAGCTTCCATTAAGAAATCAAATGTGTGCTTTTCATACAGCATAAGTAGTCCCAAAGATATTTTCTTCCCTGCTGGTATATATGTAACCTCTTGATTATTTGTCAATATATTTGGTTTGGATGAAATAACATAAAATATGAAATGTTTGCAGTACTGGGTTGGAGCTTTACCACCTGCAATCAGCAACTCCCACTGTTTTCCAAACACTGAGAAATTAGCTTCTCATGATAAACTGCTGTATCGTCTAATGTGATGTGTCATTTTAAATGAGAACTTAATGATATTTTATCCATTATTTAGTGCTTAATGGAAAATACATTATACATTTTTTAATTGGAAAGCAACAACAGTTTCTGAAAGTTGGAGTTACAGATGTCTTTCTCTCCAAACACTAGCAGATGCAAACAAATATGCATCTCCTAGTGGGTGTCTTTGGGTGTGTGAAGCGTGTGTTTGTGTGGTGTTTATGGTAGGGGTTGGGTTGGTATTTGGTGGCGCAGATTTTGTGGGATATCAATGGTAAGTTGCGGATTTCTAATGAGTTTCAGATTAGTCATACTGAATAGTTTTACTTTCCACATGCAGAATAAGTTTTATTGCAATGAAAAAGCTGGGTTTCAGTTGACAAACAAGTGGATAAGAATGGAATACGACTGGTGAAAATGTTTGTATACAGTGGTGTGAAAAGGGGTTTTCCGCTTCTTTATTTCCTATTTGTCTGCATGTTTGTCAAACTTGAGCATTTCAGAACATCAGATTAACTTAAATATTAGTGAAAGACAGCACAAGCAAACCAAAAATTTAGTTTTTAAATACAGGTGTTAGTTACTATGTTAGGATTTTGGGTTGTTTAGTAGTTTTTGTTTAGTTCTGTGTTTTCCAGAATATACATTTATTAATGTATAGTAAAATACATTTGCTGGCCCACCTAATTAGGCCAGCAATTAGTTTCTATGAGACAAAATGAAATATCTGGGTCTGTTTGAGTCCATTAGAACCACAACCTCAAGGTTCTCCATTGCCTAGTGACGCTGCATTAGTGATGTGTTGGTTGCAAAAGTTTGGGTTGTTAGAGCTGACATTCAACTCTTTGAAGTGAGCTGGCTCTTCACAGAGAGCACTGAGCAAACCACTGGAGAGGCAGAGAGTGCCTGTGAGCGTTTTTATTTTTACCTTTTTGCCGCTCGGGTCTCGGTGTCAGTGGCTCAGCTCTGCTGTTAACAGCTGAACTTTGTTTTAATTGGTGTCATGGTAGCTTTTTGGCTAATAACACGTGAGGATATGGGATATACATTATGTGGAAACAGAGAGGGGGACACATGAGACAAGTCGGGTGAGTCATTTGGAAATCAAGGTGCCAGAGTCTGGAGGAAGACTGGGGAGAAGAAAATGCCATAAGTCCAGTGTCAAGTACCCAGAGTCAGTGATAGTCTGGTAGCCATGTCAACTGCTGGTGTTGGTCCACTCTGTTTTATCAAGGCCAGGGTCAATGCAGCAGCTATCAGGAGATTTTGGAGCACTTCATGCTTCCATCTGCTGAAAAGCTTTATGGAGATGAAGATGTCATTTTTCAGCACGACCTGGCACCTGCTCACAGTGGCAAAACCACTGGTAAATGGTTTACTGACCATGGTGTTACTGTTGGCCTGCCAACTCTCCTGACCTGAACCCATAGAGAATCTGTGTGATATTGTGAAGAGAAAGTTGAGAGACGCAAGACCCGACACTCTGGATGAGCTTAAGGCTGCTATCGAAGCATCCTGGGCCTCCATAACATCTCAGCAGTGCCACAGGCTGATTGCCTCCATGCCACGCCGTATTGAAGGACGCAAAAGGATTCCCAACCAAGTATTGAGTGCATAACTCAACATAATTATTTGAAGATTGACTTTTTTGGTATTAAAACACTTTTCTTTTATTGGTCGGATGAAATAGAGAGAGAGTGTTTGCGTCTTTATGAGCTGTATGCCAAAATCATCAGTATTAAAACAATAAAAGACCTGAAATATTCCAGTTGGTGTGCAATGAATCTAAACTATGACAGTTTAATTTGTATCATTACATTATGGAAAATACTGAACTTTAATGCTACTTTTTTCGAGAAGGACCTTGTAAGTGTTCCTTTTTTTCCCTTTATTTAACAAGGTAAACGCCATTGAGATCCAGATCTCATTTTCAAGAGGGACCAGGGCAGAAGTGTCCAGTACACAGCAACCTGGTTACAAAATAAAATTAATTAATACATATACACAAGTATAAAACGGTATAAAACAATTTAAAAACAGTGAGTTTTTAAATTGCTGATTCCAGGTTGAAGGAGCCATCACACTGAAAGTTTGCTTTCCTTTTTCAGTTTGGCAATGTGGAACATGCAAAAGAAAAATGTTGTTAGAACGTAAGGAATGGGTATTAACAAATCTATATAAAAGAGAGTTTAAGTATGCTGAAGCCAAGCCGAGTAGAGATTTATAAATCAGGATCATCAGGTGATTATTTCTCCGTACGCTTAAAGGAGGCCATTCAGCTTTTGCATCTCACAATGATGTATGAGACGTCTGCTACCGGTTACAAACCTTAAAGCACAATGATAAACAGTATTTAATGATTGAAGGCATTTGGTCGAAGCATTCTTAAATGCTTTGACTCTTTGAATCTTTGAGTCTCTTCTGGCAGCCATTCTTAATGGCTGCTCATACAATGCACCAACCATTTAACCAAAGCTTTTTTAGAGCTTCTGCCTAACAAAGCCCCCACATCCCCCGCCTCCCCACACCGCTCCATCAGACAAGCGGAATTAGAAAACACCTGGTGGAACTGTGCACCTGCTGGGCTCATCTTACAAATTACTTATCAGTACAACAACCAATGGGAAAGACAGGAAGCATTGTTGAACTGAAAGGAGGAGAGTCAGGGAGAGAACAAACTTCTTAAAGAAACAGAGTCAAATTTAAGGTGTCAAACTGCAATGTGAGATTTCTTCTATGTTTGATATAGACATGATTGTTACGACAAAGGAAGGAAACATTGTCAATTGAGTGTGTCTGGAAAACACATGCTTCTTTAAATCATGTATTTAACGATGCATGTATTCTTTAAATACATGAAGAATACATGCTTCATGTATTTTTCATGAAGCATGAACAAAGGTGGAGATGTTTCCAATGGAAACATCTCCACATTTCCATTGGAGATCTTTTGTTTCTCCGTACGCTTAAAGGAGGCCATTCCTAGATCTTAAATACTTAGATGTACTTCATTATGTGACGCTTGTGGGTTTGCTGTTCATTTCTTGAGTTGGGAAGTCAGATCCAGTTCTGCATTTACTTGGTAATTTTCCATCTGAGCTTTCCCTCTGGGTTGCCTGTGTGATGAGGAGCGACAGGCGCCAGTAATGCAAAAATAATCTGCTAATCTCCACTGTAATTAAACAGATGGAATGAGGTTTTTACTGCATGATTCAAATAAGCTTTAACTTCCCCCAAGCCAGGATCTGCAGAGCAGTCAAAGTTACTGAGGAAGAGAATTGCAATGAGATCCCTAGAAGGCTTATCTCAACCTGCGCTCTTTGTGTGTTTTAACATGCTCTGTTTATATTTATGTAGGAAAAACCACCAATTTTTTCTTAGCTTTGAAAAAATTATAAACAGTCACCAGATTAAAAACTATATTCATAGATAAAATCATATGATATGTTTAATGCATCAAAGAAGATATAAAATAAATATTGTGACGGCCCTTGTATTTAAATTTAACCTGTTAACTGTGCTTCAGGTCACTTAAGGTCACTTGTTCACCTGGAACTTGTTCATTATGAAATTGGTTGGTTTGTTCCATCCATACCAGAGACACAAAGATGGAGTGGGGGACGCCGGTCGTTTGACAGAATTTGGGACGCAGTCATGTGGGAGCTTGAGGTTCTGACTGACCACATGACGAGGCCTTGTCTGACTGACGTGTGTTGAGCTGTAACAAATGTAAATGTACACCAATTTCAGCCAACTAAAAACAGTGAAATTAGCTACCAAGCAGGGGTGGATCTACTGGGGTGGCATTGGGTGGCAGTTGCCACCCCAAATGAGAGCCTTGCCACCCCTGTTGTCACCCCACCTGGCGACTATGAATTCAATAAATAGTTATGGGAAATCGGACATTAAGTGCACAAATCTCTTTTTTCTGACAACATTGAATGCAACACAATGTAACCTGACACCTACTGCTGAGTTGCGGGAAGTGCAAGAGAAGGACAGAGCGCGAGGCAGCATTGATAGGATGGATATAAATTACTAGACTGGACATTATGTGGCTTATCGTGGCCACATATGCGCCATTGGTGTCCATTGAGTCAACATTATGGGTGGTCAGAAAATACCACAGTCACGCAAAGAATCTGAAAAATTGATGCAATATTTAGCGGTTAATTCAACCCTATGAATTAGATAACAAGGGCTTCAGATTTAACAGGTGAGGAAAAAGTTTTAATTTAAAGAAAACATTGAAGAAGTGAACAGTGGGTCAAGCAAGAAATAATTTCTTGTTGCTAGCCTGGTATTGGCTTTGATAACCTTTAATATGTGCTCTTTTGGTTCCCTTAGCACTAAAACAGGTCAACCCACCACCAAGTCATCAGTAGAGCAGGTGTTTAAATCAGCTAATCAACCACTGCTGTGCTCAGGTGAAAACTTGTTAATAATGACAATATCGACATCAAGACTGACAGCATAATATAACAAACCCAGTGTTCTGTTTTGGTGTTTTTGCTACTTTTTTTTGTGGGAAATGTTTGTATTTTGGTGTTGATTACCCCGATCAGCCATCTCTGCTCTATCTGCTCTGAGCTGTTGACTGATGGTTGCCATGGCAACGGGTCCACAGTGAAGTCGACACACAGAGCGAGGAAAGGCAGAATAGAAGTGGTTTTTGGTTCTTCACGTGCTTATCAGCTTTATTGTACCTTTATTGAGGCGCACTGTCTGCAGCCGCTGCAATTCATAAAAGTTAAACAAGCAACAAAAACTGAACTTATCATCAAACTACAGCTCCTACAGCATATTTAAAATAAATCGATTGACCAATATAAGATAAATTTGCCCCTTCTTGCATCTTGACAGAACTAACAGAAACAAAATTGTTTATAGATTTCTATCACAGAGAATTTATCAAACATCAGTTTTCTCCTCTATAGTTTAAATCATATTTAATAGATATATCTGATAACAAATGATGGCACTATGAATATTTTTGTGACAGATTTCTGGTTTCTGATAACTCAATTAATCACATAGCGACTAATAGGTGCTGTTAATCCTGTAATACATATCAATTAGTAGGAGTATGAAAAACATGAAAATATATAGACATAATATATGTATATGTATATATATATATATATATATATATATATATATATATATATATAATTTTATTATATATCTTATAAAATTCCCTTCTCACCTCTGCGGGTCTCTCTCTCTCTCTCTCTCTTTCATCCTCTGAGCTCAGGTCCTCTACCAGAGGCCTGGGAGCTTGAGGGTTCTGCGATGTATCTTGGCTGTGCCTAGTACTGCACATTTCTGGACTGAGATATCTGATGTTGTTCCTGGGATCTGTTTTAGCCACTGCTCCAGTTTGAGGGTGACTGCCCCGAGGGCCCCGATGACCACAGGCACCACTGTGGTCTTCACCTTCCAGTTCTTTTTCAGTTCCTCCCTGAGGCCCTGGTATTTCTCCAGTTTCTCATGCTCCTTTTTCCTGATGTTGTAGTCACTTGGTATTGCTACATCCACCACAACGGCTTTCCTCTGTTCTTTATCCACCACCACAATGTCCGGTTGGTTCGCCATTACCATCTTGTCTGTCTGGATCTGGAAGTCCCACAGGACTTAGCTCGGTCATTCTCCACCACCTTTGGGGGAGTTTCCCACTTTGATCTCGGGGCTTCCAGTCCATATTCTGCACAGATGTTCCTGTACACTATGCCCGCCACCTGGTTATGTCGTTCCATGTACGCTTTCCCTGCCAGCATCTTGCACCCTGCTGTTATGTGCTGGATTGTCTCAGGGGCCTCCTTGCACAACCTACACCTTGGGTCTTGCTTGGTGTGGTAGATCTGAGCCTCTATTGCTCTGGTGTTTAGGGCCTGTTCCTGTGCAGCCAGGATGAGAGCCTCTGTGCTGTCCTTGAGTCCAGCTTTGTCCAGCCATTGGTAGGATTTCCTGATATCAGCCACTTCAGTTATTTGTCGGTGATACATCCCATGTAGGGGCTTGTCCTTCCATGATGAAACTTCTAGCACCTCATCCTCTGTTCCTCATTGTTTGAGACATTCGCTGAGCATATCGTCCGTTGAGGCTTTGTCCTTGATGTATTTATGAATCTTGGATGTTTCATCCTGGACAGTGGCTCTCACACTCACTAGTCCTCTGCCTCCTTCCTTACGGCTCGTGTACAGTCTCACAGTGCTGGATTTGGGGTGGAACCCTCCATGCATGGTTAGTAACTTCCGAGTCTTAACATCCGTGGCCTTTATCTCTTCCATTGGCCAGCTAATTATTCCGGCAGGGTATCTGATTACTGGTAAGGCATAGCTGTTTATTGCACGGATCTTGTTCTTGCCATTGAGCTGCTTCTCAGGACTTGCCTTATTCGTTGGAGGTATTTGACTGTGGCTCCTTTCCTTGTGACCTCATCGAGGTTGCCATTTGTTTGTGGTATTCCCAGGTACTTGTAACTGTGCTCTATGTCTGCTATTGTTCCTTCTGGGAGTGAGACCCCTTCTGTGCGAACGACCTTCCCTCTCTTTGTAACCATCCGACCACACTTCTCTAGTCCGAATGACATCCCAATGTCAGTGCTGTATATCCTGGTGGTGTGGATTAGTGAGTCGATGTCTCGCTCACTCTTAGCGTACAGCTTGATGTCATCCATGTAGAGGAGGTGACTGATTGTGGCCCCATTCTTCAGTCGGTATCTGTAGCCAGTCTTGTTGATGATTTGGCTGAGGGGGTTCAGGCCTATGCAGAACAGCAGTGGGGACAGAGCATCACCTTGGTATATGCCACATTTGATGGACACATGTGCATGTGGTTTTTTTTTATATATATAATAAATATATATTATATTATATATATAATAAATATATATATAATAAATATATATATAATATATATAATAAATATATATATAATAAATATATATATATATATGTGTGTATATATATATATATATATATATATATATTTTATTATATATAACCACCCTTGAAGCCAACTGCAAACCAATTGCACAAGTGTCCATCAAATGTGGCATATACCAAGGAGATGCTCTGTCCCACTGCTGTTCTGCATAAGCCTGAACCCCCTCAGCCAAATCATCAACAACACTGGCTACGGATACCGACTGAAGAATGGGGCCACAATCAGTCACCTCCTCTACATGGATGACATCAAGCTGTACGCTAAGAGCGAGCGAGACATCGACTCACTGATCCACACCACCAGGATATATAGCACTGACATTGGGATGTCATTCGAACTAGAGAAGTGTGGTCGGATGGTTACAAAGAGAGGGAAAGTCGTCCGCACAGAAGGGGTCTCACTCCCAGAAGGAACAATAGCAGACATTGAGGACAGTTACAAGTACCTGGGAATACCACAAGCAAATGGCAACCTCGATGAGGTCACAAGGAAAGGAGCCACAGCCAAATACCTCCAACGAATAAGGCAAGTCCTGAGAAGCAGCTCAATGGCAAGAACAAGATCCGTGCAATAAACATCTATGCCTTACCAGTAATCAGATACCCTGCTGGAATAATTAGCTAACCAATGGAAGAGATAAAGGCCACGGATGGAGAAAAAAAAAGAATTAAAAGCAGTTGGTAATAAATAGTAAAACATAATTCAACAAACTCTGAGGCAGATAATTTGCTTTGATGCATTTTAATAAATCACAGTACTTTAATCATTCAAGGAATTGTGACATCTTTAGATTAGTAATAAATCTTACCTGCTTCTTTCTTTAGCTACATCCGGACGACTGCCAATAGGTCCTGGATGCAGCTGGAAAACATTTTTGTGCATTATCAATACATAGCATAATTACATTATGTACATAAACAATATTGAAGCATAAAATATCATGAACATTGTGAAATAGTAGATACTCACACACAGTTGCAACTCTGTCCTCATGGACATCAGAACGTTCCTTAAGAGTGATTGACACAAATGTGACTCCCATTCTGTGGAGTCTGTGGAAATAATCTAGATCCGCCCCTGCTATAAAGTATAAATAAAAGATGAGAAATTCAAAATAACTTTTAAAATAATCATTTGAACCAGGTGTGCTGGAACAGAGACACATCTGAAACATGCAGGGCAGGAGTATTTGAGGACCAGATTTGGGAACCACTACTCTGCAGTCTGTGACCTCAGTGTTTCCCAACCCTGGTCCTTCAGGCACACTGCCCTGCATGTTTTAGATGTTTCCCTGCTTTACTACACAAGATTCAGCTGATTTCAGTTCAGCAAACACCTGTCATTTGAAATCACCTGGACAAAAAACACATAAAACATGCAGGACAGTGTAGTTTCAGGACCAGGTTTGAGAAATACTGTCTTGATTGATTAATACATTGTAGATTTTAAAATTTTTATTTGCTAACAAGTTGAAAGAAAAAAATCGGTAACACTTTGACAGGTTGTGCATAAGACTGACATAACACTGCCATACACATAACATATGTCATTAGCATAAAGGAGTCTTTATGAATGTCTTTGATTGTTGTCATGAAAACTGTTGTCCATTCAAATGGCCGAATTTGCATTAAAGTGTCATTATTTACAAAATAATGCAAAGTTGGCTCTTTAATGGACTTTTAAAGCAACTTTTAGAGCACCTTTGCATAAAAAGTGTCATTATTTACCAAATGACGCTTCATGACAACAGTCAGACATTCATACAGACTGCTTCATGTTCATGACAGATGTTATGTCATGTCAGTCTTATTCACACCCCGTCAAATAAAGTGTCACCAAAAATCTGTTATCTTGATTTAGTGAAGGACATCATCGCAGCAAACAGTAATGAAACAGAAGACAAGGTAGGAATCTGCTCACTCAGAGTGCATATCGTGTGGAAGGTACAAAATAGAATAACAATAATGCTGCATTTGCAGAGAACAAATTGTTAAATGCTATGAACCAGGGTTAAATTAAGTGACATAGATTTAAAGATTTTTTTCATTCTTTTTTATCTGACATTTTAAGTCTTTGTTTTTCAAACAGTAGATTCCACTTTTAAATACAAACTGCTGCTTTTGAAGTTTTCAGTAATGTCAAAGATGACAAAAAGTAAAATCTTGAAATAAATTACAGAAATGTGAAAGGTTGTGTACAAGGCTGGGTTTATGACCTAAATAAATCTTCTGTGCTTTAATAGACAAAGTTGGCCAAGACACAATCCAGATGCACAGAATGAGACAGTGAGCAATTATCAATCAAAGCAACTGATTGGAGCAGTTAAAAAGACTTATTCATACAAAGATGTGTGGCAGGATCTCAGTGCCTCTGATTAGTATCCTAGAATTGTAAATTGTGCCTAATTACGCTGTCTTGGGTTCATTAAGGGCTTCAGCAACTCAGCTCCCACTCACCTGCATGTATATTAAAACTCATTAGCCTCCTTGTCTGAGACAGCACTTGCATTAATTGCCATCAATGCCCTGGCCCTCTAAGCAGGGTCTTTTCATGCTCTTTTGCACAGCATAGTTAGCATCGTGAAAATCTTTTTAGAATCAGATTTTTTCGATCTGTAGTTCTTATCCAGTTTGTATAATTTTTAGAGGTATGAAATTTCATTGCACAGCCAAGATCAAATTTAAGTTGGAATGCAAGTCATGGGACTTTTGTTTCATTCCATTTTTCCTGTTTGCTCTGGTTTCTTTTGTTTTCAACTTAAGTCTTAGATCAGGTTTTCTCCTTGACTTCCTCCTTACCTCACTCACAAAATGTATAGACTGCATTAAAGATGCATGTACACAAATACTAGAGACAACTGAACAAAACATAGCAAAGGATTAATATTTCTTATTTACCAGCAACTAGTGTAAGTTTGAGACCAGAACTAATTCATAAAATTTTCTGTACACTCATCAAGTGGGCAATCCAGGTCCTTGAGGACCAGTGTCCTGCAACTCTTAGATGTCTCCCAGGTCCAACACACCTGAATCCAACAGCTAAATCACCTCCTAAATGCAGTCAAGTTCTCCAGAGTCTAATGCTAATGACCTCATTACTTGACTCAGGTGTGTTGAAGAGGACATGCATCTAAAAGTTGCAGGAAACCGGCCCTCGAAGCCTGGAGTTGCTCACCCTTTGTCTAAACTAGCGGTTCTCAACTGAAACAACTGCTGAAACAACAAAATACAGTATCAGTGATAATGACCAACATCCATAACTGACATAATCTCCTGAAGATGTTTGTTGACTTCGACATCATAAAACTAGATCAACCTGGGTTAAAGTTAAGACTGAAGACAGACAATCAAACTGCAGAGTGAGAGAATAAAAATCCTCGCTTAGCTCCCAACAGCTCACATATCATAGCTGATATAAACTTTAGCTCCCGCTAACAGAAACATATGAGGAGGGCAGAGTATCAAAATACCAGACATATAAAACGTAACCTGAAATCATTTATTTACTCCATGTCTCATTAAAAGTTAAAGCCTGCAGGTTTAGCTCCTACTTACTTCAGAGGACAAACCACCAGGACGCTCCGTCTTGCTTCTGGGTTTGCCTGGCTAGTGGTCCTTTTTCAGACCACTTAGTCTCCTGTACTGTTCAAAAACGCACAATATGTCTATGAATAATTTTAGGATATTATAAGGAAGTGCTGAGATGTATCGTTTTCCAGCGAACTAACGTATTTGCCACTTCGGCACAGTGAGAAACGTCAGAGGATTAAAAACACTAGACTCCGAGCAAAACTCAGATGTCCCAGCTTTTACTAGCATGTAAACGCACCATCTACACACAAATCTTGGAGATTCCCGAGGCGTGAAATGAGTCTCAAAAATAGTTGTGCACTTGTAACGAGATTTGTGTGTAAATGCAATTTTGTGTGTGCGTAACAGGTGATTTGTGTGTACTTTTCAACATGTATAGGCGTAGGAGAAGGTTTATTTTATTTTTAAGTTTTACAAATCGAGTTTTACGCACGCACAAATCTTTTGACGCGCACACAAATCTTTTTGAGACTATTTTCACTCCATAGAACGCTGGGATGCCTTAGGGGGGCGTTTGGTCAAAGGTAAACTTTACACCTTAACTGCACAACAATACCAGTTTAGACTTTGAGCTGTATTGTGTAACATTAAAACATGTTTGGCTGCAACTGTATCGATGGCAGCTCTTCTTCTATTCAGTGTTTGTAGCTTCTTGGCGCAGCTCCTCTCCTGCTACTGGTAGCTAAAATCACGATCCCTCACTGTGTTTCCCTCTGAAAAATGAACCTATTTAAATAAAGAAATCCCTCCATGGTGACACCACGATAGAGAGAGTTTATTTTATAGCGTGTTGAGGAAATATAATCATTGTTTAGTGTTTTGTTGAATTCAATTATATAACCATTTCTAGTGCTTTAGTTTAGTGAATCTTTTACTAATATAATCATTTTTTAGTGTTTGAGTTGGCTCCATCGTTTACTTAAAGTCAGGAGTTTTGTGTCACTGAGGTCGTAAAACCACAGGAGGCAAACAATCTTATCTGTGTGAAGATCATTTAAAAAACAGGGCCACATTTGGTCTCAGGAAATAAGGAATCTCCAGTGGACATCTGGCGTGGTGAACTATTGACCTGCAGTCTACCCGGAAAAAGTATTTGTTTAAAAGCTCATAAAATGTGCCTTTATTTGTTTGAGTTGAGGCAGGGAATTCCAAATACGTTTCTTTGATCTTCGAGCAGAGTTGAGGGGAGGTGCCGGTTTCAGTGGTGCTCGGAGGCGGCTTCTAATTGGTCGAGAGGTGTTGCCCCCTATTTGAATAGAACACACCTACTAGTATAAAACCTCTTGCACAAAGAAAATGAGGCAAAAATGGCAAATTTTTAGCACCATGGGCTGACTATTTCTCCGAAGACGTCTTCGTATTTTCCTCTATCTGTCTCATTTTTTAGGTGACTAATGTGTGACTGTGTTTCTTTAAATTTCTGTCTTGTGTTATACTTTCTTCTGATTGGATTAAATTCTGAACTTCTGTGACGCCAACACGCTGCTTACGTCTCTTCTGTGTTCTCGCGAGGGCTCCCAGACCGCGGCCAAGAATCCGGGACAGGAAGAAGGAAGAAAAACCAAAATTACAGTTTTACTTAATATTCCTTTTTTCAACAATTGTTAACACCGGAGCTGTAAGTATGAAACGGGGTGATAGAACAACACAGCACTTTTACATTTCAATAATCAGAATGCGGAAATGCCTTTTCCCATTGATACGCTTCCCGACCGCCCTGCAACATATGCGGTAAAAAAAAAAAAAAAAAAAAAGACGCGCACATTGCGCAAAACAAAGCGACGAACTAGATGTGAATTATGGCATAAAAACAGAGAATCCGACGCTGAACAATGAAAAAAATCAACACATGATATGAAACACATGATGATTAGACGGAGCAGCAGGTGATAAGTTCAGCGTCAATATAACTCGTTTATTGACGCTGATGATGAGCGTCAATAAACGATAAAAAAAATCTAGCAACAGGAAATAAACTAAAGTGAACATAGCAATAAACCAGGAGAGGATAATACTAATCAAATTAAACTAAATGGAAATGAATGAAGAACAAAATGCAAGAATAAACTATGAAACTAAAGTAAATACAGAGGAATAAACTGGTATAGCAAGACCTTTTGAGCAATAATTAATACAAAAATAAATGTGACTGGTGGATTTCTGTGTTGTGTGTTGTGCAGTGATCAGACAAACCACAAGACATCAAGTCTGGGTTTGGAGGGTCTCCGTTTATTCAACCTGCCAATCGGGAGATATTAGCATTAGCACCTAGCATATGCTCCAGTTCTCCAACCCGATCTATGCAAAATAATAGTTAGTATGCATCAAATGATGATATTAAGGTGTAATAGCTACTCAAATGAAAATATCCAAACACTTGTCATTAATGCAGAAGGAAAAATAAACATTTGAACAATATAAACGAAAGGATTACAATAGATTATAAAACTTGCCTCTTCCCAGTGGAACGAATAACAAAAGGGAAGAGGAAATTAATAACTTAATATTTATAGAAGTTCTGGAGGACCCTCAACAAAAGAAGAAGAAAATAAGGCGGAGTTGGAGGACCAAACCCCTTATAGTAGACACAGAGGAACACAGCAACAGTCAAGCAGAGGCAGACAAATACATGAAAGAACACATTTTGTGAAAATATATACAACTATTAATATAGACCCAGTTACATAAACACACTAATTCCAGATAAAATGTAAAATAATATTGTTGAAATGCCATGGTGTTTGCTGAGACCACATCTAGTACTGAGAATAAATATATCTTACAGACCATAACAGTAAAGAACTGATCACTTATTTATGTTTTTAATTAGATTTGATATTTTTATTTCTTCAATATTATTTTTCATGTCCGTGTTAATGTCATGAGGCTGATGACTCCATGACACTTTAAATTTGACTGATTAGGATTTGATTAAGAACCAGATTTGTTCTTTGTCATTTCTGTCCAGTAAAACTATTAATCTATAATCAATAGGCAGGTATATTGATCATATTTGTATGGCATTAAAAGGATTTGGAACATTTACTTTTCCACTGAAAGCTCTGGTCTGCACATTAAATGCCATGTGGGTGAAATTTTATGGATGATACTCTGATGTCCCATTCTCCTGAAGGCAGCACAGAGCTGCACCAAAAGAAACACTGAAGAGAAGAAGAGTTATGATTAATGTAGTTACAGTTCTATCCATGTTTTAATGTTGCAGAGCTCGGTCGTTTGCAAATAGATCAAAGTTTAAACTGGCATGTTGTTCATCTTTTATCTGGTCGTTTTTGTGGAATATTTAACAACTAGAAAATAAGAATATGTTTTCCACTCTGATTGGCTGCTGTTAGGCCTACCAATTTTAACTTGAATGTTCATTGCATTTTTTGAAGACGGCTGTGAAAAGGTTTTCTATTTCCATGACTTTTTTGTTCTCTGGGAAATTATTTTTGATGATAAATACAGAAACAAGCATAAAAATCAAAACATCTACAATAGTGATATTAATGATAAAATAATGGTCAGTGCAAAGTAGCCTACAAATTCTTTGGTGGGGGGCGCTGAGGGACCTGGATAAGGGCTAGGGGGGCGCTGGGCTGAAAAAGGTTGAGAAACACTGATCTAAACAGTCAAAGGACAGCTGGAAACACACAGCTGAACAGGTGATAACTGTCAATACCAGCTGTTTTCTGGAAGTTTGTTCCAGATTTGTGGCACATAGAAGCTGAATGTTGTTTCTCCATGCTTGGTTCTGGTCCAGATGCAGAGCAGGACCAGAACCAGAAGAGCTGAGAGGTCTGGAAGGTTGATACAACAACAGCAGATTTTTAATGTATTGTGGTGCTAAGCCATTATAAACTAACAGCAATAATTTGAAGTTTATTCTCTGGGAGCCAGTGAAAAGGTTTTAGAACTGGGTTTTTGTCAGAACACCAGCAGCAGCGTTCTGGATCAACTGCAGCTGGAGGATTGATTTTTTTAGTCAGACCTGTGAAGACACTGTTGCAGTAATCAATGCGATTAAAAATAAACACCTGGATGAGTTTCTCTAGATCTTGCTAAGACATTAGTCCTCTAATCCTGGAAATGTTATTCAGGTGATAGAAGGTCGACTTTAACTGCCCTTATGTAGCTCTGAAGGTTAAGGTCAAAGTTCATCACTGTACCCAGATTTTGGCCCTGATAAGATAGCCAGCAGGAATTAAAAACAAGACATGAGATTGAGATTTGCTCTTATCTGCCAATGGCCTTCATATCTGCACTAATGCCTTGTGATAACTCAGGTTGAGTAAGAATAAGGGAGTAAACCCACACAAATAAATTTTGGGTGATTTTAATGCACAATTGGAAACTAGTTTGAGGTTTGGAGGGCATTGATAAAATGAGCGATAATGGCAAATATCTCTTATTGTTTTTTGTGATCACTCCAACTGCCCCTCAACACATTTTTGCCAAGTTTACCTGGCAATATCTTCATTTTGCTGCACCTAATCCAACATTAGGTGCAAATGGGGATCCCTGATCAATATGTGAGAAAATAACTTTTTTGGTTTATATTTTTTACTTCTTTTACAAAGACTATCATTTAGATTCTTATTAAGCAAGCTTAGAAAGCTTTTTTAAAATCTTGCAAGTTCTAGCCATATTCTGCTGCATTTAGCATGCAATCTTGCATGCTATATGCACATTTTTGAAAACATTTGAAGTTTATGAATTTGAACCATTCTATTGCACTAAATACTGCTGTAAGATCAGTGTTCATAGCACCAACTGTTTTATGGGGAGCTGTAGACACACCAGGTTTGTGGTTCTTGGCAGCAACGTTTTGCTTCGGTCAAGGACCAAAAGGTATAAAATGCAGAAAACAGGTGTTGAATTAAACGAAGTGGGCTTTTATTACCCCACAGTATGCACAATGATTAACATAACAATTAGACAGGCATGCTAATAAAAGAGGTCAATGTAAAATACTAAGCTCAAGACACAACTGACATAAGACAGACTGACCTAACCTTAAATGACACATAAGGGAATTTAAATACTGGTTTAGCTAAACCATATGGACCCAATGGGCGAAAACAAAATGACTGCCACCTGACAACTAACACAAAACAATGAAATACATCCCAAAACATCCCCACACATGAAGCATGCGGTTCAGTCCAATGAAGCCATCAGCAGTATTTCAGGAACCTCTACCCATTGCCAGCCAGGGAGGGGGAGCCAAACACCAAACACCTGGCCTTTGAGCCTGAAGGTAGAAATAATGCACCCCTGTTTGCCAATATGAATAAAGACAAACACCAGTGAGCCCAATGCATGTTTGTTCTGACTGTTGGCTGCATGGTTTGCCTACTGATCACATTAATACGATGAAGTGGGGAAATAAGTGTCAGTCTGGTCGATGTACCAAATTTTATTCCATTATCATAATAGTTGTATTCTCTGAATAAAGTTAAATGTTCTTTGTGCTTATGTTAACATTAGCCAGAATATTTAACTGGTTAACTGAGTTATTTAGCCCCACATGATACCAAGTTGAATATATATGAAAGTCTGTTGTTGTTCTTGTGGAACTTAGTGAACTAGTAGTTAATACCTGCAGTGAACAGGTATTAACTGTTCACAGATAGCTAATTCTAACAACAACTGGTACCATTAGCTATCTGTTGCACACAGAATAATTTACCACGTTTAATTTTTTTTCTAACTGTGACAGTAAACATGCAAACCAAGGATTGTTGGTTCTGTAGTATTACAATGATTCCTGTTGCTTTATGCATGGATTTTGTTTGGTAGCAAAATGGCAAATCCTAATTTTGCTGCGTCTAATCCAACATGCTACCCAGCTCCTGGTGCTGTCAAATACTATCTCTTTTTCTGCACAGGAAAAAGATGGGCATCTCTGATCAATATGGGAGAAAATAACTTTTTTGGGTTGCATTTTCTACTTATTTTAAAAAGACTATTTATCATTTAGATTCGTACTAAGCAAGCTTAGAAAGCCTTTTTAAAATCTTGCAAGTTCTACCCATATTCTGCTGCTTAAGGTGCATATAGCATGCACGCTTGCTTGCTAGATGCACATTTTTGAAAACATTTGAAGCTTATGAATATGAACCATGCTATTGCGCCAAATACTGCTGTAAGATCAGTGTTCATAGCACTTCAATGATTTGCATTGAAGTGCTATGAACACTCTTTTATGGCGAGCCTTAGCCACGCCAGGTTTGTGGTTCTTGGCAGGAACCTATTGCTTCTGTCAGGGACCAAACACAGCTGTGATAGTTTGTTCACTTATGTTGTTTTCCTAACTGCCACATTTGATTTGCACAGAACCCATAAGGGGATGTGGGGAATGTTTTTTCTTGTGCGTTCCTTCACAAACGTTGTACATTACCTTGCACTGTGTTCTGGTCAAATTATTATTTTTGTTGCGCAATGCTCACAATTATGCTTATGAGGTGTTCATGAATGCTAAGTGCTAGCAGCATAACATGTTCAATTTTCAAGTGTGGTCCAGGGGATCCAGAGGGTTTTCATTGAGGATAATGTCCATGTTTTTATCGATTTTTGGGGGACCAATAGGCATCCTTAAAATGACTGCCACCACGTCTGGATACCACAACCTTTCTCCTCCCTTAACTGTTGCCTAGGGAGCGCTGCACAAAGAATGGTGTTAAGACATGCAGATATAGATGTAGCTGTAGTTGATGCATGACGTAGCTTTACAAACCAACCAGAAAATACATTTACCACCACTTCTCTTTGTTTTAAAACTAAATCAATTTCAATTTCTGCACCATGAATGCACATATCTTGGGCATGAAATGATATTTAAGGTGCTAAAGACATGCCCTGACAAATTTTTGTTTCCTTAATTCTTTTTCTTCTTTGCAAGTTGAATTAATTACACAGACAGAATGAAGCCTCCAGGCAAAGGACCCCAGCACTGAAAGCATGGGGTGAAAAGAGAAAAAAACCTCGAGTCATCAGGCATTTATATCTAATGACAGAAATTTCACCCCATGTAAATGTAGCACATCAGCATCTCAACAACATTTTTGTTCCACATCATTAATCTGCAGAAGCTTCCTTAGTGAGAAAAACAAAATGGAATTAATTAGGAGAATGCAAGAAACCAAGTTGAAGAATTAATAACACTGCATGCCTTGTTAATGGACACCAAGCAAATGACACCATTATTCTTTAAAAGGCAGGCCGGCTCAGTGCACCGAGTGCTTGTTTCTGACTCAATTACATTGCAGAGAGAGCACTGTTCTCTACCTTTCTAAAATGAAGTTTCAATGAGAAAATTTAATTAGGAGTTATAGCCTGCTGAAGACACTCATGGAAAACCACGTTTTTCATTTCCAGCTTCTTAGTTTCTCTGCAACTTTTCTGTGGAACTTTGGGTGTAATTAGAAAACACTCTCTATGCATTGGATTAAATCTTCACAAAAAAAGAGTTTGGGAAATTTAATGCTGCATAACATTAAGAGATCTTTAGGGAAGTACCTTCTTGCTGTATTAATTTTGATTAACAAAACTATTAATTTTTATTTTTTTTTCTTAGCTAATTTCTAGAAGCAGTTCAGACTTGTACTAAGCAGATGTTAGCAATGAATGCATCTTTGTCAAGGAATAAAGATAATCTAACTCATACAGCATCTGCAAACATGGCTGAACCTACAGGACATTCTCACTGCTGTTGTTGGTAGGGTGATCCTACCCGCAAGCTAGCATCATGTGTTACATTTCTCCTTGGTAACAAGCTTAGTCCTTTGCCCCCCTAGTTTTAAAGATGTTACTGGGGATGGCAGGGGTCAAACAGCAGTGGAGTTAATCAGTATGTGATGAGTCAGAGGGTGGAGAGAGCTGCCTTACCTGGGGACATTGAGAACTTCCTCTAGCCTACTCAGAGGGGGAAAAAATCAGAGAGCTAAATTTAAGAAGTAACCCATGAAATTAACACCTCCAGCTCTTTTTTCTGCTTCCAACACTGATTTCGAGAATATACAGCTTCTTTTAAGCTTTTCAAAATGAGAGAGGGTACCTGACTTCATCTGGAATGGCACACTGGGTGCCACCTGTTTGTCAGTTTGTTGTCTTATGAGATGTGGAAGCAAAGACTGGGCTGTTTATGATAGAACTATTTAGAGAACTGTATCCCAAATACTAAAAAGATGATAAAGGTCATTTTGGATTAATGAACTCCATATATAAAATATGTCACATATTCTACCTAATTTTTCCTTGGAATAACACATTAAATTTTGTCTACCTATGTAATTATTGTTTAATATATTGTATTTTTTGTGAAAGAAAACATTGTATGAAACAATCTCAATTTAATGGTGTAAAAATGTTTTATGATTAAGTGGAAAATAATCATGTTCCATAAATATATGTTGTAATTATAAGTACCAAATGCCTGTTTACTGTGACACACCGGCAGTTTCTTCCAAACTATATTTCTAAAGTTGAACAAAGTAAAACACTGTAATGATTTAAGGAGGGTATGGACCCAGATGCAGAGAGGGAGAGAAATCAAATAGATGGTGATCTCTTAATGAAAAGATGATCATTAACAAGAAGTTGCATAAGCAGAACAGAAAGGAACCAGATACACAGAGGAACATTGCAGGAGGAACCTGCAATGAGGAGTGAAAGCAGGAGAGGTGTGAGGGTGAATGATGGACCTGGTCTGATTGGCTAACAGGTTGCAGGTGTGAGGGAGAGAGATAGAGAGAGAGAGAGTTTTGAGATTTTAATAGTTCATTTATTTTTCAATAAATAATCGACATAGTATCACAAACCATGTAACAGAAACAAAACATACATCACACAATACATTACATTAACACCCTTCCAAAAATAAGTTCTCCTTCTACCACACTACAAATTACTTCCCCATAACTCCAAGTGTGACAAAAAGTATCTAAATCTGAACCTGATTTGTAAACATTAAATTCAAGCAATAGCCTAGACTTCACCAGGTTAACAAATAAAGAAACTATGTCATTATTCAACTCTTCCTCCACCTTCCCTTTTCTGCTTATGTATACGGCCATTTTAGCCTGTCCTATCAAAAAGTTTATCAGCTGACATTTACTCTTTCTTTGGTGTGTGAATTTAAAACCATAAATAAATCCCTGTTTAGTGAAAACTTTGCCATATCTGTTGAAAAATAATTATCAAAAGCACAAAAAGAGTTGACAGAGGAACACAGTCAGAAAAACAATGGAACCCTGTTTCCCTCTGTTCACAAAATGGGCATCTTTCTTCTACAGCAGGATTAATAACAGAAACAAATTAGTTAACATCTACAATACCATGAAGGATTCTCCACTGTAAATCTGCATGTTTTTTCATGAGAATAGGCTTATACAACGATTTCCATTCAGGCTTGATTTCAGGTGTTAGGGAGAGACGAGGTCTCCATACTGTGTCACTGCGTCCATTCAGTTTGTTTTGATTGAGAGTTTTTACAATCAGTCTATAGATAATTTTCCCAGAAGCTGCTTCTAGGGAAATTCCTTTACTGTCCACCGAATCCGGTAAAGGACAAGAGCAGTTCTTAATCCCAGGAAACAGTCTGATGGATGGAAACGGGCCCATGTGATTTGGTAACATAGAACCTACATAATAATCAGCCAAAAGGGAACATTGATGTTCACTCAATTTGTGTTTCCAGTAGCTCAAAAGCTGACCAACAATTCTAGCAGATTTTATTCCCAAACAAGCAACGAGTTCCACAGGATCATCCAGTCGAGGTCCATTCATCTCCACCACCCTCCCAAGGCAATACACTTTTGCAGTGTGGAGCAGTCTGGACCAGGTTGTTGTTCCCCAAACAGGACAGTCCAACAAAGACCCGAACAGAACCAGTTCCTGGAGCAACCAGTGCAGAGACTCAGCGTGCTGCAGCCTCTCCTTCCTCAGCAAAGTTCACACAGAAAAAACACTCTTATAAAAACCTGGAAGAAGAGAAGAGTTCAATTTGCTGGAGTCCATCAGAAAGAGAGGCAAATCCAGATGCATGCCACCAAATCTCAGAAGAATGCAGCATGATATTCTCCTCCACAGCAGATATGTGGGTCCCGTGAGCAGTCTCTAACCTAACTGAAAACAAAAAGCAGCACCTCTGCTGGTCGGACCAGGCCTTGTCCACCTTCTTCTCTTTCCTCAGCTTATGTAGCATAGTTTCAATTGCCAAGGAATAAAGCATCCATGACACAGAACAGCCATGCCTCACTCCTCTTAAAACATTGAATGGAGCACTTAAGCCCCCTTTTATTTTAAGTACACTCACAATGTCATGATACAAAACCTGGATCATAGCTATGAAACCAGGACTGAAACCAAAAGCAGTCAAAGTTTGCTACAAATATTGGTGTTCAACCCGGTCAAAAGCTTTTTCCTGATCTATAGAAATCAGACCAATATCTAAGCCCAATGAGCTGGAGATTCCCAAAACATCTCTGATTAAAGTGGCATTATTACTTATCAGCCTGTTAGGCACACAGTACGTCTGGTCCCCATGAATGACTGAAGGCATCATTCTCTAAGTCTGGTAGCCAGGACTTTGGAAAAGATCTTGTAATCCGTGCAGAGCAAAGAGACTGGTCGCCAGTTCCTTAGATCCTGTAGATCTCCTTTCTTCAGAAGCAGAGTAACGACTGCCCGTCTGCAGCTCAGAGGCAGCCAACCTCTCTGCAGCTCATCTGTGATTACCTCCAGGAAGTCCTCTCCGATCACAGACCAGAAGGACTTGTAAAAATCAACAGGAATACCATCCATGCCAGGGGATCTACCACACTTTAGGCTCATCAAAGCAGTATACAATCATGGCCAAAAGTTTTGAGAATGACACAAATATTATATTTTCACATGATCTGCTGGCCTCTGGTTTTCATGTGTGTATGTCAGATGTTTTCATCACATACAGAAATACAATTGCAATCATATGGTAAGTAAGAAAAGCTTTTATTGACAGTTAGAATGAGTTAATGCAGCAAGTCAATATTTGCAGTGTTGACCCCTCTTCTTCAGGACCTCTGCAATTCTCCCTGGCATTCTCTCAATCAACTTCTGGACCAAATCCTGACTGATAGCAGTCCATTCTTGCACAATCAATGCTTGCATTTTGTCAGAATTCCTAGGTTTTTGTTTGTCCACCTGTCTCTTGATGATTGACCACAAGTTTTCAATGGGATCAAGATCTGGGGAGATTCCTGGCCATGCCCCAAAATCTCTATGATTTGTTCCCTGAGTCAGTTAGTTATCACCTTTGCTTTATGTCAAGGTGCTTCATCGTGCTGGAAAAGGCATTGTTCATCACCAAACTGCTCTTGGACGGTTGGGAGAACAACCAAACCAACTTAAAGATCAAGTAACTGTATGAAGACAAAAACGTTCGGAACACCTTGACACATCTCCAGCTCCATTCACTGAGAGAGAGAGAGAGAGAGAGAGAGAGAGAGAGAGAGAGAACAGGGAACTAGGAAGATTAATCTAACACTAACAAAAATAACTAGACATAACTAAGGGCTGAACAAAAGGATAGCCAAAACAAGGCTGATTTAAACAAAGAATAAATACTAAAGAAAATTGGATAATAAACTTCAAAACAAGACCATGAGAAACACTTTGGTTATGGATTAAGCTGCATCATAGGAACCAGATGCATGAAGGAGCATGATCAAAATAATTGGTTTTGATCAGTAGTTGTCTTTGGGTCCTTTTTAACGCTGCAAGATGTAACTTTTACATGTAAATTATTTTTCCACATTTATTAAAGCTGTCATCATGTTGTGACAGTATAATATGAGACAAACAATCTGAGAAAAAATCAGGCTCCTCCACCCTCAGCAGCTTTTGCTGTCTTAACAAATTCTCTTCAGTCACCTCTGATGCTCACTTTGACCTTCAGGAAAGTGAGGTAAAGTACCCAGTAAAGTGTTTGTCATGTAAATTTCACAAACAAAATAAGGGGATAAGTGTGTACAAATTTTGATAGTTATTGTATACAAAATAATTTTACTGTATTAAAAATATTCATGGAATTATTTTACAGTTTACAAAAACATATAAAAAATAAACTACAAGCAGAAAATATTCTATGTTCCTCAGTAAAACATGGGTTTTCCTGCAGTAATCTCTGCCTTTTGATATTCATACTCTTGTAACAGAAACAAACAGCTTACATCCATATTAAAAAAAAATCCCTTATTAATTTTGCTTTGCAGCAGGTGGAGATTTTGTTTTTTTCTTTAGTTGAAGGATAATAAAATCCCATCAAAATAAAACTGCTAATGCCCAGTAAAGTTTGATTTAACATCTCTTGGCAAGAACAGTGGTTTGAATTGTAATATCCCTGAAATCCCTATGACGTGATTAAAACCAGAGAAATGCAGGTCAAACATGATGAAAACTGAAAAATATGACTATGTTGCACAGAAAAAAAGTATTTGCAAGAATGAGCTGTTTATCAACTATGAAGAAAGAATAAATGTTCAAAGTTTTGATGGATGACATGCTGTTATTAAATAATCTTTGTCGACCTTTTAAGAAAATTGCACCATAGTGCCATATAAATTTATCTACCACTGATTGCCTATAGACATTACTGGTTGACATTCTACAAGGAGCAGAACAAGTCTTAGAAATAATTGTACATACTTATGCCCATTAGTCTTCAGCATTCTAATAAACGAAAAACTGCCATCTGTGTTTTGAAACTACATGAACACGTCAGCTGATCATGTGCATATAAATGAAACGCACCTAACAAAGGGCGTAGTTTTTTTAGGTGCCAAAGAAGTTGGATCAGATTTTTTGGGGCCACTCTTTTTGTCCCTTAAAGACGCATGGTAGTCGTCCAGCACAGAAACGGTAAACTATTTCTCTGTTGTTCCTAATCCTTGTTATCACTTTTTTGGCTTTAATAAATTGGACTGATGATTCTGACTCTGTTTTCTTGGTTATTCAAGACGATCACTCCCCCAAAAAAAGAGTTTTGGTGAAACAGTCACATACAGAAGCCTTTGTAGAGTGATATCCACTTATTGTCTGAATGACAGTGCTCCATCCACTGCATGTATGAACAAGTTCCCACTGAGATCCCAGCATAGTGAGGACATGTTTATTCACTCATTGGTCCCACGTAAGTAATCGGAGGTTTAAGCCAAGCTGATAGAGGGGGCAGACAGTACTCATGGATCACAACTTTTGAAAATCAGTTTTGACAAGTTAACACCAGGTGTAGCCTGGTTGGACATGCATGTTTTCTAAAGCGCAGTGTTCAACAAGTACCATTTTAAAAAATATCTGCATCCAGATTGCCATTTTTATTTAAAACTGGATAAATCATGGTGACAAATCACACGCTGTTGGGAAGCAATTAGACAATACCAGTACTCCAACCAATACTATAAAAAACACTATAACATGATAACCTGGCCTGGTAATATTACAGATGCCAGGGCATCAAGACCCCTTATGAAGAAAAATAACTTTGGACTTGGTTTTCCCTCGCCCGGACCCGGGTCACCGGGGCCTCACTCTGGAGCCAGGCCTGGAGGTGGGGCACGATGGTGAGGGCCTGGTGGCCGGGCTTTTACTCACAGAGCCCGGCCAGGCTCAGCCCGAAGAGGAGACTTGGGTCCCCCTTCCAATGGGCTCACCACCTGTCGGAGGGGCCAAAGGGGTCGAGGGAGGGGACCCTGGCGGTCTTATCCTCGGCTGCAGAAGCTGGCTCTTGGGACGTGGAATGTCACCTCTGGTGGAGAAGGAACTGGAGCTAGTGTGCGAGGCTGAGAGGTTCCAGCTAGAAATAGTCGGCCTTGCCTCGATGCACGGCTCTGGTTCTGGAACCAGTCTCCTTGAGAGGGGCTGGATGTACTTCCACTCTGGAGTTGCCCACGGTGAGAGGCGCCGGGCAGGAGTGGGCATACTTGTTGCCCCCCATCTCTGCACCTGCACGTTGGGGTTTACCCTAGTGAACGAGAGTATCTGGGGATCTTGTTCACAAATGAGGGAAGATCGACAGGCGGATTGGCGCAGCGTCTGCTGTGAAACAGGCGCTGTACCGGTCCGTTGTGGTGAAGAGAGAGTTGAGTCAAAAAGTGAAGCTCTCGATTTACCGGTCGATCTACGTTCCCACCCTCATCTATGGTCATGAGCTTTGGGTCATGACTGAAAGAACGAGATCACGGATAGAAGTGGCCGAAATGAGTTTCCTCCGCAGGGTGGCCGGGCTCTCCCTTAGAGATAGGGTGAGAAGCTCGGTCATCCGGGAGGGACTCAAAGTAGAGCCGCTGCTCCTCCACGTGGAGAGGAGCCAGTTGAGGCTCAGGCATCTGGTCAGGATGCCTCCTGGACGCCTCCCTGGTGAGGCGTCCAGGGCACGTCCCACCGGGAGGAGGCCTTGGGGAAGACCCAGGACACGCTGGAGGGACTATGTCTCTCAGCTGGCCTGGGATTGCCTTAGGGTTCCCTCGGAGGTGCTGGAAGAAGTGGCTGGGGAGAGGAAAGTCTGGGCCTCCCTTCTGAAGAAGCTGCTGCCCCTGCGACCCGACCCCGGATAAGTGTCAGAAAATGGATGGATGGATGGATGGATGTAACCTCACCTTAGTTGCATAACATGATTTTGTGTCTGGGAATCAGATGAAAGCCTGGAGGAGATTCATAACAAAGTTTCTTTATATCTTAATCATTTGAAGACAGTGGAGACATACATATATGTGTGTGTGCTGACCTGGACACCAGATTAAATTAAAATACAACACTAAGGCTGTTTACAAAAAGTGACAGAGCAGACTATATGTGCTCTGTCAGTTTGTGGGGAAGAGTGCACTTTTCTTAGCAGCAGTATGTTGGAACAACGGCCAACAAGAGACCCAAAGGAACAGAAAAAAAGATAAGAAAGGCTGGAAATGCAGGCATGTCCCTGATAGTACATAAAGAAATGTTATAGGACAAAAAACAAGAGACATGTATTGAATCAAACCTTAAAACTTTTACTTAATATTTTGTCTTCATGTAGAGTCTTCATTGTCCTATGACCTAAAGCCTGCTGCATCCAATTAAATTTGAATATATATTTATTCCAAAGACAAAATGATATTGCATGGGATCAGGCATGCATTTTTGAAAATTAGCCATATAAATTAACCATGTAACAATAAATTTGTGTTTGTCAGAATAGTAAACTAGATTTAGGTTTATTTAGTTCATTGCCAACATATACAGTGGACTGGTTGTGTGTGGATGACTTTAGGGTTGTTGGAGGTGTTATGAGGAGGGTTGACCTGATCGGTAAGGTGATGGGGAAAACCGGTGACCATAGTGAACCGTGGCGTAAGACGGGGTCTGAGGTCACGTCATAGGCATAGTGGCTTCCTGGATGACAGCCCATGCCTCTTGTAGCTGTGTTGAACTAGGAGGACTGAGTGGGGCTCTGGTGGTAAACTCTTTTTCTGCAGGCCTCTTTTTCTGTGGTTATCTCGTCCAATAGAAAAACACCATGCCCTTTTCCCTTGACCTGCCCTGGGGGATATGTCAAAAGGTTTGGGTTAAGGTGTTCAATGCTCTGTGTCTCTTCCTGTGCCTCTTTGGCCCGGAGGCTGCTGCTCCTGTGCTTTGCTGCCAACCTGTTTTCATTTGGGAAGCTCAGCTAGTCTGTTGGAGTGTCTGTTATCTATCTGCCTGGGACTGCTGCAGCCCTGTGGAGCCGGGGCTACCTGCCTTTTGTTGCTCTTGGGTGCTGAGTGTAGCACGTCATTACACCTCAAGGTGATTAATTCACACACATATCTGCTAAATACTTATACATCTAATCTACACTTACACACATACACACAAAAGCAACAAATGAACATTCACCAATTATAAACTACTTGGGTCTTAGACAAAACAAAATTGTTTGATCTAAAAGCGGCTCAAGTTTAGACTCCATTGCAGTATGTTTCTTGGGATGGTGAACATGAATGTGCGAAGGGATGTGAGTGGGTTGTAAGCTGTGGTCGACGATGACGTCATTTGCAGCAACACTCTGCAAAGGTGGTTTTGATGAGTTGTAATCAGAGTACAAGCATCTTATAGGTGGCTATAGCAACAGCAGGCAATGACTGCAGAGCATCATGTAGGATTCGACACAAGACCATACAGTACTCTGAAAACAAGATGGACAAAGATAGGAAGGCATCTCAGTGTGCATTACTGTCTTTGTGCATTAGTTGAATAATAACTAAAATGTAAATAAAGGTCTGAAACCCATGTAATATATCTGTTTTTATTTCAAATTCAAAATACTGTATTGATCCCAAGGGGAAATTAAATTATTGCTAAATTATTTAGCCTCATGGGGATTATTATGATTATTAGTTAAGATTAAAGCCTAAAATGATGCTTCAGTCACTCTCTGTCAGGGTGTTATCATGGCCAACTCAAGTGAACGCAGAAATTTTTGCCTTAAAGAAAAATGTGTCATATAGTTAATATTGAAGACTAACCCAATCAATGTACATCTTTGCCTGACTTATATCACCCTGCAGTGGTTTTGAAAAACCGTGAGGAACTGGGCAATGCCCCCTAATGGAGACAAATCTGGTCCAGGCTGACTGAGCCAGTTAAAGCCATGCCTGTGGAAAGAAGGCTTTAAAAATACAGATTCAGGACCACAAAAAAATGACCCCTGCACTGTTGTTTGCTAAAAATTAAATGAACAGCAGAATTTTTGTAATTGTATTTGTACACATTTCAAAATGACAGCTTCTAGCTCCATTACATTCATTCATTATTTATTTTTGTACTTCGCCCCTCCTCTTATTGTGTGCAATAATGCCAGTATTATAGAAAAAAGCAATGTTTAAACCACTTTCACAAAATAACATTTTGTATGAGATAGATCTTCATAAAAGATCTTTAACCCTCCTTTTATGATCGTTTCTGAGGTACAGCAATAATGTTCGTGGGTCAATTTGATGAGTGATGCTATAGTGTCAGAAACCAAAAAATTCCTCCAAAACTTTTTTGTGTCTGATTATTAACTGCAATACTAATCATTTCAATCAATATTTGTGCAATTATGTTTTTTTATTTCTCACAAATAAAGGATCAATGACGACAATTTACTCATTTGGACATAAAAAAGTGTGATTTACATTTTTTATGACCACTGAAAAAACCTAAACACAAAATAACACTAAATACCCTTGAAAGTGACTTTTTGTAAATTTTTTATATTACATTTAGATTTTTTTTTTGAAGGGGTGATGTTTATAATTGAACTTGAGACACTATTCTGCTCTGGGTCAAATTGACCCGCTGACTAAAATCAAGACAAATGAGTCCTGAAGATGATCCTCTAGCTGGATTTCCTGTTTAAACCTGCATGTTCAAAACATAACTGGGTTTTTTCATCACATGCTGCCCAGATTTTTATGTCATATTTAGCTGGTGTGGAAGGCATTTATTGCGTAAATGAGCAGCAACCTCTGAATGCCAGGGGTGCCCTTTATGAATGCCACAAGCCTTTCATCCACTGTGACATTAGGGCCTGGGTTATAGAACAGGGGAAGTTACAATCCACATATTAGCTGCTAGTTTGTCTTGTCCATCGATTGTCAAATCTGATTACTCTGTAGAAAAGTCTCCAGAACATTATGGCCCGAAATATTACCCTGCCTGTCTATGTATCCCTTAGACTGGCTGTAGATTCATTCTTTGACTTGAAAACTCTGGTCAGAATGAGGACCTCCTAATATGCATGTAAATCCATCTGGTCCGGCTCCTTCCAGTTCTCTCCAAAAACTCGCCTTCCTTTTAGATTTGTCATTTCAACAATGATTTCCTGTATTGCACTAGGCATGAGTAGCTCAAAGACTGACTTGATGTCTGTGATGTGAGTTTCTGCCATCCTAATCATCCCTGCATGATCAACAAGAAGTTCCAGAGGTTCCAGGGTTTTCATCATTTTATTTCCCTGCTGCTCATTTCCTGATCTCTGACAGTGACTATATCACATGTACCTTCAGTGTGTAATGTGTTTAGGTCTCCCTTGCAGAGAGTATTTATGTTCCTCCCCCCACTTCTACTGAGTGTCACTCAGTGTGGGTGGAGTCTGGCCACAGGAACAGAAAAGGTTCCTGCAAAAGTTGATGACCATCTGCTTTCTGGTAGCTTCCTAGTGAAGTAAAGAGAATAGTGAAAGAGTGGGTTTGTGTGTGTGTTTAGGTGTGTGTGTGTGGTGTGTGTATGTGTATGTGTGTGCATGCATGTGTGGTGTGGTGTTTGTGTGTGTGTGTGTGTGGTGAAATATGTCTCATAGGTGCAAGGAAACAAATAGAATTGGACATTTTTTTAACCTTTTTACCCTTCAACTTGAATGCCGGGTCAAATTGAACCGAACAGTATCAATGTAACAAATAGACCCAGGGGGCGCTGCAAATGTGTAAAATGAACCATTTTTATTTTATACATAGAGGGCACCTATTAAGACAAATAGAAACAGTTTCATGCAGAAAAAATACTTCTAAATATTCTTTAACAACTTTTAAACTTTGAAACGGGTCAAATTGACCAACATAATAGGAGGAGGGTTAAGCACATGCTGCTACATGTGTACAATGGCTGTGAAAGGCAGTGTGTACAAATCTCTCCGGTCCTTTAGAACAGAATCATGCATCCCCTCGTCATTAAGCACATCGAGGACAGTAAATTTAGCTGAACTAATTACAATTTAATAAAACTATAATTGAACATTTTACGCTTGTCATGCAATGAAAGACAGATGGGTTTGTAATTATATTACAAGTTGACATCATGGTTCCAAGCAACAGCAAACACCTCTTGTGCCCTTCATGGATGCTGAGGAAAGTGGCATACATTCCAAAACAATTTCTTATTGATTTAAAAATCAGTCAGCACTGACACACAGATAAATCAGGATGAATCACCATTATTAACGATCTTCTTTGTTTCATTTTTTCAGAAGTTGTCTAAATAAAAAATTGTTGTTTTGAGCTTATTGTCTTAAAGAAATGAAACTATGAAATTTGCACAATGTGACTCCATCCATCCATCCATCCATCCATCCATCCATTTTCCTACACCCTTGTCCCTTAATGGGGTCGGGAGGTGCTGGTGCCTATCTCCAGCTAGCGTTCCGGGCGAGAGGTGGGGTACGCCCTGGACAGGTCGCCAGTCTGTCGCAGGGCAACACAGAGACACACAACCATGCACACACACACTCACACCTAGGGGCAATTTAGACAGACCAATTAACCTGACAGTCATGTTTTTGGACTGTGGGAGGAAACCGGAGTACCCGGAGAAAACCCACCATGCACAGGGAGAACATGCAAACTCCATGCAGAAAGGCCGGGGCCGGGAATCGAACCCAGAACCTTCTTGCTGCAAGGCAACAGCTCTACCAACTGCGCCACTGTGCAGCCTACAATGTGACTCAATAATTAATTATTAGTAAAACTGATGAATAAAATGAGCTGTGCAGATTATGCAGTGCCCCCCTCTCACTGCCTTACCTCTTTTCCTCTCCATGTTCGCCTCTTAAAACTTTCATCTTAAATCTAACTGTGCTGTAAATGCAGCACCGTTAGAGACATCTGGACCCACATGGCCAATTAGCATTTAAATACCAGGTTTGTTGCATGATCCTGCGTCCTGTTGCAGGATCACCCTCCGGTCCCCCTTTTTAAACACGGGGACCACCAACCCCAGTCTGCCAATCCAGGGGAACTGCCCCCAATGTCCATGCGATATTGAAGAGTTGCATGAGCCAACACAACCCTACAACATCCAGAGCCTTAAGGAACTCCGGGGGGATCTCATCCACCCCCGGGACCCTCCTACCGAGGAGCTTTTTGACCACCTCGGTGACCTCATCCCGAGAGATTGCAGAGCCCAACCCAGAGCACCTTGATGCCTACTGGCTGAAGAAACTCACTGCCCTCCATGAGCGACTGCCAACTCAACTGAACCAGCTGCTACAAAATGGGATTCACCCTGAATGGTTAACTGAAGGGCGCACAATCCTGATACAGAAGGATCCCTCAAAGGGTTCAATCCCATCCAACTATCGGCCAATAACTTGTCTCTCTACAACATGGAAGCTCATATCATTCATCATAGTGGCTAAGATAAGTGGTCACGTGGATTAATTACATAAATAGCAGTGGAGCCAAACACCAACTCCTTGTAGACCCGACACACCAGCCTATGCACGACTTGGATTGATTACAAGAAAGCTTATGACTCAATGCCACACACTTGGATTATTGAATGCTTAGAGATATACAACATCAATAGGACTCTGTAATGAAGAAAGCTTCATTACTGGGACTGTTTTTACTTAAATCACTGAATAGCACCTTAAAAGCACTTTTTGCACTTTATTAAAAAGCACTTTATTTAGAACTGCACTTTAAGTAGAGATTTGCACATAAATAACAATTTGCACATGAGACGTTTTAATTGTATTTATTGAGTATTTTAGTAATTAGCATGTAGCCTTTTGTTCTGGGCTCTGCACAGCTGCTCCTCATTGACAAGTGAGGTGGTTACATGTGAAGGGAGGATAATTGTTACTAAAAGCAATGAGCTACTGGTGGGTCAAACTGAGCAAATGTTTGTTCATAATCTGTTAAGTGTGGAGTGCTGATATTAAGTGACTCACCTGTCTTTTCTGACCCAAGCTCAGAGGATGAAACAGACTACCCGCGGAGGGTGAGAAGGGAATTTTTATATATATATTGGCGAATAAATAAAACAAGAATGTAAGAACACAGAGCATGCTCATTGCTCTTTGTTTTCGTCACCTGTCATGGTGGTAGACTTTGCAACAGGAGGGAGGATGAGAACAGTCGTCCAAGCAGAAGTAACCAAGCTCCTTCTGCTTGGTTACTTCTTGCGCCTTGGACAGTGTTCATAGTTGAACGTTGTTTACCGTTAATTGCTATGTTTAATGGTGCAGACAGTTGTGCACAGCAAATTCAAAAGTGTTAAATGTTCGATGTTAGTAGACTTCATCCAAAAGCAGAGTTAACTTTACTCTAATAGAGTCACATTCTGTTCATGTAAGTCTGGGGTGTCTATTATTAGTAGTTAAAATCCAGTGTTAAAACAAAGTGTGTCCGTATCAAATCTAGAAGTGTTAAAATTGAATCAATAACTCTTTACTTCTGAACTCTGAACTCCACCAGCGGCTCTAACACTGAAGGAGTTAATTCACTGACTCCACCCAGAATCACAGATTCCCACCGACGAAGCGAAGCGACAGAAGCCAAGACATTTCAGGACTATTTACTTTCCACATGTCTGAGTTATTTACTGCGCTTGGTAAGTTATTTTTTTCTGAGATGGTTTATAACTATTATTTTGAGTTGAGCTCAACCTGTATGATGCCATGTTCGCCCCACGGCTCGGTGTTAGCATGTTTAGTTTAGCATGTTTAGCTTAGCATGCCGAACGTTAGCGGAGTATAAATGTTGGAAAAAATCAAGCCGGTGAACATTTAATCAAATTATTGGCTAACTTGAAAAGATCCGTAATAATCTGGAGTATGTTTTTTCATGATGTTGAATATTTACATGCATATTGGTCAGATTTATTAACCTTTCTGATAGATTTTTTTCCTTTGAAAAAATGTTAAAGCCTTTTTCACGTTGAGAGCTTTAATCCCGCTGCTGTGTCTCTTATATACGTTTTGCATCATGTTTTAATCCTTTTATTTCCTTTTTGTATATATTAGAACCAGTCTGGTTGAGGATGAATCTCCAGTCATCAGCCTAACCTCCTTCTGATCCTCCATGGATTGAAGATTCAAGCTCCAATAATGATTATGTAAGTATTAATATCTCTGAAACTCTACATTTCTGTAACTGAGGCTTGTTGTTAGATTTGTAGTAAAATGTATTCCTTCGTTTCATTCCTCATTGTTATATTTTTTGTTTGTTATGACCCAGAGACCGACACTGGTTGTCCTACTCAGAGACTGAAGACTGTCTGATGCAGTAGAGGAGCAGATATGTTGGTGTCTCCGGCCAAACATCATGAACAGCCCAACAACCTGAAGACAGTCTGATAGTGAGAGGACATCTCTGTGCAGAGAGGAACTGACTCTTAACAGAAACAGAAACTGGATAAGAAATGATGGATCTGAATATCAGGTTGGTCTGTTATGTAATGTACATATCTGGCAATCTACCTGTTAAAAGAACATGTACTCTATCATATTACATAAACTGCATGCATTGATACAGGCTTTATGTTCTCCACCTTGTACTTAGAACAATTTCATGCATATGGTATTGAAGAAAAATGTATTAAGCATACTGCATTTTGTATTGCACCGCTGATATGTTAGACCTTTTGATAACCATATGTGAATGAAAGTGACATGTGAAACATGCACATTATTCCATGTTGTAATATGTTTTGTAATTATGGTGCATATTTTGAAATAAATGCATTTGACAAAATCATTGCCTCTTTATTAAATGTTTATTTTCCAAAGAATTTTTAAACGTTCAAACAATAAAATACCTATTTAATATTAATTACAAATAACTCTTATGAAGTTAAAAAATTACTCTGTGAGTAGGCCTGTCGCGTTAACAGATTTTGCTGGTCGATTAATTGTCTAAAGATTTATCAGCGATAACATCGCCTCAAGACATTTTGTTGACGGGGTGGTGGGGGGAGGGGTGCGAACAGAAATTCGCAACACGAAGCGTAATAGCGGACGGGGGTGGGGGGGAGTTCCAAAGGCATTCATAGTAGCGGATGTGACAGGCAGCCAATCAGAAAGCGCGGATTCTCCTCCTGCTTTCTGATGGGAAATTACCGAGGGGAATCCCAAACAGCTGAAACGGCGCATTTCAGCACTTATCGCACGTTTTTTTTATCACACGATTAATCGATTTATCGTTTATCGCGACAGGCCTATCTGTGAGAGTTAATTTTAAGATCTAACACTGAATTAGTGTTAGCAAGTGTTAATTAACTCCAGCAAATTTGATATCTGACACTTTATAAGAGTTAAGGTACCAACTCTCCAAAAAGAGTTTAACACTTTTTGGTGTGGACCCATATAAACTCTTTAAAAGTGTTGAAATCAAATCTGACAGTGTTAATCTGGGCCTGCTGGATTTGCTGTGTGGTTTCTGACATCAGCAATATGGGCAACCGCCCAGGGCGTTATTTTTATAGGGATGGCAGGAGACCTCTGCGGATTGTAGCAGAGAGATGAAAGCAAAACAGAATGAAGAAGAGTTTGAACTGATACTGGTTAAACTTGTTTCAGCCCTAAGTATTAATATCTAGGTGTTTTTATGGGAATGTGGATCTTTCAAATCAATTTGAGAAGCAATTTTGATAGGTGCACTTAATTTTATTGTCATGTAACATGGGGTGCCGAGATCCTCCAGACTTACATAATACATAAAACGGAAATATTTAATTATTTATTGCGCGGCCCGGTACCAATTGGTCCATGGACCGGGGGTTGGGGACCACTGGTCTAGACTACAACTCTGCTACATGGCTCCTTGGTTCCATGTCCTTGCAGTTGGATTTCTTTCTAAATAAAAGCCACTAGTGGCAAAAAAAGTGAAGTTCATGCTATGTTAGGACAGAAGACAAGATGTTTCCATCCCTGAAATTATGATGCATAGAATCACATATCTAAGTCTAAACTATGTTACAGAGAGTAAACACAAGATGCTTTATCTGTAGCATTGTTCATTAAAATGGCACATTTCTGATGTATTAAAATTAAATATGACCGGTTCACTTAATGATATTAGTGATTAGGTAATGCATTCAGGAAGTACTTTTACTTTTAATTCTTAAGTATTTTTAAAAGCCAGTAATGTTTTACTTTTAAAATGTTAATGTGGTACTTTTACTTTTACTTGAGTACATTTTTGTCTGTGTATTTGTACTTTTACTTAAGTAAATTTTTTGAGTACTTTCTCCACCACTGTTCATGTTAACCACAACTTTAAATGTTTTCTTTTAAAATACAGGTTTCTGTCACTGGAAAGGTAAAATCACAGTTGTGTGTAGATATATTAATTCCATTCAACCACATGTCCCCACTCAAGCTTCCCTTCGTTATGTTATTTTCTCATTTTAATTAGCTGTTTTCATGCCAGTTTGGCTAATTTGTCCAATTTTATATAAACCAGCTAAGTCTGGCAGACGTTTTGGGACTTAATGAACCTTTTACAACTGTAATTGCTATAGCAACACCAGTTCCTTGGCCTAGATGACATGACACTTGCTTATTGTAAGCATTCATCATTCAGACATGACATGAAGTCAAATACAATCTTTAATAATGAAGTGAAATTGTTTTGGGGCTTAAATAGGTTGAATCACAAGGACTCATTTGCTACAGAAAACAAATCACAAATAACATTAAAAAACAGGCAAACTATGTTAACTTAAGCTTGCCATTAGTTTGTGCTGTCTTTAGCCATTTGGTCTTATAAAATCAACAATGAGTCAAATCAAGACTTTGGATAATTTAGTTCTTAATGAAACAAGAATCACAGAGTAGATCACAATAACAGGATGAAATTTAAATATTAAAAATAATGATCTCCTGATTAAACTTCCAGAGACAAAAATAAATAAGTCAGCTTTGAAGTGATTGAGGATCATTTCCTGTTGCTATAGTTAATTGTGTTTTTATCAGGAGATAATACTTCCTTCACCAAAATTACAATGCATTCATTTAACATGGCAGTCTTCACTTACTTTAATAAATGCTAGGTGAATTTATTTTGTCATGTTTTCCAGTGTAGTTTTTGCTTAAACTAATCATTAGATTAATAAATAGTGGCATCAATACATATTGCTCTTAGGATCCTGTGTTGTTGAGTTGTTTTGGAATTTAATTTAATGATTCTAGCTTCATTACTGCTTTGTGTCACTCGGTCTCTTTATTTGATTAGATCGGACTTGTTTCTGTTTTCACCTTAGAACAGTTCTCCTCAGTGATCCTAGCTTATGTTTATTGTTTTCTTGTGTCTAGTTAGTCCTTAATACTCTTAGATCCATTAGTTCCCTTTGCCACTCTCATTTTCTTTCAACCCTTTAGCTAATGAGTCCAGGCATTTTGTTCCAACCCTTGCAGTATTTAAATCCTTCTTCTCCTCACACTCCTTGCTAGTTCCTCTCGTCAACTCCAGTTGATTCCCTGCTGTCATTTTCCCCTGGATTCCTGTTTTTGTTTTGACTCTGGCTCCCTGTGTTCCCAGTGATTTTTGTCATTTTTTTTCATCATTTTCCACTAAAACATTCTTCACTTAGAACAGGGGTGTGCAACTCCAGGCCTTTAAATGTGTCTCTACTTCAACACCTGAGTCAAATAATGAGGTCATCAGCAGGATTCTGGAGAACGTGACTGCACTTAGGAGGTGATTGAGCTATTTGATTGAAGTATATAGGACCAGGGACACATCTAAGAGTAGTAGGACACCGGCCCTGGAGGAGCAGGATTGCCCACCCCGACTCAGAAGATGCCTCCACCTCTCTGCTTTTGGGCCCCTCAACCAATCTATAACATGACAATTATATACTACAAATTAGTCAATGCAGAGCAGATCAGATTTGTTCTTTTTCATTAAGATTAATTACATTCAGTGCAGATAGACACATACACTGCTGTGTTCTCATCTCATAACTTCCTTCTCTGACATTTAGTTAGTAATTTCACAGCAGCTATAGATGGATCCCAGGATGTTTGTAATGTTTTGTTTGGGAGTTTTTTGGTACTGTTGTTAACACATTTATAGAGATGGGGACACTGGGCAGGAGGAACATGTGAACAGATTTGGAATATTTAAAGAGCAGAACACAAACCCAGGATTTCCTGAAACTTTGATTAAAATCTGAGAACCAGGAACATGCACTGGAAGCAGGTGGGACCGTGGGACAGTAGAGAAATCGGGTCAAAGCCGATGGAAGATGAGTAATTAACTAAAAACAAACAAATGAACTGAGGAAAGTCAATACAAGGTAAAAATTATTTAATCAGGGATTACAGAGTTGTAATCAAATGAAATAACATTCAACATATGTGGAATGTTCAAAATCAAAGTCATCACAATGGACAAGAGAAAATAACAAGTGGATATTTGCATTTATATGGTGAGACCAAAACCTTCCTATAATACGGCTGTTATTCATTTCTCTGCTGCTGTTTTTATTTGCGTATGATAGAAAAATTAGTCCTTATCAAATCCAGCACACCTGTCACAACCAATGAAGGACTCCATTTGTTTCTAGAATGTCCCACACTAAATTTACTCCAGTTGCGAAATGCAACAGTGCAAGGTAGGCTGAAAATCAATAGAGATTGGCCACACTCCACTTAGCACCTTTATTCTCCTTCTGGTCTTAAAGAACAATCTTACTGTGCTGAGACCAGACCGCCTTTATCGCACAATCTCAGTATTACATGTACAGGGGCAATGTATAGGGGGGACAATTCCAAAGGCCCCTGATAGGGTTGCTACCTTTCAGAAATCAAAATAAGGGATGCCCACTAATGCGCCTCATCCTAGTCTCATAAGGGGGAGGGGACCAGGGCTTCGACTAGGGTTACCAAGGCACCGGTCCCTATAAGCAGTTGGGAACAATATCGCAACACCAACAATGAAACAATGACTGGGGCAGCCTACTATATAAAGTACTTGGGGACCACCTTTTGATTGTTACACATAAACATTTGTAGAGTATGGAACAAATCACGTTACATATTAGTTCAATACAGGACGCTACATTTAAAAGCCAAAAACGGGACGGTTCCATATTTTACAGGACGGGTGGCAACCCTAGGACTTGACCAACAGGGGGCCCTCCCCAATTTATTTATTTATTTTTTATTTTTTAACATTTATTTTTATTTATTTTTTTTTTATTTTGTTCATAGAAATTTTAAAAAATGGGGCGCTGTCAATTACTACATTAATTATATTGTGTTTTCTAAAATTGTTTTTAGCAGTAAAAATTAAATGACCCATCCTCTCCTAAGTGAAATTAAAGCTGCAGTATTTAACTTTTACCAAAAAAAAAAGGAAAAATACTGTACATATTTGTTAAAACTGTCATTATGTTGTGACAGTATGGCATGAGAGATAATCTGTTATAAATCTATTTCCTCTGCCTTCTTCCAGCGCTAGAAACAACCAGTCAGTGGCAGTTGAGTTTTAGTGCTGTCAATCACAATATCTTGTGGTGCTGCTCATCCCTATGCTGCAGCTAGCGCAGCCTGTTGTGAATGCTCAGTCTAGTTAGCATAGCTACCAATGACAGCAGACAAACATTTTCCTTGGAATGATAAGTTGTTTTTTCACTATTAGCATATTTAGCAATGAGTGAATGAGGTTGATTGATAGGGTCAATAAGACCCTCCTGGTTCTGATTGATTGTTTTGGTCAGAACATTGCATTACTTTAGCCAGTAATAGAAACTCAGGGAGCAGGTGGAGGAGATTAATAATTTTCACAGATTTTCTGTCTCATAGAATAAAGTACAAGTACATAACAATTTTTGAGAAGTCTGGATTGCTTCATGTATATTTTGCATGTTGCCTATGACTGTTGCTCATGGGGACACACATTTCAGTAATCTAAAACTAATAGAACAAATTTAAGCAACCTACTTGCTACTTGGACTGTTGCATGTAAAATTCATGAACAGTAAATATTGTGCTAGTATCACTATTGGACCAAAGAAAGCAAGGCAGTTGCAAGCCTTTAAAATTGTGACGCTTTTGATTGGTCAGATAGATTCAAAAAAATGAAACAACAGCTGTAGGGGGCCCAATTAAATGTTTTGTTATAGGGCCCAAGATTCCTGGAGGTGACCCTTCATATGCAAGACTGTTATTAATCACTTTCAGCTCTTTATTGATATGTTTTCATTGAATTTTCTGACCCTCATGCAAAATCCTACACAAGAGTCTGCATAAAGGAATTGGATTTATTTTCAAATAAATATCATTTTGTGCAACAGAAAAAAAATCTTGTTTTTCTGGAGTAGAGGGAAGGTCATGCAGAGGTTTCGTCTGAAATATGAGTGGTGTTAATAATGACCGGAAACAAGATGATCCGAGTAACTGTTCTTACTTCTGAATGGATCAAAGTGAGACAAAAAATGACAATAAAAATGGAAGCAAAGCCAAGATTTAAAAACAAGAAAAACTGTGAGCTCAGAAGACTGAAATAAAGCTTTCAATTTTGAAGAACAGAAATTGTTCTTTGTGTGTATTTGGACTACATTGTCTTCACACAGCTAACCTTCAGACATAAATACTTTATAAAAGTGTATTTGTATCCATGGTAAGAATACATCTAACTGGTAATCTATAATCCTTTTGATACGCTTTAGCCTTTTTCTATTGATCCTTTTCCAGCAAGAGCAGCAGCACTGGAGGCCACATTAATCCTGTTATTGAGACCCAGAAGTATGACTCTAGAAAACCAATAAATCTGTTACTCTTGTTATCCACATTTCCCATTCTTCTTGTCCCTTGTTGTTGCCCATATCTGATAACTCCATCAAAATGAAACAAAAGGAAGGGAAGGCATGATAACAGACTTGGTCCCACTTCAGATTTGCTATTAAAATATATGTTTTTAGTAAAGTAAAATGTTTGCCCAAAATCAGAACACTTGGCTAGAAACTGCAGTTGAATGATAAATTATCTTAATCTTCTTTTCTTTAAAGCTATGTGCCTTCAGTGGTCTTACTTGCTCACTGATATGCATTGATGTATCATGAGAGACGGATCACAGTATAGCAGGCTTGCAACTTTGTGAGGTGCAAAGTTTGTTGCAGTATAATTTAAATCTACAGATTTCTCCTGAATCCACAAGATTGACAAAAATGTTTTGTAATGCTAACACTACCACAATAGTTTAGCATTTTCTTTGCTGAATCTGCAATTGCAAGTTATACTATCATCTTGTGGAGGCATTATCCTATTTTCACATAATCTGTAGATGTCTCTTTGGAATGGGACCAAGCAAACAATCCAAGAGTTAACGATGATTCCAAATCATCCATCCACCCATTATCATTCACACTTATCCCTAGTGGAGTGATGAGGGGTGCTGGTGTTTATCTCCAGTGCATGTGGAGACAACACACACATGCACAGGGAGGACATGTAAAACTCCATGCAGAAAGAGCCTGGGCCGGATTTCGAACCCAAGACCTTCTTACTGCAATGCAGCAGTACTACCAACTACCACAGTCCTGTTCAAAGTCACAAATACAGAAATTTGTGAATAAAAAATGGTTAAATATAGAGCAGAATAGTCAAACTCATAAATAGTAATAATACCTAAAGGAAGATCATTCTAATCTGGCAGGAAGTAGGTGCACCAAGAATAAGAGCCAAGCAGAGGAGGCAAAGGTCAAGAGAATTTAAGCTTTGGGTCGTGGTGCTTAATCTTACATGAAGCATTCATCAAAAGATTGGCAGACTGTGGTTATGAAGTTCTGGATTGCAAGCAGCAATACTGAAATAGCCTGTGATGTTTCAGTTTATGCCTAACTAACAGTAAGGGGTTGAAACATACCACCAATAGCCCCAACTATTGCTACAAGGCAGGATGGATCAATGCTTTAATTTTTATGACAAATTGTGATCTCATGATATGGACGTGGCAGCTGAAATTCAGAATCATCATTCCTTGTCCAATGTTTCTATGTGTTTATGAAAAGATTATGGAAATTGTGTAACTAAAAACTAGGGGTAGAAGCAAATACAAGGTCAAAGACAAAGCCTTGAAGGGACATTCAAATGAAGAGTTAAAAGTGTGGCATGTAATTAGGTCTCAAAGTTAAATTATTTCTTTTACTATACATTTTCAGATAGCCTGAGGCAGAACTGGTAATAATTAAATTTTTTCCTATAATTCTATTAAAAGTTTAATATTGATAACAAACACCTCTTCCTGGAGTCCTTTAGCTGTTTTCTGTCTCCTGGGAAATCATGGTTATCATTGCAGATTCACTGATGTAGATCTAATGGAGTTCAGGAGTGGCAGGTGAAACAGGAACAAACTTTGATAAAGTTTGATCTGACTTATTCATTCCTGCTGACATTGACATTACACAAGTGTTATTTGGTAAATTATGAAAATCTATGATCACGTACTTGATGTATGTACATGTACATATTTTTATAACAGAATGCTTCTCTGTGTTTGACTCCTCTTTAAAATAACACATCATGTCAGAAGGAACCAGCCAACAGGACCAGCAGACCTGCAACTTAAAGAGGAGTTGGAACATTTGAGACACACTATCAAGGATAGTGTATATTGATACTGTGGCTGCTCCTTGCTCTACATGAAGGTGTTTTTTAAGTGGCATCGGTCCGGACCCTCTGCTTTTGAACCTGGGTAAGGTGGAGCTGTTGCTAGAGGAGGAGTGGGACTTCACTGCTGGCCACCAGACTCTTCTCTTTATACACTTTTTAAGAAGTAGCCAACAGTGTTCAAGACCTCACCTCACTCTGGCAAACTTCATCAACTACGGACTCATTCAATAAACAGATTATTAATGAAAAATATATATACTTCAATAACTCAGCTCATTAAAAAATACTGATCAATTCCACACAGATGGATGTTTTAAAGCTTGTATTTCTGTTAATGATGATTTCTTGTTTATAGCTCTTGGAAATGTAACATTTGAGATTGTTAATTTAAATCAGAAGGTGGGGTCAAAGAAAAAGCTGTTATAAGCTGTCCAGGATCACAAAGTTTCCTTCCTGAAACTCTTGTTTCTGCTGCTTGGATCAGAGTTAATGCAGTATTTCTGTTAAGTCAGTAGTTATTATGCGAGTCTTGTATTCAGCTTCAGTCCTTAAAGGTTGGATGTCCAACACACATTACTTGTAGTAATGTATCAACTTTATATAAATTTCAATATTGCCTAAATAGGTTGTTTTTTTTTAATTAGTAATATTTTTTTATTATTTTACTTTTTTAAAAATTTTACTCCTTTAAAAGATCAGAATTTGCACAAGCCATAATTTTAAAATATTCCATCAGATTTCATGATCACTTAACATCTCAGTACTTAAGAAGCCAATTTGTCAAATTCTTTTTCATAAAATGGAAGGCTACTTTTAACTTTTACTTTAGTAAAAATATGTTAATGTAGTACTAGTCTTGAGAACATTTTTGAGTAGCCCAAAAATGTTCTCAAGAGTTGAACATTTTTGTTGTAACAACAGCCCTTGTTGTTATTACAACAAGAGCTGTTGTAATAACCAACAGCCCTTGTTGGTTATTAAATACTGAGAATAATCCCAATATTCTGCCTTTCTGTGCAGAATTTGTACTCACTATATCATTCCACATATTTAAAAGATATATTTAATGTCACAACAGAAAGATCAAAGTCAGGGAGGAACCAGCGGCAAGATGATGATGATGATGATGATGATGATGATGATGATGATGATGATGATCTTCTCAGGTAAGGAAAAGACCAGGCAGGACATTTCAAGATTAACTCTCCTTCACACTCCAAAATATTTTTGTCTGTATTGTAGCTAGTGCAGGCAACACACTGTTTTCTTAGCAGACATTTTTGTCCTCACACATCATTTTGCATTTAAAGAAATAAACTTCAGACAATGAAAACATTATTTTCTTAGATTTCTGCAATGTATGAGTTAAAGTTTATGCTAAACTGAGCATAACTCAACATTTACATGTCTCTGGATCATTATTGTTTGTATTTTATCAGTATCTACATGGTTATTTGAAAAGTTAGATTAACTTTTGTTTATGTATTTCTATTAAAACAGCCTGTTCACTGGCCTATTTATCACTAGTAGACTACTAGTGATAAACTAGTGGCATGCTGTTCACTTTTTCTAAACTAAAGGAGCTGGCCCATATACTGCTGATAGAAAAACTCTGCTGCTTGGATGCTGACATCTAGAACAGAGGAGCCCACATTAGCGCTGCCATAAAAACACTTCATAGGCTCCATGTAGCATGTTGTATAAATAATAAAATCCTGGTTTTGACATTCAGAGTACAGCAGTGAAATGAGTCCCTTCCTACATCTGTGATTTGATCAGCTGTAGTCTTCTTTGAGATCCGCCATACCAAATCTGAACCTTGAAGACCAGAAGAAACTGATCCTTCTAAGTTATCAGTGTAAGATTATGGAATGAGCAAACAACCACACTACTTGGAGTCATGGGTGCTTTTAAAAAAACAAAAACTTAAGACATTAATTTTTAAGCAAGCATTTTAGCCTTATTTCTTATGGCCCTTGTTGCTATGATAAATTAAATAGTAAATGACATGTACTTGTTTAGTGCCTTATGGAGCCCATAGTGCTCCAATATGCTTTTTACTACATTCAGTCAGTCATTCACGCACACATTTGCACACTGCAAAGGGACAGCGGTAAGAGTTATTTTTGATTCTCATTGTATGTTGTACTTATTAAATGTTCCTTCAAATGTATATTTTTTACTATGAAACACTTTGTGACTATTGTCTGAGAAAAATTATATAGAAATAAAATGTACTTAATAGGCCTGGATCCTGGTTTTACCTAGAATTCTGCAGAAGAAATCTTAGAATTATAGTTTGCTTAAGATTCCCATCATCAAACTGACACTTTCTGCCATTCTTCTGAGGAAGAGGACAAGCAGCCCATGCTTAAATTTAGTTCAGAGCTGAGTAAAGAAGCAACACTGGGAGCCTATGTGAGTCAAATGGACGATGCTGATGCTATCACCACAACCTGATTCCAGTTCCAGAGAAAGGATGATGCCCTGCATCCAAACCACCGTGTGGCCGCTATAGGTTGCACCAATAGTAGACTAGTCAACTCTTTGCTCTGCAATGCCTTTTTATGAGTCACCTTAACTCATAGCAGTTGCATAACAAAACTGATTTTTCCAAGAAGATTGGAATCAGGTGAATTTGTCACATAGTTTGAATTGCAAAAATATAAAGTAATTGACCAAATGGGTAGTGCAAACTCTAGCATAGAGTATATCTATCCAACTGATCAATGTCACCCTGTTCTAACCAGAGAAGCAGAAGGATGTGTTGAATTCAACTGTAACCAAAGATGATCCATTCATTTTAAGTTTAGTTTAAAAATATGAAGTCATTCAGCCCCTAGTGCCACACACACACAGACACACACAACACACACACACACACACACACAACACACAACACCACACACACACACACACACACACACACACACACACACACACACGCACACACAACATGCGCTCGCACACACTGCAAGTTGATGGCCAAGTGGGTAACTGTTCCCTGGTCCTCTATGGGCAGACACAGCAGGAGAACCAGGTGGCAGAGCTTACCTTGTTCATTGCTGTTCTTGCAATAGTATAGGATAAACAATTTAAGTAAACAATAAGAAATAAAAATAACTGGAAACAATAAGAAGAACTGAACAAAAGTAAAATGGAAACAAGACAGATTTAATCAGAAGAACAACTAACGCAAAATAATACTGAAACTAGAATCAAATCAAACTATGAAACAATTGAACAACCTGACTTATACTTCCATCTACTGTTTTTAAAAACACAAGTCTTGTCAGGCAGCCATGTCACTGAGAATGAACTCTTTGGCTATAACTTTTCTGATGACCATGCCCCAACTTGGTCATTTTGATCTAAATTACTAGTGTTATTAAAAGGCATTAAGTATGAAATTATTTATAGATATTCACAGCAAACCAGACCCGTGTTGCTGCACAATGGTGTATTATCTAAATTATTGTGTTGTATGGTTAAGATTATTTACAACTAATATTTATTGGCAATTAAAGTAATTTGAATATAGAGGGCTTCTTGCCTATACTTTCAAATTTCTAAAAAAAATATGGTGGCAAAAAGAGCTGAAATGAAAATTGCATTAGTAAGTTGAAGAGGACTGTATTAAAATGCAAATGTACAGCTGTTAATAGTTCTTCAAAAACCAATAATCCCCTACAGTCAGTCATGTGTCAAAATGGTTAATGGAAAAATATCCCAGAGGCACACAAGGTCCCTTTTCTATTCCACTTTTGATTAAAGCCGAAATTCTGTTCAGAGAAAAGTGTGGATTGGGTCAGGATCAGACTGCCAAAGACGGCTTAATGTGAGCAGTATACAAAAGTCATTGTTCTAATGCTCCGATTCACAGACACACCCTCTCATGGACAAGTCCTTATCATGAACAGGACGGTGTATATCAAATCCACATTTATTACTTACCATTTATTGTCTTGCTAAACCTGAGCTGAAAGAATCAATAATGGGAAGGGGACCAATGCCACACTGATTTCTCAATTGGAGTCAATTATGCTCAAATCTTAAATGAATTTGTGGAATTATTTGATTAAATCATTGGGTTATTCTGTGTTGAAATAATTTCATAAGATCTGCAATTACATGTGCAAATAATGTTCAACTTGCAAAAGATTAAAGCCTCTGTCTTATCAGCACCAGTCCAAATCTATGCAATGTTATTTTTAAGTCTGAATCAGAAGGATCTGATTCAGACATGATATAATTACAAATTATATCATGTATAATTTTACATGATACTGAGGCAGTATCATGTAAAATTGACCTTTTTGAGTTTTAGCTCATATTATAATAACTAGCCTGCACATTCATGACGGTTTACTTTGTGGAGCTGTAGCAAAGCAGAGCTCGAGCAGTGCTTCTCCAGGAAAGGGCCAGTTCACTTCAGGACAAATTGCAACCACTGATTGGTCAACTGCTGACAAAACCAGAGGACTGATTGATGGATCATATCATGTCAACTGACTGGACTTCTGAATTAGGTAAATCACTTAATAGGGGTTAATATTTATGCCGACACCTGTTTTATGTTTCATATTTTTATTCAACTGTCATTAGTTTTGTAGAAATCCATGCTACCTAGACATTAAATGTGTTTGTAAATTTTATTTTTTTAAAAAAGAGATTTTGACTGATTTGCAAAATGAATAGAAAGCATATTTTGTGTGTGGGGATGAGTATGGCACTTTTAATATTAACTGTACTTGTCCACGCAAGCCAATAAGAAGTTCTTTAACTCTCCACTGAGCTTAACATGAAAGTCCTGGTTTTCTATCATTTATCAAGAAGGTAGCCTCATCATCACTGTTAATCAAGTAAACATTATCCATTTTCAAGAGGGTCATGTTGGACCCAAGAATATTCTTAATGAGACTGCTCTGAGGTCAAAATGTCTGGAATAGAATCAGCTAGAATCATTGAGTTAAACATTTGGTTCTTTTCTGAACATAAACACAACCTCTACTGACTTGGTGAAAGTTATCATTAAGGACCAACTTTTGGCAGTAGGTCTTTAATGAGGATATCTATTAATGCGCCCGTAGGGCCTGCAATAAACACACCAACCTGGTTGTCGTTTTAATTACTGATATGTTATGAGCAGCAGATTTATCTACCCCAGACACTTTAATACATTAAAGCTGATAACTGATTCTAACTGCAGAGTTGGATGATTTGAATGCAGGGGCCACTGGGTCTTGGAACAGACAAAATCACAGTTCAATCTTAACATCCCCAGGGACAGTTATTTCTCTCTGTCCAACTTTATGGCAATTATTAGAATCTGTTTGATCACACATAATGCTTGACCAGCGCATGCTCCTAAAATATATATAGTCATGCATGACTATCATTCTAGTGAAAGGTGGCACAAACTCATTACGCATATTGTTTATAAAAACATGTGAGAAACAATGCGCAAAGAATGACTTATTTAGAATGACTTTAATGATTTCTTTTTTCCAAGTAAGAAATTAACATATTTTATTGAACTAATCTTAATTCAGTTTTCAGTTCTGTTTATTTTTAAAGTACCAATTCACAATGGATTTCATCTTAAGCATTTTACAAGATAAACAAGTACAATTAACATTCAAGTCAAGTTTATTCAGTGTTGTATAGTAACAAAGTAAAAATACTTCACTACTTTACTTAAGTATATTTTGGAGTACTTCATACTTTCCTCGAGTATGAAAATTTTTGATAACTTTCACTTTTACTTCACCATATTTCCGAACTTAATTTCATACTTTTACTCCGATACATTTTCAATGTGTGGTTTAGTTACTCGTTACAAAACAGCGAGAAAGAGAAACGCTAGAGTTTTGACTGCTACAAAGTCGGTAGCCTACTTGCCTGGGCTTGTTCATCACCACCAATAGGAAACACCCATAGACATAATATAATATAAGAGTAGACCCCGCATTGGCCAAGTACACCTCGCTGCAGCAAACAGAAAGGGGCGGGGACGGACCACTGTCAGCCTCATACCTTATATGGAAATAGGACCATTGCACTCCGGAAGTGAAGGGGGTGCTATTTCCTGTATCATCCGCGGTCTCCCGTTTTTATTTTCTTTTGAAATCTGTAATATATTGTTGAGGAAAAATGACTATTTTTAGTGTTTAATTCAGTTTAGTCTTTTAGAAAAAAATTCTTAGTTTTGAATAGGTCTGTGTGGGTGATTTGGAATGTATGGAACGTGTGCTGGATGTATGTTGGAACGGTGAGGTCTCCATGAGAGCTTTTGGCTCGGACTCCTGTGGTTTTATCACAAAGGACGGAAAACCTGAATTTCACAGCTAACTGTGAAATTCCTTAATCTGTTTCTCTTTGCCCAGATGGCTGGAAGCTGAATACCAGTAAGAAAATATATTGAAATAAATAAGTTAGTTTTAAAATTTAACCTGTCTTGATCAAAATAGTCTAATAATAGTTTTGGAATGTAGAAACTTATTCTGGTTTATGGACCTTACTTTTAGTTTAAAGTGAATTGTGTTAGAAGGTCTCAGATTAGCCTTTTGTCTTTGGGACACCAGTAGTGGAAGTTCCAGCTGTTTGCCACCACGCTGTGAAAAAAACCATAAACCAACAAGGGTTCGGAGACAACCTACTTATCCAAAACACAAAGGAGAAGCCAATCTTTTGTCTTTTGAATTAATTCTATGGAATTTCTGAATTTGAAAAGCGTCAGAAACAGCTTGCAATTGGTCGGGCAGAGTTACGCCTTGTTTGAATATATTATAGAGAAAACACACCCACTAGTATAAAAATCTATACGCAAGAAGAATAAGGTAGAAATGGCCTATTTTTAGCTTCTTTTGGGATGGCTATTTCTCCGAAGACGTCTTTGATATTTCTTGTTTTTATAATTCTCAGGTAACCAATGTATGTTTCTGTGTTTCTTTAAATTTTCTGTTTCTTGTTATACTTTCTTCTGATTGGATTAAATTTGTACTTCTGTGACGTCAACACGCATTGTTGTGGTTCTGTCTCCGCATGCGGCCTCGAGACGTGGAGGGAATCTGGGACAAAGGAAGAAATCAGAGCAAAGTTGTTTTTCTAAATTTAGTCAGTTATAATATTTTCTTCCTTAACAATATCTTCACCTTTAGGAAGAAGTTTCACTCTAAGCATGTATTTGAACTTCAATATTTTATTTACTTAAGGGCAGCTCACAGTTTTTAACAAATTCTGTAGTTTTCAGTGTTCTTCTAAATCTACTCCTTAGTCGCATCTTTTCGGGGTTTACTGCTGCCTCTAGTGGCCTGGCGGTGGTAACATAACTAACATAATCACGTTACTAAATCAGAATACCAAAGTCTTTATTATTTATTATTAATTCTGGCATTATTGGAACAGTAAAAGATAAATTCCCTAACAAAAGAACATACCTTTCCATATTCTTAAGGAAGTAGAGCTAATTAAATGACATAAACAAGAATTGAAAGTGATTCCAGTTTTACTTAATGGCCAATTTGTTGAAACTGGCAAATTTTAAATTCCTTTGGGAACCTGTTCTTCTGACTACAGACTTTGGGACAGGTTTGTGAATGCTCCATAAAAGAAGAGCCACCCAGACTGGGTGGTTCAACCTCATCTTTTGAGGAAAGACTTTGGGACAGGTTTGTGAATGCTCCATAAAAGAAGACCCACCCCGGACGGAGTGGTTCAACCTCATCTTCTGAGGAAAGACTTTGGGACAGGTTTGTGAATGCTCCATAAAAGAAGAACCATCCCGAACAGGTTGGTTCAACCTGTTCTTCTGACTACATACTTTGGGACAGGTTTGTGAATGCTCCATAAACGAAGAGCCACCCCAGACAAGGTGGTTCAACCTGTTCTTCTGACTACAGACTTTGGGACAAGTTTTGAATCCTCCATAAAAGAAGCACCGCCCCGGACTGGGTGGTTCAACCTCATCTTCTGTGGAAAGACTTTGGGACAGGTTTGTGAATGCTGCATAAAAGAAGAGCCACCCCGTCCGGGGTGGTTCAACCTCATCTTCCGAGGAAAACTTTTGGACAGCTTTGTGAATGCTCCATAAAAGAAGAACCACCCCGGACTGGGTGGTTCAAAATCATCTTCCGAGGAAAGACTTAGGGACAAGTTTGTAAATGCTCCATAAAAGAAGAACCGCCCCGGTTTGGGTGGTTTAACCTCATCTTCTGGGAAAACGTTCGGACAGGTTTGTGAATCCTCCATAAAAGAAGAACCACACCGGACTGGGTGGTTCAACCTCATCTTCCGAGGAAAGACTTTGGGACAATTTGTGAATGCTCCATAAAAGAAGAACCGCCCCGGACTGGGTGGTTCAACCTCATCTTCCGAGGAAAGACTTTGGGACAAGTTTGTGAATGCTCCATAAAAGAAGAACCACCCCGGACTGGGTGGTTCACCCTGTTCTTCCGAGGAAAGACTTTGGGACAGGTTTGTGAATGCTCCACAAAAGAAGAACCACCCCGGACTGGGTGGTTCTTCCCAAAGTCTTCCGAGGAAAGACTTGGGGAGCAGATTTTGAACATTTCACCAAGGAAGAACCGGACGGTGTGGTTTACCATTGGAAGATGATGATAAAACTTTGGGACCAGTTTTTACTGTGTTCCCTACAGAAAAACTGATCCAGAAGGTGACATTTTCTATGATAAAAAGATTATTTTTTGGAGTATAGACAGGAGCCTCGTGTCAACGACGGAGGACAACCTCTGTACAGGTTTTCCAACAGGCTCAGAAATTGTTGGCAGTTTTTACAGCGTTCTTAAGACGACACCACACTCGGCAGTAAATCCTAGCTAACAATTTCTTCTGCCACTCCTCTCGAAAACAACCATGCTGATTTTGGAGAGGAGCAGGAAACATTGAATTTTGTGAATCAACTATAAAAAGTTAATATCTTGTTTGCAGGTTTCTCTCCGGGCGCTCCGGCTCCGGCTCCGGCTCAGTCATCATTGTTGGGCAAGAAAGTCCTGGGTTTGAAACCCTGGTTCTGTCTGCATGGGGTTTTCTGCTTCTCCAGGTCCATATATTTAGCCACTGCTCCAGTTTGGGGGTTTCTGCCCCGAGGGCCCCGATGACCACAGGCACTACTGTGGTCTTCACCTTCCAGGTCTTTTCCAGTTCCCTCAGGCCCTGGTATTTCTCCAGTTTCTCATGCTCCTTTTTCCTGATGTTGTAGTCACTTAGTATTGCTACATCCACCACAACGGCTTTCCTCTGTTCTTTATCCACCACCACAATGTCCAGTTGGTTCTCCATTACCATCTTGTCTGTCGTGATCTGGAAGTCCCACAGGATTTTAGCTCGGTCATTCTCCACCACATTTGGGGTGTTCTCCACTTTGATCTCGGGGCTTCCAGTCCATATTCTGCACAGCTGTTCCTGTACACTATGCCCGCCACTTGGTTATGTTGTTCCATGGCTAGCTAGCTCCTTGGCTAGCTCCCTGGCTAGCTCGCTGTCTCTTACTCTGCAGTTGTGGAGTCCCAATGAATGCCTCATGAGCGCCCCCTGCCATGAGGCCAGAGAACTGCCTGCCTCACCTCCAATCTGTTCTCTGCCGTTTCTCTTCAGCACATGAAACACGTTACACACACAGTTGGTGACAATAAAACCACTGTACATTAAATACATGAGCTAAATGATGGAAATCAGTTCCTACATTAAATGTTTTTATCCATTTCTTTTTTTTTTAATATTAACGTTTTTATTTAAAAAGCACATTACAATACAACTAGAAAATTCCTGCAGAAATTTTAAGGGGCCATGCCAAAGTGTGCCCGTCGGATTATACCCAGCGTTCTGATGCTAAAAATTTGCATTAATGCTACAGAAACCTGCATTGTAGTCAATAATGTGTGGAGAGGCAGAAGCAGTCAGCTGTGGCCAGTGTTCTGTTGCTATGGTGATGATTCCTCTTTAAATCCCTCACTTTCTGAAAAACCAATCAGCTGTGGCCAGTGTTCTGTTGCTATGGTGATTAATCCTCACTGCCAACTGTCAGCTGTGTGAGAGACAGGCAGGGGGAGAATTGTATGTAAAACACAGGGATCGAGTGTCAGTTACTCCTGTCCCATCACTTTGCTCTGAAGCAAAGCGTTTTGATGCTAAAAATTTGCATTAATGCTAAAGTGAGCTGCAATGTAGTCAACAACCTGTGGAGAGGCAGAAGCATCTTGACTAAGCTCTACCTGCACCATTAATTATGTTAAAATTAATGCATAAGCTAAAACTAGCCAAAATGCTATTGTTAGCCTAAATGCTGAGCAACACAACCATGTGGTTCTATTTTTACTTTATTCAGTATAATAACATGTCTAATTAACAAGAAAATTAGCTAATAACTTACTTTAGGTTAAAGGCTAGTGATAGTGCAATGTAAATGCTTACTTTTGTGCTTATGTTAATGAACTGCTTTGTGCAGATAGTTTTCTCACTATCCTGAGAAAAAAAATATAAAAAAGACTAAACTCATTGCGTGTGGGGTATATGCAGACTTTTATGTTGAAACTTTCAGTAACCTTAATTTTAACTACCTACCAATTCAATGTGTTACAGTAGTTTGTTTAAACCAGTCATATAAAGCCCAAAAGACCAATTACCTGATGTGAAAAATGTCAAGGCTTTTATTTTGAAATTTCAGTAAGCTTCATTATTGTTACACATTGGATTAATGGTCACATTAATCAAACGTGTAACTGTCTGGCTATATAATGCCCAAAACACCAAGTTGTTCTCAATGCCAGCTCAGCCCTAATGTGTGGTATCTGAGAGTTCGACCATGTTGTAGTGCTGACCTTCAGTCATTGTAGTTTTAAAGAGCAGCTCAACTATCATGTGAGTGAGACACACAGGGACCGATAGAATTCTAACTGTTTGAAGTTTGTTTTTCTGAACAAAGCAGTCCGATCTGCTCCTTCCTGTTCAAGATCTGTAAGAGCGATCCAAAAATCGTTTGAAGCATATAGTCAAGTGCAGTGAAATGCTAATGCTTGCGCTAATGTTAATAGCAATTAATAAGTTAATAACACTATCCTGTGAATGAAAAAAATATAAAAAGCTTAATATTATGTCACCGCCTATAGCGGTGCACTGACATGAGACGAATATGCAGGCGTTTATTTTGAAACTTTTAGTAAGCTTCCTTTTAAATAACTACACTAATTCAATGTGTAACAGTGGTTTGGTTAAACCAGTCATGTAAAGCCCAAAAGGCCAATAGTTGATGTAAAATTGGTCAAGGCTTTTATTTTGAAAATTTCAGTAAGCGTTATTTTATATGGCCACACTAATCCAGTGTGTAACAGGGGTTTGGTAACACTAGTTACCAAACCACTGTGGTTTGTTAAACCAGTGGTTTGGTTGTGTTAAACCAGTTATATACTAGCCCTCTGTTTTAACTGAGTGTTTGCCATAGTTAGAACTTTATAGATGACCATACAGTATAGTCGGATATGAGTGTTGTCTGTCATTGACTTATTCCATTCAGCAAGTAGTTCTAAATGCCAGCTCAGCTCTCCTCTGTAATTATTGAGTTTTCTACCATGGTAGAACACTGCAGTTGTCGCTGCATCACTTAAGTCAGACACAGGGGGAGACAAAACTCTCTCTTTAAATCACTTTCTGAAAAATCAGTGGCTGTGGCCAGTGTTCTGTTGCTATGGTGATTAATGTTTAAATCAGTCACTAGGTGTGTCCGAATTCAGGGTCTGCATCCTTCGAAGGACGTATTTGAAGGCCGATTACGTCATAGCGTGGCGACAAGGCCTGTCCGAATTCAAAGACTCCTTCAAATGCGTCCTTCAAATGCGTCCTTCTTTTCCCCAGATTTAAAGGATGGGTCCGGTGTATCCTTCACGGCCCATGATATCCCATAATTAATTACGGGTTCCAACTGGGCGTTCGGGCAGAGCGTCAATGGCGGTGATTAGCGACAAATTATTTAGCTTTATAACACTTTAAATGACACAACGTGATTTGGTACAATGTTTTTAGGTGAGAATGTAAGTGTGTAAATCTCAAATATCTGCTCGGTTAATCAATACATCACCTAATTGCAATATTGCTCTGACGTTTTTGGACCTGTGTGCTACCGCTGCGTTAGCATCCAACTGACTGGAGCTCCAGGTTCGGTACACCGAAAGAAAACGCCTAACTCCGGGCACATTGTTATAAAATTTCCCGCTAGTTTCCCCAATGAGTGGGAGTTAAACACTGATATTATTCAGACAGGTCTGGTTGAAAAATGTTTGATTCAAAAAGTATATCAAAGCAGATCACATCGGTTTGATTGATTAAAGTTAAGCCTTCAAACATAATAGGTTTATTTAATCATAAGGACGTATCTTTACTATAAAAGGTGAAGAATAATATAGAAATCAGTAATAAATGACTGAAAAACAAACTTCGGCACCGTTTGTTTTTTTTTTCTTCTCTGCTCTCTGCTTCACGCTGTCACGGTTGCTAGGCAACATGAGTTACGCTGAGGTGGGGGCGGGGCCAGTTGGTGAAGGCTGGACCTGTCCAAATCCACAGACATTTTTCTTACGTCTTCGTTTTTCCCGTCCTTCGAAGGATGCAGACCCTGAATTCGGACACACCCACTGTCTCAAAAAAATCAGTCAGCTGTGACCTGTGTTTTGTTGCTATGGTGATGAATCCTCACTGCCAACTGTCAGCTGTGAGAGAGACACACAGGGGGAGACATAATTCTATCTGTTTGAACCAGTCAGTTTCACTCCAAAAAGCTGCCGAACCACTCCTTCCCGTTCAGGATCCGTAAGGCCTTTCAAAAAATGGTTTGAAGCGTATGAGAGGGCTATTTGTCGTCTCCGATAGTCCTGCAATTCATATCTGTAGGTCATTCACAATAATTGCAGTGATGAGAGAAAAATGGTGTGCGCTGAGCACACACATTTTTCAAAAATGTATGTAAAACACAGGGATCGAGTGTCAGTTACCCCTGTCCCTTCACTTTGCTCTGAAGCACCTGGACAGAAAACCGTAAGCCCTAGAGTAATTTTGAAAACATTTTACAGAAGCAGACACAAGTATCAATGTCATGACCAACTTTCATACCAATAGAGCAATTTTTGAAGGTATGAGAGCGATCTCAAAATTATTTTGGGGTCAAAATTCCACTCTGTTTCTCACTCTAAAAAAGCGGCAGTTGATGTCAGTTACACTCTGCATTTCGGCAGTTGGAAATTTTGCTTGTTTTTCACTTTTTACGTCGCCATCATAACTCCGATCCCCAATGAAAATAATAGCTCCCTTCTCGGCACCGAGCCGCACGATTTGATACCACTTTTGTGGGTGGGCACGCACAAAAGTGGCATCAAGATGCATACATTGACTGCCTCCATGCAGTCAGTCACTGCATGGAGGGACCTATTGTTCTACACCCAAAAAAATGTCTGGATATTATTTATTGGGGCCATGCCAATGCCATTCCAATATGAAAATATGATGATCTCTCCTTATGCATTGCTATGGGCAGACCCCAAAAGCCTTTCACAGGTAAAATAAAATCTTTAATTTATGTCAGATACGGTACACATTGCATATTGATCTGTTCAGCTAATGTAAGACGGTAACAGACAGGCTTCAAGGTGTAGAAGTTGTGTCGGTACTGCCATTATGCTGTACTTGACTAAAAGGTTTTCATAATGGATGTGTTTATTATTGACTTTATTTTTTTCATTCACTAAACACAAAGAAAGCAAAGCAATAATACTTACACCAGCAGACACTCTTTTGTTCTTATTGATCATACGATGGTTGAAATGCAAATGTGGTTGTGCACAAGCTTTGATCCAAACAAGGCATTCCGTTTCAGATTTTGGAAATCTGTGAATTTTAGTTCCACAAATATGATCAGGATACCTGACTGTCTGTACAGATACCCCACTGATAGTGGAGAACCATTCTTTTTAGAGTCCTGACGTAAAAACTTTCTGCCGGTCTGCTAGTCCACAATGTATGTGTAGCATGTGTTTACTACTGTAGTTTGTGTTTGTGAGATGTTCAAGCACGTGGTAGCTGCTCTGTGACGTGAAATGGGCGTTAGCCAAAGAAACACAGCCCCTGTGGTAAGGTCCATTGATTGGTTGCTCTGCTCTGACAAAGTTGAGGCAAGTAAGTTTGAACTTTCGCATTTGATTTTTAGGAGGCAAATACACTGGCCAACATGCCTCTCTGTCCCCTCACCCCCGCACTGCAGCTCCTCCCCGCATTTAAAGTCAAATGAATTATTTTGCAGTTAAAATGTAAAATATTTGCTGAGATATTTTAAATTATGTGTGTGTTTAGTTTTAACTTGTTTAATGAATAGGGACAGAGGCCAAGGTCTTCAGACCCATGTTGATGATGACTGGTTTATATGCTGGTTTAGACTCACAAGAGCATTGATTTCTGTGTGCTAAACTGGGTCCAGTATAGGAGAAACTGACACGCCAGAACCAAACGACCTTGTTCAATTACAGGTCTTAATCACTCTGGAGATCTTGGCAACCGATTCTTACCAGCACAAATTATCAGACAAGTATGTGCTTGAATTAATAAAAAAATAACTAACTCTCTGCCTGAATCCACATTAAAGAATAAAATATGTATGCAAAATTATCCATATGTCTGGGATATTAGCCAGCACTAAATGCAATAATGCCTGCTATCTGGGATGATATTGTTAACATTACCAGTAGATGTATCAAATTTAGCCTGGGAAATCAGAATGTTAGAGACCAAGTTAACATTAAAAAGCAGTTTAATGTGCAAGTCATATACTGTATGACTTCAACCAGGGTCGCAACTACAGGTGCTGGTCATAAAATTAGAATATAATGAAAAATTAGATTTATTTCAGTAATTCCATTTAAAAAGTGAAACTTGTATATTATATTCATACATTACATACAAACTCATATATTTCAATTGTTTATTTCGTTTAATTTTGATGATTAGAAATGACAACAAATGAAAATCTCAAATTCAGCATATCAGAAAATTAGAATCTTGTGAAAAGGTTCAAAATTGATGGCACCTGGTACCACACTCTAATCAGCTAATTAACTCAAACCACCTGCAAAGGCCTTTAAATGGTCTTTCAGTCTAGTTCTATAGGCTACACAATCATGGGGAAGACTGCTGACTTGACAGTTGTCCAAAAGACGACCATCGACACCTTGCACAAGGAGGGCAAGACACAAAAGGTCATCGCTAAAGAGGCTGGCTGTTCACAGAGCTCTGTGTCCAAGCACATTAATAGAGAGGCGAAGGGAAGGAAAAGATGTGGTCGAAAAAAGTGTACAAGCAAGAGAGATAACCGCACCCTGGAGAGGATTGTGAAACAAAACCCATTCAAAAATGTGGGGGGAGAGTCACAAAGAGTGGACTGCAGCTGGAGTGAGAGCTTCAAGAACCACCACACACAGACGTATGAAAGACATGGGTTTCTGCTGTCGCATTCCTTGTGTCAAGCCACTCTTGAACCACAGAGAGTGTCAGAAGCGTCTTGCCTGGGCTAAAGAGAAACAGGACTGGACTGCTGGTGAGTGGTCCAAAGTCATGTTCTCTGATGAAAGTAAATTTTGCATTTCCTTTGGAAATCAAAGTCCCACAGTCTGGAGGAAAAGAAGAGAGGCACTTCATTCACGTTGCTTGAAGTCCAGTGTAAAGTTTCCACAGTCAGTGATGGTTTGGGGTGCCATGTCATCTGCTGGTGTTGGTCCATTGTGTTTTCTGAGGTCCAGGGTCAACGCAGCCACATACCAGGAAGTTTTAGAGCACTTCATGCTTCCTGCTGCTGACCAACCTTTTGGAGATGCAGATTTCATTTTCCAACAGGACTTGGCACCTGCACACAGTGCCAAAGCTACCAGTACCTGGTTGAAGAACCATGGTATCCCTGTTCTTAATTGGCCAGCAAACTCTCTTGACCTTAACCCCATAGAAAATCTATGGGGTATTGTGAAGAAGAAGATGCAATACACCAGACCCAACAATTCAGAAGAACTAAAAGCCACTATTAGAGCAACCTGGGCTATCATAACACCTGAGCAGTGCCACAGACTGATCGACTCCATGCCACGCCGCATTGCTGCAGTAATACAGGCCAAAGGAGCCCCAACTAAATACTGAGTGCTGTACATGCTCATACTTTTCATTTTCATACTTTTCAGTTGGCCAACATTTCTATAAATCCTTTGTTTTTATTGGTCTTCAGTAATATTCTAATTTTCTGATATGCTGAATTTGAGATTTTCATTTGTTGTCATTTGTAATCATCAAAATTAAACGAAATAAACATTTGAAATATGAGTTTGTATGTAATGTATGAATATAATATACAAGTTTCACTTTTTAAATGGAATTACTGAAATAAATCTACTTTTTCATTATATTCTAATTTTATGACCAGCACCTGTACATATTATTCAGGTGGATGCAAACTCATTAATTTGCTCCCCCCCAAGACAAAGATACATGAAAGGTAAAACTCGCTACATTTTACCCCGTTATGGGCGCGAGGTGAAGGAGCGTAAGGCCGCTCATGTGTAAGGGAAAGAGCATCGGCGCACCGCCCCCTCCAGACTGGGTTTTGACGCCCCCTCTGGTACAGCGCCCCTATGCGATGCATGCGCTGTATGCCCACTTTTTGCGCCACTGACTTCAAACCTGATAAATTTAGTTGCTTAACTGGTGACTCCTTCATCCTGATGCAAATCAGTGTAGGGAAGAGACAGCAGGTAGGTGGTGATAGTACTTTCATCAACATCTTGGTGAGTTGATGAAAAACTAATTTGTAGAATTTTAACTATTAGAACTATTAAACCCACTGAATGTGCTGCAATGTACTAGAGGACCTGTCCAGAGTGATGTTACCTCTCGCCAGAGATTAGATTAGGTATAAGCATGTTAGATAATGGATGGATGGTTGAATTCCTGTGTATAAAGGGCCTTACCTGCGACAGGACCTTGTGCACAAACGTTTAGATACAGCTATGATCTATAAAGGCCTATGTGCATGCACATGGTTTTTAAAATCAGATTTTTATTTTATTTTATTTTTGGTGTACACAATTTTTTTCTTTTGGGCATACAAAAGGCAAAATTCGCCCCCCCCCCTCCTCCCTCCCAAAAAAAGTGTGAATCCGATGCAGTCCTTTATAGGTAAGACCCCGGAACATTAGCGGATCTTTAAGTTTAAATTTAGTTATTATGGCAACTGTAACTTAAAAAAAAAATCTACACGAACATCCAATTATAAAAACTTACATTGTTTTTATTCATCCCACACCCCAAGAAAGAAAATAATTCTGAGAATAGTTTTATTATATTTAGTCAGTTTTACAACTTGTGTACAGAATTGTTGTTTTCATGAAACTCACATCTAGGGCATCAACATCATTGTATCTGTTAGAGGAACCAAGAACAGGCATTATAATGGGGTGAACAAGAGCAGGAAGGGGTAAACACACAGCTCATGTGGGGACGTGTACAGAAGCAGCAGAATTTGGATAAACTATGTACAGTACAAATCATTCATACAAATTAGACTCTAAGATATAGATTTTAGTACATTACAGTTGATATATTAATTCAGACTGAGAAAGCTCCACCCACCATCCATCCCTTTCATGAATGATCATTCAGTCAGTCAATGACAACATTCAGTAAGTCAGCCAGTCATCCACCAAACACAACATCCTGGCTTCACTCAAAAACATACTGAGGATGACTGAGGATTGACATTAGTAGTATACAATTCAACTGGACTCGAGTGAAGGGGTTCGCTCAGTTCCAGTTCACCCTGTTGGCAGGAAAGACCATCTTACATTTCTAAAACCACCAAACTCACATTTAATTCATCATCAACTGTTTTGCAGTTTCTGTTATATCAACCTTTTTTTCCTTTATTGTTTCAGAATGACTTGATTAAATTTGCTTTCCAGTTATGTAAGAACAAAGAGGAGCTTAAAAGTGCACTGCAGATGCAATAATTTCAGATGCTGCTGGCCAGAGAGTTAATCCATTGTGACTGAAAAGTGAAAAAAAAGAATATGAAAATATGATGATCTGGGGTTAATAAATAAACATAGTGAACAAGTAGGATGAAGTTTAACAATGACAGTTACAGCCCCAACTGGACCAATAAGCTTATCCATTATAACCCAGGCTGGGGAGATACATAACATAATTCAAAGGGGAAATTCTAACAGCAAACAATCAGTTTTCACACAGTTTTCCCAGGTATATTTTAAGCATCTTACAGTTCTATATATCTAGGTTTGACATTTTCAAATGATATGCTCCTTCTAAACAATTTCAATAATAAATGAAGAAAAACAAAATTATACTGAATGGTGCAGACATATTGAGGGACATTATAGCGAACATACAGATTTCTCTGGAATGGGAAGAGTCCCCAGTTTTTGTTCCAATCATCTATTGAATTGCCTTTGTTGCATTTGAGAATGTCAGCCAGAGGGGAAGTAGGGAGTGTCACTGTGGTAGTTGTAGTCTGGGCACACCTTCTGCACCAGTTTGTAGTCAGTGCTGTAGAAGGAAATGAAGATGCAGATAACTTTGAAAGGTTTGGAGCAGAGCCAGGAAACATGGCTCTGGGTTTGCTCCTGGTAGCAGGTCTTAGATGGATCGAAGTTGCAGAGCGTATTCTTTGCACCCTTTTCCACCTTCTCGTATTCTATTCGGCAGTTGAAAGACTTGGAGTCCTTTGCATCAATGACCGACTGCTGTGCTGCCACATCAAACTCCACTATCTTTGTTGGAGGGACCAAGCTGACCGATACATTCCCCTGGCCAGTTGAATTGTGGCGGAAGTACACACTGAAGGTACCATTGCCATGATCCACAATTTTCCCAGTAATAAGAAGGTTGAGTTTCACTGTCTTTATGTTGGAATGGAAATCCCCCAGCCAAACATCTTCTTGAACTTTCCTGTCTTAACCATGGGCCGTCGTTTAGCTCGAGGCCTCGAGTCCTGCAGGTCTGTGGAGTTTCTCAGCCAATCCCATAGGTCTTGATCTGAGTAGGGCTCAGGGGTGTTATAGTGAAGGTCCAACGCAGTACTGTTCTTGTTGCCATGTAGAGTCTGTGACAAGAGCCTGCTGATGGACATTTCCTTCCCACTTTCTGTCCATATATGTTTTGGCATGGACTTGGGGTGTCCTGTCTTTACAATGTCTGACCTTGAGGCTTGGACACTTGTAATCTGGGAAAGAGAGTAAAATATATTTGTTAGCCAGTGTTAGATGAGTGCCCTAGACACATGTATAAACTACATGAGCTGACTAAAAGGTAAAGTCAAGGTCACATGAGGTCCTATATGAAATTTCGGTAACACTTCATTTGAAGGGGGGTTGATTAAGACTGACATGACACTGTCATAAACATGACATAACAACTGTCATGAACATGAATAAGCCTTCATGAATATTTATGACTGTTGTCACAAAGCATCATTTGATAAATCATGTCACTTTTAATACAAAGTTGACATTATTGAAAATGTATTTGCTATAAGAACTTGACATTAACCTTGCCAAAAATGTCTTTGTTATGACAACGTGACATTACACAAGACAACATCGTTGTCATGACAACTTGACATTAAGCAAAATATTATAACTTGTCATGAAAGCAATAACAGGTGAATTTTAAAATGTTATCCTTATAAGACAGCATTAACAAGTCACTTGTTGTTACACACCTTTTGCTGTCATGAGACCATTGTAATTGTTAAAGTGTAAATTAGTAATGAAGATGTCATTGAGTGTCATTACTCTATCGCTTTAATGACAGTCAGGAACATTTCCAGTTAAATCAAGTAAGTGTGGTCCACTTTACTTGAGGTAACTGGAAATGTTCCTGACTTGTTAATGCTGTCTTATAAGGATATAAGCCTTATAAGCCAATAAATTCACCTGTTATTACATTCATGACAAATGATAATTTCTTGCTTAATGTCAATTTGTCATGACAACAACGTTGTCTTGTGTAATGTCAAGATGTCATAACAAAGACATTTTGAATAATGTCAACTTTGTATTAAAAGTATCATGTTTTACCGCTTTATGACAACAGTCATAAATATGAAGACTTAGTCATGTTCATCACAGGTGTTTATGACAGTGTCATGTCAGTCTTATTCACCCCCCATTCAAATAAAGTGATACCGAAATTTCTTCATTGGTGATAATGGGCAAATTTTTTTTATTGAAGTAATATAGAATGTACATTTTTCATGTTCTGTTTTTCTATGTCAGAAATGAAAAGCCCATGACATTAATTGAGAGACAAATACATTTAGGAATAATATTTGTGACGTTTCAGTTATTTTTTGGGGAAAGAAATGCTATGTGGAAATTCTGGTAAATAAAAGCCAAAAATAAAAGAATACAAAGTGTTCCAACTTAAAATTTTTATGAGAACAATTTTTAAAGTATTAGCAATATAGCAAACAATATGTAGTGTTTGCTGTGTTTTGAGCTACGAAGTGTCACAAAGGGCTCAGCACATTATACTAACATCAGAACATTGAAGCTTCAGCAGAAACAGTAAGTCTCACTTTGACATGTTTGTCTATGTCTCATGGCTCTTTGGTTAAAACATCATTGTACTTTGTTCACTGAGGGTAGACAAAGTGAGTAGAGTATTTTTACTTGGGTAACAGTAGTGATACTTCATAATCTGAATAAACAAGAAAAGTAATTGATGATATAAAGCATCATAATATTACTTTTCCATGTCCCAGTGATTGTCCCCACTGATAGGAAGTGAGATTGTTGAATTTATTTTTTTTTCAATATAATTCAATTCAGTTTATTGATTTACTGATTCAAAAGGCCATATATATATATATATATATATATATATATATATATATATATATATATATATATATATATATATATATATATTAGGAATCCCAGCAGATTACATCAAATCACTGACTTGCAGCACAATGCACATAGCAAGAGAAAAACTCTCCATTGACAGGAAGACACCTCCAGCAGAACCTGGCTCAGAGCAAGAGGCCATGTGCCTCAACCAACGGGAGTTTGAGAAGGCAGAGCTGATTTACACACACAAAAACTCCACAAACACTGACATAGGAGTTCTACAAATATTAGAGAAAACTAAGAAGTTAATGGTAGTAATACCTTCTTCAGCAGAGTAACAACTTAACAGAAGCTTAATATAAAGGCCTAAGTGCTTCACTGGTAAAACACAATGATGCATCCACACCTCTATATGTTGGTAGGAGATAACATAAAGTTAAAATTTGAAATAAGATCAAATATATTGCTAAATTGGAATGAAGGAAGAGAATGTGGCAGAGCAGGGAGATGGACAGTTTGTCCTTCAGAACCTTTGCTGTGGCAAACCTCTGAGGCTTTATCTAAATTTCTGAAGGAAATTTATATGGAGATTTTAGGACGTTGGTTATTACTGCTTAGTCATCTGAATATAGACTGAACGATTTTCAAAAAAACAAAAAATTCAATGTCTCTTGCAATTACTAAATATTATGAAATCTATCCTGTAAATTTGTGTTATCTTTGTGGTTTACTGCTTTGTTATTCCCTGTTATGTTCCAGATGTTAATCTGCATGGGAAAATTGAAGTGAAAGGATTCTCATTACACTGTAAGACAAGTGCTGAGGTTGATGCTTAAGCATTTGATTATTACCATAAAGTATTATTATTATTATTATTATTATTATTATTATTATTATTATTATTTATCCTAAGTCCAGTTTTTGAATAGTTTCAAATGATATGTTGATTAGAAGTAGTTGAAACTCCTCTTTATTAGGATTATTTGTAAATAAAGTTCACATTTTTGATGAAGAATAACATAAAACAATTTTGTGGTTTATATTAACTCTTTCATTTATAACTTTGGTGCAGCCTATTTTATTACACTAAAGAACACATAACACTGAAACAGTTCATCTTCCAGGTTCAGCAATGCTCTGACAGTGTGGGGCAGAAATAACCTCAGTTATTTTCTTTTCATACAGACGAAATACCTTCTTATACTCAACACTCCTGCATGGTGAGGAATTTCATTTAAATGTATATATAACTGGTCCTTCTATGAATATAATCTATAAAGGTGTGATGTCATTCAGCAAAGTCTCTAAATGTATTACCAATCATCACATAAAAGGACAGAATAAAGAAACTGATACAAGCAAGCAGTGAAACTGAATTTCAGTTTTTTGTCGTGTCATGAAAATAGGAGTAACACAACACAGCCTTTAGGGGAATTTAGACCAACAATGGCCATCTTCATCCAATTCATCGTGGCTCAATGGAGAATACAATCAAAATTCTGCCTTCCGTAACCCCCTCATATGATTTAACAAGAAATCACTCCAGTTATTATTACAGTTTGATTTAATAGGATATATCTGTGAAATTAAACAAGAATGATTATCATTTTGAGTATTTGCAATAAAAATTATCATTGCTCATCAGGTGAGTAATGATGAAAACAGACATTACTTTGTCTTTGACCCTTATGCGATTTTCAAAGTGCATATGCTTTATTATTCAATCATTTTAATCAACAGTTTTAAAAATGTTGTCCTACTCTGAATCAACATGGTCCAGGCATCAGATTATACAAATATTTCCAATGCCACCTCGCATATTAAAGACAAGATGCCAATTATTTGTTTTTACTAAAATACATTTTATTCATGAAGAATGTCTTTCAAAGGTTTTATTTAATCAATGAATTAATCAATTAATCAATCCATCAAATTTATTTGTATAGCAAATGTCAGAAACAAGGGAATTTAAAGTGATTTAGTCATAAAAATCCAAAGTCACAGATGACGCCTCACAGTCAACAATTGAGAAAACCTGTAAACATTGCATTGTGCCATGTGCCATCATGGCATATAACAATTTTGTTCAGTGTTTCAGTTATAGTAGCCCAAAAACAACTTTAACCCTGTGTGGTTTTAGTCTAGTTTAGATTTTACAGTTTGTTCCATATACTGTATGTAGTTGGCCACATGCAGTGAGATACAGTAGTGTTAATATGTAATATGTCACTCAGTGTTAATATGTAAGATGTAATTAAATATATTGGAGATGTTTTCACATTAGATGTAAAGATAGAGGGGTAAAGTCCCCCTCTATTAAGATCATAACACTATCCAGAACTATACCTGATATCTCATCTAAAAGATCTATGTATCAGTAGATGCACAGTTTTTGCTAATTGCTGCTAGTTTGAAGGAGCTGAGTGGGGCAATGTGTGTGAATATGCGTGTAGGTGTGTGTGTGTAGGTGTGTGTGGAGGGGTTTTCTGTAATGTGGAAGGTTAACTTGGAGACTGCAGCTCTGAGATGGAGCTACACATGCAAGGTGCCCTGTGGCAATTGCATTCCAAGTGTTTTACAAATCCAAATGGTTTCCATTTGTGGTTGAAGGATTTCTCAAACATGGATAAAGAAATATAAGCAAAATCAAAGGTGTGTTTTTGATCAGGGTGACTGTAATAGTTTTTTGTGCCTTGTGTAGACATTTAATATCCCATAGTTAATATTTAAAATTAAAATCTATTAAAAAGATATCTTAGACTCCCAGTAGTGTTTGTATTTGTAAATATAAATGTTATAATAATTATTGTTCAGGACAAAAACTGATGAAATCACAACAATGCAAAACAACAACTTAAACATCAACAATACCAGGCTGTGATCCTGCAACATTACCAACTTCTTAAAATTCCTATTCCTGTCCTCTAGTTAGACTGATGGGTATAGAAAACAACAACCCAGAATGCTATCTCTCATATCCACAAATCTATTAAAAGTATTGTATTTCCCCCCTCGAAAGGGCAATCATCCTCTCTCTGCCAAGGTCAATTAAAAGACAGTTTTGAACTCCCTGTAAAGTTTTTGGGATACATGCTTGACATGCTTATGACACATAATTGTGCTTAAACAATTGCATTTCAGTATTTTTGTAATGTGGATCAATCTTAGAGTAAACAAAGTGTCATTTATTTTTGGTATTTAAAACAATAATCTGGAATGTGAGGTTCTGTTTGGTGCAGGGAAATCATTCTTGTACTGACAGATTGTGTTTTTTTTTACATTACATAATCATCATGTAAGGATTTCTAGTTATTAATTGCCCAAGTTGTATGGAAAACAAGCCTGTTTGCTGCCTAATTACCATAGCAACAGGCTACGACCAGTGAAAATAAAGTTGGTGAAATGCAACATTCATAGTGAGTAAATTATTCCAAAATAACTACTTTAGAAAGTATATGATGCTGCATAATTACAATACTGATTGTTGGCCACAAACATTTTGCTGTTTTGTCAGTATAGCAAAATGGATCAGTTACCTGTCAGCTCAATAAACAGCCATTTACAGGCAACTCAAGAGGGAAAGAAGGCTGGAGATATAAGTCAAGAAAATATGTTGAGAAATGACAATGCAGCATAGTTGTAGTTATCATGAGTGGTTTTTGAAAGAGACTTGGGCTCAGAGTCTCTACATTAGGTAAATGGTCCCAAAGTTTTGATTAGATGATTAAAATGTATTGCATGTCAACAATCACATACAGGAAATTTCTAATACAGTTTTTCAGAGTGTATTTCATTATTCGTTAGATGGCACAGATTTATATAGCAGCTAAAAAATAACTAAGGAATGATTTCTATGAATGTTAGTTTCCCCCTTTTCAAATTTACTTTAGCTTTGCAAAAGTTGTGTTGTATAAGATAATTTTGTTCAGATCAGAACAATCATTTTGTGGAGGAATGTCATCTTTTCCCAGAAGCACCATGGTGGTGGGTGTTTGTACAGCAGACAAGTGTGCTTGTTGTGAGTCCTCATGAAAAAACCCTCTATATAAAATAAAATAAAAAATCAACAATCTTCCTTTGCCTGTTCTTGCTCCTGGTATCTAACACTAGATGGAGCTAAAATGATTTTTATCCTGCAGATGGTGTTACTGAGATCTTTAAAAACTGCAGTGGGGTGATTAATAATCTTCTTATGCAGATGATGTGATTCCTGTCAGAATTCCCTTTAAAATTGATGACTTTATTCTGCCAGTTTAGAACTCAATGCATTTTTAGGTTCTTCTCCTTAAATGGTTTCTATTGTCTTGGAGCCATCTCTCCCTGAAAACTTTAACAACAAAGTTTGATGCAAAGTTTCTTAAAACTGTTTTCTGGTGTGGTGATGACAACCTGATGTCATGACAAGACGAAACTCCTGTAAACTGTCTAGTAGGCAGACACAATCACCATCAAAAGAAAAGGCTGTTTTTAGATTTGGTAGCATAAGTATTATTCATATCAATACCAACTCATCAAGCAAAATTACTTTTTCTACTTCTAACAATTTTGTTCTGATTCTTAGTGAGGAATGAAACTGGACAGTTCTGGTTGAAAAACATTCAACCTTTCCAAGGGTGACCTTCCCAGATATGTGCTGAAGCATCGCAGATATTTTAGTACTAGAATGTAATTTCAAGTAGTCTTTATTCTTCGCTGAACTCTCCTGCACAGTGAAAGCAACTAGCATAACCCTGACATATGCTGCCATGTGAGGTTCCAAGACAAAATGTTTATCTTTGATTCAACCTCTCTTAAAATGAAGGGGGGAAACATCTGGATAAAGCTGACTGGCATGAATATTTTATCTGGGCTCCATTCTCTCCATATTTCAACCAGAAGAAACTATCCTGTGTATTGCATTAACCTTTTTTCTCTTGGAGGTGCTGCAAGCTATACAGGTCCTTCTCAAAAAATTTGCATATTGTGATAAAATTCATTATTTTCCATAATGTAATGATACAAATTAAATTGTCATATATGTTAGATTCATTGCACACCAACTGAAATATTTCAGGTCTTTTATTGTTTTAATACTAATGATTTTGGCATACAGCTCATAAAAAAAGCAAAATTCCCATCTCAAAAAATTAGCATATTTCATCCGACCAATAAAAGAAAAGTGTTTTTAATACCAAAAAAGTCAATCTTCAAATAATTATGTTCAGTTATGCACTCAATACTTGGTTGGGAATCCCTTTGCAGCCTTCAATACGGTGTGTCATGGAGGCAATCAGCCTGAGGCACTGCTGAGGTGTTATGGAGGCCCAGGATGCTTCGATAGCAGCCTTAAGCTCATCCAGAGTGTCGGGTCTTGGGTCTCTCTACTTTCTCTTCACAATATTCCACAGATTCTCTATGGGTTCAGGTCAGGAGAGTTGGCAGGCCAACAGTAACACCATGGTCAGTAAACCATTTACCAGTGGTTTTGGCACTGTGAGCAGGTGCCAGGTCATGGTGAAAAATAAAAACATCTCCATAAAGCTTTTCAGCAGATGGAAGCATGAAGTGCTCCAAAATCTCCTGATAGCTGCTGCATTGGCCCTGCCCTTGATAAAACAGAGTGGACCAACACCAGCAGCTGACATGGCTCCCCAGACTATCACTGACTCTGGGTACTTGACACTGGACTTCTGGCATTTTGGCATTTCCTTCTCCCCAGTCTTCCTCCAGACTCTGGCACCTTGATTTCAGAATGACTTGCAAAATTTGCTTTCATACAAAAAAAGTACTTTGGACCACTGAGCAACAGCCCAATGCTGCTTCTCTGTAGCCCAGGTCAGGCGCTTCTGCCGCTGTTTCTGGTTTAACAGTGGCTAGACCTGGGGAATGCGGCACGTGTAGCCCATTTCCTGCACACGCCTGTGCATGGTGGCTCTGGATGTTTCTACTCCAGACTCAGTCCACTGCTTCCACTGCTTCTCCCAAGGTCTGGAATTGGTCCTTCTCTACAATCTTCCTCAGGGTCCGGTCACCTCTTCTCGTTGTGCAGCGTTTTCTGCCACACTTTTTCCTTCCCACTGAGGTGCCTTGATACAACACTCTGTGAACAGCCTATTGGTTCAGAAATTTCTTTCTGTATCGTACCCTCTTGCTTGAGGGTGTCAATGATGACCTTCTGGACAGCAGTCAGGTCAGCAGTCTTACCCATGATTACAGTTTTGAGTAATGAACCAGGCTGGGAGTTTTTAAAATCCTCAGGAATCTTTGACAGGTGTTTAGAGTTGCTTTGTTGATTCAGATGATCAGGTTAGTTGTTCGTTCAGAGAACCTTTTCATGATATGCTAATTTTTTGAGTCAGGGATTTTGGGTTTTCATGAGCAGTATGCCAAAATCATCAGTATTAAAACAATAAAAGACCTGAAATATTCCAGTTGGTGTGCAATGAATCTAATATATATGACAGTTTAATTTTTATCATTCTATTATGGAAAAAAATTAACTTTATCACAATATGCTAATTTTTTGAGAAGGACCTGTAGATTTATCTGGGGCTTGGTTTAATGAAACTGCCCTCCAATCACAGTAAAGCCTGGAAATATTCACACCACTCACAGATTTATGACTTTTCTTCAACCAACATGTTTGTGTTTGGTTAGGAATGAGGTGAGTACCTATAGAAAAGCAACTGTAAAACAATATAAAAGAAAAAGAATTTAAAAAATCATGTCCTACTTATTTATGTTGTAATTTTTTAAAAGTAATTTATTTATTTGATAATAAATACTCCCCCTAGAAGTTACAGCAAAAAAAGTTTTTATAACTGCAGAGCAGGTCTTTCATGTTTCCACTGGTATTTTCAGAATTTGTTTTTGTTGATGATCTCCAAATCTTTGAGGATGGATGCTCTGCAGGCCGTCACCTGACTCTCTGGTTCCCTTCACAGATTATCTACCATACTCACCTCAGACCTCCAGCTGAGACTCCAACTCTACATGCCTGCTTTTCTTTGTTACCCTCTCTGTCCAGCTGTTCTTTAACAACTTTCAAAGTGCATCAAAGGCAATGTTCAGGTAAAATATGCCAGTGCTGTGAAGAAAAAGTGTTGAAGGGTGATTTTTTTTTACCAAACATTTAGTTGCAGAGAAATTATTATCTTATTAATCGTGATGAATATGATTTGTATTTATAATTAAGGTGTTGCAAAGGTCTTTCTAAAATATAGACACATAGAACATGTACTGGATCAGAAAATAAATGTAAACATCTAGAAAGAAACTGATGAAATGCAAGTTGTAAATTAGAAGAGTAATTTTACTTGTGTAAAACATTTGTGTTAACACATATTAGAAGCTTTGATGGGTTTTCTGCTCTGCTACATTGAACAGCACATTCTACATTACCAAACCATCCACAGGTTTTCTTCATTCCCAGTGTACACATCTCATAAAGTGCTCCTCTGAGAGAATAAACCATTAAGTTCAGTCGCTAACAGCTATTAACACCCACACTAGGCAGTATAAGTTAACTATTGGTGCTTAGCGACACACTGCTGCAGCAGGCTGCCAAATGGCTGTGTTCTGTGAGGAGTTTCTTAGACACATCATTAGAAAAGGATTTCCTGTTCAGTGTGGATAGAAATAAGACTCTGAACTTTCTACCCGTTACATCATTAAAAACACCTAGATTCAAAACAGCAGCTATAAATGCATCTTAAATAAATATACAGAAAAGAACTGATCAACATTTCTCTAAAAAAAAAATGCTATTCAGTTAATTAGTTAGTAAAAGTGTGTCAAATATCTGACATTTTAGGTATTTTGATATATTGATGGGATCCTGAGTTGTTTTGATGCTTGTTTATAATTGTGTTCCTTACTTTATTTCTTTCTTCAGTCAGTCGTGTTTCTGCTTTATTTTAGATCAGTCCTTCTAAGTGATTCTAGAAGGATATAGTATACTATATATAGTATACATATAGTATACTATATATAGTATATAGTATATAGTTATTCTAGTTTAATTATGTTTCTTACATCTAGTTATTCTTTAGTATTAGATTTATTTCCATAGTTCCCTCTCCTTCACCCCCCCTCTCTCTCAGTCTGCCTTCTGCTCTCTCCCTTCACACCTGTTGGTTCCTGAGCCATACTGGTACTCAGTCTTCGGTCTCTGAGGGGCTGGAGGACGACCCACCTCCGCCTCCGTCGACTCTTTGCTCTTCATTAACTTATTATGAAGGTAACCAGTGTTTACAATATAAAAGTTCTGCTGTGATAAGTTTAAAATTACAGTAGTGAATAATTTGCCCTTTTTCTCTTTCAGACTGAGTAGTACTTGAATGTTACTGAGTTGATCAACTGAACTTGGAAATTATTTTGAGACTTAAAACAATAAAACAAGTGTCTTGATAAGCAGGTCATAGAACGATGTAGCCAGTGGTACAGATAAACTATTATCATATTTGCAGTAGAATTTCAATTTGGTGGAGGTAAAGACACTGGGGATGAGTGAAAAAACATCACGATGCCTAGAGGGGAATGACATAAATCCAATGAATCCAAGTTTTCCAATGGTTTATCCATTTTTGATTTGATGAAAAGTATGTGTTTTTATAGCATTTAACATTTTTTATTTTCTGAAACTTCATTAAGAACTGAATCCAAGTTGCAAGAACCTAGAGATGTTCCTCACAGCTTGTTTCCTCTTGATTTTTGTTCCTTTGCAACATTTGAACCTAAATGCTAGGTTGGCATCTTTTGAGGTCCTTTCAAAGCAGTGTTAAGTATTTTATTTGGTAGTTTTGTCATGTCCTTATTAATGCATATGTGGTGTTGAATAGTAATTTACAGGGATTAAAGAAGAGGAATGAATATCTTGTCCAGGTAGGGATTCAACAAAAACACAAAAATAGTCATAGAAAACACAGTCAACAACTCAAATATTAGAATTTGCCGACAGCAAATTGTTGATTAATGCTTCATTTCTAATGTTTCAAAAGCAACTCTAAACAGCTGGGGTTTAGTCTAGATTTAAAGGAACTCAGTGTTTCAGCTGTTTTGCAGTTTTCAGGAAGTTTGTTCCAGATATGTGGTGCATAGAAGCTGAATGCTGCTTCTCCATGTTTGGTTCTGATGCAGAGCAGAACCAGAACTAGAAGATCTGAGAGGACTGGAAGGTTGATAAAACAACAGCAGATTTATAATGTATTGTGATGCTAAACTGCTCAGTGATTTATAAAGTAAGTATTTTAAAGTTTATTCTCTCAGTGGAAGGACTTTAGAACTGAGTGAGGTGCTCTAACTTCCTGGTTTTAGTCAGAATGCCAGCAGCAGCAGCATTCTGGATCAGCTGCAGCTGGAGGATTGATTTTTTCAGTCAGACCTGTCGAGACACAGTGCAACTAAAGATAAACACATCATGGATGAGTTTCTCTAGATCTTGCTGGAACATTAGTCTTCTTCTTCTGGAAATGTTCTTCAGGTGACAGAAGGTCAACTTTGTAACTGTCATTATGTGTCTCTGAAGGTTCAGGTCAGAAAACATATAGCTGAGTAGTTGTTTCTACAGGTAAGACCAGAATGAGTCAATCAGAAATATGAAGAGCAAATTTAGATATTAAATTTTTAAGTCACTTAAGTTTGATTTTAGGTTCTTGTTCTTGTCTCATTCTTGGTGAACAGAAACTCCAGCCACTCACTGATCTGTAGAACAGTTTGTGAACCTGATGTTTGATCAATCAGGCTTAATTTTCAGACTAAGTCTCCAGTCTGTTCAGTGTGGTGAACAAGTCTCCAGTCTTCAAGTCAAGATGATATATAAATATGTTTCTATTAAAGCTTTCTTTCAGGGTAATACCTGTGAAAGTTTCTATTCTTTTAGGAAGGCAACCCAGAGAAACAATTCAATTAAATTAATTTATTTACCTAGTTTATTTATAGAATACCACTTCACAGCAACTGTCTCAGGGCACTTTATAAAAAATAATTTCAATTCAGTCATCCATACATTCCAATTGATTTTAGTTGAAAAATGGTGCAGTATGCTCAATTAATTATTCAAAGATTAAAAAATGTCTTCCTAAACAAACTCAGTAGATTGCATGGAGTCATTGACTTGCAGCATCCATTCCTCCTGGACCAGTATGTAGTGCTTGCATTGCCGTTTATGTTGCAGCAATCCCTCCAAATGAGCATGCATGTAGCAACAGTACTGACAAAATATGTATGCACACATTCAATTTAAAATAGTAAAATGAAAGTACTTCAAAAAATAAAATGGAGGGTTTTAGAGAGTGATTTGCATATATTTATGGAGTTGATATTGGACGTTGGCCCCCATGGCAGTCAGAAATAACTGGGGTAATGTAACTGGGGAGGGGAGGTGGTGGGAGTGGAAGAGGATGTGCTGACACAAATGGTAAGATTTATTAATTTAATTATTACATCTTGAGTTGATTTCTCACCTGCTACACTTCATGAAAATGATCTAAAAGCATTAAGTAAGACTGGTAGATAATTGTTGTGTTTTTTTCCATGTTTATTGCATAACAACATTTTAAATTACATAGAAAGAAGTATTGATCAAAATCTGTGTTTAAGATTTTATTTCATGTTCAAACTTCTAACAGGAAAATCAAGCCAGCCAAGTCTGATTGACGTCCTTTTACAAAAGGTTGAGTGTAATTAGACATACGCGTCTGCATACTCATGAATATCTGATTAACACAGGTCTTGTAAGTGACTGATTACAACTCTGGAGCCACAAGTAAGTGCACTGACTTAATTATAAAGTGATTAATATAATTTTTGAGTTTATTTAATTTTGACTTTTTGTGTAATTTTAATTAAGTCAAGAGAATTATGAAGACAACAATGAATCCAGCATACAAATTCCACATCTAGCTTGAATTCCAAAAATAAAAATAAAAAGTGATGATACAGAAACATAACTATTATAAAAAAGGTATGTCTCTTTAATTTTTCCTGTTTTTAAGGGTTAACATATTTCTGGTCAGTTTTTGGAATAATTTAAGTTTCAATTTAAGTGTACAACAATGCAAATAATCCCAGACCCTCAATATTAAAAAGGAGGTGGCAGAAATGTAATAGTCCAGTGATCTTCCTATTTTGTTAGGGAATGATTCAGGCCATTGCTGAAGTCTTTCCCTCTTGGCTTTGTAGCTACAAAGGAATTTCTAAGGCTCCTGCAGAAGAGACAATTCCACCTTTTCATCAGTTCATCCACAGCATTTGATTTGCAACAGAGTGCATTAGTACACTTAACTACAGTTTTTGTTTTGTTTTGTTTTTTAATAAAATTTTACATTAATTTAGTTTTATGTTTCAGCACATTTAGTTTTAGAACCTGTCGTAGACCAGACCATTGCTACTAAACTATGATATATAATGTCACATGGTTGTAACACAAAATCTAGAAAAGCAGAACTACAACCTGCTATGAACAAATAGAATGGATCTATTTTGTTCTGTGTTCTAATCTGTGGGGAAAACAAGAGACAGGAGATAGTTTTACAAACCAAAGGGAGAAGTTTAGTGAAACAATAAAACAAACCAAGCACAGTAATGCAAAACAAAAGTGTCTCTACACTGAGCAGCTTTCTACCAAGCTTCTTTAGAAAATAAAGAACGCTCAGTTTCTTAATAAACCTTTTGCGTGTATTCATATGCACAATAACATTTACGCCTCAGATTTTCTATGAGCGTCACACTAATATGTGGAAACCTTTAGCAACGACAAAATGTGATTATAAAATGTACAGCAGGGTGTTGATTCTTTTACTCCCTTTGTTGAAAAAGCACCAATTTATGTCATATTGTATTCTTAGATGTTTCTATTATTACCACACTTATCTTAGTTTACAATCAGAATTGGAAGTTTTGTAAATGAAATTCAGAACATAATTCATCCCGAGGTGTAATAAATCAAAGCTGGCTTTATTTTGTCAGCACACAGATGGTCCAAGCACACAACCCACCTCAATTAAGACTTGAAGATTGGAGCTAAAAGGGAGAAGTGTTTGGAGAGGAAACAGGGCACCTGTTCGCCTGTCATATCCACGACTCTTCTGATCAGTGACTGGGAGCTTCCCTCTGAGCTGTTTCAATGCTGAATTAATGATGGCAAACAAAGCTAAAGCCTCCTCAAAGCCCCTTGGTGGGTTCATTCTCTTTCCACTTTGGTCCCTCTCAACTAATCTTCAGTGTCACACTTAATGAGATTTTCATTTTGTAAAGTAAGTGGAGCAATAACTCCCCAAGCACAGCCTGCCATCTCTGTTCCCACCATCTCATCAAATGACTTTAACCAAGCCACCTTCATCTATTCCTACTTACACTGAAGCATGCTTTATGAATTATTGCTTTAAAACACTTTGTATGACAAAAATGGAGTTGCACCCATTTGGAGCTTCTGTTGCGTGTTGCAGCGTGTTGCACATTATCAGTAATCAGTTGGAGCAGATCCCCAAGGTGTTGAAGTCTTTAAAAATTATGAAAATTAGCTTAATGTGCACTCCGACATTACTGTGGTGCTAAAAAGACACTCAGAATTAACTCTGCTGCCATCTGCCAAGAGTGTTTTATTTCATGTAATTACTGTTTTGATTGTTGTAATGCTGAAAATGATCTATCAGGCAGTTGAGATAATCTATTTGAAAACAACACACCACCATTAGCATGTCTGTGAAACAAGCCACAGTCACTGCAACAAGGCCCAATTCTAAAACTTTGTTTTTCTATTAATGTGAACCCAATATCTTAATTAATTCAGCTGGATGTGTGTGCCCTTGTGCGTGTGTGTGTGTGTGTGTGTGTGTGTGTGTGTGTGTCTGTGTGTACACGTGTGTGTACACGTGTGTGTGTGTGCGTGTTTCCCTCACTATCTCACCACCAAATGCTAAACTGATCCCAGAGCGTCCATTTAGGATAATCTAAGAATAAGAATTATTTCAATAGTAAACGCGTCAGCACCTTTCTGACATCATAATTAACTTGAGATCAATAAAACCTACATTAACAAAAAAACTCACTATTGTCTTTGACTGTTGAAAATATGTCTAAATGGTTTAAGCCAAAAAAATTTGATTTAGCTCATTAAAACTTATATTTTTCTATGTGTGTTTTCATTTCAGCATCCCTGGCTTATTTTAGATTCGTCTTGATTTTTAAAACCGATGCTCACTTCCAGGTTTCAGTTGATCTTTATTACATGTTTTCCAACTCAGCGCTTTAGTTTGGCACTGTGGGCCTCTTGGCTTGATCTCTATAATATTTCCTACAAAACAGGTGTTAATCTGATACCTATGATTGCAGCAAAATGATGAGAATAACAGATAGGATAAGTTTAGCGTGTCTGCCTGCAGGAATATGCCAAGCACATGCTGATCATCAGAAAGAGCAAAATACCAAGATGATGTTATGCAAATGATTGACTTAACAGCCAAAGTGAATTTATTAATCCAGAAGCAGACTGCATGTGCTCTGCAAATGTTTTGTTTGCTCAAACAATTTTAATGCTTCTTATATGACGTATTTTATGTTTTAGACAATATAATAAAACTTATTTTTAAAAATCAAGAGGAGCATTCTGTTTAGTAGCCTTTTTAGATTCTTCCAGTCATGACTTCAATTTTCAAACCAGTCTCTTGTTAAAATATGAATGAATTCATAAATATTTGTGACCGTGAGATTTAAACAAGTCTTAAAGTAGTTCATTTTTTAATAAACTACATATGGGGACAGTCAGTGGATGCACAACAAAAGTGATTAATAAAAATTGGAGATAAAAAGGGAAATCAGACACCCTCCCTCCAAAATGATGAGTGTGAAAATATGTCAAACAAAAGAGATGCAAAAACATGCCCATAATGAAAAGACGTAGCTTAGCATAAGAATAGAATAGAATAGAATAGAAGTACTTTATTCATCTCAACCGGGAAATTACTGTGCAGTAGCAGCATACACAAACACAGAGATGAAGTTACCAATAAAAATAAAAATATAAAATACTTTAAAAATGTAGAATGTAAGATGTAAGGTTCAGAAAATAATAATAAATAATAATCTATATGTTAATAATATATACAATATGTACAATAGTGCTATGTGAACAATCTGTGTAATGGTGACTATCCATCCATCCATCCATTTTCCTACACCCTTGTCCCTTAATGGGGTCGGGAGGTGCTGGTGCCTATCTCCAGCTGGCGTTCCGGGCGGGAGGCGGGGTCGCCCTGGACAGGTCGCCAGGCTGTCGCAGTAATGGTGACTAACTATTGTTATATAAAGTGATGGCCTGTGGCAGGAAAGATTTCCTGTATCTGTATAATTACAAAATATTAACAATAACTTTGCTAAGACGCATTTCTATGTCTTAAAATGTCTATCTGCAGACATAGACAATGCTCAGATGTAGCTTAAATAATCAACAGAAACAGAACACCAGAATCATTGTTGGTTATTTTAAATTTCAAATGAAAAACAGATCAGCCTGATAGAACAGTCCAGAGGCTCTGAGACTCCCAACATGACCTAATAGTAGAAATGCTAATATTCCAATAGTTTATCAATTTTTGATTTGATGAAAAGTATGTGTTTTTTATAGCATTTAACATTTTTTTTATTTTCTGAAACTTTATTGAGACACTGAATCCAAGTTGCAAGAACCTAGAGATGTTCCAGCTTGTTTCCTCTTGATTTTTGTTCCTTTGCAACATTTGAACTTACATGCTAGGATGGCATCTTTTGAGGTCCTTTCAAAGCAGTAAGTATTTTATTTGGAAGTTTTGTCATGTCCTTATTAATGCATATGTGGTGTTGAATAGTAATTTACAGGGATTAAAGAAGAGGAATGAATATCTTGTCCAGGCAGGGATTCAAACCCAACTCCACATGATGGAAGACAATCACCTCTGTGATTTGAAGGAGGAGCTTTACATGTAACAAAGAGTTTCATCCCCACAAAGATCAATTATTCTCAAATTTGCATTAAAAATAGCTCATGACCATCTTTCAGTCAATTTCATTAATTGAAAATAAACCATATGATTTGTTTTATTTGTTAGCAGTTTAATATTGAAATCAAACTATTTAATAATCTCCACTAAGTTAAATAATAATTCACATTCTGATATTAATAAATTTGATAGAAGGCAAATATAGTGAAGTTAGAAGTAAATAAATGAAAGAATCTCCATATTTATTCCTTTTCCTTTGTATTGAAAAGAAATCAAATAGATGGCTTTTAAATCTTGAAATTCCATAGTGATTTAACTAATGCCACCATGCTTACTATTCAAAGCATATATCTATATGCTCTTCATTTTCATTCCCTTGATGCCAAACATTTTTTTTCTGCATCCCAGTTTTTGCTGCCACTGAATCAAAAGGATATAAAACCACCACAGAACCTTACTGTGGATTCTTTTAATCTCTTCTGTAAATGAAGAGCATTTTGCCTGAGATTAGCGCTCAATACCCTGTCTGAAACTTCAGTCTGAGGAGAGATATAAGCAGGTTGACAGCAGTGCTTTAGACTGAGATTCCTCCTTTCCAGCTGCAAATAAATCAAAGCCAGTGATGTGTCTGAGGCCAGATGTTAAAATGCTTAAGGACTTTAGCCAATAAAAAACATGGCCATATAACAGATGAGGGTAGTTTCCTGTTTGTGAGTGGCAGGTCATGAGGCTGTGCATAAAATAAAAATAAATAAATAAATAAATAAATGAATAAATAAATAAATAAAATGTGGTTTGAAATGAAATGAAATTTTATTCGAACATGATACAAGTATAAAAATAAGATAGTGCACAGTAATAAGAAGTGCATAAAAAAAGAAGAAAGATACAGTTTTTGTCTCAGTTAACATATCATGGTCGAAATGGGGTAGGAAGAAGTGAGAACTTATTAACTCCTACCCCCTAAGCACATGAAAACTTTACAGTCCTACCATCAAAGAAAAAAAAATAAAAAATCAAAGTCAAATCAAAGTCAAAGTGGCAGTCAACAGTTACTAATATTTACATATACATTTTCCCTTATTATGCTGGTTTGTCTTTCCAAACCCTTACACCAAATTGTTATCTTCAATACACACATTATTACTTTCTCTCACCCATATGTCTATATCTGTTGAAAATGACCTCCTTGTATTTTATTTTGAATTGTATTAAACTATTGCTTTGTTTCAAATATTCATTTAACTTGTTCCATAACTTTACACCTTTAATTGAAATACAGAAGCTTTTTCTTGTTTGCAAACTGCGGATCTTTAAGTTTGAGAGACCCCTTAAGTTATACCCCCTTCTCTTTCAGAAAACATGCTCTGTATGTGCTCAGGTACCAACTTTTTAGATACTTTGAACATAAATTGAGCCATTTTAAATTCTACAAGCTCGTCAAATTTGAGAATTCTGGATTTTATGAAGAGTGGGTTTGTGTGCTCATAATAACCAACATTATGGATAATTCTAATGGCTCGTTTCTGTAGGATGGTTACCGGATGTAAAAAGCTTTTGTAAGTAACTCCCCACACTTCACAGCAATATGATAGATATGGTAAAATCAGAGAGTTATATAGAATATGAAGTGATTCAGCATTCAGTACATGTCTAGCTCTAGCCAGTATGGATATGCTTCTACTGAGTTTACTCTGTAAATGTTTAATATGAGGTTTCCAATTGATTTTGTCATCTATTATTACACCGAGGAACTTATTAGCAAAAACCCTTTCTAGAGTTACATCCTCTATTTGAACTTGGATTTCAGTATTTTTGTAACAGTTCCCAAAAACCATGATTTTAGTCTTGTCCAAATTTAGTGATAATTTGTTATTGTTCAACCATATCTTTAACTTACTGATCTCTGAGGTGACTGTTGAGAGAAGATGCTCTAAATCTTTGTGTTATCAGCGAATAATATAAATTTTAATGCATTAGACACTGTACTTATATCATTTATATAAAGATTAAATAGAACTGGTCCCAGTACTGATCCTTGTGGTACTCCACAGACAATCTCCAGCCAGTCAGATTCCACATCTCCCAATTTCACAAATTGTTTTCGGCTCTTTAAATAACTCATCCAGTCCAAAACTACTCCCCTAACTCCATAGCGTTCTAATTTTTTAAGTAGGATTTCATGATTTATTGTGTCAAAAGCTTTCTTTAGATCTATAAATATCCCTACTGCCAGTTTCTTACTATCTGTTGCATTGGTTATTTCTTCTATTAAGTCAATTACGACCAGCGATGTTGACTGGTTTACTCTGAATCCATATTGACTGCTACTAAGTAACGAATGTTTTTCTATGAATTGTTCCACTCTTTTCTTAAAGAGTTTTTCCAGGATTTTAGAAAATTGTGAGAGAAGAGAGACAGGCCTGTAGTTAGTGAAGAGGTGATTGTTGCCAGTTTTGTGAATTTGCTGTGAAAATCTCACAGCTGTCACTACTGTATGCATAACACTTAAATTAGGAAAACAATTATTAAAACACACATGTTCTGCTTTGGGTAGGAGTTTGCTAATAATTTTCACAGGTTCACAGAACAGTGTGTGGGTCGACCGTAGCTCTACTCAAGGTCTGATTACATGGCTCCACCAAATACATGTGTAGCCTCTTTCCAAGTGTGCGTTAAAGTGATAAATGTGCTTCATTTTGTTATAAACATTTTTTCTGTTTTCTCTGCATCATAATACATTCAGTGCTTCCAGTACAGGTACAGTTATCGTATGTCATCCTCAATATGTCATCAGTATCTAATTCTGATGATAATTTTTTAAGATCAGAGGTTGAATCGTTTTCTAGACTAGCTCTACTGGAAACTCCTGACTGTTCCTCCTGAGGCGGGTCCACTTCAACCCTGTGTTAGGTGTTAAGACTGTGTTAGGATCTTTTTAGTTAATCAGGGGCAAAAATGCACCTGCTAGCATGATTAATTACTGCATGACTGCTAGCAAAAATGTATTTGCTTTTGGTTTGTAGAAATATGGAACATGGTTGTAGGGATGTGAAAGTCACACCAATCTAACTTTAACATGCCTTCACAATGTATTAGATGAAAGAAGGACAGCAGGCGAAGCGACGGGCTGAACATTAGAAACATCATCCAGAAAAACACTGCTGCACTGTAGTGTCTGGAAAAAGGTCACAACAAATCAATAGCTCTGCCTTTCTGCTGTTCCAAGTCATTGACTTTTATCTTGTGGTGAAACATTCAGTAGATGAGGTCACTGAATGGTTTGTTGGGTGACAAAAGGCAGAGGAAACATTAGTGGTCAAACATCTCAAACAACAGGGACATTTCAGTTTTTTCACCTTGTTAATTCTATAACCATTCGTTTAATCAAATATTCAACCACTAAACATTAAACAAGAGATCGCATGTCAGTGGCAATGTATTCTAAAACCATATTCTATTCTACAAGAGTATTGATAATAAAAACTAGAATTTAAAGCAATTATCAGTGGGTTCCAAGATTTACCCAGAAAGTCTGCCCCTACCCCGCCTCTCTGCTCTGCTGACCAAATTTGCAGGACGATGCTTTCCTCACTGATGCTGTCATTACAATGCATCAGCCTATGGGTGATAGTGAACAGGCATGTCATCACCCTCAGCCTGTGCACACTCACCGCAGTTAGACCAGTCCCTCCACATAACTCAGACTTGAGTGAATCCAGTGCTAAGCGTTCTAATTTGATGTCTATGTCTGATGTCTATCAATGTAGATAGACATCAGTCCCCATACAAGTGAATGTATATGTATGTATGTATGTATGTATGTTTATGTAATGTATTTTAATGTATGTATGTATGTAGTATGTATGTAGATGTATGTATGTATGTATGTATGTATGTATAGTATGTATGTATGTATGTATGTATGTATGTATGTATGTATGTATGTAGGATGGATGGATGGATGGATGGATGGATGGATGGATGGATGGATTCTAAATTCTAAATCCAAACATGACTGAATTATATTTTTACTTTTACTCATTGATATTATCCATGTAGACAGCCAGGCAGGTAAAATGCTGGGATATGTAATCAAAGGCCATTCCATAATTGTCCCATTTTTGAAAGATGAAGTAGTTGTTCTACTGTATTGGAAAACCTAATCAATTCTTTTACACTGAGACACTCTTAGTACCAGGCCAGATTAAGCACTTGACAATTTTTCATGTTCATGCAGGGATTTAGTGTAAATGTCACATCAAAACTTTTCAATAAAAAGTCTCTTCATATCTGCTGTCCTGAGTGCTTCACAATATGAGAATAACTCTCCTGTATTTGAGCCTGGCTCATTCAGTCTCATGGGTGCTGCAGAGTTTAGCTTAATCTTCCACAGAATTTCACAGTTATTTGAACAGTTGCATTTTTTTGGGAGGGAACCAGACCTTCAGCTCAGCTGCTTTGCCTGTTATTGTGAGCTTAACATGCTTGGGTCTCTTGCAAGCTAAATAAAGTGGGACAGAGGAAAAAATGAAATTCCCACAGTCGAGTGACTGTGGGACTTTGTGAATGATTCATAGTACACAATTCTCAGGTAATGATCAGAATGATCTGCTTATGATTACCATACTTTAGAGTTACCATGGCAGCGTGCATGGACGCAGTGACTTTCAGCTCTCTTGGCAATCGCAAAAATTCCATATGTTGACAGCACTCAAAAAAATTAACTTAGGGGGTTATCACATTGACAAAAGAATATAATGTACTTTTAACACAATAATTTCATGTTTCAAACAAAAACATGATAAAATTATGTTGGATAAACAAGAAATTCAACAACTTAACTTTTATGAAATTTAATTGTGTTGAGATAACATGATTCATTTTAGTCAAACTAATCTTGTGCTGAAGATAACTAGCGAGTTCACGGAGTAGATTAAAGAAATAGACTTCATTGATTGGAAATATTAGATTCTTAGACTTCTGTAACATATGATCAGACATTTGTGCAAATCTGAGCATGATTGCTCAGCATTTTCTTCATGTCAGTACTTACATCATTTTTATATGAACAACATGGGTATTTTATTTGAAAGTCATACGCTTGTTTATGTATTTATATTAACTAAAATGCCCAGTTGTACACCCTCCCAAAATCAGTGCGGGGTGTAATTTTGCTGATAGACAGGTCTTTCAGCAAAACTCCAGAGCCAGGTCTGATTGTAACTGTTTTTGCAGAATTTGCCAGAGTAGAAAGTGGGATCTCTTGTGTTGCATTCAAGGCTGAAGAGGAGTGATTGGCAATGCATTTCCCAAGATTCTGGTCTAGTTTGACAGAAAGGTGAGCATTCTGTCGTGATTTTGTTTATGTGTACACATGCACATGATTCTTCTTCACACCTATACAATAAACTTCATGCTCGACAAAACCTGTTGTGTTTTGGTAGCAGGTTGGAAAATTACAGTTGCTTCTTTAATTGTACAACCATCAACATTCTAACCTGTCTTAGTCAGACAACAAATAAGAGTGAACAATTATTGTAGGCAACTTATTTTGAAAAATGTGATTTAGTTAAATAAAGGCCTATAATGTCCCGGCTAAGGTGAGATCTGTTGTGTCCTTTTTTTCACCAGAGAATGGTGACAAACATTGTCTTCAAAGAAAAGCAGAAGCTACTCAAATTTCCAGAACACAAGCTAAGAGCAGATGTGATAACACACTGGAACAGCAGAGTCTATGTGCTACAGTGGATTACTACAACCTGCATTCTGTGCTTCTCTCCTGACAAAAACATGAGGGAAATGATGTGCAAACACTCACTAGAAGAGACCTGGTCAAACTACCAGTGATAAGTCTCACCACCATTCTGTCTGAGGAAGGTATCTATGATGGTACCACTCAAAGCTGTTGGAGCAATATTGAGGAAGATTCCATTTGAGTATGAACGACAAAGCAGATGATGACCCAGGAGCTTCAGTAGTGACATGTAGCTATGCACCTTCCTGCAAATAGCATCTGCCTTAGTCACAAAGTTTAAGCAGAGATGCAGCCTGCCATCACTTTATACATGAGACTGTATGACAAAAGAGTAAGTTATTATTTTTTTCTTTTTGGTAAAAACATATAAATAAATATTATCCATGAAATATATATCAATTACTTCTATTATTATTGTTGAAAAATGTTCTTTTCTGTGTGCGTTAATCATTCACAAAATGACAGCAACAAGTTGAGAATGAATCTCTTCACCACATGCAACCAGCGCTCTGATAAACTTGACCTGGTAACTGCATCTCAGGTTCAAGTCACAGAAAGGGTTGTGTTTTTCCTTTAGTGGAAAGAGTTTGACTGAATGCAGACAAGAGAACAAGGTCATTAACAACAAGCTAATAAGAGTTTGAAGTATAAGCAATGCATTCTGTAATCTGAAATATTAAAATGTTGTGGTTTGGTGTCTTTTCAGTAATGTCAACAAGCTTAACAGTACATAAAACCACACTGCTACATCTCATAACTGATGGTACATAGATGGTGCTGTTCAGGAGTTAATAAACCTAATGAAATGAAGTAGACTGAATTAGATCTGGACTGGTATCTATACCAGTTTGGCCCAGCTGGAGTAAGGCTGAAGATGAGTTCCAACACAAGAAGACTTGGTAAGCAGCCCTATATGTTGCAGGGACTCTTTTCATTTATTAAGAGAAAATTATATAATGTAACTACAGCCACCAAAACACAAGGGTTTGTTTTTTATTGAAGTTCGGGACATTATCTTGTCCTGAATCCAAATAAAAATAAACATGTGGTACAGGTTTTGTCTTCAAGTCAGTCATTTAAAGCAGTGAATCTTTCCCCTTTTTTTTTACAATTTAAAGTTGTGCAATAAAAAAAAAAACAACATTTGTTTTATTGTTTATTTAGAACAGTTGGCATAAAACACTGATCTTTTAGTTTTGGGGACTTTGTTGTCAGAACCTGATTGTTGTATTTGCAGAAATGCAGCAAGTAGTTGGTTCAAAAGATGGATAAAAAATAAGCTAATTGCTTTGTGAATAAACAATTAATATGTATTATCCTAGCAGAGAACATAGATTTTTAACCATAAAGACAAGTGACAAACTATCTTTAAAAATGTGTGCAGGATCCCTAATAGCAGACTATGGATCTTATAATAAAAAAGAGCAGACATTCATTATGTAAACACAGCAGCTTATACAGCACTTTTCACAATTATTGGAAACATATGTAAAATAATAAAATAAAGTAAATTAATCCTTCAATGCAGCAACATATGTCCACACTTAAAAGTTTTAATTCAGTGTGAAAATAATCCTTCATTTATTATTATTATTATTATTATTATTATTATTATTATTATTATTATTTATTATTATTATTTTTCAGTAGAAGTAGTATTTTTTTTTCTTTTCAGATCAGCCATACAATAATTGGCACCTCTAATTGTTCTTATGAAATAATTGCAACTTAAGTATTTTATTTATACTTATTAATATAGTGGAAGTTTTAATTACTAATTCATGACTGGTCTCCATAGCAACCATTAAATGCAGTATACATGTACAGTAAACCAGTTAATAGGATGCATGTCAGTGATGGCCTTTTCCTGTTCCATCAACAGAACTGTAAAGATGTGGAGTTTGTTGAAAGCTGATAACTTTAACATGCTGACATGAAACCAAGACTGGGAGTTCTGGCTTGTTGTCCTGCTAACTGTTAGAGGGTCTGGCCTCAGTAACTCTTTCATCAGACACAAAATCAACCTTCTTCCACGACTGTCACAGTCCCACAACAACCTCTTGTTCAAAGATGTATGATAAAGTTTATAAGTCAGACCAAGTATATTGTGCTTGGTCTGACTTTACTGCATTTAAGGTGGTAACACTATTAGCTCCATATTTTCCCAATTCCAGTTTGTTTTGCCTTCTACTTACAGTGGTTGTTCTTTTGTGACCATCATTCTTTCTTGTGACTGACATTTGATCCTGGTGCATGGTGGCCAACAGGTGCAAATGTGCAACAACAGAGAAAACATGCAAACAAAAAAAGAGACGCAAACAAAAAGCAAATAAAATGCAGCAAAAAAAAGAAAAGATGCAAACAAAAAGTGCTGAAAACGGAAGTTCTCCAGACCACTAGAACAGCTGTGTCCAAATTTAGGGTCTGCATCCTTTAAAATGGGTGCTCACAAAAGCAGCAATGGGGGCGAATACGTTTTTAGGCTAGAATGTAGATGTATAGATCTGAAATATCTGCTCAGTTCAACAGTAAATCACTTAATTACCATATTGCTCCAACGTTTTCGGAGATCTGCTCCCGCTGCATTAACAGCCAGCTCCCCAACCAGCTGGCTGGGCGCTCTAGGTTTGGTACACCGAGAGAGAACCCATGTTTCCCGGCAAATCATTTTAAAAACTCCCAGTAGTTCTCCCCTGTGAGTGGAGGTGAAACACAAATATTAAGTCTGGTAATAGCTGTAAATATTTTTGGTTCACTAAAGTAATTTATTTATTCAATATCCCACAGTGCTGATGAGGCATCTTCTGATATTTTGGTCGAGCAAAGCAGGAGGGACTTTTGTTTTTTGTCTCTTTTTTTGTTTCCTTCATTTGCTTTTTGTTTGCGTCTCTCTTTTGTTTGCTTAATTTGCTTTTAGTTTGTGTCTCTTTTTTGGTTTCTTCATTTGCTTTTTGTTTGTGTCTCTCTTGGTTTCTTCATTTGCTTTTTGTTTGCATCTCTTTTTTGTTTGCTTCATTTGCTTTTTGTTTGCGTCATCTCTTCTTGTTTGCTGGATTTCATTTGTGTGTGTCTCTTGTTTTTGTTTGCATGTTTTCTCTGTTGCTGCACATTTGCACCTGTTGGCCACCGTACTGGTGTGTACAAAACTACATCTAGATTGTAAGTTATAAAACAAAAACATTCAAATTTGCCAGAGAGGTTTTCTGTTCCTTAAATTTCTGACAGAATTTACAAGAAACTCAATATATTCAGCATTTCCTTCCAGGAAGCTCTGCAATATAATCAGACTTTTCTCAGTCAATTCTCCAACACACACCTTCTAAAACACACATACAACAACACATACCTTCTACAAATCACTGTGACAAAGCTGCACTCTGTGGCACCAGTGACGGTTTAATGGCTTTTAGGACCCGACAGACTGAATAGGCCTTACTCTAACCTATGAGTCCAATGTCCAGAATGCCTAGTGAATTCATTAAAGAGACAGGACAAATTATTGAAGAGACACTTCACTACCTGTTAGGATGAGACTCCCATCAGCAATAACTGATCTGCAAGATCCTCTGGACTGAGAGGGATCAGAGGAAGAAAGTTACACAGAATCACAGATAGATTTTCAAACCTATAAGAACAATCAAAATAATTGAGATTACACAGCTAAAAAAGAAGAAACCATGCAATTCAACGCCACTCATACTCTATCACGCACTCAGACTATGCTGTTTTGTCCTTTAGTTTGTTTCAGTTTTGTCACACTTAAGCTGATCATGCCTGGTGAGATCGTTGGTCCATTTTCAATTTATTTTCTAGTTGTGAAACAACTTTTACAATTGGGCCAGGACTTGGTCTACTTGTTTGTTGAGCATCGTTGAGTGTACAGAAGTTAACGAGAAGTGATTAACACATCACAATCAGCTGAAGATCAGCAATCATACAGTGATGCAAAAATTAAATCTGGTTTCTATTCAACAGGGCTTGGCACCGTAGAAGCAGCACCTCGACCCAAAGTTATCAGATCAATATCATGTTTATTAGATTTACTCATCTCTCATTAACATTCACTAATATGTTTTTACACACAAAATAACTGCAGTAAAAGTATGCAGTTAGATGTAGTAAAGTTATAGTTTCCTCACACAGAATGGCAAGAAAGCTGAGGAAGTGCATGTATTTTTGTTGAGTAGTCTCTTCTTGGATGAGTGTCTCCTCCTCTACCCATCTCTGGCTTGAGATCGCAGCCTCAGGTTTGGAGGCACTGATCCTCATCCCTTCACCCTCTCCAATGAAAGATGTAGATCACAGTTTGATGAAGCCAATAGCATCATCTGCAAACAACAGAGACCCAATCCTAACTCCCCCAAAATGGATTGTTTCAACACTCTGGCTGCACCTAGAAAATCTGTCCATAAAAAATTATAGATTTTCACTTATGAGAATCAATGACAAAAGAAAACCCTCACTAGAAACGAGACTGACTTACTGCCAGCAACGCGGGCCAAACTCTGACACTGATCATCCAGGGACCCAATAGCCCATCAAACGGTCTGGTTCACCATATTTTGGAGTAGCCCCACACAATATTTCACAGTTTTGCAAGCCAACACAACTGCACAACATCCAGAACCTTGAGGACCTCTGCTGAAAGTTCACCCTCACCTATAGGCTGAGGACTCCACAGCTGGTGAGTACTGTACATCTGGGTGTTGGAGCTCTTATTTGTGAAAGTGTTTAAATGTTTTTAAGCATGAAAGATGTGTTCAAGTTCATGCTGCTGTATTTCAGTTGGACTAATTATCAATTTACTCATTGATTTGCAGAGAAGACCATTTAAGGTCAGGTTAGCTTGAAAGTTTTTATCCCCTTCAGCAATAAAATAATGATTGTAAAACTGCACATTGGTTATGTCTGATAATAAGACTAGTTTGATCTGCACTATTTAAGTGTTATGAATAATGAAGACAGACAACATCTGTAAAAGGGCAAATGCTTTTACATGCCACTGTGCACAGTAAAAATGCCGGTGTTGAATTAACACCCAAAAGTGTCTATATGTGTCCAAGTCAGCTGGTGTTAAATTCAACACTACAGAGTGTCACATTAGCATTACAACGGTGTTAGTGTTAAAATATATTAAAAGTAACACCAGTGTAGTGTTGATCACAAAACACAATGTGGTGTTAAAAAGTAACTAATTGACCCACATGGTGTCAATATCAATCAAATCCAGTGAAAAATATTCAAAACAATACATAGAAATGGAAAGTTTAACTTTTCTTAAACCCATTTCAGTATTATAGACCAATGTTAATTTAACAAACAAATGGGTGTCAAACTTTTAACACTTTGAAAAGTGTTACTTAAACACCAGCTGACTTGGACACATATAGACACTTTTGGGTGTTAATTCAACACTGGCATTTTTACTGTGTGTGTGAAAATATGGAAGACATGAAGGGATTAAAGAGGAATGTAGCAAAATCTATGGAGCAGGGTTTGCTAAAGGAGAAGACCTTAAAGTTGAGGGTCAGCTTGATAAGGAAGGTTTTTCATAAGATTCTGAGGAAAGATTGTACAGAATGGGAAGTGAGAGGGCAGAGAGCAAGGCAGGGCGACAGAGAAACCGAGTAAATGAGAAACAAGATAAGGGAGGAGAGAGAAGAGTCCCATTCTTTAACCTCTGAAGGACGACTTCCATCCTGCTGACATATGATTGACAGACACCACAGACAAAATCCATGTTTCCTCTGGCCTAGGTTATGGAAAAAATGAAATTATCATTTCAAAAATCAATACAGTCACAATTTCCAGTGTTGCTATGGGTAACAATGCTTTACCACTTTATTCAGTCAGGATTTAATGAGGAAAATATTACATCACATGAATGCAAATCTTTGTAACTGTAATATTTATATGTTTGAATAATTATCCATCCATACATCCATTCATCCATCCATCCATCCATCCATCCACCCATCCATCCATCCATTTTCTGACGCTTATTCAGGGTCGGGTTGTGGGGGCAGTAGCTTCAGAAGTGAGGCCCAGACTTCCCTCTCCGCAGCCACTTCTTCAAGCTCCTCCAGGAACCCCAAGGTGTTCCCAGGCCAGCCGAGAGACATAGTCCCTCCAGCGTGTCCTGGGTCTTCCCCGAGGCCTCCTCCCGGTGGGATGAGCCGGAACACCTCACCAGGGAGGCGTCCAGGAGGCATCCTGACCAGATGCCCGAGCCACTTCAACTGGCTCCTCTCGACGTGGAGGAGCAGCGGCTCTACTTTGAGTCCCTCCCGGATGACCGAGCTTCTCACCCTATCTCTAAGGGAGAGCCCAGCCACCCTACGGAGGAAACCCATTTCGGCCGCTTGTATCCGTGATCTCGTTCTTTTGATCATGACCCAAAGCTCAAGACCATAGATGAGGGTGGGAACGTAGATCGACCAGTAAATCGAGAGCTTCACTTTTTGACTCAGCTCTCTCTTCACCACGAGAGACCACGACGGACGCAGCCCCAATCCGCCTGTCGATCTCCCGCTCCCTTCTTCCCTCATTCGTGAACAAGATCCCCAGATACTTAAACACCTCCACTTGAGGCAGGACAACCCCCCTGACCCAGAGAAGGCACTCTACCCTTTTCCGGCTCAAGACCATGGCCTCGGATTTGGAGGCACTGAGCCTCACATCCCGGCCGCTTCACACTGGCCACAAACCACTCCAACGAGAGCCGCAGATCACGATCTGATGCTTCATCCGCAAAAACCAGAGATGTAATCCTAAGGCCACCAAGACGGATCCTCTCAACACCTCGGCTGCACCTAGAAATTCTGTCCATGAAAGTAATGAACAGAATCGGTGACAAAGGGCAGCCTTGCCGAAGTCCAACTCTCACCGGAAACGAGCCCGACTTACTGCCGGCAATGCGGACCAGACTCTGACTCCGATCATACAGGGACCTGACAGCCCGTATCAAAGGGCACGGTACCCCATACTCCCGGAGAACCCCCCACAATCCGACAGACCCTCCTCTGCAGTACCCCTGAATAGACCTTCAAAGTGGGAGGCTTAAGAGTGTGACCCCTCTGTAATTGGAGCACACCCTCCGGTGCCCCTTTTTGAACAGGGGGACCAACATCCCAGTCTGCCAATCCAGTTGAAGGAAACTCTGGCTCGGTTCTGCTGCTGTAATTTTTAATCCTTCAACAAATAAAAACTACATTAATTGCCTTGTTTGTTGGTAGAATGTGGCAATGTTCATACCATTCATTGAATATGATTAAATATTTCATAAAATATAGAAAGAACCATGGTTTGTTATTTTTAAAACTAATTTAAACAGTGGTAATTAAGTGAAATTAAATAACTGACCAATATAAAAGATAAATGTAGTTAGTCTAGATAGATAGATAGATAGATAGTATAGATAGATAGATAGATAGATAGATAGATAGATAGATAGATAGATAGATAGATAGATAGATAGATAGATAGATAGATAGATAGATAGATAGATAGATAGATAGATAGATAGATAGATAGATAGATAGATCAGTAGCTATTAGTGATCATGTTTAGTGTTCTATCAATCAGGAAGCTGAGGTTGTCATAGGGATCCTGGAGCTGTGAACTTGAAACCATACAATTTGGAAAACTGCACTCTACACATTTAGAGAAATTTTTATTCATCAGGAAAAAAATAGTCTATTGTATGAAGAAAATCTTTTGCACAGTTAGAACTGCATATATTTTAGTCGATTGTTGAGGAGAACAAGAACGTAAAAGAGTTTTACTTTCTGCTGTCGGTAAGGACATTATGAAGGACTGCTGCCAATTTAGCGACTAAAACCAATCGGCCGTCCTGTGTTGCTCAGCCAGGAGGGGTGATTGTTGTGAGTCAGTGACTTGAACCAATCTGCTGTTTTTCCTAAGGAACAATATTTTTTTAGCCATTTTGAACAATAAACTGAATTCGATTTGAAAACTAGGAATCAAGAGACTGGATTGAATTAACTAGTTTTTTTTATATGAAATGGATGTTATTTGAAAAGTGCCTTGAGACCACACTAATTGTGAATTGGTGCCATATAAATTAACTGAACTGAATTGAGAGAGCAGATTTTTTTTTAGCTTCCATCTACATATGTACAAGTAATATACCTTATTTTTGTTTTTGACAGCCTGAACTTTTTGTTTGGCTAGTAAAAAGGTATTTAAGGACGATACTGATGAAAACAGCTGGAAAAGCTGAAGGCAATGAAGCGCACAAATGTGATGAAGAAGCATAGAGATGAAAAATACCAGCAGCCATACCCTGATGTCTCCAGTGCTGAGGAGATTTTCTGCTGCACATTTAGATCAAGTTATGTATTGTCAACTCCTTCAGCTTACAACAGACTGATGGTAGAGCTTAACATCCTCTGTCACCTTAGATATCCATGCATTTCTCTAAATAATTAACTGAGGCGTGATAAAGCAGAGAAAACCTGGGAGAGCACAAACAGCCCAGTCTGACAGACGAATGGGTTCAGGACAAAAAGTCACAGCATGGAGTCCACCTTTCCCACACATACTCTTTATTTATCACCTTAAAACTGGAAGTAAATTAAATGTTGAAGAGGAGAGCTACAGATTGGAGTAAAGTTTAAAAAAATTTGATTGTTCACAAACAAATCATGAAAGGTCTTTTGTGTTGCAAGTAAGAAAAACTTTTCATTAATGAAATTAACTGTGTGTTTTCATACAATAATATTGGAAGGCCAATTATTTTTAGTATTTGTTCAAAATTAAAGCTGAATGTGATTAATGTGAAAATACAGGATTGCTCCTTTAAATGATTCTGACAGTGAAACGGAGCTTATGTGTTTGGAGCTTATATAAATAAAACTGTGACTCTGGATAGAAGTGAAAGCTCCTTCTTGTGGACAAAGTGCTCTTGGTCAGTAATATAAATTTGTTGTCAACTATTACCATTGTGTTAACAATGGAACATTATCCATTATTATGTATGTAATCATTACAAAGATCATTACAAAGATTACATACATAATACTACAGTATGCTGCCTTTGGAGTAGAATAAATAAAAGAATGTATAATGTTTAAAATACAGAAGCATGGCATTATGGGATCTTAAAACTGTTGGAAAAGATGCTGGGTGTGTAGTAAAGGCTGTCAGCATTTACATTACAGCAGCATTCATTAGACTTCACATGTGGCATAACTGCTGTCCCTAAAATACACCAAAACTGATCAGCGGTTTTCACTTTCTTAAGTAACCATGATTATCGACTGAATCAATATATCACTTTAATATAACGTAAGGCCAGTAAGATTTCAAAATATTATATTTGGTAAAAATATAAAAAGCTTTTTGTGGTACAAAAGTTTTTTCTGGAGACACCAGAGGAGTTGGACAGTTTTAAAAAATGTGACTGGATGCAGCAGATGTGATATTTGCAAACAATATTAAAATGATTCAACATCTATCAATTCTAGACCGAACTGTAATCTAAAAAATAAAAAAATACCACAGATTCTGCCATGAAACAGCTATTCAGCAAAATTTAAGTCAAAATTAAAAAGTTTATGAAAAGTGATCTACTCCCTAACATCCTTAGTAGCTTGACAATGTTGATCATTTAAATTATTTCTTCAAATCTGCAGTTGTCTTCTTTACACTCTATGTGTCCTTGTAAAAACTTCTAAAATTAACTTGACAGAAAAAATACTACTGGACCAATCTGGTGCAATCTGCTCATTTTTAGGATTCTTTGTGTTATTTTATTATCATATTATTATTTTATTATTATTATTATTATTATTATTATTATTATTATTATTATTAGAGGAACTGAATAATAATTTATTTTGAATTTCAATCAAAATCTGTACAATTTCAAAATGAAACTTGCAAGTAAATGGTCTTGATAGTGCTTAAAAAAATTATGAACTGAGTCTTTTGCATATTTTGGCTCTGCTGACTAAACTTTCCCACATCATACTGCAAATATTTGTCTGGTATAAATCCAATGTAATGTTCTAGCTGTACAGAATAATTTGGACTCTTCTTGATTTTTTTTTTTTTTTCCTGAAGCAGAATCATGTCTCTGGGGTAAGGTAACAGAAACCGCATGGCCAGTCGCTGTAACCTAACGGGATGGGGAGATCTTAAGTAGGAGATAAAGGACATGGCTGGTAATCCCCTTTGCAGCTCCGATGGCAGATCCATCACTGCTGAGGCAGCCGAGGAAAACTGTCCCTGCCGCACAAATACACTACCTGCTCTGCCATTTCCACCAGTTCTCCACCCTGTTGCTGCATCTCTGCCTGCTCTACTTCACTGGTCAGTCGAGCCCATCATCATGTAACAACCCAAGTCAATCCATCACCATACAAGGTCCAATCCACTGCCTGCGTGTTTCTGCCTTGGAAAATGCATACATGCATATATACTGTATGTGTTATTTGTAATTACTGAATTGTGAATAAAAGTAAAATGAAAAATATTTGTTTTCTTGCCACGTTGATGTTGGGAGCAAACAATTTATTTTGACTAAAGAAAAAGCAGATCCATAGAGAATAACTATATAGTTAAATTTATTGTTTTTTTTTCTTAATTAACAATTAGGCTCTATGCAATATTAATTAAAAAATAGGTGCAATTTTGTATGATATGTGTTATTGACAAGGAAGATCCAGGTGGCTGCAAACCGTCCAGATGACAGTCATCTCATGTGAACGAAGGGAGCAGCGGGAGCACCGGCTCGGTGTCCGCTCGGCTGCAGGGGCTGTTACAGGCCCACACTCACAAGCCAATGCAATACCCGCAAATTGAAAGCAGGCTGCACCAGGTTATCTAGGCACTTCCTTCCTTCACAGACACTTCTCTCCTAGGCCTGCATCAAAGCACTGTTATCAAGGTGTCACATGGTTCACCATAAAAGGATTCCTCTATGTGGAGAGAGAAGTGAGACGATTTAGACTTCCCCCAAGATTAAACCTGGGTCAGAGCAGGGCTGGGTACTCAGAGCAACGCCCTTCAACAATCAGCTCCACTGTTGACCTCTGAACTGAGAACGGAATTGAAAATCTAGACCAGTGCATGAAGTGAAGAATAGAGGTCGTAGTCATTAATCACAGTCCTGCCTCTTCAAACACAAACATGCACACAGAAAAGTAAGTAACACTTGGTGGTGATTCTGAATATTTAGTCATGTCACGCCTAATATAATTAATGTAATAAGTCCAAAGCAAAGTTCCCTCGTATGCCGTTTCTGGCTTTTAGCCGCTGTGTGCATGGCAAGAAGAAAACCAACCTGGTGCTGTCCAGGGGGACTTTCTGGGCAAATATCAAGGTCAGGTGCTGCGGCTGTTTGTGGAGCCGGGGTGCTCTGGGAGGCTGAGCTCACATCATGAGGCTCAACACTCAGAAAAAAGGTCACAGTTCCCAGTGGAAGAAATTTTCAGTCACCTTTATTTGTCGTTCTGCTGACACAGACACAGCAGCTTTCTAACGTTACATTTAATTATCAGCTCCTTTAATCCAATTCAAAAGTAAGTCCAGGTTTTTAGATTTTTACATTTTCTTAGACTACAATCATCTTCAATCAGTTCCTTCCTTACATGAACTGATTGTTAGTAGAAGTTGAGTTCTTCATGAAAAGCTGGAAAAGTGGCAGAAGTAAGCAATGAGAATCTGTTTCTGTGGCAAAAAGGACCCAGATCAACTGCTGATTAATTGCATTTCTGTACTAATGGGAAACAAATCACAGACTTTTCACATTTTTATTTTCTTTTTTTTTTTGCTTTGTTTTGTTATGTTTTTTTGCATGAGCCATGACCTGATTGGTTCATCACACTCAAGATAATAGCTAATGGTTTTAGATCTGAGCTTTAACAAAATATTCACAACACAAATAAATCAGTTTTCCATCTGTTGTATTAAATGTCTGAGATATTTAGTGAGTGGAATATGGAGGTGTGTAAAAAGTTACTTTTCAGTGCTCTCTGATGGACAAATGATGTAATGACAATGCAGTACTAGCAGCTTGGTATTTTTTCATCTCGTCTTATTCTGACATTTACAGGAAAAGTTCCATGCAAGGAAAATACTTTAATGTCCCTCATTTATCAGTTGGATTCTTTGCATTTATTGGAACAGAACAACTAAAGTAAGTTTTAGATGTGTTATTTGTTCTGATTGCATTCTACACCTCACAGTTTGAATGGACAGTTTTATCATTACTCTGTTTATAGTGAAAGCAACATGAATTTAAAAAAATCAGCTATTACATTTCTTAATATTAATTTCTGAAGATGGTTGTGTTTTAATTCCCATAAGTCATCACAAATCCTATCATTTTATGACAGAATATAAACATGATTCATCTGAGACCTGGGTTAACTTTCCTACCTTCAATAATGTTAATGCCAACTCTCATGATTGTACCATAAATTCTGCTGTTTCAGAGCTGTGGAGTAGTCTCAGTAAGCGTTAGAAGCAGCTGGGTAGTTACATACGGGGGGTAGGCAGCCCCCCGTATGTAGGCTAATGAATGGAGCAGAGCTGGGTAGTTACCCAGCTCTGCTCCGTTCATGAAGAGTGGAGAGTGGAGAGTGTGAAGTAGGTAGTTTTCTCAACACGTTTGTTCAGTGTTCCTTTCTGTACCAGAGAAACACTTTAAAAGATGAGCCAGGGATCAATGAGGAATTGAGAAAAATTTTCATTTTTGAAGGGAAAAACTCTCAACATCTCTCACTTATTGCCAACATGCTGCAAATGTCAAGTGTGTACAGCAGTTAGCATGAGATAATTAAAAAAAAAAACTTAAATAAAATTAAATCAAACATTTTCTGATCTTAATTTGAGCTTCAAATTGTTCAATACAATTAGTTGTTTTTAACGTCTTAAAGGTTTATGATCTACTCTGATGGTTGTTGTGAGGGAGATCAGTGTGATGTGGGCTGGGTGGGGGTCTGGTGCTTTTCATGGGGTGGTCATACTGTGTGAGCAGTGCTGCACTGATCTCTGTGGGACATTTTTTCCTCCCTGCAGCGTAGAACACTTTACTCTGCAGAGCCCATTTGCATTGTTTTATAATAACACTTTAATGCGACGACAATGGCTGCTGCCAGTGGGACATCTTGAGATTGTCCCACAGGAGAGAGAAATCAGGAGTGGTTGGGAAAGCTGCAGCATTGACTGGAAAAATGTCAGAAAAATAAGCTTTCCTTGTGTTAAATAGTGGAATCAGTGACTTCACCCCAATCTAAGCGATCAGAGAAGCCAAACAAATGACAGCAACTCCATAGATCGCTCCACATAAAAAGAGATATTACACCAGGCAGCAATAAGGCCACAAAAAATAAATTTAAAAAAATATATATTGGTAAATATGTTAAATTAAAAAACAGATCACAAAATTATACATGTAAAAATTATTTTAAATTAAAAAAATAATAATAAGATGAACATGTTTTTGTTCTTATTTCTCCAGAGAAGTCTCATTTTAAAATGTACAAATTAATAACATCTGTTATCCTGGTATTTAAACTAAATTATTTTTTTCCTGGCAACTTGTTTAAGGGATCAGCGAATAAAATGAATAAATGTATAAATGCAAAGTAGTTTTAATTAAATGAAGCAGTTTTACTATTCAAAATCTGTTCAAATTCTGTTTAAAACGGTATGAAATTAAAAAGGATTAAATAATAAAGACAAATCATGTCTATTTAAAGGGGTTAACTTCAATAGAGTAAACACCCCATCAAATCCGTAGATATCATGTTGAATTGTTGTAAAAAAAAAAAAAAATCACTGTTAGCGGGGTGTGTAATTTAATAGCGAGCCCTTGTGTCGGTGAGGCGCCAGTACCTGGGCTGTGCTGTTATCGGGGTCAAGGCGCGCCTCTCAGACAAGAAGCTTAAGGAGACAATAGTCTTTAACACGAAATAAAACCGTCAAAGTTCAGCTGTAATCCCCGGCTGCTGCCTGCAGACGGGCTGGCTCTGAGCCTCTGTGCGCTTTTCCAGCGCGGAGAGCAAAGAGGAGACAGAAATGTCATCATCAGTGCGCTCAGACATCACGCACAGTTAACATTACCATGGACATTCTGGAAAGAAGAAAACAGGAAAAGACCAAAAAAAAAGAAAGAAAATAAAAGATCTTCATGTTCTGTCCATAAAGATATAAGGACTAATGAATAATCAAGGAAACACCCAGACAGGGTTTGAGCCGCAGGTAAAAAAAAAAAAAAATCGGATCAGTGGGATGTAAAATTAGCTTTCAATTATCCATTTGAAATTCAATCAATTTTATTAACACTAATAAACATGGTTAGTGTGACTGTCGTGGTAATCCACTGACTGGGCTCTGAAAATGAGCGAATTTCATAAATGAGTTTGTACACCAGACCGAGAAGTTTAGGATACATTCAGCACCATGGAGAGCTCTTCACCCAGAAATATGGTCCTCCATTCTTTTCTGTTCTTAATTCTAAAGGAAAAAAAAAAATTCTAATATTCAAACAATGCCCAATTTATTTGTTTAAAATAAAATAAACAACTAAATGTTTTAACCAACCAAATTATGTTAATGATGAAATATTTGAAAAGCAAACAAAATCAAATAGAATAGGTTATTGTCAATTACCTTGTTAAAATGATTCATCCAAAAATGACAAAGTTAAAGTTATTTAGAGGGAATAAATGAGAGTCTTTATGGAGCATATTTAGTTTTTCAAGAAAAGGTTTTAAATGTTTATGCAACAAACTGGAAATGTTCTAAAGATTTAATTTCCCTCTTATCTTCTTGGAATTCGACTCTGAACTCATGTTTACTTTTTATGTATCAGATTAAGACAATTACAAAAGTGACTGATTCTAAAATTAAATTGCAACTATTTAAAAAAAACATTGTCTAAAAGACAAAGGATGAAAGAAAACGACATCAGCATGAAGCAACCTGTGGTCTGCAGTATTCTTGTTTATGTTTTTTTTTCTTGAAATGATACTTTTATCATTTAAAGTGGATGAGATGAAGTCAAAAACCTTTTATATGAAGTCAGAGCGGCCGCTGAGCGCGTGCCATGGAGGTTATTTCACAGTTTCTGTAAACAAGAGCGCCCTCTTCAGACGGTCACCTGACAACTGCGCTCACTAAGCTCAGTTTTGGACACCAGTTGTTATTTTCCCGAATAAGAGGACAACAGATCTTGTTTAAACGACCCAAATCCTACCATGATTTGGTAATACACAACCACTGCCTCAATATCAAGACACCGATCTGTGATTTTGTTTCCATTTGTTTTCATTATTGCTTTTTTTTAATCAAAGATTTAAAGAGCACTTTAAGAACTTCTTTGCCAATAATGCCATTTCGACACCAATGAGGCGAGAAGGTCTCTCTGCTAACGTGACTGTTAAAAAAATATTTATCTGCAAGGGCCGGAATGGCTGTATGATTTCTGTCGCAGCTGCCTGGTACAACTTTACAGCAGCTGTGCAAGAAATGCAGAGAAGTCCAACTCACCAGGCAGAGAGCAGGAGTCAGGAGGAACACGGCGCACCAAGACGTCACCTGCATCCTCCCGGAGCTCAAACTTCCACTAATTCCCTCGAGTGATGGCTTCAGCTCTCACGACCATGAATCCACCTGGTGTTCCCCTCACAGCGCGGTCAAGCCCCTCAGCTGACCAGGCGAAAAGGAAGCAACGTGCCCCATGACTGCAGGAGAACAGCTGAGAGTTGGAGGGCGGAGTGGGGCAGCAGGTTCCCGGAGACCCGCCGAGGAGGCTGCTGGTCTCAGCGGAGCGGCGCTCTGGTGGAGAGCAGTACGACCGAGGGGCGAAAGTTAGCTGAGAGTTAATCCAGGAGAAGGCAGCAGCAGCAGCAGGGTCATAGCTGGGAGCAGGTTCTGGTTCTGGTTCTGGTCCTGGTTGTCTGGTGCGCGCAGCGGTCGGAGCTTTGCCGATCTGAAGAGAAAGGCTGAGCTTTCCGCTTTATTACGCGCGTCTCCGACACAAGGCAGGAGGAGGGAGGGACGAGCTGAGGGCGAGGAAACTTGGCAACATAAAACAGCTGGACGTTTGTTTATATGGGACAAGGACGCGAAATACACGTTTACACTCTCCGTGTCCTTGATCAGGCGAAACTGAAGAAGTAAAAATAAAGATTTTGTTCACTTGAAGCTGTTCTACTAGTTAGTCATGATATCTTCATCCTCTAAGCAAGATAATCTCACATCTGAACAAAATCCTACCAGTTAGTACTTACTTTAGTACTTCACTTATGTATTTGAGTTCATTGTTAATGGTGAAAACTAAGACCAACTATGTTTGTATTTTTCTTTCTTCTTTTATTTGGGGAAGGGGCGCGGGAGGGCAATTACATTATGATATAGTACTAGGCATGTGAACGTTTAAAACACACACACACACACACACACACACACACACACACACACCACACACACACACAAAACACACCACGCACCCACACCGCGCGCGCGCGCATTTATCTCACCCAGATCTGAAGTTCAAAGCTAAACCCAAAAACTAATAAGCCCTTTGGGTAAAATCGTTGTCTTGTGGACTCAGACTTATGCTTAATTAACGCACTACGTAGACATCATTGCTTTGTGTAAAATACATTTCTCATACAGAAAGCTGTTAGGATCTGCTCTGCAGTCCCTCTGTCTCATCAAGGTCTTGTTTAGACCTTCAGTTCTGCTTTATGTAGCACTAAGAATCCAGTTCTTTGACTTAGGTTTGAGTCTCATTTGGATTATCTGAAAGTTAAATCCAGTAATTATCTATTTATTGCACAGAAAATGCAGTGATGTAAAACAAAATAAAATTCTTTGGTCAGAAATGTTCACATGCTGAGTTTTAATGTCATTTTTTAAAGTAATTTACACAAAGACCCTAAATTATTTAGGCCTCTGGCAAGATTTAATTTGCTTTCTTTCAACCAAGAAGTGTGCTTTTAATAGAAAACAGGCATTGATAAAAAAATAATTATAGTAAAATAATGTTTAGTGTGGGAAGACCTCCTTGCTATTATTCTATTCTGTACCTCAGATTTGAGTTGGGACTGTTGACCACTGAAGCAGATTAACATTCCAGCCAGGCAGGAGAAACATGTTGGTCACAGACAAGGTTCATGTAAACCAAGGAGTACAAATAACTGTGTTATTTTAAAGTGACATATGCTTGAATGGCGAAAACTCAGGGATTTGCAGGAGTAAAATTCCTTCTTCCATAAAGCACACAAGTAATTGACACAGGATTAATTCAACCAGGCTCCATTCTCCCATTGTTTATTCCAGTTTAGAGGTCATGTTTCCACTATTGCATTTGCACTCTATATCATCAATTTGTGACCATCTTCACTGCTGTCCAACTTCTGAAGAAGAAGTCATGATGCATTAGGTTCCCTTTCAATAATACAGCCACTCTGCATCCTGAGATGCTGTGACACAGAAGCTTATTGTCTGGACATCATCTTAACATCATTGTATGGACTTAATGTGTATGTTTTTAAACAGATGGGGCTCGGGGTTGTATCATTATTATTATATTTTTTTAAATGAAAATTGTATGACTTAGTTGGGTTCTGAGTAACCCAACTAAGTCATACGATTTTGTGTCATTTTTTGAGAGACTAAATTACATCAATGTGAAAATACATTAAGCATTATTTTATCTTAAGCATAAATTGAATGCAGAGAGAGTGTGAGGGACCAAACTCAAACGAAGACAAAAAATGCTCAAAAAATAGAAAAGGTTTCAAATTTAATTCTTCAAAAATATCATTGACAAAACAAAGATTTGAAGCAAGAATCAATCAAAGGATAAATAACAAATTTGGATCCAAATTAACTGAGGTCAACTGAACTTTAACTGAACACAAACAAAACTGACCTAATAAACAAAGAACCAAAGCTGCTTAAATAGGGGTGGAGTAACCTAAATCTACCACATGGGGGAGGTCTGACCTAACAAAAGAACAAATAAATACAAAATTAACTAAACTATTCTATAAACAAATAAAGCAAAACTAACTTTAATTTAACAAAAACAATAAGTGAATATTTAAGTGACAAAATTAAATAATAATCCTCTTGTTGTCTCCCCCTTCAGTCTTTCAGTATTTTATGGATGGTTTGCCCCAGGTTCCTCCACCAGCTGGTTCCTATAAGCAAACTCAAAACACAAGTATAAATGAACCATTCAGACAGACATTAACTAAGGTATGCACCCATTAGAAAATATATGTCTAAATGAAATGACTAACCTAAACTATACTAATAAAGAAAATACTAACACTATGTGGTGGTAGGAGCATCTGCCACAGAGAGCAGAGAGCTATTTTAACTGTTTGTAAATAAGTAGTTTTATTTATGTTCTTTTAGGGACATTCACAATCTTGATGTGACCCAAAATGAAAATGAGTTTGACAGCCCTGTCCCAACCCATGTCCCAATCCATGACGGGATTTCCTGGAGTTTGATTGACTGTCAAGATTGGCTGGTCAAAATGAGCCCATTTGCAGTTGAACACAAGTTAACCTGAGGAGTCCTTCAGCCTTGAGGAAAAGAACCTCAATGCTACGCCCAAGCAGAACATTTGAAGAAATGACCTCTTCATGAAGAGGTCATTTCTTCTTCATGAAGAAGAAATTTTTTTTTCTTAGTTTATGGACACAGCGATGGACAGAAGAACATACAACAGGAGAACTCAAGCATGGCCCAATAACCAGACCAGTCACAAATCATAAATGGAAAAAGTGAAACGATTATTCAAGATGAAGTGGCATTTGTTTGTTGTACAGTTTGGAATATGATAAAGTTACAGTTTAGTGTTTTTACAGGTTTTATGATGATTGTAGGTCAAAAACCAGTAAGTTTCCTCCATGGCTCTGTTTCTTTATCTGCCTTATTTAATAACCTGCATTAAAATAACACTGATTCATTTTGGTATTTAGTCAAGTACTATCATTATTTTAACGTTATGATAGTAGAATACACCATTATTAATTTTTAATGATCCATGTGGGTATTGTTACAATTTGATACTGTTTGTGTTTCTAGTGATTGCTGATGTTCTAAGTTTGACAGAAAAAAACCTTTAATAACTCTGAGGGAAATGGCTGAGAGGTGTTATAATCAAGTCAAGCCATCTCCTAATAAATGAAGGATGACACTTTACAGATGAAATCTTAGACTTAATGACAATAAATCATCTTAACTTACTATAAAGTATACAACTTAAAATCACTTGTTTTAGCATATTATTAAACAAATGCACAGTTTAAATTATATATTTAAAACATAAACTCGTCACATCATAAACATGCCCTATGTCTCTATCGATGGGGCTAATATACATTTTATAAGTTTTGTTAAAACTTATCTTGTCTATTTATTGTTGTTAAGCTGCTTTTACACTGACAGTTAAACAAGAAAACGTTTTTTTTTTCAAAAATAAGGCATCAGAACTTAAACAGGAATTTAAGCACAGTTAAAACTAATTGAGATTGATGTAACGTTCTGAGCTTTTAGTAGGTTATTTGTACATTATAGTTAACATTTTATCTGCATACTTCCCAGATACAGCAAAACATTCTTATATTTAATCTTGACTTATGTTTGTTCCTTACATTGATAGAGTAACATGAATAAATCTGCTGTCAGATTCAAATGTAGCATTGACTTCTACTGTTCATTTATAAAGTTATTTAAGCAAATGACAGGTATGATTTTGATGGGTTTTTTAATTAAGAATGGTTTGATAATGTATATTTTGGGGTCACACATTTAATCAATCTGTTATTGTAGCAGGAGTTATTTTATGATGCATGCAAGAATGATATGCTTCAAATCCTCATAAACCTCATTAAAAAGATGCTGTCTGTTTAGTGTGAGGTATGAGGTAAAGGTTTATTTTACATACCATCAGTGAATCTGTGGTTGAGTTCAAGGCCTGCTGAAGAAATCTATTGACACACATTCACCTGATTTACTTAAGCCTGGCTTAACAGCTGCACCTCCTGAGCCTGGTTTGGTCTTTGAAACGGATAGAGCCAGAATGAACTATGTCAGGCCTAGCTTGCTCTCTTCTCCTGGATTTCTGAATCCTACTTTTGTGAAACAACTCTCTGGTTTTCAGACAATGACATTGTTAAATCTCAGTTGTAGCTTAACATAAGTTAATATGCAGACATATTTTTAACCTATCATTCTCTCAAATTCTCTAATTCTAGTTAGTTGATGGATAAAATCTGAATAATGTTTTGTCCTCACACAGGCGCGGAACTACTGGGGGAGCAGCTGCCTCCTGGCCAGGGTCCGGATGGGTGCCCATGGGGTTCCGGGTCTGGAGGTGCCAGGGAGGAAGGAATGGTTTCAAGTCGCTTTAATATCTGATTATAGATGGAGAAAGTGTGCCCTTGTCTGTTCAGAAAGGTTTATGCAATGTTAAAGTTACTGTCCCTCAATGGAATATATAGTAGTCAGTCCCAGTGACTGTTTCACTCATGGTTTAGCCATTGTGCTTCCTGGGTAAAAATTATGGAGGAATTCATAATTTCCTCCATAATTATGAATTATTTATAATTCATATAAATAAAGGTGCTAAACTCATGAAATAAGAAACAATACACAAACTCCATTCCCTCCGGCTCACAGACAAACAGGAAGACATTTAATGCACATCTGCGGATTCACACATTACATTTTCATCATCTCATTTTCATCATCTCAGAATCCAAAATGTCTTGTCTCCTATTTCTGACATTGAGTATTTATACTATTTCAGTCCTGCTGTTGTGTATTGGAAAACTCTGACCAATGGCGTTTCTGACACGCTTCTGGCTCTGACCTACCACTGGATGCGTGTTGGAACTTCCGGGAATTCAGGGGCTGACATCTGCTCCCTCAAAAACCATTAGTCAAATTGTTAGTTCTTATCTTTCCAACAAAGATTATTTTCAGTCCAGGCCAACGTCTTTGCACGCAAGCAGGGAAAGACATTTGCCAGAAGTTTCTTGCACAACAGCTTAAAATGTACTGGGTCAGATTGACCCAGTACATTCCTTTTCAGTAAGACATATCTTAATGTGAATCAGCCAACCACACTAGTATATTATAATTATATGACTATTAATATAATTATTTTCCTCTACAAAATGAAACGAAAAACGCGGCCCAAACCCCCCACCCCACCCCGCTCAAAAGTTTCCAGCAGCGCAAGTGATACATGTGAGGGGCCCAGTCATTGACGCTGACTTGTTCCACTAGTGTCCTCACATATCAGACATATCAGATGATAATGACCTTTGAGCATAACCTCCACATCACTGTTTCCATTGTGTGCTTGTGAACAGACATAGTAGATATTTTTTGTTGGTGAGTGGAGGGATTGGGGAGGTGAACAGCAAAGAAACAACTGCTTCAGTAAATCCCCAGGAGTCTCACTGCTACAACATTTCAGTGGTTTGATGGCATCTCCATAATTCAGCCAGCAGGGCTGATGGGATCACGCTCTGAATGGCCCAGATAGCCTTCACAGACCCCGCATGGCACACGGTGCTGGACCAGGCAGTTGTAAATCACTGCAACCATCTGACTTCTATTCTGCGTGTAATGAAGTGTGTTCTGGTTTACAGTGAGGTAATGGGTCCACAATTCAGAGTTACCTTGACATTTCCTAGTTGCTGATAAAATATAGCCATTTTTTTCCAGAAAGGGCAGATTGGAGAGAACAAAAGATACTTGTAGCATCAGGACTTCATGTACACTTTTTAATGACTAAAAGCCAAAGCTACTCAGGACACAATCAGATGAAATGTGGTTTTAAAGAACAGCAGTATTTTGCTATGTGACCAGGTCCTGTTTACGCTGTATGACTTTGTCCACTTATTGTGATTTGCAGTTAATGATGATGTTTTAATTACGTACATTAGCTCATTGAGCTTCCATCATGTTCTGCTCTTTGCTCAGTCTGATAAGCTAATGCAAAATTTATTTTACTTAATTTACCAAAATTCTTTTAACAGCAGGCCTTGATTTGGCTGGTGTACAAATATGAATATTAAAATATAATGTAAGTACGTGTAGAGTAAGTGTAAGACGAGAGATTTAGAGAACCCAGATCTTCCAGAGGAGTGTGTGTCCAGTGATTGTGATGATCACATCAGTGAGGAGCATGAAATAATAGGAAAGGGTTAGAATGAGGCAGTAAGTGGTGTGAATGTAAAATAATGAAAACTATCTAAAAAAAAGGATGCTAGCAAAATTTAGACAGTCTTACTAAAAGAACATCCCTGTTCCTCAGTCACACACCTGCTTCCCTATTTTAGCTCCAACCCGTCTTTCATTGATGAAGTATAATCAGGAGGTCAAGTTGCTAATTTTCCAAATACATGTTGTGGTTCCCATTCAGTGCAGAGGGAAATAAATTACAGGGAGGCATCTTCCTAATAGCTTATTATTGGACTGCAAAGGAGCAAGAGATAAAAACAAGATGGAGGAAGAGGATGATTGCCCAGCTGAGGGACGCTGGCGTCCGGTGGTATGAATATGTTGTGCTGGCTTGGCTCCATTACCGATTGTGAAGGCAGATGTTGCTGTGAGCCCTCAGGCATGAACATGACGTGGTGGCAGTGGGTTTTCCATGGCTGCTGCCCAACCAGCTGCCACCTTAAGTGTCATTCTGCATTGGCAGCGAGGAAGAAAAGCCAAACTGGTCTTGACCAGAAGGGCTGGGGGTGCACTTCACACCATGTGGAGGGACAAAAGACCTGGTGATCTGCAGTCACAGCTGAGTGTGCCAGAGCTTTTCAAGCTTATGTGGAGGATGGGTGGGCTGAGGGGAAGCTGACAGAGACAAATGACTGAGCAGAGTGTCGGTCACAGGATGCAGCTGCTGCTCATCAATTGCTTCCTTATTACAATTAGACTGACTGCCACTTTGAGCTTTAAAGAGCAGGAATGTAAAGTCAAGTTTCCATTTGATTTATTGATGGGTGCGAGTTGCACATCCTGAAATGAAGCAGAGCAAAGAAACTTTTTAAAAACTTTAGGAGCTTTGCCCAGGAAAAGTTAAAGGTTCATTTTGTCTTTATTTTTAAATATTGCCAGTAAAACATTTTTGGAATAGATGTACAGTAGATACAGTCGAAAAGTATTAATCTATTTTCTACTGAACAGTCACTACTATCTTAGAAAATGAGGGAGAAAGTGGAGAGACAGGGATAGATGAGACATATGGCTAATAAAATAAAGCAGTTTTCTAGTAATACCTGACCACTCAGCATTTTACCCAGCTGCATTAAAATGTTGATCATGGCACATTGGACTGCAGAGAGGAAGGAAGCTGAGATCACATCTGTAACTTCAGGTTGTAATATGTTCCACTAGAAAGTGAATATTTCTCTGAATTCCAAACAAATATGCAGCAACTCTCTCTTACCTGATGCCACATACATATTATTGACTTCATGATTTTGGATTTTACTGATGATTCCAATCAACTTTTAAACAACCAACAGTCATTCAGAAAATATTTTACCTCAGCCATCAGAATATAAAAAAACACCTATTGAGGCACATATTGTAAACTAAGCATTTTATGAGTCTGTGCAATAAGAAAAAGCTTGTACTTATGTTGAAAATAAAGTCTGTCCATTTGTCTTTCCAATTTTCTTTAAATAAAAGTCTAAAAATATTTTTTTCTGCCTCCTGTTGCTAACAACACTCATTTCTACCTAAGTTCTAACATAAAGTGGACAACATGTGAATCTGAGTTAGCATTAAAAACATAATAGCATGCCTTGTTACATACACTTTAATGATGCTCTAACATTTTTTATAGGTCTTAACACATACACTTGACACAATGTGATAAAAAAAAAGTTTAACTCTGCTTGCCTGTTTCATGCCGCTCCCAGCAACATGTTGCCCATATCAGAAACCTGTGCCCTGACTGTAGGTCTCTGAAAACTGCTGGTCAAACAGTATGGTATATATAAACTGCTTTTTAAGAAACACTGGTGAGGTAGGCCAGCAGGACCATCGGAATAACTGGTAACAGAAAAACGGACAATGTTAACCAAATGCATGCATTCAAAAGTTATCTACCACATAATGTCTTTCTGTTGAACAATTATTCACATGCTCAGCTATTTGTAGGAACATGTAAGGTTGTCATGTTTTGTTTTTGTTATGAACCCAAATGCAGGAAAGAGAAAGGCCCTCCTACTGCAAAGTATGTTTTTTTTTTTATTTTTTTTAGAAAAAGTCCAGCACAATGGAATCACGAGTCATGAGTCCACAGCACAAGATCCAGAAAGCATAGATGTAAACAGACCTGCTTAAAGCTGCAGAGGAAACCAGGACCAGATGTGTCTCATCAACAGAACAGAGTGCAGCCAAATGGGGACTTGGATCCGGCCTGGTCTCAATACTCACACTGAACCCTACGCCCCTCTGTGATGTGTGGATTCAGTGAAAGTAAGCATAAGGGCTCTAGTGTGCAGGTTACAAGCATGCAAAAATTTGAGAATTGGGACAGTATGTGCCTGCAAAGCAACTTTGACGTCCAGACTGGACATTATTTAGGCATTTTTGTTGCAAAAAAATACAAATACAGGGTGGCCACGAAAAAGTAGCCCGCCTTCCTGCCAGAGTGGCTGCCGAGTGAATCCTTCCAGAATGAACACCAATGAGAATTTTGAGGAATTTTACGGACAGTTGATGTTGGAAGAACGCGAGTACGCCTCCTTCTAACAGGACGGTGCGACACACGTCACGCGTGTCACCAGTGGCGCAACTACACATTATTCAGGTGGATGCGAAAACATAAATGCCCCCCCCCCCCCCCCCCACCCGGAAGGAAGGAACGTTAGGGTGAAGGAGCATAGAAACCCCCCCAGGCGACGATACGTGAAAGGTAAAACTCGCTACATTTACCTCTTTATGTGCGCGAGGTGACGGAGCGAAAGGCGCTGAAGTGTTTGGGAAAAGGTCATCGGCGCGTCGCCCCTCCAGACGGGGTTTGGCGCCCCCTCTGGTGCTGCGCCCCTATGCGTTGCATGCGCTGCATACCCACTTTTTGCACCACTGCGTATCACTGGCACGAATTTGGGAGGCATTTACAGAAGACAGAATTGTCACCAAAGGATTGTGGCCACAGAGATCGCCGAACTTAACAAGTTATGACTTTTATCTGTGGGGCAATTTGAAGGGAAAAGTGTACGCTAATAACCCGAGAATGTCACAGCAGTTGAAAGACAATATTCGTAATGCAATTCAGAGCATTGGTGCCCCAGAGTTGCGTCACGTATATGACAATATGTTAAGGTTCGCCCAAAACTGCATTGACACACAAGGGGATCATTTCCAGCACTTTCAGTAAAGATTGAGTAAATATTTTGGCATTTCAAGTTCTTTCTTTCTTTACGGAAGGCCGCCAGTAATACTATAGTAACGGGGCTACTTTTTCGTGGGCCGCCCTGTACAACAAAAAAATTTATTTTAAAAATACAATGTTTTTGCTTTCCAAAGTCATTGCTGGATATATTTGGCTGTTCAAATATGTTTTATTATGAAACAAAATTATTTAAATACTTTAGATTTGAAAACAGACTGTTTTCAAATCAGAGGAACCAAGGAAGACGGAGCTTCCTTGGTGAACACCTGTTAACACTAAAAGTCATGTTGAGGCATTTTACAAAAACTAATTTGAATTCATTTAAATATACATTTCAACTGAAATTAGTTATGAAACTATCAGTTAGTTATTCAAATTGGTTCAAATTATCACCCATGGAGGGTCATATCTCCCATGTTACAACTTCTCTCTGGGATACATAAAATATTTTTGAAATGAATTTAACTGCTGTTAAATTGTTGGATCATGTTTGTTTAAGCCAATCGTGATTAAAAAAGTATCTTGGTCTCTGATGTTGAGCATTTCAAAGTTTTTATAAAGGCAGTGATATCTTGCTGGCCACATCTTTAATTTAACCTCCCTGACCTTTGGAGCGCAGGTCAAATTAGCCACTGACCCGTTCAGGTTGCTTTACAATGGATTTAGTCCATCTTAAAGATTGACAATTAAAGATGTCAATCCTTAATTGACATGTTAAAAAAAGCCACATGTACGTTGAGTAAAACATTCCAGTTTTGTTACACTAACATTCAAATCATACAAATAAAAAGGCTGAGTCTTAGTTAGTCAAATATAATTAGATTTATATTGTTGATATGAGTATGTAGCTAATTCCTTTCCAGTGGTAGAATGAATTAGCTACAGTAATGTTCAATAAATTCTAAACCAAATAAATGTAAAAGTTACTGCCACTGTCAAATGTCAGTAATTGTAAATTAGTACTTAAAGTAAAGAGATGCATTTCTAAATAAATAAAAATAAAAAATACATTGAAAATTAAATAAAATGTTAGGCCACATTGCCAGATGTGAAGACTAGTTCTATCTATAAAGAAAGAAAACAGTTTTCCATTTGTTGACACAGAATATAAAGGATTTCTCCACCATTTGTTGAATATTTATTTTTTCTCTTTCTTTTCTTCTTTTTTTTCGTTTTTGAGGTTGTGGTGAAGTCACCTGTCTCATAACATGACTTTAGCTGATTAGCACAGCCTGTAGGACATCCTTTTCTTGGCAAATGAAGCTTATTTGGACGACAGAGACATGATTTTGTGAAGCACTGATGAGACAACCAAAAGCATGTAGCCGGTCTCTGTTTCCCTTCCCAAACATCTGATGATAATCATGGACTCCAATGGTGATTACATTATTTAAACAAGGAGAGGACAGCAATTTAACCAACAGAAGAATGAAATAATCAGATGTGATTGTCTGCACACACATCAGGACAGAGTAAGTGCAGCAGGAAGAAGCCAGCAGCACAGTATGGGAACCTGGACTGTCTGAATGTTGAAGCACTGTGTGTCCCAACTTTTTGTGTTTTGAGCAAGGATTCTTTGACAAAGGTTAATATCCACTGACCCATCCCTCTCCAGCCAAGCACTCTCATCTATTCCCACTTCTAGATGAGAAGCAGAAGATTAAGGCAAACGGTGGTCTTAGTCAAAAACATCCAAAGAATATAGATGTCTAAAGTCCTACCCCCAAAAAGTCAAAATCAAACAAATATGAATATTTACATTAATGTTTACACTTGACTATTTGCATATGGAACAATGTTAAACTGTTAATAAAGTGGCTCTGCCATTGGGTGAATAGCTTGGTAAAGCTGAAAAGTTGAGCAGTGTTTTGGCGACATCTACTGGTGCATTATATTATTCTAGACTCCATACCCCTGGAGCCTTCCTTTTCCCTGCTCTACATTTACAGTACAATAGAACAGTCCGTTATTAAAAACACCCATAGTTTACACAATTAAATCACTCGAAAAGATACTGAATTTTGACATTGTGATGAAACATGCTAAGGATATTTTGTAAAACACTGTAGGAACACAAATTTACATTATATTATTTCAATGCTGTTATATGTTACAAAATTAAATCAAATATCTGTTTATGTAAAAAAGTAAACAATTCAGTCACAATGCAACTGGCATCATTCTTTGACAAAATAAGTAAAACACAAAATTAAACACAAAGCTGTCAGGTTTCCCTCTGGCTCTTTCAAACCATTAAAAAGCACAAATGTAGATCACTGATATTGTGATCTACAGGACCAGCTCTGGTGGGCTATCCACGTTTTTTCATGCACACAAACTGCAAGACTGATAGTTAAGTTCAGATCAACCACAATGTTTTCAGGTCTTATACAAAAATTCAGTTTTTCTGAAATAATGTTTGTCTTATAGACATCTGTTTCTGCAAACAAAACATCCATTTCAGGTGCAGCCAGGCTGGTGTTTGGAAACGTAACCAGTCATTGAAATTCAGCTAAAAACAAGGAAAGAGGTGTGTCAACTGTTGACCGTTAAACTGAAGTGACTGGAGAGTTGGGTTGGACTCTCTGCTACAGTACTGGACTGGTTTGGGTCACGTCTAGAGAACATTTCTAGGAGTAAAAGTCTACTGGAAATGATTATTTAGAGTTTCTTTAGAAAGTCTTTCTTTAGAGCATTATCTAAAGAAACTCATCCATGAGTTTATCTTCAGTTCTATTGATCACTGCAACAGTATTTTCACAGGACTGCCTAAGAAAATCAGACTGATCTAGAACGCGGCTGCTCTCTTCTCACTAAAATCAACAGAGAACATCACCCCTCTTCTAACTCAGGCCTTCTGGTTTCAGTCTGCTCTGCTCCTCAGAACCAGAACCAAACGGAAAGAAGCAGCATTCAGTTTCTATGCTGCTACAATCTGGAACAAACTCATAGAAAACTGTAAAACTGCTAAAACACTGAGTTGCATTAAATCAAGGCTAAAATTCTACCTGTTTAGAGTTTCTTTTGCTTCCTAGTCAGAGGAGCATTAATCAATATGACGTATATTTGCTTGATAGCATTTGAAAAAAAATCTAATTGGTTTCTGCATTGTGTAAAGCACAATGAAATGCCTTGTTGCTGAATTTGTGCAATACAAATAATCTTGTATTTATATTGCACAATTTCATTATTGATTTGAACTGTATTGGGCACTGCTTCATTACTTTGCATATTTCCTTCTAGATTAAATGCTGTATCGTATATGAATATGAAGAGGTAAAAGGTTTATGGTTATGGGTCGATTGTGTACTTGTGAAATCTAGTAAATGTCAGTTCATAATTATGTTTGACTGAATCCACCTCAAAGATAACAGAACACATTTTTTGATCGTTTATTTTCAGTAGTTAATCAAATACATATAAAGAAACAGTAGGAAAGAGAAGTTTAGAAGCAACTTTTTTACAAGGTAGCTTTTTCACTTTTACAACCACATTCACTCCTGTTTTTCTTTCAATTACCTTCATGTGAAACATGTGCAGTACAAAAGAGAAACATTATATTACATTAATAATAAATAAAATTAAGAATAAAACCATTATTTACAAAGCTTAGAAAATAGTAAGTTAAACATTCCATGTACACATTCTACAAAAACAATAAAATCCTTCCTACCACCTCAAAGTGACTTGTTATATTTTGGATTACTGGAGTATTTGGGGAAGACCATTTGGAATGCAAAGAGTTGTATTTTAAAACTATTGTTTAAAATTAAGGGCACTGCCATTTGGAAGAGAAAAAAAACATGCTCAACATGTAATTTTTAATTAATTGCCTCTCTGTCTACTGAAGGAATTTAGAGGTTAACAATAAACTCTCCCATAAAGGCTTTCTGTATGTTACAATGTCTGTGATACAAGATGAATAATACCAGAAGAACACCCCTCCATTAACATGCCGTGTTTCAATTTTTTGGGCTTCAGTCATTTATCAATTAACTACTACAAACTGTAAAATCTGTCTTTTCATACAAAATTGTGTTCTAAATGCAGTAATTTCTTTGAAAGACAGATTATAAATGCAGATTGAAGTATAAATGGGTATTAAACAAAGCACAGACATGGCAGACTGATGGCTGAGAGAACGTTATATGCTTCCCTTTCAACAACATAGAATGGGTGTGTGACAGTGTTTCTTAGTCCTAGTCCACAGGGACCCAGCCCTGCATGCTGTAGGTGTTTCCTTCTGCCACATACCTGACTGGAACAAGTAGGTGATAAACAGGCTTCTGCAGCTCTGGATGATATGCAGAGGAGGTCATGCTATCATTTGAATCAGGTGTTCTGAAACAAAGACGCATCTAAAGCACACAGGGCAGTGGCTCCTGAGGACTGGAATTGAGAAACATTGATCTATGGGCAAAACAGACAATGTTCTTTACATTTTTTGCACAAAATCATTTTAAGACAATGATATTTCACCTGCTTAGTTCTGCATACTTTGAACTCCTTTCAGAATGAGCTGTTTTATTGCTGTCACTTTTATGCAAATAAACTGCTACTGTCCCATCATTAGCAATTTGTGATTCCAGTAGCAGGAATCAGAAAGTACATTTTGCATAATGGTTTTCCTTTAAGTAGCAGAAAAAGTAATCAAAGATAACTATATTTCTAAAAACAAAATAAAGAAAAGAACAACAACTTGTGAAAACTGGAACTGGAATCAATTTCTGGTTAAAACGTTAAGAAAGAATTTTGAAGTATTCACATTTCATACAAAGGTGGATGATGACCTCTGCAAGAACAGCAATATGCAACATGAAAACACAGAAGCTAGAGACTTCGTATTGTGGGCAATAGAGGTAGATTTGTATTTAAGCTCAAACAGACTAATTGTCAGATGGTTGAAAATTTAAGATTCTATTCAGACCTGCCTAAAACAGTTAAAATCTGGGTATTTCATGTCATTTTCATTACATTGTCAAGTTCCCCTGACTTATTCCAACTTTACAGTTCTGTCCTGACAAAAATATTCCTGTTTTGTCAGGAAGACAAAAGTAGGAAGACGTTCTCCGTCTTTGGATGTGGCAGGATTGTTGAGCTGCGCAAGCAAGTTTGTCACACAAAGTGCCATGACTGCCAAAGCTGGATGTAGTAAGAGATTCATCATAAACCTCTAAAACATTATGGGACAAAAAAGTCTAAAGTAGTAGTCTAAAAGTCTACAGAGGTTTCACCTGCAATGAGCTAGATGTTTTGTTGCCTGTGAAGACACAAGCTAATCTTCTCAAATTAAGGTCCTCACTAATTCTGACTACAGTTCATTTATCATAAAGGCGACTTCTGAGAGACGCCATTAAAGAACAAAATAAAAGTCTTCATAGCCCACACTACAAACCTGGCCATTTAGATTTGCCAGCCCATTGAAAGGCTGGATATCAACTTTTTCTAATGAGAATAAAAGTTATTAGATGGACCTGATGGCTTCCAATGTGAATGAGTAGTTCTTCATACAGCTGAGTGAAAACAGACCTAGAGTAGAAGTCATTTAAATGGACAGTATGACCAGAAGGGTTGGGGTTTCACCTATCTGTCACCTGACAAAGCAGCTTGTCGTCTTTAGAGCCTCGTTTGGATCATGCACATTATCTTGAATGAAATCTCACAGAAAACATTTGGGGATGGACTAATGCTTAAAAAGTCCGATATGAGAGGGGCAACTTACTATGTATTCAATAAAATGTTATATTGTTTGTTTTCTCTCTTGCTCCCGTTTCTTTATTTTTGCATTTAGAAACCAACTGACAACCTGGTTACAAACCACCAGTACAAAATGCAAACAGTGTTGCCCTTTCTTAAGATTTTGATTAGAAATGTATAGATTAGTGAGAGATTTTTAATTTAGTAGTTTCACCTGGGTAATAAGGGTATTTTCTTGATGTAACTTAAATTTCCTAAAATGGTCAAAAATCCTATTGCAAAATCACAGTTACCCACTCAAAGAAAGGCTACAACAGAGATTTGGATATAGAGCATTACATTGTGTATTAGATAGCCAAAGTGAAATTACTGAAAATCTATTTACAAAATTCTGTTGTACAACATACAAGAGGTATTACAAAAAATTATCAAACATTGTTAAGTTCTGTTAGCAAAAAGGTATTTTTGTACATTTCTAGCACAATAGTTGTACATCATCTTGTATTGAGAGAGGCAGTTTTCATATGGCAAAGCGAGACATAAGTACATATCATGCTGCACTAATATAGTGCAAAATTATGCCTGGAAATAAGAAGGGAGAGGCAGGCAGAATGACGGCAGTTCGAGGATCCTTTGGGCTCGCTTTCCTTTTTTTTTTGGTGAAATTTTTACTTTTCAGTTCTGTCCATCAAGCAATGACTAAGAGAAGACAACATGTTCTTTGAAGGACCAAGAGCAAAGACCATGCAACTAAGCTGTTAAGAAATGAACAACTAATGACTGAGTATTTGTGCTTTTATAGCAAATTTCTTCTGGTTTCCCCCTCTTCCCTAAATATGATCTGAATGCAATTTGTGGTAATAGATGTCAAAGAAGCAAAGGCAGACTTCCAGAGGAAGTTAGTGAAGTCATGAAGGCTATTTTTTTTAAAAATTACATTTAAAATGTTGAAATGGAAACATCAAAGCTGCTAATAAACACAGAGTTGTAGTGTCTTGAGCTCAGAGGTTTATTTTTCTGTCAGAAACTTAGTCTGCATATTTGCTGACCAATAGTGATCCTGACATTAACGGGTATTACCAGCAACCCTGCGTTCCGAGCGAGGACAAATTTTTTTACAGTACGTCTGTAAGGAGGAAGACTTCTTTCTACATGTCGGCGTCTCCATCATAGGCCAGAGTCAGAGGCTTCAGTCTGTTGTTCATCTGCCGCCGCTGTGGCTTCTTTGGCTTTTTACTGCACATTGAACAAACAACAACAATTGTTTTTTAGACACTCTGATCTCAACCCAGAAACATTGCAGATGGCTTTAAGGCTGACAAACAAAATGAGTTGTATGAGAATGATATGTAAAGGGATGACCACTAGATGGTGCCACAGTAGTAATAACTACAACCTGTGAAGTGTTGAGCTTTTAAATGAATGACTTACTACACTCCTTTCCCTTTCAGGTGCTTTATCACTGAACATAATTTAATATACATTATTATCGAAATACATTTTAATTAATATTCTGAGCTCATAAACTGCTGCTTTCACTGGGCTTCTCTGCTAAAGACTTTATTTCCAAGTAAACCTGTTACAAAAAGGTTTGTTTTCGTTTTTGTTCTTTTTTTATTGCAGCAAAACTGTTTCTAGAGAATAAATCTTCTGCCATTCTGTGGCGGTGATGTGGAGAGAGCTCTCTGCAATACAACCCTGCAGTCATTTGGAGTGTGTGATGTCCAGCTCACCATCAACCACGGACGGATCCACTGGAGACAAAGCTGTTCTGTGTTAAGGCACCTGCTGTTTGGTTGCATAGTGATGCAACAGGAAGTGAGCAAGTCCCTGACTAAGTGATAAGAGTTTCAAAGTGAGGTGGTGGCAGAGACTGCTCCAGCTGTGAAGGTGGCGGCTGCTGCAGCGGTGCAACACACTGATGGAGATGGCTCTGCCGATTGAACTCATCTTGTTCTAGTTTCTGGCAGGCAGGGCAGGTGTAAGGCACTGTGCAGGTGCTTGGTTCCATCCAGTAAGCCCCGTCTGAGGGACAATCAGACCTCGACTTGAGGCAAAGGCACCGACCACAATAACTGAGCACAGTGTGAGAGCAGTGACACAGGAAGACAAAATGAGGAACAAAAAGGACAAATGATGAGAAACTCAAAAAACAAATGAGTAAAATAAATGAATGAGACAGAGAAGTGATGTGATGGAGCTTTAATTTCTATAAAACTAAAGTTCATGAGGAGTCCATTACGTTTGCCAGAGAAATGGTGTCAACTAGTTGATTCCTAAAGTTGGGAGTCTGTGGTGAAACATCATGTTAAACTAAATAGTGGTTAAACACCATTCCCTACACATCTTCCATTTTAATCGTTCTAATTTTACAATTTAAAATTAGAGTTGCACAATTTTTAAAATGTAATTTAAAAATTATTGTGGTCATTGCTCTATTGCTGTACTTCAAATCTTAAAATTCAGAACTCAACTTTGGCTGTCAAGACAAGTGCTCTTTATGCTTTTTTAACTTTTATTTAGATAGATTAACAGAAATTAAATTATCATCACTTTCATGCGGTGGGTTTTCAGTGGTTTTAATGTGCTTTATAGCCAGAAGTTGAGCTGTGATTTGTTGCCAATCAGGCAGATTTTCTAATATAATTTGAGTGATATTAACTTATAGCTTGCCAGGATTTCTGAAGGTATCTGATATTTTCTTCTGTTTGAAATCTTGACAATACTCAGTGGAGTGATGAGCTCAGAGGATGAAAGAGACCAACCGCAGAGGGTGAGAAGGGAATTATATATATATATATATATATATATATATATATATATATATATTATATACTAAAATTATATACAGTTACAGTATACGTATATATAATGATATTCAACTTGTAAATAATCAAGTTATTTAAAAAATCCTACATACATTATCAAAATCAAAATCACAGATGTCATCCAACTTGTTCATTAAAGCACTTTTCTTTATGGTCAGCTCCATCACATCACTCAGTGCTGATAAATGGCAACACAGGTTATGAAAAAAATATAAATGTGGAACAAAAATTAACAATAATTGTAAAAGGGTTTGGTACGTTACCAGGCTAAGTACGTCATTGAAATGATAAAGACGAGTAAAACAAACACTCCTGCTGCAACTCCGTACACCCAAGTCTTCAGGGTCCCATCTGCACAGAGAGTCACACACACATTAACACACACATTATTTGTGTTCATTTACAGGGCTGTGGCCTGCATGACATTCTTTCCTTCTGTGTGTGTATGATAAAAATGTTTAATGAACCAAAAAAGCATTTCTGATCATGTTTCAAAAATAGAAAAAAAGCAAGCTGTATTCCATCTTTTAATCTAAAATCAACAGAGCTTTTATGCATAAAATCAGGGATTTTGGGGTTTTCATGAGCTATATGCCAAAATCATCAGTATTAAAACAATAAAAGACCTGGAATATTTCAGATTGAAGTGCAATGAATCTAAAATATATGACAGTTTAATTTTTATCATTATATTATGGAAAATAATGAACTTTATCACAATATGCTAACTTTTTGAGAAGGGCCTGTATATATATATTATATATATATACTGTATATATTATATATATATATATATATATATATATATATATAGGAGAGAGAGAGAGAGAGAGAGAGAGAGAGAGAGAGAGAGAGAGAGAGAGAGAGACGAACAGTTCAGCTGCGCAGTTCTTTGTCCATCTCGATCTTGGCTCGAAGCTGCCTGAAGGATCCAACCAAAGATTCCTCTTTTGCACCCACCTTATAAAAGGTTTATCCACCCTTTTGGTGCGTTTGCATTGGCTAGCTTTGCTGCTGTGCCTGTCTCATTGGTCGACAACTTGGACAGATGATCTCATATCCATCACCTTCGAGACCTCATGACCTGATCTCTGTTCTAATGACCCAGAGTTGCTCAACAGTTCTCCTACTTCTGTTGCCTGCCCAACCTTTTCATAGGTAAGTTTAAGTTTAGTAATAAGGCCTTGGTCACCTCTGCTCTCCCATCAGTTCCTCTTTTCCTCTGACCTTTCACCTACCATCTACCTCCAACACAACATCAGTAACCTTTAATTTCAGTTACACATTTTACACTATTTCCAGTTCCATGTCAAAATCACATTTATAACCTTTTAGTTTCTCTGGTTTAGCATTCTTTTATAATATGTATTCTACCCATAGCTTATTAGTTACTCTTATTATAATCATAATGTGAGTTATTACAGACATTTCTGAGAAGAAACCAAGACTAATCCATTATTCTAATTATTTGATACCAAGTTACAATTACTTTTTTTATCTGCAGTACAAGTACTTCCACAAGTGTAAGAGTAAGTGCAAATATAATCAAACCAACATCAACCACTGGTTAAACCAATATTAATTATTGGCTTAATTCTAAGTTATTATTATTAATGTAAGTGTTTTGCTCTGGGTTTTATCCAATTACTCAAAATGTTTAGATTTTGTTCTTTAAACCTTTAATGCTTTGAAACAAGGAATAGTCTGAACTATTTTTATACACATGCAGGCTGGACGCTTTCTTCCTCTTTCTTCAGGAAACCTGCTCTTCCTGTTCCATGACTCTCTTTCTGCCTGAAAATAATTTTTTTATGATTAAATAGAAAAAAGTAGAATATACAAAGTTTGCAGGACACAATAACACATACAACCAGATTAATTTTATGACTGTTGGATCTTGATGTCACCTGTGTACTCAATTTTAAAGTAACTTTATTTATTGTTACTATTAAACTAAAATTTCCAGCATGGGGAAGTGGGATGAGCTCGAATTTTCTCGACAACATATTTTCCATTTTGTCTCTTTGAAGTCGTCAGTCTATTTGCAGCATGTTGTACACCAACCTGCTGATCTTTGTAATGCAGACACGTTTCTTCACTTCAACCCAGGTAACAGAAACATGCTTAAATATCTGCATGGAAATGTACCTGAGGTAGAGAACCAGCCTCCACAGTGTGTTACCTGGACCAAAGGGCTGCAGGAACCAGGTTCTCCCTGCTCTGCCCGGCGCGCTGGCTGCAGGTTGGATGGGGTTGTAGGCTCGGATGGTCTTCACGTCAGCTTTGTTGTCACTTGCAGTTGGGATCTCCAGCACTGGGATGACAGTACACTGATCCAACACACCGTCAGATGTCATCACTTCAGTGTAGCCGTCTTCACAGCCACACACACCTGCCTAAAACAGCAAGCAGCAAAGATTTTACAACAAAACAATGCTTTATCGAGCATTTACAGTCACAAGGGAGTTGAAAGAATCAGCTGTAAAGACAAAAAAAAACCCTCTAAAACATTAATAATCCTAAAACGCTCATGTGCTGTTCATTTGAGGTCAAATGCTTGATGTTTGACAGCATTTACAGTCTACAGTTCAGCCCCATTATTCATCACAAGATAAAGATTCAGAATTATTTTAATTTAACCAAAGCTTACATGGATTTCAGAAAGTCATATTTCAAACAATCAATTAAAAAAAATCAATGTAGATATTTATGAAGATTATTTTAAAAAACTGAAAAACTGTTAATGTTTACTATGTTTACCTTTCTTAATAATCAGTGAGAAATCTATTAGCATTGCAGTAATCAAAGCATTCTTCTAACGGCTGAGCTGGATTTTAAATGTTTCCACTGATGTTATGAAATGTATCTTTGGTAAAGAGTTCCAATTCTTTAAGACTGAAGAAAATTATGGAATTATTCCTTAGCTCATTTCACAAATTCTCCATCAAGTCAGGAGTCTGGTCGAAAACATTATGAGAAGTTAGTTAAATTAAAATATTACATTAAATCCAAATATGCCAGGGCTATGTGGGCTAATAGCTGTAACTACCACTAACAATACAAATCAATAACAATGTAGTTTTTCAGTCTTTTAAACATTGATGAAGAATATTTAATAATCATAATGTACATGACCATGTGTTATATGATCTTTATAAATTTTCTAATTACTTTTTCTGAATGCAAACACTAATGTGACCGCTGTTGTGAGGTAATAGGTTTGGTGTGAAACCTCTGAGTGCCATAAATCAGAACACTCAAGTCATTTTTAGTTCCAAACTGTAACTTTGATATTCCACCCTCCAAGTACAAAAGGGATGAACTATTATCTCAAAATTCTATTGATTGGTTCTAATCTATTGGTTTTCTGTTACCTGTCACTAGATGTTCTATGTTAAACTTGGCTGTGAAAGTATGTTTTTTGTTTGTTTTTTTCAGTTGACAATCTATTTGTACTTCTGGTCCATATTGGAACTATTTGGTTCATCGTCTTGATAATGAGATCCAGTCACTAACAATACTGCTCAGTATAAACCACAATTCAAATGTAGATTAAGATTTTAATTAATATAAAATTAATAATTAACAGATTAAAAGATTCAGTAAGCAGATTTTTGTCTGCAAATTGAACACTTCACTTTTACACCGTTTTTGGGAGAATAAGCTAAAAGCAAAAATATGGTGAATTTCCTGAAAAATCCAAATTTTTCAGGAAAAAAAAATTCCTGAATTCCTAATGTGACCCAGTGTCAGAAAAGTCCATCCATCCATCCATCCATCCTCCACATCCATCCCATCCATCCATCCATCCATCCATCTTTTCTTTACACCAAAACCAAATCTTCCCTCCTCTTCTCCCGACTTTGCAAATTGCACAAGGAGTTCCAAGCACCTGATAATCTCCAAAGGAAATCTCACCCTCATAAATTCTTGTTGGCAAACAGCAGCTCGTTTCACTGCAGAGCTGACAGAGAGGAAACAGAGACTGTTCACTGATCCTGACTCTCATTTAGAATTTAAGTTAAGCAGTTCATCTCAGAGTGTCTTTATTTTCTTTAAAAAAAACAGCATTAATTCAATTTCTGCAGCAACGTAATGAACATTACTATTTAAATTTTCACAAACAAACTCTCACTGCTCAAGCCACGGTGAAGTAACAGCTTCCCCCAGGGGGGCAGGGAGGCCTGGGGGGGCGAGGGGAGGTAGGAATGAGACAGGAATGGGTCAGGACCTGACGTGATCCACTCCCACCGGCTACAGCAGCACATGGTGCTCTGTGATACCGTCAGCTCACATAAGTATAGCGCCAAACACAGAAGGGATAACAGAGGGCAGGACTGCAATGAGGATTAACCACAGACACAACACTATCAGGTGATAGTTCTGTAGCCTGAGCCTCGACTAAATGGAAACACTTCATGGGCTCCAAACTTGTGGCAGATAATGAACCCCTAGAAAAATATGAAGTTTTTTGAAATCAGCTAAAGTTGAGACATTTTCAGCAGGAAGATTCTGAGTTTAAAGCATCACAGAGTAGTGTGAATAAAGTCAGTAGTCAGGCTGAACTAATAACTCTCTAAGACAGAACAGTCATGATACCTGGAGGATCCAACAGTCCATGACAAACTCTCTCTATAGAGTACTGTAACTGTTGTATTTTTAAATATCTTGAATATGATACATTCTGGAAATGACAGCATTTGGAGTAAATAAATGAAATTATTTATTTTTAATCAATAAATAATTTATCGTCTTTGGGACTTTGGTTTTGTGTTTCCCTTTATTTTAGGATTTGTCAACCTTTGCTTTTCATATTCAGTTAATTCTTTGAGATGTGTTTTTATTCAGCTGTGAACCTTTACTCATTGGTTTATGACAATTACATAAAAACAATCTTCATTGCTCTTTCCAACACCCACCTCTGTGCACAAAGACCATGGTTTAGTACAAGGGGGGTCACAAGATCGATCCGCCAATGGCTTGGCTGCTGCCAGACAACCACCTGCAAATCAGAATGTAAGAGGTCAAACTGACGTGTTAATTTTAATCAGAAGAGGAAAAATTAAAATCTTTTGACTCATTTTATTCTCTCTTTTGCCTGGATTCCTTGATGCCGTCATTGTATCAGCTGAACCATAAAGACAAGACAAATGTTTTCCCAAGTCCAAAACATAACATTTATTAGATGAACAACTAATGAAACTGACAAAACACAATAAATCACAAACCAGCATCCAATTGAATATTTACCTCACTCCACAGATATTCACACACCATTTTTACGGAGAACCATTTCACCGATGCACCGTTCCCCGGAGACAGCATCACTGGTAACCCCGGAGCGATCTGAGGTTAAGGTTCCGTGTCCTATACTTTTAAAGGGAGGGCGTGTTTCCTTCTCTGCTGTATTCAAATTAGGGGAGTGTCCTTAGTTAAGTTCATTTAAATCTAGTTGACTGGGTTCCAGTAAAAACCTGTTTTTTAAGATCAAAAACGTGTTATTTTCTTTTGAATGAAGACATATGTTTTTATGACCCTGTCCCAAGCGGAAGCTCTACTCTGTTGGCAGGACCAGATTGTTTTACATCAGCTGTTAAATCTTATCAAAGTGGTCAAAAGCTTTAACTCACACACAGAGCCATTGTTATGAGGTGGTGGGTGTAGGTGAGGAGAAACGCAGGGACCCAGAGTATGGTGAAGAAGTTGATGTATTTTAATGGTAAAGCTCACAATCCTTGATCAGGCAGCACGACAGCAACTTAGCACACAGCTAATACCGGTAGCAACTGACATAGAGACTGACAAAAGCACCTCAGGACTTCACAGTTCAACTGAGGAACCAGACTGACTGACAGAGATGTAAACGTACGATGTATGATGAGGATCTGACGAGGAACACAGACAACAGGTGAGACTAAATACACACAGGGTAATCAAGGGAACGAGACACACGTGGGAGACAATCAACGGGGAAGACGCAGAGACAGAGACTTACAGGGAACAGAACTACACAGAAAACTAAAAAATAAACACAAGAAACACGGATTGTGACAGCCATGACCCCCGGTGAATGCCTGCTCAGTCCACAGAGAAACTAGCTGTGTTCTAAATTAGAGAGAACTACAAGCTAAGTTATTTTAATTCAACGTAGTGTAATATGTTTCAATAGAACTATCTTACATAAGAGATTACACTAATTGAACCATGGATATAATTTGGAGTGAATTTTCTTATTTAAAACACTATTAATTTTATCTAATATTTACCATATGGTTAAGTTTTTACAACTAGCTTATTTTAAATTTATTTTCTTATGACATGCTTTGTGGTTCGTTAGTGGTCTTTATGTGTGATTATGATCATAGCCTTTATGAAAGTCAGGCTAGTTGGTGGTTTAGGTGTTCTGTCAAGAGTCGGTTTTATGTGATCTTTCTGTGGTTTGTCATACTTTAGGAGCTCTGATTTCTACATGGTGTTTCTGTGACATTTTCCAGGCAACCAGTGGACATACAGTTTGTTGTTCCCCTGTGGTTGTCATCGTAGTCCTGTCCTTTGTTATCACATCTGAGCACATAAATATTTTAGACAGCATATTTAATCTCTACTGGGTTATTGAACGCTTAGGTTGATTCAGTCTTGGTTTCAACAGCAAACTGTTGGACTAAAAACCAATAAACTCTAAATCAATCAAGTTTTAATTTTGAAGTTTCAGCAGAAGGAGTCTTGGATGTAAAATGCATCTGGTATGCTGAAGGATCAAAAGCTCTGAAAAGGTTTTAATGAAGAATATAAAAAAATGTGCAGCTTCTAAAAGGTTGCAGGACAGCCACCTCTGTTCTACTTCTAGTTAATTTCACTGGAAGTTCCAGAAATAAAGAAACTTTGTGTTGTCTGTACTATGACAGGTTCTTGTTACCTTTTTGAAGTAGAAAGTTTAGAAATAGTCTTTTGAGCTGTCAGCCACGACAGTGCTTTGGTTTAAAAATATACCTAAAAGACCAACAAATGCACAATGAAGACTGATGACCTTGAAAACCACCATAATGCTCAAGTGCCCTTCAGTGAATAGGTACGCGAGTGCTGCACTCAGCAGTGAGTAGTTGCTCCTACTGTGAGTTTTCTCTGGTTCTACAGCTTCCTCCTACTGTTATTTATTCACTTGATATTTGGTCATTACAGCTGTATTGGATAATCACAAAGTGTTTATTTGGGACCAATCAGCAGTCTGAAATGCATACAGAGCATTACCTGTGACATTCATCCCATCAGAGCGCTGGCACCAGACATGACGAGACGAACCTCTCCATGTTCCAGTCCTCCACTTGTATTCAAAACACTGTCCACCTGATGACACATGGTCTGGTTGAATGGCAACATCTGCATTTTCTTGTATGATATGTTCAAAATTTCCTTGCCTGTATACATATGAACTTCACTATCAAAACTGTCCTCACAAAAGTGCATCTCAAAATGTGTGAATACTATATTTTACCACTTATTTCAGAAAGTGAAACAAGTATAGAAAAATTTAAAACCTTTATTTCTTGTCATGATAATGATTATGACTGACAGACAAAGAGAATCCAAGACTAAGTGCCTCCGAAAATTACAATATTACATAAATTACAATATTACATAAAATCTATTATAAAAATAGAATTTAAATGGAAATGTTAAGTTTCTAAAACATATTTCATTTGAAGTCAATGAAATATTGTTTCAGTATGTAACAATTTAGATATGTAAGCCACACTAGCATTTCATCATCAACAGTTTAAAGCATGTTTTTCTTTCTGCTCTGCATCTGAAGATGCCTTAACCAAAGCTCTGTTAATCTGACCTGCACATGGCCGAGCCTCCAGTTCTTGTTCAGGACATTCAAGCAGGTTTTCAGGATCCTGAGCAACTACAGCTCTGGATCGAACTTGGATTGAGCCAAAACCAAGGTCATCCCCACTCACACAGCTTAACTGACATGAACTCCAGACAGTCCATTCTGTCAGGTAGCAATCTCCTATAACAAGGCAAACAAACAAACAAACAAAAATGTTTACATTTCCAGGTTTAAAAAGAAAACTGTAAAATTGTAATGTACAACATAGAGCACAGAAATGGTGGTTTATGTCCTTAAAATTAATCACAAACATAGAAAGTGTAGTTGTTGTAAACTGGCTAAACTGTTTCCAGCAGATATTTCTGCTACTTGCTCTGAGTTTGTTACCAGTAGGAACAGAAAGCTAGTAAGTACCTTAACTTAGGATCCCAATTCTGCTCACCAAGTGTCAAACTCATCTGCATAATATCAAATGTGTTGCATGTTAGAAAACTTCATATTTGTTTGACCAAATTGACCAACCTTAGAGTATATTTCCTGTTTGTTATTCTCTGTTTTGTAATTGCAGATTTGAACTGCTATGAAAAAGAGCATTATGACTATTTAGACCTACAGAATTACGTTTCTTCCAACACATCAGTGCAAAATAAAAGTGTAACAATATCACATTCAAGTTATGAATGTGTCAGCTGTTTATATGATAGCAAGACAAGATTTTAACAATATTTTTGAGAAATTAAAGATTACCTCTATTTTGCTTTTACAAATAGAATAATGTTACATTCTATAAACTTGAGATTGGTGATCAAATTAGAATATTGTAGTCTAAGTTTAGACCGTTTTTTATAGTGTTTTCTTATTTGCATGTATGGTCATACTAGTAGCAAAAATGCATTTAATTGTTTTTGCTCTTTTCACAAATAAAAAGGTTTTATAAAAATCAAACTGTTTCTTAAAGAATCAGTTTTCAGTTGGTCATTTCAGATTTATAAGAGATCAAATTATTCTGAAAAAAGTGTGTACTTTGAATATGTGTGGAAGAGCTATATTTTCTAAACCAATATTTGTGTTTTGTTTCTCAGTTTCTACTGTTTGCATATTTATCTATCAAAGTCAATTAACTTCCATTCAAAAATTTGTATGAACTTATTTAGCACCTTTTCAGTCATTCTAACCATGACTGTCTATATTCACACACACATTCACACAAATGTGTGTGTGAATATAGACATATTCACACACACATTTATACCCACACGCAAGCTTAGAAGGCAACTTAAGGTCACCTTTGGATAAGTATGGGAAAATATGAATGTATTTTTCTTTAGTGTATTTTTCTACACTATAGCTAGCGTTTGCACTTCAAGTTCCTGTTTTTAAATTGAGTTGGATTTCAAAGTATTGCTTTAATATCAGCATACACAGAGTTTTTAGAATCAGCTTGTTATGTACCTGGGCAGGGGACAGTACAAAGTTCCTGAAGAATAATTTGTCTGTCTCCATTCACTGAAAGTTCAACATCTCCACATAGCTCATCATCAACCAAGCTGCTGTCCTGCTGACCGGAACCATCGGACACAAAGCAGGACACGTTCCTGAAGCGCATGCCTTCCCCACATCTCGCCCCCTGATCAAACACACAACAGAGGAACATCTTACAAAAGTTACCACACTTTCACATTCTGGAGCTTCAGCGGCTCATTTAATCTAAACAATTAGTTGTTAATATTCAATACATTTGAAAATTGGAAGGTTTTTGTCCTAACTTAAGGAGCAAAGGAGGGCATAGGAGACACAAAAAGTGTCTGGAAGCCACATTGTGATGTTCAGATTAACCATTAAAACATAATAATTAAGTGATCACAGATGAGGTCAAAGGTGAATTTTTTGTCCTACATGCACAACTTAATATGTTACAAAAAAACTAACACTTTATATTCATTTAACCATCCCCATGATGACAATGCTTAACTTGACAAAAACATTTTATGTTTATTGTTCTTCATAATTATACAATAAAATTTGTGTTGGTCTTTTACATAGAATCCAAATTAAATACTTCAGTATATTTGATATGATACAGCCTGAATAAACTGCATGGCTAATGGTTTTGACAGTTTTACTTTTTTTTTTAATTACCTCCTTCTTCAGCTTGTTGTGTTCCAGCTCCTGGAGTTAAAATCATCTACACTTAAGTGTTTCAAGTAGAAACTGCAACACCAGTTCTCTAACCCAAATGTTTATCTAACTTGATGCAGAGAGACAAAAAGATGAGAAGTCCCTTACATCTGACTTGCAGTCCGACCAGGCGCTGTATCGCCAGCTGTAGCATGGCTTTACTAGACAAGGCTTCCATTGTTTCATCTGTGATGGGCACGGCCTGCCATCACCTTGAGGGGCCTGAATTACAGTTCGTGTCCGAAACAGTGTACCTAAAAGAGAGGAAAACACATCAGTACAGTACAGAGTGTAAAGACAGTTCTCTGAAAAAAAATGTAAATCTAAGGAACAATGGGCAGAGTTCTTTCTGTTGTAGCAGATTTTACAAAGTTGAAAATTAAGTGTATGGTTCCATGTGACATCAGAAAAAGATAGCGAGGGATCCATCCGTCCATCCATCCATCCTTCCTTGCATCCATCCTTATTCCAGCTGCAGATCACTTGTTAGTGTTAGGCAGATGTATGCATGTGTGTGCACACCCAAAAGAATGAAACATTTAATTTGTTATATTTTTATACATGATGACAGAATAAAGCTGCTCTCTGTTCATTAAATAAATCAAATGTCTATCTGCTCTTGGCTCGGTACAGACACGGCTTCTCTAGGGAGGAACATCCTCCCAGCCAGAATAGAGATAAAAATAAATAGCAGCAGGAAAGTGGGGGAGTAGTCGCTTTCTCCAGCATACTGGCTCTCAGTCCAAGAGAAAAACACACTCTCGCCTTGGGATAGATTACAGTTGCCAATTAAAGCTTCTATTGGTTTATTATTTCCTGGTACAGCTTCTAGCTGCTGGTGCAGTCAAGGAACCGTGCAAACCAGAGTGCTCTCTAAGCTCCCATGCTCATTCTTGTAATGGACCACCAATCAATGACCTGATCTGATGGAATTACATTCAAGGACATTTTATCCCTATCCGGTAACACTATCATTTCTCACATCATAAAGCATTTCTGCTTTCCACGCTTATTTTAAGAGGGGATTAGCCGAGAGAGTTATCTGGCCTATTAGGTGCTTGATGTGTACAGTGGATCATATTATGTGGACAATTATAACCACCAAAAACGAATAATGTGTTATAACAAAAGACAGCATTTTATCAACACCTAACCACACAGCCTCTATAACACTTTAATTTTATCAAAGTAACTACCTGTGCACCTTAAAGAAATTTTGACTCAGAGTTTCCATTCAATCATCACTGGCATTAACCACATTAGAATTTTTAGCATTTTTTTTCCTGGGCAGGGTGATGATCTAACAATGATGTAAGGAATTTTAAAACAAGAATTTGGTGAACAATTTTCTAATCAAATAATTACTTTCTTTTGGTAAAGTAATTAGGGAAAAGGTAAAGTGTTTGATCATCTGTGACAGACTGGCAACCTGTCCAGGGTGATCCCGCCTCTCGCCCGAAACGTTCTCTGGAGATAGGCAACCAGCACCGCTCCTGACCCCACTAAGGGACAAGGGTTTTAGAAAACGGATGGATAGATGGAAGTGTTTAACCATTTTCTCTGAAAAAGCATCGGGTTTTGATCTGCTCAGAAATAAGGAGGGTACAGTGCAATCCTGTCTGAGTGGTTGGCTTAGAATTGCAAGAACCAATACGATCCATTTTTTCCCAGTCAACCTTGGTGACAGGAAACTGTCGTGCTGGGTCTGTACTCTTATATTCATCTACATATCAATTTAAAAAAAAATTATATATATATAATATGTAATGCAATATATATTACATTAATAATATATATTATGGTCAACAGTTATGTCTCTGCCAATAAACTGGCCAATTTGATTGAGTTCCACCATTTCCACAGAAAAAGTGGATAATATCAAGCCATAGTTATTACAGGAACTTATGGGTCACACAAAAAGTGTTGCTTCAAAGTAACTTTTTAAAACATGTTTAAGCAAATATCATTATGGATGTATGGAAATTATAAACTTGTTTAGATTATAGAAAATTCACAATGCATTTAAACTTGTACAGCTGAGGTTTACTGTCCAAATGTAATAAATATAAAAATTGGTATTATAAAAATTAAAAAATTATAATAAAAAATTTAAAAATTAAAAAAATATATAAAATTATTATAAAAAATTTAAAAAATTGGTATTATAAATTGGTATTATAAAAATTGGTTTTATAAAAGTCCCAAAATACTCAGACATTCAAGCTGAATGAGTGAGCAGAGAGTCTGAGCAGAGCCTACATCTGAGCGCGAGGAAATGTTTGGAGTAAAGTATTACAAGTTTTGAGAAGAAAGATATGAAGTCCTCCTTTCAAAATAAAAATGTAAGCAAAAGTATTAAAAGTTCTGAGAACAAAAGACATGAAATCCTCTTTTCAGACTGACAATATGTGCTCTTGGATCATAACAGAAACATTCCTCCAAGTAGACCGGATACAGTCCTTGTTTCTTAGCTGTTCTATCACATAGAAAGTACATCTACATGCATATTTCAAAGTCAGGCTCAGACATACCTGCCAAGCCACAGGTGTGTGTACATTCTGACCATGGTGACCATTCAGACAGCTGGCAGTTGACAGGACATTCCACCACACAGGAAGCATTCATTTGCCACTTCCGTTCTAGACCCAGCTGCAATGAAACATTACTGGGTTTCATCAACGCTAAAAGGTGATAAAAACAAATGGTCTGAAGACAAAGTTTGGCTGCATATATCTCACCTCTTTACAAAAACTAAGGTCCACAGATTTTCCATCACTACGCACACAGTCAAGCATGCGGGTTTTGAGGCCATATCCACAAACTGCTCTGTCACTGAGCTGACAGGTGCTCCAGTCTGAGAGAACACTTGGGATTAGTAAAACATTAGTGTAATCCTGATCAGAGCTGACCGGGCTGTTCATCCATCTCACCTGTGATGTTGTATGAGTAGTGAAAGCAGTTGCTGTTGATTTTACACGGTTCAGCTTCTTTAGTCGGAGGACAGTTCTTCTCCTTTCCTGGCTTCCGGAGTGGGAAAGCAACCCTGACCCGCGTACTGTTGTCACTGCAGGGCTACCGGCAGAGGAAAGAATCCTGGATACATGATGCACATCTGCACAGAACTTCCCATCTTCTGTCATGAAGGCAACTTTTCACTGAACCCCACTGAATGAGGAATTCCCAGTTGTTTTATATTTTTTGTGGTCATTACTGATTACTTGATTTGTAAAGTAACTAAGTTACATTAAAAGTAACTTTTTTTAGTTACTTTCAACCACCTGTGAAAATTACATTGATCTTTGCCAATACTTAATTGCAAGTTATTTTATAATGGCAACATCAACAATGTGTCTCCACTTATAAGGTTGAACTCAAGGGGAGATTGTTTAACGGTTACAACAGTACAAATAATGTTAGTAATTTGTGTGTGTTTTTGTGTGCTCCACTATTGTCTGGAAAACTATAAATAGGATTTTACTCCCGTCCCTCCCAGCCTGCGTTACGACCCTGCATTTGCTCCTCCTGCAGCTCCACAACTCAGATGTCCCGCTGCACAGATTTGTGACACTTATCAGCGTTACTTAGTAACGTGTAAGGCGTTACTAACATCACTAATCAGGAACAAACTGAAACACTATAGAAACCTGAAACTGTAGAGACCTGCAGGTTATAGAAAAGATCCTCCACTTTACAAGGTTGTCTTTTTAGCTGACTTGCAAAAGAAAATTAACATACCTGTCTAATTACAAAAATGTAAAAAAAAAAAATGAGAGCTTGACCAATGATTACTCTCTCTAATTGGCCATGCTTAACGTAAAGAATGAGAGAGCTGTGAGAGTTAATCTGAAGTCATTCCTACCAGAGGACATGCGCTCCAGGCTCCCCAGTCTGATAGCACACAGTCCTCAGGGCAGGGCAGGCGGCTGTTCCGGGCTCCCAGAGGCATCTCTTCTGGGTCACAGAGGTAATCCTCCACCTGCTCTGATGGGCCATCGATTGTGTTGAGCATACACCTGTTCACAGCAAGATCAAAACAACACACAATGAGTTACTACAAAACCAAAATATCAGAAGCAGGGCTTACTGTTTTCTTCAATAAATCTGCATGACTGTCAACAAAATTGTAATGACTTTACTCTGCAAACACATTAATACTAAATATATCCTAACAGGTTTGTCACTAATTTTAGTGACCAATCAATCCGATAAAGCAAAAACAAATTCTTAAAAACAATGTCTTCCATGTGTGACACAAGTTGGATCAACTCACCTGATTTTTCGGGTCTGCACACCTTCACCACAGTTACTCTTCAGGTCCACACTGCTGACCTTCCATACACTCCAAGGTTCTGTCACCCAAACATACTGTCCACAGTCACTGACGCAGGGCACCACCTCATACACCTGACACACACACACACACCACAGTTACCAGGCTGAAACTTTAATAAATTCTGAGTAGAAACAAGTCAACCAAGATATACTACAAAAATGATCACGTCATCTTTTTGGCATCAGGTAATGTAAAATGAACTTTTCCGAAATAATGGCATAATATCTTTCCAAAAAGTCAAAATTAATCAAAAAGTTTAAAATGTACTCACTTGAGCCTTTAGATAAAATCCATTTGGCACAGGAAAAAAGACAAAAAGTGTAAATGAGATAACTGTTTTATGAAACATGACAATATACATTGGTTTCATTTGTGATATTGTATTATGTTGTATTTGTTGCTTTTTCCTGTCATTTCCTGTCATTAGAGCTCAAAAGTAATTGTGCTTTTAAATTTCTGAATTACATATTTCACTGTTGTTTACTGGCTAAAATCTCCATATGAACTGTTTCTTTACAAATAAATCAAGTATAAATAAAACCAAACAGTTCACCTGGTTCACATGGTCCAGTTTGGGACAAGGTCTTCCACCATTGTATGGCTTTTCTCTGAGCCACTTAGAGCGAACTTTGACCCCACTCCCACATGACTTGCTGCAGCGTGACCAGTTGGACCATTCACTTAATTTGCAGTCAGATGGACAGGGGATGATACAAGCCTCCTCGATATACCCTGCAATCAGTCACATAACATGTTAGGCAGCCTCTGTCCTCTGCAGAAAGCATATTATACTGCGTTCTGCAGAGACATCATTTGACATACACCAAATGAGCTTTCTGGTTAATATCTGAAGCATATTTTGTTTTTGTTGTAGACGTTTATCCATAAAAAACCCACCATGACTGTTGCAGCGAGACGTTTCCACTATACGATTGTCCTGGTCATAGCACACCATGGCTTGGTAGCGGTATCCTTGGCCACACTCCTTCATGTCTCCCTGCACCCTCACACCAGGCTGGCTCTCCATGCGACTGCCCTCGGGGAGAATACAGTCTGACCAGTTGCCCACAGGCTGGGCGTTGTATTTATTACATGGACAGTACTGTGTCTCACTTAGAGGATACATCTGGTTGTTTTTGCACTGATCACGCTTTTTGCTTTTTCCTGAAAATAATAAGAAAAATAGGAATGGCTAGGCTGTGTTAGCTTTTCAAAAAGTACTCTCACACATACAAAACTGAGTCTCACATACAAAGAGATGAGTATATTTTATTAGTTTGTATGTGTAATCTTAGTCTTTTATGTATGTGTGTGAGAGAGAAATTGTATGCATGTGTGATATTTTAGTAGTGTGTATGCGCAATTTTAGTATTTTGTGTGTGTGAGAGAAAAAATTGTATGTGTGACATTTTAGTATGTGTCACACACATACAATATGTGCAATTTTAATATTTTGTGTGTGTGCATGACGTTTTAGTAGTGTGTGAGAGACAAAACATAGTTTTTGTCCTAAACGGCCCCTCATAAATTTCTCCTGACAGAACCAGTGAAACCAAACAGGTTTTGCCCATTACCATCTTGGTAAGGAGGTGAGGGTGACCTCATTGCTGAAAGAGACACTTTCTATAGAGGCTGTGATTAGTTCTTCTTCTGCTACTTTTTGTTTAATGGTGGTTGAAACATTACCGTCACCAAATGATAAGAAGTGTACAAAAGAAGTGTCAAATGTACAAAAGAAAAGAAAAAAAACTTCATATAAAATAAATGACACTGTCTTAAAAGTAGAATATGGTCTGGTAGATTTTATTTCTTGAGTCTTTCTGAAATAAATAAATAAGTGTAGTTTTGACTCTGACTGGTTGATGCACATCAAAATAAGACAAGCAAACACAAACGCACACACAAACATTGCCTACACCCTCGTTAATCAGTTGGTAGAATTTTAATGATCATTGACTAGACTGGATTAAGAAACGTGTGCCATGATGCAAAATGCAAAATTCATGATGCTATGCAAAATGAAATCAACTTCCATCAACATCCAGACCTGCTGTTGGCACAGCTCAGTCCAGTTCTTTCTGTCAGTGTTTCAGTCCCATCCATCTCATCACTATTTAGGTTTTCTCAAACTTTTAAAAGCATGGTCTTCCTAATGTATAAATATTTAAATTAAAATAAATATTTTAGAACCATTTGTACAAATCTCTCTAATTAATCTTGTTTTTAGCAATTAAAAATCACTTTGATAAACCCAACAGATCATTTATTGTCAGACATTAACAAAAAAGATTATAGGTCTCATTTAAAATGTATAACTGTTGGGTTTCAGCTGTATGATACAAGTGTCTAGTACAGACCTACTAATATCCTCTTGCGGGTTCTGACGCCCACACAGTCAGCTGTGCAGGTAGAGAACTTGGACCAGCTACTGAGCTGACAGTCATCTTGACATGGAAGATGGCACAGCTGGGTGAGAGGAGGCATGGGGCTGGCAAGCTTGAGACAAACCTCAACGTCTGCCTGCCCACCGTCCAGCTTTCGACAAGAAACGGCTGTGGGAACAAAATAAGGAAATTGAATTTATTATTTTCATCATAATGTGTGTATTTTACAAAAATCAACATGCATGTAGTGAAAGGTAGAAAGCAAAGAAAGATAGAGTGCTAGTGGTCATCAGCACCATAAAACCAGTTTAGTATTATCAAAAATTTTACATTTTCATGTTTCAGTCTATTTGCAAGATAAATATGAACCATGTAAAGAATCTATTTAATTTAAACTAATAAAAGGTGAAATCAGTTTTCATTCTTATCTCATTAAATATCTTTGAACTGATATAAGTATTTAAAGAAGTTTATTTAAAGAGTTAAAATATCTGACTTTTTGTTATTACAAAAACAAACTTGACATAAAAAGTCAAATATTTATCTGACTATTATTATTAATGGATTGTGTATAAAATCACAATTAAGCCAAATATGGTTCATTGTTGATGTTGATTAAACGCTAACGAAAAAGTTTAATTATTAATTATTATTTTTCCTTTTAGGTTTAGTTGTGTGTTAGTAGTTGAGTTGGTTAAATAAAACGTTTTAACTGTAAAGTTGAATTTGTTTTGTTAATAAACTCTTGTATCTTTGAGAGATGTTGATTGTGTTCATTGCACCTTTGATTTCAGATAACACCGGTGCTGAATTTATACCTTCATCTGTTTTAAAACCTCGGCATTTCAGGCAGGAACGTTTTGACTATTTTCTCCATGGTAACAATGGTGTCTGGACTTGGTACTTTTGATCTAAATGACTTTTGTTGATAATTGCCTTAAGCAAATATTACAATTATTCCCAGCCAAACCTGACTCCTACTGAAGCACAAGACAATGTTTGACTATTTTATAAGTGAGGAGACAAATCTCCTGTCTGTAGAACAACTTTTTCTTTAAGTATAACATTTTTGTCCACAGTATGTTATAGTGAGAGTGGATGAAAAGCACAGAGCTTTTACTAAAACTATTCTGGATCAAAGTATATTGTTACAAGTAATGGTGCACAAAGATAAGAGCTTCTGCAGATGGAGGAGCAGGATGCTCATCATTGACACTGTATACTGGTCAATGTCTCTATAAAACATTAGTAGAAGTCTTAGACATTAATTCACTAAGGGTGTGTGTTAGCTCTTTTTTGTCTGTCTTTTGTGCATCATATATCTCATTTCCAACTCAAATTAAATGCCAGTGAAAAAAACATTCACAGCCTGTCATTGTGCCTGATTCAAACAATAAACTCATCCTTCTCATCAAGTATTTCTCCACAGATGTTAGAAAGCAGCCGTTACCAAACCACTGCAGAAAAAGAATAATCTGGACTAATTGCAGTTGCAGGATTACAGGTCAATCCCCAACCCTCCTTTTACATTACCCTCAACATTACTGAAAAACTGTTTCAGCTGTTGAATATATTTCTAGCAATGACCAACTGCTTTGATGTCTCAGTCTGGTTTACATGGTTACCACAGTGCTAAGATTGCCCTAGTCAAATTGTTTAATGACAACCAAATCTCCACAGTGGAAAAATCGCAGTGGTGTAGCATTCAGCACTGTTGACCAGGACATATTACTGAAACTATAGAGCTGTGTTGGGCTCTTTGGTCCAGGTTTTGACTGATTTGAGTCTTAGAGTGTTTTGTGTGTGTGTGTGTGTGTGTGTGTGTGTGTGTGTGTGTGTGTGTGTGTGTGTGTGTGTGTGTGCATGCATGCGTGTCGTGCATGTGCGTGTGTGTGTGTGTGTGTGTGCATGCGTGTGGCCGCACTTACCTCGGAACTGAACACCTGGACCGCAGGTCTCCTGAGCTCCTGGAGTGTCCTGTCGGACAGACCATGGAACGAGCTGACATCTACGCCACTTGTGGGTTTTCCATCTGCCAAAGGCCATTAGTAGAAAACAGATAACAGTAGAAGAAGAAATATATGTATCATTATTTAACTTGGCATCAAAAATCAGCATACTGATTCCTTCTTTAGCAATATAAACTGGACAAACTTGACACAAGCAGAGCAAGCTAAAATAAAATAACAAACAAACTTCTAGCACAGATTAGCAAATGCAAAAATAAAATAATAAAAGTCCTGGCAGGGTTCCCCTTTAATGCTTCTATAATATTTAAGATTTAAGATTTGGGTGAAGTTGGACTGGAACACTGAACCTGTAGAGCCACTCTGTTTGTTTCTGATGTAATCTGCACTGTCTGAGCTCACTGACCACAATGTCAAGCATTTTATATAATACTTATATGTAAGGTATATAACTAAAATTAATAACAATTACACAAAAAATCTGTGGTGAGAACAAATGGAAAGATATTTTCAAGTGACTGTAGCTCCATCTTATTAACTCCCAGTAAAGTAAAAATCAACTGTCTTCTTTGTCTTTAGATTTACTATGATATGATTTAAACAATCAAAATGTTTTATGCTACATTTTAAAATGACGTTTACAGTGAAATATAAACAGTATTGTATTGTAGACTTAACCCCTTTTGGGGTATAGCAGATTAAAGTTGTTCTGCAAAAACTGACTGGAAGAAAAATATCTACTGTTGGTGAGTGAGTTAATCTGGACACCACCACAATACTAAAGTAGGTGATTCAGTAAGTAGGTAAATCATGTCTCAGTATAAAAGGTGTTTACAATTGTAGTTCTTGAGATCTATAGTCCTGCAGGTTTTGGATCCAAAGTTCCTCCAACACACTTGAATCAAATGATTGAGTTACAGCTTCAGCAAACCATCTAAGGCCTGGAAACAAGACATTCAATGGACTCAGGTGTGATAGAGAAGGGTTGCAGCAGATCTTAAAGGCTAAATTGGAGATCACTAGATAATCACAATCATGACATAAGTAATGTTGGTAAGTCAGAGAATGTACCTGTAGCCATGACAGACAGATGGTGCTTCACACTCTCTTTCCTGACTCAGAATCTCAGGACAGTCCTGTCCTCCATTAGCTGGTAACTGAATGATCATCCGCTTCCTGTACTGTTTACTTTTAGTCTTTCCACCTGAAGAGAACCACAGAAGAACACTTTATGTAAACAACATAAGTTCTAGCATTTTAGCTTAAGTCTTTAATAAGGGTGAAAAATGCAAAAGCTTACCATTAGCATAAAAAAATGACATAAACAGAAGTAAAGCAGATTGTCTACAGTCCACATTCTTCAGTAGCCTCTTTGAGTTCATGTTTGCTTTTATTATAAATGACTTGATTTCACAGTGGAAATGAATTTACAGTGTGAATCAGGATATAAAAAAATATGCAGTTCTTTTTGTAAAGGAACTGAACTGTGCTGCACTTTTAGTAGTTCAGACACAATTCTCATGTTTAGTTTATTTAACCATCATACCTGCCCTGGGACACAATGATTCCACAGTTCTACAGACACTTTTGGACTGACTGCATTGTTTTGCCAACAGGAAAAGATGTCGATGGTTGATTCAGTAACTACAAGGTGCCACCTACCCTTTGTCATGCTGTAGGAAATGGAGCCATTTCTGTTATCTTCATGTTTACTGTATAACATCACAGTTAATAAAAAAAAAAAAAAAACAGAGGTCTGGGCATTCATGATGCAGAGCTGGTTTTAGAAGCCTGGTGGACTAAAGGGCAGCACAGCTCTTATAAACTGATTGTGGGTGTGTAGCATTATGCTACTGTGAAACACATGTTAAGATTTAGACAAAAGACAAGGTTCAGTACAAGGAGTAATTTTATATTAAAATGCCTATTTGCTGGTCTACTAATAATTTACATCAACTACAGCATGAGTTGCAGCAGTTGTTTATTAGAGTATGCTTCATTACACCTGATCAAACTCCTTGTCTTGACACACCTAAATGTGGCTCATGCTGCATCTTGTAAAGAACTTTAATGTGTGCTATAGTTACCTGTTTGACACACTGGGGGGCAGAAACTCCAGTCACTGTATGGGGTGACAGTACAGTCTCTTTTGCAGGGAAGCAGGCACGGCCTTACAGTGTCTGGACGGAGACTCTCTGGACACCTAGAAGAGTAGAATTGCTGTGCTTAGTTCAGATACACCAAGAGACTGTAAAAATTGGACAAATCCAACATTTCCATATCCAACATTTACTGAATTATGTAAAGCGACACAATAAGTATCAATTAATAAAAAAAAAAATATGCAAACCAAATAGAAAACATTGATAAAACCACTGTCACATTCATAAATATGTTCTACTATCTGATGTTTGCAGGTATCAGTTCCCCTCATGTGGGCAGCAGTTAGGGCTCTCAGTAAAACAGCTCTTCATCTTTCTATTAATGTGTAAGTGTGTCCCAAGGCAGCAGACTCAGTAAGCAGTGTGTCCTGTTCGATTTAGGAGTCAGCACAAGCATAAAAAGCCAGATGAGTTTCCATACACAGCATGGGGGCTGGGAGGGCTCACCTGAATAATGTGGCTCGGCTGCCAGAATAATGTTACTGTTGTGTTGAATAAATAAACAGATAATTCATGTTCCCAGCAGTTGCCTCCAGGAAGGGAAAGAGAGCCAGATGCTTAAAACAGCTGGCGAGAAGCTCAGAAGCTCATCTGTCTATCAGCAAACAGCTACCAGACACACTAACCTTTAGACTACACAGCAAAATGAGAAATATGTAAAATATGGCAGCAAACCAAAGCTGTTCTTTCATTTAAATAAAATAAGTCCTCACATTATAAAAAACATTTATTTATGAATATTTTTGTTTCATGTGCAAATAAAAGCTGAACATAAATCAAGTCAGACATTAGAACTTTCAACTAACACCAGTTAAGCACAATGTCAATAAATTCACACCCTTGGAAAACGATGAAAATCTTGATATGCATCTGCTTCTCTTTCTCTTTATTAGACTTTAAATATTACATTGTCAATTTTTAACCAAATAAAACACATGTTCTTTGTCTGCTATGAAAATTGTTGAAACACTTGCATCTATAAAGCTTTAGATGTATTTTTCCCTTTTAGTCACACTTCATTGTTTCACATTGTACACAACATTCTTTTAACAATAATCAACATTTGAAAATTACTTTTTGCACGTCTCAGCTTATATTAAAGTGTGTTTGATGATCTGAAGCATTTATGTTTGACCAAAAATAAATCTCTAACAGAGCAAATATGTTTCTTTTTACTGAAAGTTACTTATTTTGTCCATCCATCCATTATCTTACACACTTATTGCTGAGGTCATGAGGGGCGCTGATGCCTATCTCCAGTGGTCAAAGGTCAAGAGGCAAGTCACATTGAACAGGTTGCCAGTCCAACGCAGACTTATTTTGTCACCTGCTGCATTTCTTATGAATGATGAGAAATCTTACTTTTTAGGAGGAACTTGGCCCACATTGACTCGGACACAAATTACTTTGCGGGTTTGCATTCCCACTGAGCATGAGATGTCATCGCCACGCGTTCTCCCCAAAGACGTGTTAGTATTTGGACCTGAAGAGTCCTCGATGCACTGCCCCCAGGGACCCGTTTGCCAATGATACACAGTGCATGGATGCTCATTGCACTTCCTCATCTCTTGCAGTGCGCTGACATTGGGACACTGGAGTCCTCCTGAGGTACAACAAAAACAAAGAGCAAGTAAATTTGGTTAACTACTTACAAAAATTCCTGGTTTCATCCTTTTTGGCAGCATGTATAAATCTGAATATGAAGGGATGAAGAAGACAAAACTGAAGAAGAGTTTAAAGCTTACTTGTATTGACTTTACTCTAATACTCTAATTTGACATTTTGCAGATTAAGTGTAAATAACTATAGATACATATATATTTAGCATGCACCCCTTCCGTGATCTTGGTCTGCTTTTATTAATATTAATTATGTTGTCATCTTAAGTTTGTTTAATTTCACAGGTAGAGAAAAATTGTCTTTGATGCCAAATCATGGTCATAACCTAAGACATTGTTTTGAAACATATTTAACATACAACATATTTCAACATAAGTATCTTTGTTTTTTTAAGTGTTAATTTTACAGACAATGGCTATATTAACCCTGTAGGTTTGAATTATTATTAAAGTAATTCATTCTGGATGTTTATTACTCAGTTTACATTAAATGTTTCTTCTTCAAACCTCCTCCTGTGCAAAATTATGTCACACTTCAAATGATTTGAAACTCTGGTGAAAATAAGATGACAGTTCAGACTTTGCTCATTTTCAATATCAAAAGTGTAAAATGATTCATTCATTTTTAAAATTCATTTCATTCTTTGTGTTAAATTGTTTCTGTAGTGATTTTTTGAGTTCTGTTCAGTTTATTTTGATTCATTCTTTTAGATGAGTTAGTCATTTTCACCTTGGTTTGTAGTTTTTTTGAGTCTAGTTCAGTCCTCCCTGAGGTAATAAATCTCCTTCTCTCAGTCTCTCTGTTTGCTCTCTTCCAAAGCTGTTCAGCATTTTCCCTGCATGTGCTCCTTTGACCTTAATGTCATTATGACACAATCAAGTAACTATGTTACTTTCAATTGTCATAAAAATTCTGTATATATCATACATGACTTAGAAATTTGAAGCCTTGAAGTTGACCTTGGTTTCTTTAAGAAGCTCCTTCCCTTTCTGACCTACTACCTTCAGCATAGTACCACAACAATGATTTTTCATTATCCTGTTTAAAACCATTTTATTTAGCTTTGGAATAAGAAATAGTTGACACTCAGCGTTGCTTTAGAGACGTTATATCACAGACCCCAGAAACCCAGAGATTAGTAGATGTGGACATTTCATTGGTGATCAGCTGCGTTCACCTGTTAGTTCTGGATTTGAAGAGCGTGAAAAGGACTAAAAGGATAAAATTTATACAAGAAAAGGGAATCTATTGTGGCAGCAGACAGCAAAAAATACTCTATACTCTATAGGTAAAACATCAACAAAAATCACATCTGGTGCCTAAAAACATCAAATATAAATATACCAAATATTGGCTGGACCAGCGACAGTAGCGAAGGACCTTGAACAAAAGAAAAGAAATATGTGTATATCCAAAGCACACGATCTCTTTTTTTCTACAGCCATAAGGTAAGTTCTAGGAAAAGTAAATTCTTACCCTGCATCACAGAAACCCATGCCACAACTTTAGCAGTCACTGTACAATAAGACACAAGAAACAATTTATGCACAGAGACACAGTTATGTGCATAAAGTGGAGTATCAGCCCTTTATATGATCTGAATGTAGTGGTATAGAAATATACTTAATTCTAAACAAATAGTTTCCAGGTGAAAAGTCCCGGTTATTAAACTGGTATATAAGGAGCTGCTGCGTTCAGTCAGACATGTCTTCTTTGTGCTCCCACTGTGTGGCTCGTGTCCTGTGGGTTCTGGCAGCGAAAAGCAACAAATCGCCAACTAGTGCATGCTGCTCTGATATCCTGGTGGTAGGTGTTCTCTCTCCCTGCACTCTAGTTGATCTTTGTCAAAATATATAAATTGAAGTGTGATCGTAGGTAAACTGCCACTGTGCTGCTCTCCTCCTCTTTCTCGTCCTGCGAGTGTGTGTGCGCGTTCGTGTGGATCGGCAGGTAAGAAATTAATGCTCATCTAAGCTCTAGTTTGTTGCAATTTTATTTAAAATTGTGACTAATTAACTTTCATAGGTTTCCCCCATAGTTGGACCATTGCTGCTCTGTCTGTTTTCGCCTCCTGGATTTCTGCAGTGTCATTTGTATTTTTAAAGTCGGACTACGGTGGCGTTCAGCCACCTCCATTAAAGCAGTGTGTGGCATTGGCTTGCCCACTTCGCCTCCTACTGTGGGGTGGCAAAAGGGTCACGCCTGGTTCTGATGTTTTTAATTTGTTTTATGGTTTTATTGGCTCTTGTGGCCTTTATTTGATAGTTAATTTACAGGAAACAGGGTAATGAGAGAGGGGGGAAGACATGCAGCAAGGGTCACCAGGCTGGGAATCGAACCTGCGACATCTGCGTCAAGGACTGAGGCCTCCATATGTGGGCTGTACTTAACCCCTGAGCCACCACAGCAGACAGATAATTTGTATTTTCTATTGTCAATAAGTTTCTATGTCTTTACTTATTTTGTTTACAGCCCTTTTTGTTCTTAGTTGTTTACTTAGCCGGACTGATGTTTTTCTTTTATTAGGTTTAAGGTTGTTATATTAGTTAACTGGTTTTGGTTTTGTTTTGTTTTGTTTTGCTGTGGTCCGATGGCGGTGTTGGTGTTGGTGTGGTGATGATGTCTTCCTCTTCTGCGTGCTGCGATTCTTGAGTTTCGGTTGGGTTCATCTGGTGTTTTAAAGAGTTTTTTTTTTGTTTGCTGTGTCTTGTGGATGCCATCCCCATAGTGCCCCCTCCTGCCGGTAACCTCAGCTCCTGCAGTTTATTTATTTTCCTTTGCTTTTCTTTTGTTTTCCTTTGTGTTTCATTCATAAAGAACATTTTCAAATGAATTTAATGGTTTTTGTAAATTTGAAACTGTCTCAGATGTCTTAAAGTCTTAAAGTGTCAGATGTCTTAAAGTCTTAAAGTATGAAGCTATGTACTTTAAACAAAAGGCAATATTCCCTCGGTGAAAATTCCAGGGTGGCGTTGTTGAGTAACTTATTACAACTAAAATCCCACAAAATCTCAAAATTTGAGTTTCATCTAGTGTCACCACATAACCAAATGCCTAAAGAAATCAAAAAAAAATGTTGACCATTCAAAAATTAGAATAAACAAATGAAAAAAGAATACAATCAATGCTTATTTTGATTATTTATGGGCTGTGTTGATTTTGGTGCATTGTTAGGCCAAAAGAAAGTTGACTTTGTTTATGGACTATGAAACAGCTTGTGATTTTAAACCAACCAACTGTGTAAGCAGATACACATTATTATTATTATTTTGGTGTCTGTCTCTGTGACACCAAAATACACAGATGCTATCAGGTTAGGTTCCAGTGATTCCAGTAGACCTGTTTAAGTTTCCGTGTTCACTGTTCAGGAAGTTTGTTGTTTGTACTCACTTCTGCTGAATAATAACAGTAACTTTAATAACTTGAGTTGAGTAGATCCAAAAATTAACAATTTGATGTTCTTTTTACTCTGAAGTACTCTTAAGTGCCTGCCATTTATTTTGAGTATTTTTGTTTTGAACAGTATTTTTATTTTAAATTATAAATCATAATTAATGGTTTAAGCTGCAACATACTAAATAAAATGAATATTACGCATTTGAGCATCATCGTGTTGGGTTTTTTAAACTCTTATCATGTGATTAAACTAAAATAGTTCGCATTTCAAAACTTCAATTTGTACAATCGGTTTCCCCAAATTATTTCAGTAACTTATTGGGTTTTATATTGATGAAGACCTGTCTTAATTCTGCTATGGAGGTTTGAGAAATTCCCACCTTCTCCTGCGTTATGAGCAAGTATGGAACGCACTCGGGTCTGCTTCCCCTCTGTGTTTTTTCCAGAGCAGGTGTGGGAGCAAAATGACCAGGGAGTCCAAGGGCTTAGAGCGCAGTCCTTGGAGCAAGGCACCTCACAGATGGTAGGCATTGGAAGGATGGCATCCCGGCAAAGCTGCTTCTCCACTTTTTCACCTGGATGAGAAGACACAAACATGTTTTAGATATTACAAAGAGAATTCTCCACTTCAGATATTCTCCCATCATTCTCCACTAATGATGGGAAATTAGTGGAGATTGTCAGTGTCAATGCTGGATGGCTGACAGTATCCCATCAGTTTAATCTTTTTATTTTGGAACAAATAAAAAAATTGCTAATGGACTGTTATTGTAATGTGGAGAGTAGTAAGCAAAAGGTACAAAGTTTTTTGTTGTTATTTTTTATGTTGTACTTCAAAAAATGGAGAGGATATTGTTGTTCTTGGCTGCTCGCTCAAAAATAAGAGTTTTGATTTGATTGAAGAACTCATTCAATGTGAAAAAGATTTGATGTCTTACATAACATCAAATGGTAGCTACTTGCAGTGTCAGCTAGGATTGGTAGATATCTTATCTAAAACATAGGAAATGGCAGTACTATCCCAGTCAGATGTCATTTTCTATTTCCATAGTTAAAGGAGGTACTTTTTTGGTTATTGGTTAGATATTGCATCCATCTGAAGAAGATTATGCTCTTTCAAATTTGAGTTTTCGTTTCTCATGCCATGACACAAATCACATGATTCTTCACATGATTTCCAGTTTTAAAGTAGTTTTCATCTAACCCAAAGTCCACTGTTTCATGTCATATCGGAGTAGTCAGGGGATGAATCTTGTAAGTTTCAAATGCCGGGCAAGCCTGTTGTCTCTGGATATCTGCCGGGACTGTAAACCCGCTGAGCTGATGGAGAACATGGTGGTGTTGCTTGACTTGGGTGAGGTTTCTTTCCTTTTTACAGATCTGTTCCTGCATCAGCTTCCTCCATCTGTTCTCACCGCGCTGACCCCTCTGATCTGGACAAATAAGATTTGCTGGCTGGGGAGGCGGCACAGAGATTTATTGGCTTTCAGACACAGTATGCACTTTTACTGGGTTTCACTTAAGTTTGAGAAGTTTCACTCTCGAGGTACGCGGGCCCACCACGACTGGTCCCAGCCCATACTGCTTCCTCACAGGTAGTGCACTCTCACTCGAGATCAAGAACCATCTTGAGGAACAGGGTACTATCTTTGTGGCCGGTGTATGGTGCTTGCGGTGTGCAAACCTTCTGGTTTGTATGTGCTGTTTAAGGTGCATGGAATATGGCTGGCATATTCCTGTGGGTGCTGATGCTCCGTTTAAACTGGGCTCAAGCGGAGCTTGTAGTGTTTTGTTATGCACTGTGCAGTAGAAAGGAGAGGAGATTGGGACGTGAAGAAAAAATATATATGAAACCGGGGGGAAAAATTGTATGAGAAAAGAAAAAGAAAGAGAAAAGAGGGGAAGGAGAGGGGGAGAGAAAAGAGAGAGGGAGGAGGGGGAGAAAGGGTAAAGAGGAGGTAGTTTGCTAGTAAGGATACTAGCAAACTAGTATCCTTACCCTAACCTAAGGGAAGGTTAGGGTAAGGATACTAGTTTGCTGAAGGGTTAGAAAAGAGGGGAGGGTTAGAAAATGGGGAGAGAGGGGAGAGAAAAGGGGGAGGAAGGAAGGCGGAGCAGAAGAGAGAGAAGGGAGGAAAGAAAAGCGAGAGGGAGGAAGAGAGAAAGCAGGAGAGATAAGAAAAAGAGAGGAAGGAGAGTGGGAGAGGGGAAGAGAAGAGGAGGGAGAGAGAGAAGAAGGAGGGAGGAGGGGAGAGAAAGATAGATGGGGGAGAGGGAGTGAGGAGAAGAGAAAGGGGGGAGAGAAGAGGAAGGGAGGAGAGGAGGAGAGGGGAAAGGGGAAAGGGAGAGAGAGAGGAGAGGAGAAGAGGAATTGAGAGTGGGAGAGAGATGGAGAGGGGGAGTGTAGGTGTGAGTATTGTTGTAGGTGTTTGTTGTGGTGCTTGTGCTTACTTCAGGAGGGTTTTTCAAAGTTCAAATCTAGTAACAAAAAGGTTTTCTAATATGTTCACAGAGACAGACATCAAAATAATAATAATGTGTATCTGCTTACACAGTTGGTTGGTTTAAAATCACAACCCTGTTTCATGGTCCATAAACAAAGTCCAACTGCTTAACAATGCACCAAAATCAACACAGCCCATAAATAATCAAAATAAGCATCAAGTGTATTATTTTTTCATTTGTTTATTCTAGTTTTTGTAAAACTAGTTTTACTAGTTTTTCCTAAACTAACATTTTTTTTTATTTCTTTAGGCATTTGGTCAAAAATATACAAAAGTATAGAAAAGTATATAAAAAATTTAGAAATTATAGAAAATATCTATAAATTATCTAAAGCATATATAAAACAATATGAAAAAAATTGTTCAGAATTAGTCACAGACCACCATCTGTGTGTGAGATGAAAGGTCCCCTGTCATTTAGCAGGAGATGATGTGGAGTGCAGTTTCTGGGACACTTCAAAGGACACAAGTGATTGATGATTCCAAGAAGGTCCCGGCTAATGCAACACTTTTGATCCACCGATCTCCAGCAACTCCAGTGGTTCTTATGACAGGTGACTCTGGTTATGTGTTTGGGGCAGTGTGGGTGGATGGTGCCTGCTAACCATACTGTTATCACACTTTCATCACTCATCTCAAAGTTTCCTGCTATAAAAAGCAAGGGCCTTGTAGCAGGACCTTACTATTTCACACTATAATGTAGGCTTTTATTTTGAAGACCAGGGGAGTGGAAAATGGAAGATAAGATCGTACTCTTCGTATTTTTTGTTTGGAAGTCTTGTTGATTAAAAGTGAGACTCCAGATATTGTTGTCTCTTCATAGCTGCCTAACAAAATGTGGTCAAATCTATGAGAGATGTTCTTGCAAACTTGTTATAGGCCAGATTTAAATATAGATTTAAATATTTAAACCTTGCTAGGCACCAGATGACCCAATCATTAAATATGCATTTTAGTTTGTTACCTAATTCTATTTAACATGCATTTCCTTTTTTGTTATTTTTTTTATTATTATTTTTGTTAATATCATCAAATTAACATTAAAAACAGCAAAAGCTTCCATTATTTTTTTACTATGGGGTTTTTGAAAAACATATAATTATTTTTAAGAAATAATCTTGATTACCAACAACGCCACCCTGGAATTTTCACCCAGGGAATATTGCCTTTTATTCCATATATAAAAGATGATATGGCCATGACAGCATGTCTGCCAGTTTATTTTGTAATATTTTATGGATCACATCTATTAATAGGCGATTAGTTTCTGAGTTGCTGATTTGAGCTATATTGATCTGCATTGAAAAGCTGTCTTCACTCTTTTTGTGTCATTCATCAAATTGAATTGTAACTCATCCCTTCTCTGAAATGCCTTATCGTTGAAAATCTCATTGTGAGTGGCTGGAAGATCCGCAACCACTGAATCCAATGACATGACAAAGACTCACTTTTGATTAAAAGTGAGACTCCAGATATTGTTGTCTCTTCATAGCTGCCTAACAAAATGTGGTCAAATCTATGAGAGATGTTCTTGCAAACTTGTTATAGGCCAGATTTAAATATAGATTTAAATATTTAAACCTTGCTAGGCACCAGATGACCCAATCATTAAATATGCATTTTAGTTTGTTACCTAATTCTATTTAACATGCATTTCCCTTTTTGTTATTTTTTTTATTATTATTTTTGTTAATATCATCAAATTAACATTAAAAACAGCAAAAGCTTCCATTATTTTTTACTATGGGGTTTTTGAAAAACATATAATTATTTTTAAGAAATAATCTTGATTACCAACAACGCCACCCTGGAATTTTCACCCAGGGAATATTGCCTTTTATTCCATATATAAAAGATGATATGGCCATCACAGTATGTCTGCCAGTTTATTTTGTAATATTTTATGGATCACATCTATTAATAGACGATTAGTTGCTGAGTTGCTAATTTGAGCTATATTGATCTGCATTGAAAAGCTGTCTTCACTCTTTTTGTGTCATTCATCAAATTGAATTGTAACTCATCCCTTCTCTGAAATGCCTTATCGTTGAAAATCTCATTGTGAGTGGCTGGAAGATCCGCAACCACTGAATCCAATGACATGACAAAGACCCCAGGGAAAACTCAGTCTATTTCCATCAGAAGGAGACAAGGAATCAATACCAGGCCAGTTAACAGCAGCTACGTAAGATGATGTCTGTGGGAGAAAGAAAGAGCTGACAATCAAAGATGCATATAACTTTGACAGGGTTAATCAAAGACTTTCAATTTATTTAATAGGAGACACTGAAGTGTCTGTGTGACATTGGTGGCTTCCGGTATGGCTTTTGTTCTTGATAATTAAAAACAGCACATATTCCCAATAGAGCTGGCCTGGATTCACAGAATGGTTGCTCTCCAACCCAAACTTCAGTTATTTCTGACCTATTTGCATATTAGATTCCAGTATTAATGGAAGTATGAAAATATTAAATATTAAAAAAACATTACAAAATTTTTACACTTTTGTAAACTCCTCATGTTAAATACTGTTCTCCTAAACGTGGAAGATGAGGTGTTATGTTGTTTAGAATGAACACCGCAGGTTCACAGACATCAACAAGGAAACTCCCTCCTGGATTTTTAGTGATGAAAGTGCATAAAAGACAGCCTTAGATCTCATTTACACAATGATGACACAATCACGATTGATCTCACACACATTCAGAGATAATGGAGAAGGAAAGGGAGGGTAAATTCAAGATGGCTGTGTACATCAGACCATGCTAATTCAATTTAAAAGATGTCTGATCCTTCAGAGTGCAATAAAGGAGCCTCTGCACTTCTTACAGAAAGCTGAGTACATCTCAAGATAGAACACAATGACAGATAATGTGGATGAGGACATGTGAAGCAGTTTCCCTTCATCCGGAGGTCTGAAAGGTTCCAATCAATAAGGAATGTCTCAAAGCATGCAGACTTAGACTGCAGCAAAAGAGCCCTTTCTTTTAGAAATGTTCCACCCCACAATCCATCAAAATCATTTGAAAAATGTCTTTCTCTTCACTTCAATAGTTTTCAGGTATACACACAGCTGCTGAGAAAAATCTATAAGACAGTAAACACATGCAGATTCTGAGATTTTAATGAATCTTCTAGTTGTAGTTCATGAAAAATACATTTTTCAAAATTAGAGAGGCTGCTGATGGGTCCTGATCATACCTTTTCATTTTTATCATCACTGAATAAAGAACTGAGCCCAAAACAAAGATCTAATTCCATCCCATGTTCCAACCCTCACCTATGGTCATAAAAACCTTGAAGTTATGGATGAGATCCCGGCAACAAGTGACTGAAATGAGCTTCTTTGGTAGGATGGGCAGGAGTTCCTTCCAGTACCAGAATTTTAAGGGACATAAGTCCCTCAAAATCTCCCCCAATAGTATTATCAGGGAGTTTGATGAGCAGTTAAGTTCATGACTTAACATTGAATAAGTAGAGGACAATGGATGGACGGATAACAAATCAGAATTTTTTCTAACAATCCAAGAGTTTTTCCTTTTGGAATCACGTTAATATTGAAGAAGAGACCACTGTATATGTCTGGCATCATTTGACTTAATGTCCTTGACTCTGATTATTATACTAAGAAATCCATAGGGTCCTCAGAGAGATGTTGACAAAGCAGCTGAGATTTTATGAAGTTTACGATGCAGTGAATAACCATTTCTTGACTACAAACAATCTGCTCACAAATACCTGGAACTGTTTCAAAATATATTACTGGATCTTCTCTGGCTGCCAGCAGACCATGTGAGCTAGTGGCAGCAGCCCCCTGAAACTTCTGGACTTTAGTTGCTGGGTGGTGGCCCAGGGTTCTCTTCTGCTCTTCTTTGGGAGGGGTGGGCTGGGAGTGAGGGGGATTTTTTCTTGCAGGGATCCTCCAGGGACTCCTGGGGCCTTTGGAGGTCTGTGGCTTTAATTTCCTCCGAGTCCGCCTCAGGTGCTGGGGGCAGGTCTGTGGATCCTCACACCTGATATTGAACATTATTATGGAGAAACCTGAAATACATGTCCAGTCCAGTCTGTTGTCAATCATGACAGCCCATATGTATAGTCCTCCACCATTTCTTTTTCCTCCCCCAAAATCTGTAGCTTCCATGAAGATGCCTTCTTTCAGCTGAAATCAATAACTATCTTACTAGCCTTTCAGATGTTCAGCTCAGTTGGTTCAGTTCAGTCCAATCTTCAAGCTTGTCCACTAGTTCTGAGTACGCTCCCTCCTCTCCCCCTGTTAGACACGCTACAACAGCCAAGTCATTCGAGAACTTCTGAAGGTGACAGGACTGGAAGCTAATGACGTGTAAGGTGAAGAGAAATGGAGATGCTGTGTGTGATGCTGTGTGTGTGTGAATGAGGGTCTCTAATGAGGTCTCTGGGGAGTAACATGCACAGAGATGGAGGTTAGCCACCAGATTCATGTCAAACTAGATTGGATCTCCATTCAAAGAGCAGCATCTGAATTTTGAGTTTTTATTTTCTGTAAGCCATAATCATCAAAATGATAAGAAACAAAAAGTAGAAGTGTCACTCTGCAATGAACCTATTCCATAGGAGTTTCACTTTTTAAAGTGTGACAAATTATACTGAATGATGAGTATGTATCTGTATATTACAGCAAAACTACAAAGAGAATAGGTGTTCAAATTCAATTCAATTCAAAAACACTTTATTGATGCCAAAGGGAAATGAGATGTAACTTATATTAATTCAAATTCTTCAAGAGTATATATACCAATCCTTCAGATGAGCAAACCCATTTTGCTTGTCTGAAATGGTTAATGACAAATATTATAAAATATAAGTTTTTTCATTTGTGCAGACATTAAAATGGTGGTTTTACAAAACAATGTTATGTCTATCCTACAAGTAATATTGTCAGAAATATGGTTAAATACTGATCGAGACCAAATTTTACCTTCAGTCCAATAATTATATACCTTCACCAGTCACTTCATTAAGCTAAACCTTCCTGTTGTCTTGTTTGTTCTTTGTGCTGCGTTTTTCTTGCTTTTCTTGGGCGGGATTCTTCATTATTATTTTTAGTCTTGCATCACCAACTGAATTTGAGTCGTAGAAAATTGTTTTTAATAACACTGTCAGGAGCTTGTTGCTCTATGCTGCCATTTCTTTCTCAGCTAGACCAAAAGTCCCATCTTCCGTCAATTTCATAGATGAACTCTCATTTTGAGCACCATTTTGTGTCCATGTGGGCGACAAAACCTTTGGCAATCTAATGGGGGGTTTTCTCTCTGAAACTAATGCACATGAAAAATGCCTTTATTTGAGTCACATAATCTCTTATTAAACTCGTCCACTGTGTGGTTCCACTGTGTGCCTCTTACATCATCATAATTTGATATTATGCAAAACTGATTTATGCACTATAGGTTTAGTTAAAATAATATTACTAAATAATTTCAAGAACTTCTAAGCACACTTTTTGCCTTGCCAATGTTCAATTTTCTTTCTTTTACTGCATATCGATCATGCATGATCAAATATGCAAATTAGTTGCAAGATGAGATAATATCAACTTTCCTGGCTGAGGAATTAGAAACAATAAAGTCCAAATGGAGAACAGACAGCATCTTTTGTTTTACAAGAATGTCAAACACACAGTTGCGTACATTTGAGTGTTCATACAGGTTTGACTTGAGTACTTGTTTCACAAATTGAAGACCATCGCTTAATATTTCAGTGTCTGCATGTCAGCTGTTCAGATAGGGTCTGTTTAAATGCATTAATTCATACAATTCTTCTCACAACTACTCAGTGTTTGCCATAAGTTACTGTGTCAAATGATGATTGATCAGGTCAGGGGTTGGAAGGTCTTTATGACCTTAAAGATCTGAAAAATTCCTGGCTAACAGAATGAAGAAAGGTGTCAGTGAGGTACAAGAGACTTTAAAAAGCGCTGTTTTAATGAGCCTCCATTCGAGAGCAACATATTTGGATTTTTATTATCTGATAAAGAGCTCCATCATGTTAAATAGTTTCACAAATCTAGGTCATTATGTTTACTCACCATCACTGTTGATACACTGGACTTGGGGGATTTGCGTACCAGGACCACACTCCTTCTCATTGTCAGGGACACATTCTTCCAGTTTAACCACAAGCCACTCGAAGCAGCTGGGTCTTCACACGGTATGGCCTCTACTAGATGAGGACAGTTTCCTGTCCCATCTGTGGGCTCATTGATGATCCTTCGCTTCCTCAGTTTAAAACCTGTTACAGCAATACAGGAATCATTACAGCACATAATGGAATATGGAAAACATGTGTAAGTGAATTTGAATTAAAAATGCCCCAGAAATTTACATGTATACTTAGGCCTGAGCAGTGAAGCTCTGGCGAAGGCCTATAGTAATTGCAAGACTTCTCAATTTTTTATTATTTTTTTCACTTCACGCGACTGTTTGGGGCCTTTAACATATTCAAAAACTCACCAAACTTGACCTAAAATTGTCCCCCAACCAAAATCTTTGGATTTTGGTCGAATCACAAGTGGGCGTGGCCAAACTGCTCTACAGCGCCCCCTAACATGAGTTGGGTAGGTCAAAGAGATCCAAAACTCGGTAAGAAACGCTATAACTTTCTCATAAAAAGGTCAATTGGCACCAAACTTGGCATGAGGGATCCTGGATGGATGCCTGGCGATCCTATGTTGTCACAGTCTGACCTCACCTAAGCCCCTCCCCCCTAGAACAGGAAGTTACTTTTTTTACTTTGAAAGCTCCAACTCTGGCTCTCTTTACCTAATCAAGATGATCTTGTGTCAGATGACTGATAACCAACTGGTCTCACTTGCTTTAAAGCGCCAAGAGTTTTCAGTGCAGGGCGTGGCGCCGCGGCCGCGGCGAAGTAACAGGTCATGCCGCCACCATACGTTTTGCTCTAGATTCCACATGTTTAAGCCCAGCTGCACCAAACTCACTGAGATCGATCCTTGTCCACACCCCGACAGGAATCCAGTGCAATATTTGGTGGGTGTCTCCTATTCCTAATTCCTCCACAGCGCCCCTTACAATATTTTAAAAAGTCAGCTCCAAGCCATGCTTTATCCCAGAATTCTGAAACTTGGTACACATGTGTATCTTGTCAGAACCTACACAAAAATCTCTTGAAGCCATGGTCCAAACCCAACAGGAAGTCAGCCAATTTAGGTCTAAGTCACAGCTTTGTCTTTTCCATTGACGTCATATCTGAACGAACTCGTCCTAGACCTTTCGAGATACAGGCTTCAAACTTGGTCAGCACAAACTTGAGGCACTGAAGGTCAAAAGTTATCAAAAAAATTTCTAGGTCAAAGCATGTGGGTGTGGCCAAGCCTCAAATCTGGCCATTTTCCATGAAACATCAGGATGAAATAACTTCCCCATATAAGCTCCCAGCTGCATCAAACTTCATTTCTTTCATCACAGACCAGAGCTTATCACATGTAAATGGTCAATTGGTGACATCAGTTTAGCCCCGTCCCCTTCCAACAGGAAGTTACCTGTTGGAAGGAGCAGTTAGAGCTTTTAGAGCAGTCTTTCTTCCTGTTCCAAGAAAGACTGCTCTAAATCATATTGCACTATCTTATTTGCAGTAAACTTGTTAGGCTTGACTTTTGTTAACCTCTAAAGAGCTCAATAACTTGAAATTGCAATTCACATCAACTGGACTTGTGCGTCGTCAGGGAGTGCTGCTCAGTTCCCACAGCTCAGTTCCACAGATGTGGGAACTGAGCGAGAGCATTGGCGGTGGCGAGAGCATGGCGGTGCTGGAACCCCCGCGGTTGCAAACAGACCTTCGGCGCACTTCGCTGCAAGGGCCTCCAATGCCGCTTGTGGCTTTAATCATCCTTACATTTTGAGTGTTAAAATATATTTCGGATACATTTTTAGTTCATTGTCATTATTTATATATGGTTGAAAATTCATTTTGACTTCAGTTGCACAGTGGCGCAGTTGGTAGAGCTGTTGCCTTGCAGCAAGAAGGTTCTGGGTTCAATTCCTAGAGTGGGGTCTTTCTGCATGGAGTTTGCATGTTCTCCCTGTGAGTACTCCGGCTTCCTCCCACATTCCAAAAACATGACTGTCAGGTTAATTGCTTTCTCTAAATTCTCCCTACATGTGTGTGCATGGTTGTTTATAGTGATGGGTAGATGAGGCATCATGTATCGTTTCCACCCATAGAAAAACTGTGTCAATTCTGTCTCGATACTTTGTCACTGAATATTGACACCTGCTGGACATTACAAATTCCTACAGGCAACATAGTGATTTGATGACCTTGTCCATAAAATAAAATGTAATTCTTTGTATTTTATTGAATACTATGTTTTGTATTATGTCATATCTTCAGTTAAATTTAAAATAGATTTGATATACAATAAATAAAAAAATGTGAACATGTACCATACAGTGAACATTTAAGTGAATATGTTTGGAATAATGATCCTTGTGTGTTTTTCCCCCACAGATTTGTTTTTTATTTTAAAGTTTTTACAACATTTTGAAATTTAGCCTGTTACGCTTTTTTGACAAAACTTCTCCTGCTGTAGAAAAAAATGAAGTAAACACTACATTTACAGTGAACCCTTGTTTTTCTTAGGGATTGCGTTCCGTAAATAACCCGCGATAGACAAAATCCATGAAGTAGTTATCTTTATTTTTTACAATTATTAAACAGCATAAATAAATACTCTACATTGAAACCAAATCAAGCGAGCCTCCGGTCAGGTTTTGCGCTGCCTCTTTGCAGTTTTTGTTCCCAGCTGGCATTCAAAGTTTCAGTTTCCATCTCCTGAATGGCTATCTGTATTAAATACCGTAACGGTATTGGCACTCAGGTAGAGAAGAAGCGCGGAGACTGTTTTTACCAATCATAGGGTCAATCAGGACGCAGAACATTGTGGGAAAGAAAACTGCACAAAAAAATCTGCTGCGATACAGTGAAAGGTGAACTGCGTTATAGCGAGGGTTCACTGTATATGAAATCATTTATAAATAGCAACTGAGTAATTTGTAGAATGGCTGTATATCTGAGTTTATCCTAGGTGTATCTGGGACTTCATTCTTATGCCTGGCCTCATAATGCCTCAGCATGAGGAGGTGGATTTATTTAAATAAGACAGTTTAGTCAAACATATGCAACACTTAACCTGCAGAACATATTATGAAAGTAAACTAAGAGTCAGTTTCAGCTGAATTGGATTCAGGTAGATCAAGTAGAAACTGACAAGAACCGGATGAAACAACAAAATGAAAACACATTTATTTTCCAATATAAGATCAAAATGGTCCCACACTGCGGAAACCTTTCGTTTGAAGCTGCTCCATAGTTGACGCTGTTCCCTAAAAGATCAAGAATTTGTTTGGCAAATACTTTTGACAGATTGACAGGTTTGCTTCCTTATAAACACAGTTTGACACTTTAATGTCATTTCGAAGCAGTTCCTGTATTGGTCACATGACTTGCAGAAACCAATATGTGCACCGACACTGGTTTTGGTCTGTGGGCTTGACACATGCACCGATGCATCGGTTTTGCCGGACCATCACTAGTTGTTTGTTCTGTCCGTCTCTGTGTTGTCCTGCGACAGTCTGGTGACCTGTCTAGGGTGACCCCGCCTTTTGCCCAGAATGTTAGCTGAAGATAGACACCAGCAACCCTCCCGACCCCACTAGGGACAAGGGTGTCCAGACAATGGATGGATGGATTTTCACTTTAAGCTAAGGAATTACATTATTATTTTAAAGTTATCACATTTTTAGTAACTGCTTTTTTGGTTCAACTTTTCAGTGCTTAATAATTTGATATACAAAAAATTCAGTCTTTCAAAATTCAAACATAACATTTTCAGTCTCCTGGATTCCACTGGAGTAATACCACTATTTAAAATTCTGCAACTCCTGCGATGGACTGGCGACCTGTCCAGGGTGTACCCCACCTCTTGCCCGAAATGATGGATGGATGGAAATTATGCAACTCAAATAATCTTTTTCTGATCTTTCCATGAAGTCTGAACAACATAGATCAGATTTGTTGAATGCAACCCAGGCTACATACACATGTGGGATACATCCCATATCTTGCATGACGTCTGGAGGGTCAGGTCACATTCATCCAACCTGAATGTCATTGATAAATGTGCCTATTATTATTCCTACACCCAGATAGGAATATTAATAATAATAATAATATAACATTAATAATAATAATAATAATAATAATAATATAATAATAATAATAATAATGATGATTAAGTTGTTAATGCGCTTTAAAATAGTAAGATATGCTCCACCATTAGAATCCTCATTTACTTTTGCAATCACAGAGTACTTCTTCTTTATGGCAAGTAATGTCACACTGAGCAGGCTTTCTATGTGTGACATTACTGCGCCCTCTACTGTGCATGTGGGACATTATTAGGTTGTTTGCAGTTCACACAAGAGATCACATACGAGTCACATATCAGTTTTCACAACCATGCCGAAAAAAGTCGATTTCACAAAAAAATCGGAATTGAGCATTAAGCCCTGCAGTGTGAACGTAGCCCCAGTTGCCTGTGTCACATTCGAAAATGTCTAATCTGTGTTGTTCATACTGTCATGCAAAGATCATACAGTTCGCATTAGGACAAGAAATCGGATTTGGGTCACATTAGGCCGCAGTGTGAAGATAAACTTAGTCACGTGTTTCTCAGTCACGTGACACTTCAATCTGTATAGCTAAGCTAATATTGATGGAAAACTAACATTACTTAAGCTAACATTAACTCAATGGTGAGTTTAACACTTTTATTTTTAAGTAATATTTTTTTACGCGCATGAAGTTTCAAACATTGTCTTATACGGCTTGATTTAGTACACAAGTTAGAGAAGCCATTAATCATTGCACATGCACAGTTAGCATGTTAGTTTGTTGTTTTAGCCCCTCTCCCCTCCACACTGGTGGTCCACTTGCACCAAATCTAGCAACTTTTTGTCAAACTGATGGCGACTTGATGTAGTTTTCTTATATTTCTGAGTTTGTTCCTTTCATTGACATACTAATTCTAGAAGTTTTGGTGTCCAAAACATCTTACATTTAAGTAAACTCACATGACCAGACATCAAATTTACCATAACTTAAACATCACGATTATTTTGCATATAATGTGCCAAATTTTTACTCTATATCCATTTATTTATTAACCCTTGCCCTGATTATCTATTCTCACCATTTTTTTCTCAATCCAAATCTGTGATGTTTATAAGCACCCTGACTGGCAAATTTTCATCTCCTACTCTTAGTTTAGCTGCATTTTAAACAGAAACCCAGTTAGAAAGAATTTTTGAGCTCTGCTCAAATTTCAAATTTATGCAGATCATACTTTTATATAATTGTGCAAACTTTAAATCATTTGCATATTTTGTTTCTAGAATACTTGCTGATCAAGGGGTGGAAAACATGGAAGTTGTACAACACATCTTCATGGTTCATGGGAATGGATGAAGCAGCTTCAAACTGGAATGTAGCTGCAGAATTTCAGACAGTGAAATGAGCCAGTTGAAACTAAGGAGGTTGAAATTATTACATTTGAATTTTGGCAAGTTGAATTTTTTTGTATGCCAATTTTTTTTTAACACTGAAAAGTTAAACTGGAAAACAGCAATTGAAAATGCAATTAATTTGAATTAGCAATGTGAATTTTTAGCTTGAAGTTAAATTAACAAATTAAATATCAACCATGTAGAAATAAAGACAATTTTTTCAAGTAAAAAATGTATTCTAAATATATTTTAACACTAAAAGAGTAAGTACAAACATGCATTAAAATTTCAGTGCCATTTTAATTCAAATCCTGGTGACACATATTGACTTCCATAATGAGACAAGTAAACTGACCCCACCAGGTCAAAGATTATAAGCACCTTCTGTCATTCAATGAGTGAGGACATACAGCAATGATTCAAAATCTAGTATGCTCCATGACAATGACATGGCTCACATTAATTCAATGATTGACACATGTACAACAAAAAACATTATAAATCTAAAACTGAGTAAAAATTTAAGAATTTCTCCTCTATGATTCTCCAGTGTTTCACTCATCAAAACCATGTTCATCCAAAATGGCAAACTGTCATTACAGTTCATTAATTCAGTTGGACTTCTCACATTTGTGCTGCTTAAGGCAAGACAGTCCTCAGGACGCTCCTTCCACCCTAGCCAAGGTCAACCCCCTTATTTCACACTCCTGCTCCTGTCAGATAAGGCAACACCCTGGAGTACTTGTGTGATGCACGTTCTATTTCATTTTTTTGTCTTCCTTTGAAAATCCTTTATTTAATCAGTAGGTCAGCTGGACATGAACCATCCTGTGTCTACACTCAGTGACAGAAGTGTTATCTGATGAAGAATTGGTGGTGTGGAGGGGGAGTGAAGGAGCTTTGTTTGGAGAAAAATGAGGCTCGGGTCCGAGAAATTCAATTTAGGGCTCATTCTCTAGCTATCTGCAAGGGGTCTAATGATTTGCATGGCTGAAAGATAGCAACACAATACGTGCTTCCATTGATAGACCTAGGGGCTTCATTTTCAGTAGACACACATACATAAATACAATCACAGTCAATGTACATTGCCAAATAACAAAATAAGACATAGTTAAAAGGATAAAAAGGTTAACTGAGTTTGATACAACTGAAGAATTAGCTTCTAAAACCCTTTACCATCTCATGTAGTAGGAAACAGGACACTGAAAATGATCTTCAAACATCGAGCACTAACTTAAAGCCCACAAACAATCATTGGGTGTGCTGTAAAGTAAAGAAAATTGCTCATTTTTATCAACAAAAAGCTCATTTAAAGCTAAAGGTTAGCTTTATTTAAGCAAATAAACATTTTAACACTCCATCAAGAACACAGAACTTGATATAGAACATAAAAGCTTTGTACTTTTATTACATGTGGTTATAACAAGAACTAAATTATTTTTGGACAGGAAATGTAATTTTTTTCAAGAACTCAAGTGGAAGTCCTGATAGGTTTCTCCTAAAGCAGCATTTGTAGTAGTCTATAGTGTAGTATATAGTAATTGTGGAACACCAAATAAGAAGAAATTTCTGCCTGGATTCTGTCTATAGAGCAAGCAAGAAATTCCAAACTAGAGGTGCATGAATAGAATGGATCCTGGGACATGGCATGAGCTCAAAAAACAATACCTGGGCAAATGATTGTTGAAATCACAACAGATAGCTTAAAAAAATGAGTTAGTCTGTACTCTAATCTCTTTAGTGTGTCACAGAATCCACTTTGCTAGGCTTTTCCTTTGACATATTAACAGAAAAACATGGTAAGCTTCCTAGTGTGAACCCAGAACTCCAATTCTTCTGTTTTCAAACAGAGAAAATGTTTTTAATATTAAAAGTTACCACATACTCCTGTATGTGTTCTGTGAACCATGCAACTTCACCCACAATTTCCTGTTGAGATGTCTTAGTCAAGTCAACAAGAATTCACAGCTTGGATTCTTTTTGAATGTGACCCATATCCGATACATATCCAATTCAAATGTGACCTAAGTCCAGGTCGCATTCATCCGAACTGAACGTCACTGATTCTCAACAAATCTCACTATTCTGCATCCTGATATGCGCAAGTGGGAAGAAAAACAACAGCTATGATGGACTATAATGAGGAATAAGCAGTTAATATGCTGCTCCAGCAGGACAACAACTTCAGATGTGTAAGTTAAGCTCCACCGTTAGCCTCCATTTTACGTCCGCAAACACTGAGCACTTCTTCTTATACATATATATATAAATATATATATATATATATATATAATATATATAATATATCCATGTCTATGTTCTATATATAATATAATAATATATATTATATATATTATGTCTATGGTTGGCACAACACTGAGAACGCTGACACTATTGCGCCCTCTACTGCGCATGCGGGGCACTTTCAGGTCATTTGCCCGTTCAAACTGCAGAACGCATACAGGTCGCGTTTACTGGCAGTGTGAATGGCCCCGGAAAAAAAAAAAATCGGAATTGCCAAAAAAAATCAGAATTGAGTCACTTAGGGCTGTAGGTGAACGCACCCTGAATAAAGCTTGTAGATGTAGAACACTTCGTTTGATAAAAGTGCATGTCCAACGTTACATAGTTATGCAAGGCTGGCCCCCTGCATTCAATGTTTCTTTTTCATTCTTTAAAGTTTTAACACTCAAAGATGCAACTTGGCTTACAATCATACATGAAACTGCATCTTCTTCAAAGGTTTAGGAATAAGTCCCAATGCAGCCAGTAGGAAACACTTTTATTTTATGTCTCTGTGGTATTTGGAGCAAGGCTAGACAGACATGAAAGTCTATGTGCATGTGTATTTGCATGTGTGCGTGTACGTCCGTGTGTATATGTGTAAGTGCGCACACACACTTTATGTGTTGTCTTCGCATAAGGAACAGCGCTTGACAGTGAAAGTAGAAGTGTCACAGTGAGCAACTGGATCCATCATTAAGATGCATGGAAGAGAATTTCCTACCATCTCTTTCATTTAAAGCACTTCATTAAAGCAGAGTCGTAATGATTAGTCATGGTAGATGCTGTAGCTTCAGGGGGTAATTATGGCTGGAGTGGCAATACTTCCAGAAACATGCAGTCTGTCATTATTGGAAGATTTTTAGAATGGAGAGTCAAATTTTATACAAAGAATAGGACAACACAATCTACTGTCCTGGAATGGGTATCTGTGGATGTTTTAGGTGAGCTTGCCTATGTCACATACATAGGTAAGCTGCAGAGTTCATACATGGTTAAAATCTCCTATATTGACTGATATTTGTCAGATAAACAGTCTTAGCCTGATGGTTGATTTTTATTAGCCTGTTAATCTTCAGATACCTCTCTTATGTGTCCTATATGTTTCCCAGGTTAACACTGTTAAAGCATGTGTCTCATACATCATTCAGTCTCTCCCACTGTGAAGTAAATCCATTTGTTCTGTTTTTCTCTGCTGAACTGTCATTTTGTGTCATTACTGGTTCCCTCAGCCAAACGTCTTGTTTTATCTGCAAAATTCAGAAAAAATTTCAAGACTCATTAGACTCAACCCATTTAACTCTTGTGAAGCACCAGCGGTGTTCATAAAGGTTAGATGAAAATAAATTATTTTTGATAGACACAGCTGTGGTTGAAAAATAAAAGGAGCATACCACCACTGGACTGTTAGAAGGCAGATGTCACTCTCCCAAGCTGAGCGTGTAACAGGTGGGAGGAGTATTAAACTCCTTTTCCTCATAGACAGTAATACTGTAGGGAGTCCAAATCAAGTAGCCAGTCATATTTGTGCCTTTGGAAGCATAATTAACCGATTCTGTCTTTGGGAGGTGTGTGTCCCTGTAGCTTGGCCATTCCTTTTGCCTTATTCCACTTGATTAAATTTGAACCGGGCCAATCAGCAAACAGAAGGCAAAGTAGTGAAGGATGATGTTGACTTTCTGCTCTGTTTTACAATTGTAGTATTTCTGAACTTTTAGCAATGGCAGCGAAAGAAGTGAAGAAGGGTGTTCGTCCATGTTGGCCACTCTTCCAAAAATTGCATTAATATTAACAGTCGTCTCGTTCGACATGCCACTTCTCTCTTTGCAGTGGAGGATGGTTTACAGCAGTGGTCCCCAACCCCCGGTCCACGACCGTTACCGGTCAGCGGACCAATTGGTACCGGTCCGCGGCGCAAGAGATAATTAAATATTTCCGTTTTACGTATATGAGTCTGGAGCATCTTTTATTTTGAAAATCCTGTAAGCAGATTCTCTTGTGTCGCCAACAAGCAGCAAGCAGCAAAGGGGGAAAAGAGACACATCGCGGCCCGGTAGGTGAGTCCTATGTTACAATCCGCTCTGCGTAACGGCTTATGGCCTTAGGCCCCCCCGGTCCGCTGAAAAATTTCAAAGTCTCAACCGGTCCGCGGCACAAAAAAGGTTGGGGACCACTGGTTTACAGCACAGGTAATTTCTGGTTAGCTTCTTAGTGTGAAACTGGTAAATTACACATGTCAAGGATAAATGTCAGTCATTTGGTAAAATTTAAAATCTTAATAGAGACTATGCCTCCAGGAAGCAATTGCTTCTCAACAGCCGAGAGTCCAGTCCCTCTGGAAGAAGCAAACAGTGTAGGAGAAGGGGCTGGTTTTTACCAGGCTGGTGTCCCAATATATCTGGTGTAAAAGTAACACAATAATTCAGAATAAGGACATTATTCCAACTGTAAAACATGGTGGTAGTAGTGTGATAATCTGGGGTTGTCTTGATTTCAGAACCTGGAATGCTTGCTGTGATAAATGGAACCATAAATTCTGCTGTCTACAAAAAAAATCCTCCAGCTGAACATAATGCATTGTGGCTTCCACAGTGAGGTTTCATTCTAAGAAGGTGTGTACACTGCACATCTCCAATCAAAGTTACCCAGCAATTTCTTACCTTTATTAGTGGTCTGGTCTTGACAGTTCTCATAAGTGCAAGGTCCCCAAGCGCTCCACAAAGACACCTCACATTCCACAGGGCAGCTGATATGGCAGAGCTGTGTGGTATTTGGAGGAACTCCCAAACACAGTTCACTGTCCACTGGCCGCAAACCTATGGAGAAACACAAACGATGTGAAAAAACTACTACACAAACTACTAGCAGTAGCTGTGCAAACTCAATTACAAAAAAACAAAAACACATTAGAAAAGAAATAGAACAGCAAAAAACATAAATATCATGGCTAATCATTGAGGCATTCTGACCTTCACACCCGAATTAGATTGTCTTTTTTCTTTGTGTATTTCAGATACAGTCAAGTGTCAGTGACTCTCTGCAAGGTCGCCAGACTGATGAATTATTCAAGCAGTGCAACAACAGTATTCAGCTTCATTCACATGCAAATTGCCATTCCCAAAGGTGTGTCCTTTAATAGTCACCCTTAAGCATGTGTACATATCATGCGACCTTTAAACCACATGTAATGCTATAGAAGGTGATAAGTTAAATCAAGTAAAATGATTGGTTGCTCTTTTATTACCATCTAAACAAATGTCCCATTTCTTTTCATCCTACCACGTTTACTGCTATACTGTAACTCCACATCCAAGAAGTGTTTGGTTTCTGAGTTACTGTAAGCTCCTACTGTGACAGACTGGCAACCTGTCCAGGGTGTACCCCGCCTCTCGCCCGAAACGTTCACTGGAGATACACCCTCATCCCTAGTAGGGTTGGGAGGGGTGCTAAGAAAATGGATGGATGGATGTAAGCTCCTAACCTTCTAGTGCAGTGGTTCTTAACCTGGGTTCGACTGAACCCCAGGGGTTCGGTGAGTCGGTCTCAGGGGTTCGGCGGAGCCTCTGCCGCAGAGGTAAAGACACACTTGTGTAAAGTCGTCAGAGGATCACGTTACATTGCTTAGCCAATCAGAGGATCACGTTACATTGTTTAGCCAATCAGAGCTGCGGAGGAGCACTGATTGGAGGAGCTCCTCTATCAGCAGGGATTTGAACTTGTATCATTTACTTCAGCAAAGCTCAGTTTTTACCAAATTCTGAAGCTTTCGGTGTTCTTCTAAATTTGCTCCTTAGTCACATCTTTTCAGGGTTGCTACTGCCCCTAGTGGCGTGGGGGTGGTAACACAACTAATATGACATTACTAAATCAGAATACCGCAAAGTTCTTATAATTTATTATTAATTTTTCATTCTCTTAAGAACGTAGAGCTAATTAAATGATCTAAACCTTAAAGTGGTTCCAGTTTCTCTCGATGGCCAACCTGTTGAAACTGTGGCCAATTTTAAATAACTTGATTCGTTCCTGGACAGTCAGCTCAACTTTGCTGAAAACACTGACTATATTGTGAAGAACTGTTCTCAGAGACTCTACCTTTTAAGAAGACTTAGTGATTATGGAGTGACCCGACTCTAGTTGGGTCCACCCCTATGTCTTGAAGAGAAATGTTGGGAGAATCATATTTTATTTATCACTACAGAAGGGTTCAGTGAATGCGCATATGAAACTGAGGGGTTCGGTACCTCAAAAAAGGTTAAGAACCACTGTTCTAGTGTAAAATGATCTGACCCCCATTTCCCTGTGCTATAAAAATAAACTTAGTTCTAATTAAATTAATCAGAAGTTATTCAGGGAGGATAAAGGACTTTATTTTCTAACAGTCTCATGCAAAAAAATATTTTACATTAATATCTATTTGCATAGTGCCAGATCTATGGTCATTAAGATTTGTCTTTTAAACCAATAAATAGTTTGGAATTTACAACCCCAACTCCAATGAAGTTGAGACTTTGTGTAAAAACAAAGAAAAAATGTATGATGAGTTGCAAATCCTTTTCATCCTGTATTGAATTTAATCAATTTCAAGGGCATAAAGTTTAATGTTAATAAGAAAAATGTTATCATTGTATGTAAATAGTCACTGATTTTGTTTTGATGACTGCAACATATTCCAAAAAAGTTGGGACAAGGACATACTTTATCACAGTGTTACATCACCTATTCTTAAAACTAGTGTGCTAGCTCCAGTTTATTCCTCATTAGGAACAATGACTCTGTGACGGCCAGCCACACAGGGTAAGGTCCACGCCTTATCATAAGTTTGTTTTCCTCTATTGTGTCTTCATAGTTTAGCTAAACTTGTATTTAAATCCCCTTGCGTCTTATGTCAGCAGGTCAGTTTTGATGCTGTGTCAGTTATGTCTTGAGTTCTGTAATTTATGTTGGCCTCTTTTATTGGCATGCCCATTTAAATGTTATGTTAACCTTTTGTTCATATTTTTGGGTAAATAAAAACCCACCTTTTTGAATTCAATACCTGTGTTCTGCATTTTGTACTGTCTGGTCCCTGACAATTGTTGTCAGAAGTGGGATCTTTGCAGTACTAGACACAGGTGTTGATTTTTTTTTCTTTTTTCACAATTTTTTTGGAATCTTGCGCTCTCCCCTACTTTTTCACATAGGAGGATGTATCGGGGTCTCAGGAGTGACAAGACAAAGGGATCTGTTCAGCCGCTCGGTGAAGAGGAGGAAAATGGAGCTGAGGGGGTCACTGAAGGTATGGAGGAGCAGAAAAAAGAGCCAACTCTGATCTGATGGCTATGCTACAGACCCATATGGGACAACAGGATGTCCGAGATGCCAAACAGAGTGAGGTAAATGCACGACAAGCACAGCGATTTAAAGCCCTTCAACATCAGTTTAACCGTCTACAGTCAGAGATTGAACAACAATCTCAATTAGAACCTCCCGCAACTGGGTCTGATAATCAGCCTTCTACCTCTGCTCAGCAGGCCCGGGCTGAGACGGTGTCAGCTAGTCCCAGTCCAACAAACTCATCAGCTACTCGGTTCTCTCCACAAATGGAGGGCAGACTGGAGAAGTTAACTGAAGATGATATTGAGCATTTTTTGGTTACCTTTGAACGGATGGCTGCAGCTTATCAGTGGCAGAAAGCAGACTGGGTTTTTCGTCTGATACCCCTGCTCACTGGCAGAGCCAGAGGTGCCTATGTACATATGAACATTGATGATTCATTAGATTATGATAAAGTCAAATCTGCCATTCTGTTAAAATATGACATTAACCCTGAATCCTATAGACAAAAATTCAGGTCTTTGGAGGTCAAGCCAGATGAAAGCCCTCGTGAGTTGTATGCGAGGCTGAAGGAACTCTATGGGAAATGGATTCAGCCAAGGGGTAAAACCGTTCATGATATTAGTGAAATGATAATCTTGGAGCAGTTTCTGAGGATGTTGTCTCCCGAGCTCCAGGTATGGATCCGAGAGCATAATCCTGAATCAGCAATGAGAGCGGCCAAACTGGCGGATGTCTTTGTGGCAGCAAGAAGGAAGGGACAAGCCTGGAGTCATAATACGTGGAAAGCCTCAAGAGACGTCCAGAGGACTCCCCAGCACCATCTGGAGGCGGCAAACATGACTGCTAGTAAGCCCCAGCAGCTGCAGGATCATCCCTCCACTAACCTTTCAAAGGTCTCTGGTAAGAGGATTGTCTGTTACCTATGTGGATTAGAAGGCCATACAAAGCCTAGATGTCCAAGAAATTCAACTAAAATGGTCTAAATGTGTTCTGGCCCTCGGGCTAAAGTTAATGCAGACCTGCAGGGAGACAAGACAGTCAAAATGAGCCGAGTTGAAGTGGATGGGATAGAACTCATGGCCCTTCTGGATTCAGGGAGTTCTCTGTCACTTGTTCATGCAGATTTTACTCCATCTAATGTTCAGACACATGACACAATCTCAATCTGCTGTGTCCATGGAGATGAGAAAAGTTATCCAACAACTGACATACACATTAAGGTTAAAGACCAAATGTATCTAATGAATGTGGGTGTGGTTGATGGCTTGCCTTATTCTGTCGTGCTCGGGCGTGATTTTCCCATGCTGTTTGCTCTGTTGGAGGCTGATCAGATTCAGGAGACTAACCTAGTGGTTACCAAAGCCCAGGCTAAGCGAACTGACACCCACTCAGACATGCTGAGTGCCCTGCCCTTTTTCAATGAGGAGTTGGAAACTACTACAGTAAAACCACGGAAGACCCGCAGACAAAAGAGGCGGGAGAGACTTCAATTTTCATCGGTGGATACACCAACAGCTAATGAGCCAGCATTGCCACCATTTGGGTTTGATATTCCAAGTGATATTGGTGAACTCCAGAAGGCTGATCAGTCTTTGTCACCTCTTTTCCAGATGGCAAAGCTAAAGAAACCTGGAGTGGATCTGGATTATAAGGAAGTGGAGTACATCTTGCAAAATGACATCCTCTATCACCAGCAGTGGCCAGTGTTGCAGCTAGTGGTTCCCCAACAGGTGAGAAGTGCCATCATCACCTTGGGGCATTCGATTCCCTGGGCTGGCCACCTGGGTAAGCACAAAACCACAGCTCGCATAAAACACCAATTTTACTGGCCGGGTCTAAGTAAAGATGTAGCTCAATTTTGCAAGAGTTGTCCAGAGTGTCAGAAGACCTCTGCTAAAATTCCTCCCAGAGCTCCACTCCAGCCCCTCCCAGTCATCGGTGTCCCTTTTGAGCGTCTAGGAATGGACATTGTAGGACCTGTGGAGAGGAGTTCAGCAGGTAATCGCTACATGCTGGTTGTAACAGACTATGCAACAAAATACCCTGAAGTGTTTCCTTTAAAATCTATAAAGGCCAGACCCATTGCATCTTGCCTTGTGCAGTTATTTTCAAGGGTTGGGTTTCCTCAAGAAATACTAACAGACCAAGGAACAAATTTTATGTCCACTTTATTGAAACAAGTATATCAACTGTTGGGCATCCGGAGTCTGAGGACTTCCCCATACCATCGTCAAACTTCAAACTGATGGGCTAACAGAACGCTTTAACCAAACTCTGAAACAAATGCTCAGAAAGTTTGTCAATGACCGGGGTACAGATTGGGATCAGTGGCTGCCATATCTTCTTTTTGCCTATAGGGAAGTGCCCCATGCCTCCACTGGTTTCTCTCCCTTTGAGTTATTGTATGGCTATGATGTTCGTGGCCCTCTCTCTCTGTTAAGAGAGATATGGGAGGGGGAGAAGACTATGGCAGGACCCAATAATATTTTGTCTTATGTTGTTCATATGAGAGAGTGGTTGGAGAAAATGAGTGAGCTGGTCCAATCACACATGTCGAAGGCTCAGCAGCAGCAGAAGACATGGTATGATAAAGTTGCTCGGCATCGCTCATTTGATCCAGGACAAAAAGTACTTGTGCTCCTTCCCAGTGATAACAGCAAACTGTTGGCTAAATGGCAGGGGCCGTATGAAGTTATGAGGAAGATAGGGCCAACCACTTATGAAGTATCCACCTCAGGACAGTTGTGACCCAGCAGGGATTTGCATGTAAACCTGCTAAAAGAGTGGGTGCAGCGGGTTGAACACAAGGCTGATGCACTGCTCATACGGAGGGTGTCAGAAGAGGATGAAGTGGACGAGCAATATCTGCCAACTTCTGCCTCTCTAGATTTGGATCTTGGCCATCTACCCCAGGACAAGCAGCAACAGGTGAGAGAACTCTAACTCTGCAGTGTTTCAACAGAACCCAGGAAAGACAAGTGTGGTGGAACATGACATTGTAGTACGACAAGGTGCTACTGCAAGGCGATTAAGCTATAGAATCCCAGAGCGCCTGTTATCTTCATTAAAGACTGAAGTTGACCTGATGCTACGATTAAAGATCATTGAAACATCTAAAAGTGAATAGTGTAATCCAGTGGTGTTGGTGCCTAAGAAGGATGGAAGTATTAGGTTCTGTATTGATTTCAGATACCTAAATTCTATATCTGTGTTCGACTCCTATCCAACACCCAGAATTGATGATCTGCTCGAACGGCTGGGAAAAGCGAATTACTTGACTACAGTAGACCTGTGTAAAGGCTACTGGTAGGTCCCACTCACTAAACGGTCCAGAGAATACACTGCCTTCAGGACTCCATGGGGCCTGTTCCATTTTACAGTCTTACCATTTGGGTTACACGGAGCTCCAGCCACTTTTCAACGGCTAATGGACCAAGTGTTGCATAACTGCCCTAATTTTGCTGCTGCTTATTTGGATGATATTGTCATTCATAGTACCACCTGGGAGGAACATCTGGAACATCTGTGCCTTGTCCTAGGTTCTCTTCAAGCAGCAGGGTTGACTGTGAATGCGTCAAAATGCACCATTGCTGCTGCCGAGACAGAATACCTTGGGCATGTCATTGGAAAAGGGGTTATCAGGCCACAAATGAATAAAGTGAAGGCACTGAAAACATGCCCACTGCCCCAAACAAAGAAGCAATTAAGATCTTTTCTGGGCATGGCTGGGTTTTACCGTTGCTTTATTCCCCAGTTTTCTAGCAGGGCAGCTCTGCTCACAGACATGACGGGAACCCGCTCTCCCAATCAGATGCAGTGGACCGAGGAGGCGGTGGCCGCATTCTATGACATCCAGCAGTCGTTAAGTAAGCAACCTGTATTATTCAGTCCTAACTTTGAAGAAAAGTTTATATTACAGACGGATGCGTCAGATAGGGGTCTGGGAGCTGTTCTCCTTCAGGAAACAACGGGAGGCCGCCGTCCAGTGGCATACATCAGCCGGAAGCTGTTTCCACGGGAGGTTCGCTATTCCACAGTGGAAAAGGAGATGTTGGCCATTAAATGGGCTCTAGACTCCTTCCGTTACTACCTGTTGGGAAGAGACTTCACATTGGAGACGGATCATAAAGCGCTACAGTGGCTTAAGAAGATGAAGGACAAAAATGGGTGAATTACCCGTTGGTACCTAGCCCTACAACCGTTCCAGTTCACTGTGCGCCACATTCCAGGAAAGGAGAACATCACTGCTGACTATCTCTCTCGCTGCATCACTGAGAGCCCTGAAGAGGGGGGGTGTGTGACGGCCAGCCACACAGGGTAAGGTCCACGCCTTATCATAAGTTGGCTTTCACTTTAGTTTGTTTTGTAGTTTAATTATTTTTTATTTTCTTTCTTCCACCTTACAATGTTTATATGGAGTGCACACATATTAACAATGCAGGGTTGAAATTTAATTATGTTGTATTAATATTGTTTTCTTTGTTTGAGTTATCTGGGTGTTTGGGCTCCCCTCTCTGGACCAAAGGCGTGGCAAAGGGCTGAGGTTCCTGATATACATCTCATGGCCTTATTGGACTGAACCACCTGCATCAGGCTAGAGGGGGTGGTTTTTTGGGTTTATTTCATTGTTTGGGTTAGTTGTTGAATGGCAGCCATTTTGTTTTCCCCTATTGTGTCTTCATAGTTTAGCTAAACTTGTATTTAAATCCCCTTGTGTCTTATGTCAGCAGGTCAGTTTTGATGTTGTGTCAGTTATGTCTTGAGTTCTGTAATTTATGTTGGCCTCTTTTATTGGCACGCCCATTTAAATGTTATGTTAACCTTTTGTTCATATTTTTGGGTAAATAAAAACCCACCATTTTGAATTCAATACCTGTGTTCTGCATTTTGTACTGTCTGGTCCCTGACAGACTCAAAGATAAATGTGAACATTATTATTATAGACACAGATGTTGAATAAGACCAGTAAAATAATTTTTTGTCAAAATGTGAAGGGTTGTGGAAAGTCAAGCATTTCTCCCACATTTTTCTTCATTAATAATGTTAAAGCAGCAATAGCCCCTTTGTTCTTCTGTACAACTGTGAAGTCTGACAAGCTTCTCCACAGACTTCCCTTACTCTGGTACTTTCATGCCAGATGGTGTGCATTCCCATGTGCTGTGCTTCCAGACACAAATTAGGGAGCAGAGCGGACACCTCCATGAGCCACCTGCCAAAAATATCCTGGTGCCCAGCTCTGTTCCAGCTGAGGACTCATGGCATCACAGTGGCACAGCTGCTTTCCAGCATGTCATTTAACTTGGATGCGCATTGATAAGAGTGTGTCCATACACATTCATATGGAATGAATTAGATCATTAAAATGTTCATTTGTTTCCATAACTCACTTCACTAAATGAAATGCAATATGTAAATTATTTACCACAGAGTGATGTTTTCAAGCATTTATTTGTGATAATTATGGTAATTTTCCACTTTACAGTTAATAAAAATATGCTATTTAAACTTAGAATATTAGATTGGCCCAATAAAAATTTTAAATACAGAAATGTGTTCCTAATCACAAGTTAAATTCAATTCAGACTATACACAGGTCCTTCTCAAAAAATTTGCATATTGTAATAAAGTTCATTATTTTCCATAATGTAATGATAAAAAATGAACTGTCATATATTTTAGATTCATTGCACACCAACTGAAATATTTCAGGTCTTTTGTTGTTTTAATACTGATGATTTTGGCATTTTGGCATGAAAACCCAAAATCCCTGTCTCAAAAAATTAGCATGTTTCATCCGACCAATAAAAGAAATGTGTTTAACAAAAAAGTCAGCCTTCAAATAATTATGTTCAGTTATGCACTCAATACTTGGTCAGGAATCCTTTTGCAGCCTTCAACACGGTGCGTCATGGAGGAAATCAGCCTGTGGCACTGCTGAGATGTTATGGAGGCCCAGGATGCTTCGATAGCAGCCTTAAGCTCATCCAGAGTGTCGGGTCTTGCGTCTCTCAACTTTTTCTTCACAGATTCTCTATGGGGTTCAGGTCAGGAGAGTTGGCAGGCCAATTGAGCACAGTAATACTGTGGTCAGTAATACCAGTGGTTTTGGCACTGTGAGCAGGTGCCAGGTTGTGCGGAAAAATGAAATCTTCATCTCCATAAAGCTTTTCAGCAGATGGAAGCATGAAATGCTCCAAAATCTCCTGACAGCTGCTGCATTGACCCTGGCCTTGACAAAACACAGTGGACCAACACCAGCAGCTGACATGGCTCCCCAGACCATCACTGACTGTGGGTACTTGACACTGGACTTCTGGCATTTTGGCATTTCCTTCTCCCCAGTCTTCCTTCAGACTCTGGCACCTTGATTTCCGAATGACATGCAAAATTTGCTTTCATCCGAAAAAAGTATTTTGGACCACTGAGCAACAGTCCAGTGCTGCTTCTCTGTTGCCCAGGTCTTTATTATTTAGTGTTATTTGTTAAAAAAATAAAAACAGGAAAAAAATTGTACAGCCATAAGTGTGAGTGTGTTGCCTTATGGGCGTTGTGTGTCCCACTGCCATTTGCATTGCATTCATATTGGTTTGGGTTAGGTTTGTGCTGGTTTTGTGTACATGATGCATTTTGGGGATGCATTCATTTGTATCAGGTGCAGAGATAGTTTTGTGCGTGCACTCTGATAATGTCCTACAGGTACTCCTGGAGTTAAAAATGATTATGTGTGCTAACATTTTCTAGAACTGTGAAACAGCTTACAAATGAAAGAACAGTTGAATTTCTTGACAAATTTATGTATGAAAAAGCCACAACAATGATCTTTAAAAATAACATAAACGTCCCTGTGAGAGTGCTGAATATCCAAGGAATCAGCAATGTGGATTGTGTACTTATGACACCTAAACATTTGAGAAGGAAAATGATTTAAAATAGATTTGCTATGTCCATGATTAGTTTTGGCAATGATCAGTCGGGCATTCTGTTCTTATTTGGCAAACAAAGGAGGATGAGCCTTTACAACGTTCAAGTAATGAATGAATCAGTTATCAGTTTTCCTTTAGGTGTCAAAACACCTTTTGATAAGCAAATTGTCACTTTTATGGAAATATTCAAAATAAAATTAGGTTGCAGAATCCTATTACTTGTGAAACCTTGGCTGTGGAAAGGACAAAGGGAAGAACTACAAATTTCTGCTTCAAACAGTTGTAGGAAATTATCAAATTTGCAGTTAACACGCACCATCAATTGGGCAATTTCATTCTAAAAGACATTATTTAACCACTTTAGACTGTTAAAGCTGGCAGATGAAGGAGAGCCTGTAATGTTTGAAAAGTGTCTTGAGCACGAGATAGGAAACATTTAGGATGAAGATGCTGCTATGTTTATTACTTGGTATGACCAAATACTACCTGACAAGATTTCATACATGTTGTCAGGGAAAATGACAGTGAAGAGAGGAAGATGAAATTGAGCAGTAGAGCTGGCAGAACCACTCCACTCCTCCTCTGTTCCTTTATGCCTATTGCCTAAAGCAGAATCTATTGAATTGTTTACATCTCTGAATTCCTTCATTAATATCTTCTTGTTTCTACCTAAAAACAATCTCCATGACAACCACAAAAAAATAATGTATTTTTATGGTATATCGACTCAGGCAGCAGTAAAGAATAAAACCCAAGAAGTTGCCCGCCTCTGTTAACAGAATCAGCACCATGGATTCTTGGCTTGGAAGGCTGAAAACGAGCCACTGGTTGTGAGCATAAGATCTGAATAATCTCAGCAACAGATGCCAGTTTCACCAGCCAGATGGACGGAGACTTACTGTGTCAATGCTGGATAAAAATGGGCAAATTTCCAGGTCACTTCCAGCTCTGTGTGTTCAGCACAACCATTGATTTTCTGGAAAATATATATTTCAGTGCTTTCTTCAATGCAAAATGCAAATGAAGGGCAATAGGGACACTATTTTAATTCCCTGTCCTACATGTGTCTGAAGAGATGAGCCATCGTTGCTAAGCTCATCTGGAACACAGCTTGTACGTGTAATTTAAAACTGGTTTTAGTTTTTAGATAATTTATTACAAAATATTTGTGAAGCAGGACCTCTACAGCTTCATACTTTTGCTCAACTATAAAGTTGTCTAGTCTTGTTGTATTTGTTCTGTAAAACATTGGCAACCAGTCTATAGTACACCAGGATACGGTTCAGATATCTTGACGTTTATTTCTTTGCAGTTCAGTGAAAACTCATTCAGATTGGTTTGAGAGCATCAATATTAAATAAAAGAATAAATGCTGGGTCTTAACTAAGCCATTTCTAAAAGATGACCATGCTTTGATTTAACCATTTCATTGCATGGCTGTACTTACACCCCAACACAGTGTTCACAAGTTCTTTCCTGGATTGTTCTTTAACTACACCCATTAACTCCACCAACTTGCTTGTCCAGCCAAAGAAAAGAAAACGCTGCTACGTTCATGTTTCATGCTGCAGACTGTGTGATAGATTTCTAAAACCCAAAGTGTTAGAATTTAAGTCTAAGAGTTTGGTGTGTATGTTAGCACTGCAGTGTCCCCTTCATGACTTCTGGAAAACATTAAATGAGATGGTTTTCTCATGTTTAGAAGGCACAGTATCTAAAGTGTTTAGAATACCACACAACACAATTAACTGAATATAACATGTTAAGGACTATTGGCGCCAAAGAATTAGGGGAATTACCTTCTCTACTCCTCAGTGAACTGAGATTAGGTGGAGCAGCAGCACTGGCCTGCACACAGTAGACCTCGCGTGTCTGGATTCCACCTCCACACAGCCCTGTCAGGTTTCCACGCCGACGATCCTGCTGGCTCAGCAGCATGTCCACCCTACACTCTGTCCACTCTGTGGTTTTCCAGGTGTAGCTGGTGACACATGAAGGAAGATGAAGTGCCAGATTGAGATCACATTAACCTAAGTTACTTCATGTGACCAAACACAAAACGGTAAGAAGAAAAAAAACATATTTATTTGATGCCATAAAGTATATATTCTACAGGTGCTGGTCATAAAATTAGAATATAATGAAAAAGATTTATATCAGTAATTCCATTTAAAAAGTGAAACTTGTATATTATATTCATGCATTACATACAAACTCATATATTTCAAATGTTTATTTCATTTAATTTTGATGATTACAAATGACAACAAATGAAAATCTCAAATTCAGCATATCAGAAAATTAGAATCTTGTGAAAAGGTACAAAATTGATGGCACCTGGTACCACACTTTAATCAGCTAATTAACTCAAACCACCTGCAAAGGCCTTTAAATGGTCTTTCAGTCTAGTTCTATAGGCTACACAATCATGGGGAAGACTGCTACTTGACAGTTGTCCAAAAGACGACCATCGACACCTTGCACAAGGAGGGCAAGACATAAAAGGTCATCGCTAAAGAGGCTGGCTGTTCACAGAGCTCTGTGTCCAAGCACATTAATAGAGAGGCGAAGGGAAGGAAAAGATGTGGTCGAAAAAAGTGTACAAGCAAGAGAGATAACCGCACCCTGGAGAGGATTGTGAAACAAAACCCATTCAAAAATGTGGGGGATGTAGCCCTTAAAGATGGGCACTTAGGGCTACACCCTAAGTGCCACTTAATCTGCTGACTACAGCAAGAGTTTGCTCTTGCTGTATTCAGAAGAGCAACTCTGCTGAACTACAGCAAGAGTTTGCTCTAAGAACTCAAGATCATTTTAGATACTTACAATTAAGGGACTTTTACAACAAAGAAATAAGACAAAAAATAGACCCAAATGAAAATGGATTGTCAAAATGCTGATAGAGACCTATAAGGGTAAAAAACATAGAATAGTGTCTTTACTCTACAAATATTTGTTAGAAAATATAGGCACTAATACATTGAATATTAAAACAAAATGGGAGGGGGAATTTGGTATTCAGCTAACTGAAGATGGCTGGCTGAATATTTGGAAGATCCCAAATTACAACATCCTCTTCCAGAATTTGGAGAGAACATTGTTGGAAAAATATAATTAGATTTTTTAGAACACCCCAAATTACTAGTAAATTCAAATCTAGAGATCAACCATGTTGGAGAGATTGTGGAGCTCTTAATGTTAATCACACGCATATTTTCTGGCTTTGCCCTAGAATTACACAGTTCTGGAACAAAATACATATTAAGATTGTAACGATATTGGGTTACTCAATACCCAAGTCTGGCCTGGCCTGGCCAAATAACCAAGTGATATCTTGGTTATTTGGACAATGCTGTACTTGATTATGATTGTTATTTGTTAAAAATTCTGCTGGTGGCAGCCAAAAAGGTCATAACCAGGAAGTGGTGCAAACCTGAACCTCCTACCACAAAGGAATGGATACAGACTGTGAACTCATTATTTGAGATGGAGATTCTAACATATAGACTGAGGACACAGGAACAGCAATGCATGGACAAATGGGAAAAATGGACAAACTTCACATCGAGACAGGACTAATTTTGGATAGGAATGGTCCCCTTGTGTTTCTGTGTTGTGTTACAAAAATGAGTCCCCCCTGAAGTGATTTTTGTTTTTATTGTTCTGTAGTTTTTGTTTTTTATATTTTCTATTGTCCCTATTGTTTTGTAGTTGCTGTTGTTTTTGTTTTCTTGATTCTGTTCTAAAAACATTAAACAAAAATAAAAATAAAGTTATAAAAAAAAAAATGTGGGGGAGATCCACAAAGAGTGGACTGCAGCTGGAGTGAGTGCTTCAAGAACCACCACACACAGACGTATGAAAGACATGGGTTTCTGCTGTCGCATTCCTTGTGTCAAGCCACTCTTGAACCACAGACAGCGTCAGAAGCGTCTTGCCTGGGCTAAAGAGAAACAGGACTGGACTGCTGGTGAGTGGTCCAAAGTCATGTTCTCTGATGAAAGTAAATTTTGCATTTCCGTTGGAAATCAAGGTCCCACAGTCTGGAGGAAAAGAAGAGAGGCACTTCATCCACGTTGCTTGAAGTCCAGTGTAAGTTTCCACAGTCAGTGATGGTTTGGGGTGCCATGTCATCTGCTGGTGTTGGTCCATTGTGTTTTCTTAGGTCCAGGGTCAACGCAGCCACATACCAGGAAGTTTTAGAGCACTTCATGCTTCCTGCTGCTGACCAACTTTTTGGAGATGCAGATTTCATTTTCCAACAGGACTTGGCACCTGCACACAGTGCCAAAGCTACCAGTACCTGATTGAAGACCATGGTATCCCTGTTCTTAATTGGCCAGCAAACTCTCTTGACCTTAACCCCATAGAAAATCTATGGGGTATTGTGAAGAAGAAGATGCAATACACCAGACCCAACAATTCAGAAGAGCTAAAAGCCACTATTAGAGCAACCTGGGCTATCATAACACCTGAGCAGTGCCACAGACTGATCGACTCCATGCCACGCCGCCGCATTGCTGCAGTAATACAGGCCAAAGGAGCCCCAACTAAATACTGAGTGCTGTACATGCTCATACTTTTCATGTTCATACTTGTCAGTTGGCCAACATTTCTATAAATCCTTTGTTTTTATTGGTCTTCAGTAATATTCTAATTTTCTGATATGCTGAATTTGAGATTTTCATTTGTTGTCATTTGTAATCATCAAAATTAAACGAAATAAACATTTGAAATATATGAGTTTGATGTAATGTATGAAAATAATATACAAGTTTCACTTTATAAATGGAATTACTGAAATAAATCTACTTTTTCATTATAGTCTAATTTTATGACCAGCACCTGTATGTGAGAACATGCTGCTATATTGGACACATAGTCTGTGGCATATTAAAAACAGGCAATTATGTCTTTTATTAGCAACATCACTTAAGATCAAATTTGTTTATATTCCTGGCAGATTTTGACGCAAGTTCCTCTTTATCTTAGTCATTAGAGCAAGGGAATCTTTAACTCATATTTTAATAATTAATCTATGAAGATCTCCAAGTCTTTGAGTTGGAAGGCCTCGGATCCATCACCTTAATCTGTAGAACTCTCCACAGATTTTCAGGTTCAAGTCAGCACTCTGGCTTACGCTCCATAACGTTATTACTACTTCTGGTCAGAAGACACAGGTTGTAAAATGAAAAGTTGTTCACTCACACAGTGCATGGAGGAACCGCTCCGTCCTGGGGCTGCACGGCTCTTTTTCTTCAAGTTCTGGGCACTCCACTCCTCCACCTATTGGGAATTGGCTCACTTTCCTGTTGCGACTGCGCTCCCCTTTCACCCCATTGGAGTCATAGCATTGCTTGGAGCAAGTTGACCATCCAGACCACTCAGTCACATCACAGTCTCTGGGAATCACACAGGCTTGAAAGGTCACTGGCAGCATCTCCTGAGAACAAAGGCTGCAGAAAGAGAATGGTAAATTTTAATTAGGTGCTGCTGGTTACAAGAACACAACACATAATGTTAAGGAGTTGCTCAGGTCAATTGAATTTAATTTCTTTTTAATAAGCAAAAACCAGTTAAATTTGTAGTGATCTGGATTTTCTGTGTGTTTATTTAGGTTTCTGTGTTCTGTTGAGTCTCTGTGTTGTCTCAGCTACCCCTTGATTGAGTACAGCTGTTCCTCATTCCTCCTGATTGTCTTAAACCCACCTGTGTTCCTTGTCAAGTCTTGTGGTCAAGTCTGTCGTTTGAACTAGTTGATACCAGTGTTGAGCCATTAACATTCCGCTTGACTGTCCTACCTGGATTGCTGTGCTTATCCTTCATTAAATTCATAATTTCTCACTCTACAACCTGGGTCCATCACATCTTCCTCTCCACCTCTTCATGGCAAATCATGAAAAAATTCTTATCTGCATCTTTTCTCTGTTCTCTCTTCGGTTCTGCTCAGGTAAATTGTTTCAGAATCAGTTGTGAATTTCTTTTTTCAAACCCTTTTTTGTATTTTATGACCAACTTTCACAAAATATAAAAGGATCCACATTTATGGTACAACAGCTTCAGAATATAGAGGAAACATTTTCATGTTTTTAATTTCAGTCAAAATATGAAATAAATAGTCCAATGGTATTGTCACCCCCATGTAGATAACCTTGATCCTGTGCTATATCCAACATAATACAGTCAATAGGTGTAAGCCTCTTTAAAGCTTTCAGCCATCTGTCTATACCGTAAAGGCTGAGAATGAGAAAAGGTCTGTGGTTTCTATTCTTTCAGGCATAACAAGAAAATCTGTGGAGGGCCATGGCTTTCTTAGGATGGAGTTGATTGTGCTCACTGGCCTCCTTTAGAGTGAAGCGAGCCCCGAGACAGAATAAGGCCATTCATGAGGTGTCAGTGAGCATGCTCTGACACCACATAAAATTCAAATGATGAATGAGTTTAGCGGGGTGTTAAAGTGGAACTTGGCCCAACTTTCATTAAGATGCTCCAATACTGCCTGTAGTGTGAATGAATGTCATAAAATACTATTAAACATTCAAAACTTTGGAGGCACCCTAGACCCGCACATACCAGATTTTGCACCCTCTGTCATACCATCTTTGAATGCTTAGACTAACTGTAAGAATGCTGAGTCTGCATTCCACCATGAGAAAGAAAACAATCGTACACAGAAAAATCATTCATTCTAAAATAAGTGTCAGACTTTGCAAAATGTAAATGGCTTGACATCTGGTAGTTACTATAATATTTCTGTAGAGATGGTGCCTTAGCTGTAATTCAGTGCTGAATACCGACTTTCACTGGAGTAACATTTAACATCAAGAGCTAGAATTATATATATATAAACTACCTGATAAAAATGACAGACTTTGCTTACTATACCTGTTAAAATCAGGCATACATTTCATTTGTCTAAATTTGTATAACTTTGGCCTGGCTTTGATTGGTGGTTTTTGACTGGAAGTGACTCATTTCAGCAGATGGCTATAGTAACACTGGGAGGAGGTGGAGGACTTGATTTCCTTTCACAGATTATGTGTTTTATATTATACTCTAGCAAAATGGCAGTTGTGTAAAAAACATTTTTTTTTTTGTGTAAAAGTTGCATACTGCAGCTTTAATGGCTGAATATGAATCTTGATCATAATATTTAAAGAAGTCCAGCCTTTAAACATCCCCAGAAATGCAAATGAATTTGTTGTATGAGAAATTATTTGTAACAATCTAAGAAGAAGGCGTCAGAACATATAATACTTCTCTTTTGATTTCCATCCATCCATGGAAATCAAATCTCAAGTTTCAGAGTTACAGGAAGCTAAAGCTTTTCCTAACAGTGATTATACAAGTTAAGGTCTTTAGCCTACCCAGGATGTCAGCTCATTACAGGACAAATCAGAAACACACCATGCATGCACCTACCCAGTGACCTATCACAAATGATTGTGGACTGTAGGAGGAAGCTGAGGAATCTAGAGAAGACTCACAATCCACTAACACAAACAAAGCCACAAAGAAAGACCTCAGCCCAGAATTTGAATTCAGGACCAGGTAATACATTCTGGACATGGTATTCTGTGCCCTGGGTTATTGTTTACTTATTCTATTTCAACCTGTGTTTGTTAATAGCTGCTAACATTGCTAACAATGCTAACATTGCCTGTGATGTCATCAACCCAGCTCTGGAGATTTTGAATTCTGTTTCTCACCTTAAGACCTTAAAACTTTAAGGTCTTAACTTTTGGTTTATTCCAAACAAGACAAGATTCTCTAGAGAAATGACACAGGACCTATACAGATGCACATGCTTACAGAAAGAATGACATTCCAATCATTTGTACCTCAGAGCTTCAATGGTCCCACTCTTGTGTACACAGGTCACTTCTCTGGTTTGGTAGCCAACTTGCAGATCCCAGAATTTTCCTCCTGGGCGATTCTGGCGATTCTTGTTCCTCTTCTTTTTGATTAGCTCTCTGGTCTCTGGGTCTTTTGTTTTCCCCTTTTCTCTTAATCTTCCTTTGACTTTTTCTCTCATTTTCTCTTTTTTGACTTGTTTTTTACCTTTTTCTGTCGTTTGGGTCGGTCTGCCTGTCTGAATGCCTTGCCCTGTTTTATGTTTTCTCTGACCAATTTTCTGTTGCTCAAAGATGGTTTGCTACCATTTTTGGACACTTTTCCTCACCTTCTGTGGACTTTATGTCCTTTTCTTGGTATTGTTTTTCATCATCTCTCATCTTTTTTCTTTCTCTCATGGACTGTTTACTGTCTTCTCTGGCCTGTTTGTCACCTCCTCTGGATGGTGTTTCACCATCCCTTGACTGTTTGCTGCCCTCTTTAGCAGATTTGTCACTTTCTCTGGATCTCTTGTTGCTTTCCTTGGGTTGTCCAGCTTGTCTGGCTATCCTTGGCAGAGGCACAGAACAGGAGCCCCAAGGTCCAACTCTGAGGCTGTAAAGGTTTTCCTCTCCCTCACACAGGCCGGGTTGACACGTCTGAAATTCAGTCAAATTTGGACAGGCAGACCCACCAAACAGTGGTGGTGCCAGAACAAAGCGTATCCGATTCCGTAAGCCAATCCCACATGTTTTAGAACATGAAGTCCACGGGCTGAACTCAGACACCACACAGTCCCGAGGACACGGAATGAGACAGGCCTGTTCCTGCCTTGGTTTAGGTTCAAAGTATTCACAAATTACGTCCTCCGCAGGCTCGCCATCAGATTTCTGAACACAGCCCACTTCCCGTGTCTGGATGCCCTCCTCTCCCTTTGTGCACACTGTTGGCCGCTGCACCCCAGCACTGCGCATCATCACTGGGACACACTGGTTCCAAGCACCCAGCTGCCATTCATACAGATCTTTGTGCCAGTCACACACTCTGAAGCAGCTCTGCTGGTTGTCTGGCCGCTCTGTCTTTTCACAGTTTGTGTGGAGGGTGGTCCAGCCTTCAGAATGAGCGCACCATACTGCTCTGCTCTGGCTGCCTCCAGGTCCACACTCGCTTCCCATACACCGACCCCAAGGACCTGCACAAATGAAGGCAAGAACAGTCAGCGATAAGTTAGAGAGAGTGATCACAGCTTTTGCAAAGCAAAGAGTATATTAGTTCTATGTTTTTTATGAGACATAGAATAGAAAACTCAATTTAATTCCTCATCTGTCATCCAAAGAGATCATATGTTACACAAGCGGTTCTGTTCTGTTCTCTTCACTTACTCTTAGGGGGGATCTTTAGTTCTCATTAGTTCACCTGAGTTGCAATCAGAAAAAGAAAAAAAAAATCGCTTGATTTTTATTTTATTTTATTTATTTATTTATTTTTAAAGCCGGATTGCAAGAGTCTCTGTTGCTCTGAGCATTTCAGAGCAGAAGATGACAGAGACTGATTTATAAACCTTTGCTGATGAAGATAAGATCAGGGGATAAGATCAGCTTCACGTGGAAGTATCGACGATCAGATCCCCTAAAACCACAAACCATTACATAATTACCTGAGACAAAGCACAAAGACAAAATACAGGGACACATTTTTGAAGAACGGACCCTGGAGAACATGAAGTTGGGTTTCCTGCTCCGGAACCCAGCTTTGGTTTCCGTAGGCGTGTTTTCCTGTCTACTGTATGTGATTTTATGTGAATTGTCTCTGGTGGAGCGACGGGAGATTTACGACTGCTAAAAGCCTGTTTTTCCTCAGAACCTTAAAGGTGTTTTGTCTCCTTCGTGAGACAGAGTTTTATCAGTTCTTATCCAAACACAGGGAGAAAGCCTTATGTTCAGAGAACCACATTTCATGTCTCTGTGAATGATTGCTGGGTTCATAGAAGGGCTAAGACACATACATATAAATGGTCATTTGACCCTAGACATATTACTTACAGGGCTGTATTTTTAATATAGAAAACTACAGATTAGAGTACTTTTATCAAATCATGCTGGTATGTTTAAGAAAAATATTATACGGATCAGATTCTGATTGAACCATGAATCTAATTTTAACCTGAGTTTAGGCCTACTCAAAACAATGTTGATTTGTCTAATATTTTAACATGTGCTTAAAGTTAACACTAGCATTAAAACTAGCATAATTAAGCTAATAATTCCAACACTTCCCTGTAAAGTTTATGCCTATGGTCCCGGTTGGCCGGTGCCTTAGTGGTGAACGAACCAGCACTAACCTCATCATGCAGGTTCAGCCCGGTGAGGAGCTTTTGCGTTCCCCTCGTAGTCAAGCATCACACTGGTTTTATATTATTTTATTATTATTTTTAGTATTATATTTCCGGTTACACGATGCATCAAACCATATAAAATGTGTTGTCTACATAAGCAGACAGAGTTAATGCGTGCAGCAGCACGGAGATCCGAATATCTCATCAAATTAATTCCAGCAACCAGAGCAGTTTCTGTGACTCTTATAAAAAACTCAACAGACACAAAATGGAAGAGCTACTAAAACCACATTAGCAGCATTGAATAAAATCTCCTGTTTGGTTGCGTATCTCTGCACAGTGGAGCGGATTTAATTCATTGTGCAGGGCCGGTCCAAGACTGTATCAGGCCTTGAGCAGAATTTGACTTAGGGGTCGCTCTTGCTCCAAAAAAACATCAGCACCTCAACAGCTTGTGCGTTATTAATCTGGGAGAGAGCGGGTAGTTTAATTGGAAAACCTAAAAAGCAATATGTTTTTAGTAACCAATAAAACATATTGTTTACTAATTTGTATTTCTGAACAAACATAGTTCAAGCTCAAAGATTAAACTCACAGCATCAGATTGTTGCAATGGTAACACAACAATCTAACTATGAATACTGTTCTTTGAAGATACAAAGTAAACTTGACAGCTCCTTTAAATCTTACATCTAAATGCTCCTTATGGAGCTGCTCACTTAATTTGGATTAAACAGAAGTGCAAATAATTGATATTCATTTCAATCTAATTGTATTTTTGATTTGTTGTTTTTAGCTGTGGGTTTAAATAGCGTTTCACTGGCGTTTTCCCTTAAAATATAATTACCCATTAATATGTTTACATTTCCTGTCTACTTAACAACTTTTAATACAAAAACACGGTGGACCGCCGGTGGACCACCAGTGGACCGTCAGTGGACCACCAGTGGACCACCAGTGGACCGCCGGTGGACCGCCGGTGGACTGCCTCGGCGCCCAGACCACCGGGCTTAGCAAGATTTCTGGGGGAAACCCTGAAATATCAAGTAGCAGTTTCCAAGTTTTTCTAAGCTGTGATTTGAGGTTTTACTCAACAAGGCCGCAATACAATGAGCGTGTACCAGTAGGCTGCAGCTACAAGCAGAGATCAATACAAATCAAAAGAGGTGGAAAAGAACTGGCCCAAATAAAAAAACAGCTGCAGCCTCAGACCTGACACATGGCACTTCTTGTCCTCCTTCAGTGAACATGAGGAAATAAGTCACAGAACTAATTCAATTCAAAAATACTTTTTTACTCCAAACTCAAAATAAATGTTGTTGTAGCTTATTAATTCAGTTCTTCAAAGAGTTATTGAAAATGGTGATGGCTGTTGGCAGGTAAGATCTCTTGTAGCGGTCTGTATTACAGAAGCCTCTGACTTCTACGATTCCAAAAAATTATCCTCATCAATTGTAGTTTTACATTTAACTTATTACACCTCAGGTCATAGGTAAGTCATATGATAAAAATCAGCAGTGAACCAAAGTTGTAAATAATACTACAGACAAAAGTTAATGCTATGAGTATAAGGAGCAATCTGTGCTGCAGTTTTTAGCCACATCCAACTCAGTTACAAGTGGAACATGTTTTAAGTCCTGAAGTATTACTTCTCAAGATATTGTTTCAGGAGCAGGCAGGTGTTTGCCATTATTTCTAAATATGACACAGTTATTCCCTAGCTACTCATAAGAGTTAAAATTAACCTACTTGTAGAAATATAAGGCATCGTAAAGACAGAAGACGTTCCATATTTCCACTAAAGCAGTATTAATCTGACACAGCATCCAGCGCAGCAGCGAATGGATTGAAGGCCGGGTACTGTAGACCACGCTGAGAGAAAAGCTAATTATGAAATGACATCAGACTTATATAAAACTATCTCAAAGATACATGGAATCAGACATTCCCATTCACACACACAGTAACACACTGATCATGGGAAGCTAATAGATAGTAGCCACAGAAGCGAGACCATCATTCCAAGCTGGGTGAAGTGTTTTTTCCAAGGACACAACAACAGAGGGATCAGGGATCAACAAAGCAACCCACCGATTACAGGGCAAAGTTCTACCATCATCATCATCATTATCACCACCCCAAAAGCACGTGGGTCAACCATCTGGTGCTTCTGGTATGTCCTGATAACCAAACCCAAAATCAGAAGTGCTCATGAAGACAGAGTTGGCAACTTGGAAAACCTACAGATTAATTCCACTTCTTTTTGAATGGACCTTATAAATATAACATAATTCTGCCAGTAATGTTTTCTCAGGGCTGCACAGTGGCGCAGTTGGTAGAGCTGCTGCCTTGCAACAAGAAGGCTCTGGGTTTGATTCCCAGTCTTTCTGCATGGAGTTTGCGTGTTCTGCCTGTGCTTGCGTGGGTTTTCGCCAGCTGACATTCCGAACCGGAATGTCAGCTGGAGATAGGCACCAGCACCCCTCCCAACCCCACAAGGGACAAAGGTGTAAAGAAAATGAATGGATGGATATTTTCTCATCTTTTTGTCACCTGGACTGTTATATGAACTCATACAACCTCATTAATTTCTTGAAATTTAAAGGGAAATGGAGAAAATCAAAGGAGGAACATTTCTTCATTCTTTTTAAAAATACTTTACTCTGCATACGAATGACGAAAATAAAACCTGCACAATGTATATTTATATATGGGTTTCTGTATTATTCCTCATCCAGCTGTCAGACCTCCCACCTGATCTTCTGTACAGGTTTCCGTTGGTGATAACTGAAGATTGTCTTGCTATTTACAGAGATAATTAAAACCAGTGTGGGATGTAAATCCTCCCAGCAGCTTTTCGATAAAACAGTGAAAGTAATGAAAAATGGCAGCATGCAAGCTATGTTCCGGTGCTGAACACGTCAGTCATAAAAAGACTGAAAAGGTCGGGAACATAAGAAATTATCCATGAACTGACAGACACCCTCATTTCAGGAACAGGAAAAGTTTTGTCTGTTTTGTTACAATGAGACAGAACGACTGGTTTCAGATGTAAGTAGCATCAAGAGTGGAGTATAAAGTCTGCAGGCGATTCCAACCATCACTTAATGTAAGCACTGAGTGGAGGTTAGGAGAGAGAACGCCTCAGAGTTGTATTAGACAGTCGAAGTGCTTGTTGGGACTGCATGTATGATGTGATGGGTGATGCTGTGTGTGAAACAAGCACTCCATCTATGGAAGATTTATGGGTTCCATGAAGGCCTGGACCGCTACTTATAATTATCATTTTTTTTTAAAAAATAGGCAGAATTTAGCTTTAAAAAGTATGTTCAGTCTCTTTACTTGACCTGGATTGATATTCCATCTTTTCTTTCCACCCAGACTAGGAAGACTATTTTTACCTTTGTAAAGTACAGACCCATTCTGACCCACTGAAATGTTTACCAGGAAAAACTTTCACACAAAGTCCTGACCAGGAGAACCAGTGACCAGCTAACCTGCTCTCCCACATCATCAAGTTGAAGACTTCCTTTGGTCCTACAAGAATAAATTAGTTGAACCTTATAGATAATACTTATGTTTTTTGTTGTCCAGATTGAAGTAAATCAATAGCAGCAAAGTTCAGCCACATTATTTTTTTTAAGCAAAACAGACACGGAGATGGTTACATTTATCATGTCAGCAATTTATCACTGAATTGTTAGTCAACCTCAGAGCCTCAAATATAAAGGAACTTTATTACCAATGACATGAAATCAGAACAAAAGATACAGCAACATTCAATGTGATGACCTGACAAATGAACTTAAATGCTTATATCTAGAAACAGAACCTTTTTAGATAAGACTCAATTTGGCCAAAAACCAAACAGTGTGGTGGAAACTGTAAATTATGAGAGAGTGGAAGAACAATGACACATGTATTTTTCCACCTGCAACATCTACCCTGTGTGATTACAGAGTTGTTTGGTTGGTTTAACCAGCTTAGTTATCATCCGTCTTCTTGTTTTAGTTTACTTCTTAAACGCTAAACCAACTTTGAATTTGTGTTCTGGAAAAAAAAATTATCCAAAGAAAAAAATTTCTTGTTTCAAATAATTGCAGCAATAAACATGTGCATCTACCGAAGAAGGCATATCTCATGTATGTTTTGGGAGCTAAACTTACTCTAAGTTTACCTTTGAAAAATAATCACTGAGATTAGTCATATTTTACACCTGCATATGAATGAAAAAAAGTTACAGGGTAAACATTCAGAGCTACATGTAATACTGATTTTACATGAAGTCAGCTAATCTGCTTCAGATGACTTCAAAAGTCAACCGAAGCAATTTGTTACAAAAATGCAAATGAATCTTTCACAAGCCATACTTTTTAAAACACAACAAGCATCTGCAACAGCTACCATGTGGAACACAGTTCAAGACCAATAAACTGATGAAGAAACAAATGAAAACAGAAACTATCAATTCCCTCACTTGTTCCCATCTTTGGGTTTTCTTTCATTAGCAGTAAAAATTTGGCTCATACATACTTTACAGTATACCTACTGTAATTCATTTTTTCAAGGATCAGCAATGTTGCAAACAGAGAAGTCTAAATTATACACAAACAAAAACCTGGCAGTCTACGTTTCTCTGTTGAACACTCCAATGGTTAGAGTTTTTTTTATTTTTCACTATTGTTGCTTGATATTTTGTGTCTGCAGACATTTCTTGTGTACTTTATCTAACCTATCTGCTGCGACAATGCTGCAACTAAGGGGATATTCTGTAGGGTGTTTTTTTTTCTGTTGGTCTTCAGCTGAATCTCAACTGTCTTTTGGTGTGTGAGTGTGTGAAAGTGTTGCTCTGCAGACAGCCGGATCAAAAACACTGCTACTAAGGAATTGACAAGGCAGAGATCTGTTTTTCCTGCAGGCACCAAAAGCCAACTCTTTCAACATAACAAGCAGTGACATCTAAACGCAGCTGCAAAACCATGACAGTCTTTGGTCAGTTTATTGCAACCACTGTCACAGTGTGCAGAATTTCTTTTTTTGTCTCTTTCCTTTTGCGTTTCTGTGTTTTTATTCCTCATGTCCTCTTTTGCGCAGTAATGAGAGGTTTTATTCATTCCATATATAATATCACATCCAGAGCTCATGTGAGGTTTAATTACATTTAACAAACCAAGCTTGAAAATGTCATGATAGAAAACAGTGCTGCTTGTGCCCACTTTCAGTGCACACTTGTTGGGATTTAGCCAAAGCAGCGTTCATGCATCTTTCATAAGACTTGTCAGAAGAGGGAAGCTCTCCATTTCAGGAAGGAATATTACACGGCTCATTTAGGGTGTCATGTTGCTGCACAGGGATCTGCTTCTGTAAAGTGTTACTGAGCAGGCTGTGCTGTTTGCTAAACGCACCGCTGCGCTCTGGATAAACAGAGACAAACTTCAAACATATTTTCTTTGCCTTTTTTATTCATTTATAGGTCCAATTTTCAAGATTATGATTCTTAAATTGGGAGAAGGGTAATTATTTTTATAGCAACCACATCAGCATTTTTAGAAGGCATTTTTAGCTGTTTACATGTAAACTATTGATAACACATTATTCTGATCACCCTTTGTCAATGGGTGGTCAAAAAAATGTAAACTTAAACCGTAAAAACTTTATATAGTTAAATATGAAAGGTGTGGGAATAGGAAGTTTATTTCTGTCTTTGGAGTAGATATTGTGTAGGATTAACTGAACTGAAGAAAGAATAATGTTTTCCAAGCTAGTAAAACATTATGGACAACATAACTGCATACTCTCTGGATTATATTAGAAAACATGTATGTATGTTTCAATTTTTAACTTCTTTTTTTACCAAAAATTTTTTACCTCTAGTACTTGTATTTTCACTGTAAGATCTGAAACCAGATGACTTACAAATACTAATTAGAACCACACACTGCCAGGCTGCCCCACCGCCACCTCATGATTTAACAGCGTTTCTGACACACAGCACCATGAGCCCTTCACTCTGTGAACAGCTGTTCATTTCCAGCAACTCACAACATTCACAGCCCTGAAAATCTGTAAACACAGATCTCTGTCCACTGCAACTGCAATTAAAAACAGTAATATAATATCAAAAGCATATTATTGTCAGACTGTTTCTCAATGTTCATGGTTTAAAAGTCACACAGTGCTGCTCCAAAGTGTTTGAATGTGAGCCAGAACAGAACAGGAGGGAGCTGAGATTAGGATTACAGCCTGCTCTCTAAACACGCCATTTATAACAATTTCTTTGAAGAAGAACTCAACTTATTTAGAGCCTGTAAGATTGTTTCTTGTATGATTTGACAAACATGCTGCAGCATTGCATCTGCTCCATTCAGACGACGCCATGTTTACTGGTTAAGTTAGATATGCACAAATAGAACAGTAATATTATATTAAAGTTGGTTAAGAAAAAAAATTACAGTTGTGAAAGAACAGTGGCCAAAAGTCTGTCTGACGATATTCAGACAAAATAGATAATAAACTCTAAAAAGTGTATTTGGGCTGCAGTTCATGTTATGGACTTATTTACATTAATCTCACTTAATTAATTTGGTTTAATGATGACAACTTACCTTTCTGTGTTGAATTAACTTAAAAGTTACAAATTTTATCTTAAAGGAACTTTTTACTTTGACTTTACTTGAAACAATTAAGTTTAATGCCACATTCGTAGCTTTGTGTTGTGCCAGGACACCAGCCACTCTGCTGGGACCAGCCTTCTGACTCAGGGCGTCTGTCTGTGTGGTTCTGACAAAGTCTGACAAATTGAAGAAAATAACCTGGCCCTCAAGGTACCTAATCTTTCCTGTACATAACTCAGGTAAGGCAATAGAAATCAAAAATGCAGGACAGTATAAAATATCTAAACATATGAATACATTTAAATCTATTTAAAATGAATGGAAGGTCACCTTGAAGGTTTCGATGATCAAATCTGTACATGGTAATCCTGTGGAAGTAGATCATTATTTCAAGTCATTATTTTTTGGGACAAATGTGAGAAATTAAAATCTGACTAGGACTCAGATAAAATGCTGATATAGTAAAAATAGTTTTTGTCCAGGCTCCTGGGGAACAAAGGGTGGCAGTGATAGTGGTGATGATATGAAGTGGTAGGAAACGTGAGGGATGGCAGGTTGTTCAAATGTCAGAGACAGTGAGGAGAGATGAGAAAAAGAATAGGAAAAAGTGCAGATAGGATGATTTCTTTTATTGAGTGTAAAGGTGAGCTATTGCTTACCTGATAAAATCTAATTCACATTAAAGCTTAAATGACGACCAAAAAAACTGGAAAATGTCTTTTTAACATCTGTGTTTGTTTTCCCACTTACTGTCACAATAATTTACCTAAAAAAACAGATTTGCTGATGAGGACATATAACACAGATATGTAAATGATAACTATGCATTAAGAAAAGTTGCACTCTAATATAATATGAAGCATGGAATCCGACCAATCAGACGTCACTGACAATGAAATGGTCTCAGATTACCTTTTTCATGGAGCCTGGCCACCAAGATCCCATAAATCCTGATCAAAGGTGATCTGAAACCTTACTCCACAGCTCCCTACAAAATAATGCTATGGTTACTCGCAATGGATTGCTCCCCTCCAATCAGTGTCAACATACAAAGCAGCATATGGCAGTAATGTGAGGTAATGTGGAATAATTGATGTTGGTCTCTGAACATAATAGCCACTTGCCATCATTCCAGGACCTCTAGTTCCAGTATTAGTCCAAATGCAGCTTTGTCTTCTTTGATGGCAGGTACAGTGAGCTGCTTGGTGCCCAAAACAAGAATCCCCCCATGGTTCCATCTGCATCTTGAGAGCCTTCATCCTCTCAACACTTAGTCAGAGTCTGTCTTTCTGATTCAACACAGGACATTTTATCCAGTAAAGCGACTCTGATGCTTACTGTATTTCTGCGCATTCAGGTTCACTGACAACTGCATGTCATCCAAACAGAGCAGGTCATGCTGTAGATGTACTACTACACAAACGTTCACCAAAGTCATTGACTTTCACCAAAAAGCAGTAAATATTTTGTCAGGCTGCAACATCCTTACTTGAAGTTAAGGGTTTGGTGAATGACTGAGTGCTTTGAGGGGTAAAAATTGTTTTATGAGGGGAATCTTTGGATGGATAGAGACTCCAGAACTACCGACACCAGGAGAGGCTGCAGATATTATCAGAGGGTGCAAAACTAAGTCTGCACCTGACCCACATGAACACATCCTCCAAATCCATCATGTGTGCAGCACACAAAACCAGTACAAACCTAACTCACACAAATACAAACACGATTCTATTCTGTTTGGAAAATGTTTTGACTAGATTTTACAGTTTAACTCTCCCACAGTCTTACTGCTATCCTCAGGCAGAGCATGGCATAAGAGCGTTAGCTCTTCAGTTTCTCAAACCATGAAAAAAAAAATGGTAAAAGCACTCGCCGGGTCAGTGCGACCTAATCGGCACCGCACACAGGATAAAAAGTTCAGGCAAAGTCCACTCAACAGCTCTTAGGACTCTGGCAGGGTTAAAACTCAATTTATTCGTTTTAGCTAGTGTTGAGGAAATATAATCATTTTTAGTGTTTAGGAAATATAACCTTTTTTACTGTTTAGTTTAGCTGAATCTTTTACGTAATTTCGAATAGGTTAGTGTTGGTGGTTTAGAACTTCTAAAACCATGGCCGGGAGAAGTATTCAGGATACCAAAGATGGTGATGAATGGCCAAAAGCTTTTAGCTTGGATCCTTGTGGTTTTTGTCACACAAGATAGGAGGTTGTAAAGTAATATATCTTTGGAGGTAGATGGTGCTATCTCTTTAAAACATCTTGGGAGACAAGAATTTGCCCAGGTCACGGGAGGAGAAAAAAGCTTTCTGTGGACATCTGAGGTGGTTAAACGTTTGAACCATTAACATCAAAATTTGTAAAGGATTTCCCCTAATATAGCATGCTCTGACTGAAAATTGTATTATTTAGTTTTAGAATTAATTTAGTCAATGAGGAATGTATTTGAAAATGTTTTGTTTTATATTAGAAAATTGTGTAGGATTGTTTAACTTTTACTCGAATATTATATTAGATTAGAAAACAGGAATTGTACCTGATTATTTTCTATCTGTCTATATATTGTTTTAATGAAACATCGGGAGAGGACTTTGGAGAGAATAACAGAGCAAAGACATATTACTTTTTGAGGATAACTTCTATTGAATTAAAATACAGAATTAAAGATATGTTCCTGGAAGAGCGGGAGAGAAAACCAGAGTTTCACAGCTATTTGTGGAATTCCTTAATATGTTTCTCCTTGCTTAGAAGGCATGAAGCCAGATAGTGGAAGCAAATAAATTTAGAATAAAAGAAGATCTCCAGGTTACAGGAGGTAACCTGATTTAGTGAAATGGCCTGAGTATAGTTTAAATTTATAACCTATTCTGGCATATTGACCTGCAGTTTACCCGTAAGTAGACTAACTTATTTGTTAAAGAGCTCACATCTGCGCTTTTATCAGTTTGGGTAGATTAGCAGGGAATTCCAGCTATTTTTCCTTTGACATCTGAAAAGTCATAAGTCCAGCAGGACTTCGAGGGAGTCTGCTCCACTAATCTAAACAACAAAAAGGAGAAGCTTGTCTCTGAAACAAATTGCAGGGAGGGTCTACGTCTGAAAACGGTCAGAGACGGCTTCCAGTTGGTCGAGCAGAGATACGCCTTATTTGAATATGCTAAAGAGGAAAACACGCCTGCAGGTAGAAAAGCTCATGCTCTAGGGAAAATAATTCAGAAAATAATAGCTGATCTCAGTTGTTCTTTCTCCGAGGACATGTCTTGTTGTCTCAGGTAACGAATGTATGTCTCTGTGTTTCTGTATTACTCCGTGCTGTCTGATACTTTCTTTTGATTGGATTAAATTCTGGACTTCTGTGACGTCAACACGCATTGTTGTGTTTCTGTCCCCACATGCGGCCAAGAGAGAGAGAAAGAACCCGGGATCAAGGAAAAGCAGAGCCAAGTTGGGTTTTTTTTTAATTTACCAGTTTATAAATTATTCTTCCTTAACAATAGCTAGTCACATTTCACTTACAAAGAGAACGCCAAGCCACCAAATAAACCAAAGCAACCTGACCAATAACATTTAGGTTAAGGACTTCCTGTGCTCACACCCACAGACGTACACAGGTGTGGGTTTCAAACTGGATGTTTTGACACAAACTACCTTTTTCCCCTACAGTTGTATTAATAGTAAATAAATAGAATGAATGAATAGAAAATAATAAAAAATCCAATAACTATAACATTTTTTAATCAAAGGAAAATCTCAAGGCATGTAAAACCGTGCAGCTGCCGGCGCATAGGTTCAGTTCAGCCCATCATCAGATGAGTTGTAGTGTGGTATTTGGAAGATTCTGAGTGAGATCCCCACCATCAGTTGAATGATTAACCATTCTGTTTTATGAACATGAATTTTAAAGCAAGCATTTCCTGTCATGACTGTTTGCCATAAAATGACGATGACTAAATTAGCCAAAAAATTTACTCAAGAGTAGTATTACACAATGGAACGTGTGACTTTTGATTTTTGGTTGTGTTTCGTATGTTTATTGTGTTTTATGTACTGTGAAGTCCTGTGTTGGCATCTGCTCGTTTTTGTCAGTCTTTTAACCGGCATTCAGCTGTGCGCTAGACTCTCTGCCGTGCTGCCTGTCCTGGACTGTTGGAGCCAGTTTTCATCAATAAATCACCATCATCATCACCATCTTAATCTGGGTCCCCGAGTCGCTCCTCACCACCACCCACCACTATTCCTGACAGTTAACATGTTTGTTTTAACTAGATGCAAAACATACAGATTAAAATCCAAGCGTGTTTCTGTTACACCCCTCCACACTTTTCACTCGCACGTGGGGATTTATGTTTTTGCATCCACCTGAATAATGTGTAGTTGCGCCACTGGTGGCTGCAAACATTATGATTAAGGGTTTCGGTTAAGAGCCACTGTGTTACTTAGATAGATTCTGTTTCAGAGGATTTTGTTCTGTGAGAGGAATTAACTTAGTCTTGTGTCCCCAGACAAACAGCCTTGACTCTCCGCATTAGCTCAGCAGATCAGAGCCACTGTGTCAGTGAGCACACACTAGACATGTGAATCAGTTGGTGGATTAGTGACAGTTACGGGTCATGGATTTTATATATGGCATAGTGCCGACACAGATTATACGGTAGATTTGTACAAAGGGAAAAAAAGAGCTAGAGCTGCTTTCCAGAGGGATGACTTTATGTTGGGCCCTGCTCTGCTGGTAACCTGGAAACATGCTCTGCTGTGGCTCACATGATTTTTAAGATTTTACACTCTATTGCTATGCTTCTTCTATATACTATTGTTAATTACGCTCATATATCTATTATAAAAGTGAGTACACAACATTAACTTTATAACTGGCTCCAACTAAACATCCAAACTTCTCTAGAGGAGTTGCAGTCAATGTTTAACAAAACAGCATTGGTATTAGTTGTGCTTTCTTTTTATCAGCTTTTTTTCTTCTTATGATTTTGTGACAATACTGGTGGCTACCATTGTTAAATTAACTTTTAAATCAGCGTCCATTCTAACTTCCATAAGCAGAGCGCTGCTATGTGATGTTTACTTTCTTCATCTGTGCATGTGGGTCACTTTGGGAATGTGAACCATTCACACAAAAGACTCATTGCGGTCATTTAGTAGTATGAAAAACCATGCAAAAAAGTCAAATTTCAGCAAAAAAATTGACAAGCAAGTCCTGCTTTCTGACGGTACCCATACTATATGCAAGCAAACACAAAATGACATGAAAAAAAATGGGAACAAGACTAAGAGGCAGTTTATATAATCTAATATGATAATGCTGGAAATATGTAGAAAAAATAAAAATTTAAAAAAGGGATAAATGAAACAGTTCCCATACTAAGCAGCTAGGCACCCGTTTGGGTCGTTCATTACATATATGCTGTAGAATGGGAAAAGGTTTGACTCCCTATTCAATAACATAACGAGCTTAATCATCCATGGCATCTCTGCTAATCCTTTACGTAAGATCTGCTCCCATTTCTTTCGGAAAATATCATGAATTACAGCTTTCTCAACATATGATGTCATTGCATCACGTCGTTGATTCTAATTTTATTTTTACTACTATTTTTTTACAGTTTTAATTGCTGGTAGTTTGTTTTCATTTTCTTTAATATTTTTTACTTACTCATTTAGTTGAGTGTTAGTTTAGAGAAATACCTCTGACATGTCAGGTATTTGTACTGAATACTGAGAAAATGTCTAAATATATGACTGAAGAAATAAATTTCAAAAAATCTAAATTGTAATTCTGGTATTCAGGAAGTAGAAAGAATTTTGATAATCATAGCTGACAGAAACAGAAAAAGGTTAATTATATTTAATGCGAGACTTTTTACATAGTTTTCATAATATCTACTTCGATTAAGAAATATTCAATAAATGTAAAAATTTCCCTAATATTCAGCTAATAACTCATTCAACATATCATACATTTACTTTTACAATTTTTAAAACTAAAATCACAGACCAAAAAGAGTCACTATTTTTCAATAATTAATTTGGGGTCGGTATGATGAAATCATATTCCTAAATCCACCTTCAAAATGTCAAAAACACATTCCACTTTTTTGAGCAGGTACAATACGATAAGGTCAATAGCAAAAAATATTTCTGCTTTCAACTCTTTTATGGTAATTTATAAAACCAAATCTACAGCCTCTAAATGTAGCAGCATAACAAGGCATGGGGAGTGATGCACAGTTGATGTGTTTGAAGTTATAAGACGTTATAAAATGTTATAAAACGTTTTTTTCATGCATTGCTGCCTTTTCATTTTAAGGCTTATGACCTAATTATGTGATTTTTACATCACAACACAAAGTTCTCTGTGGCACTGAAAGAATTGTGTGTTTAATAAAACCAGATGGAATGTACTGATGGTTTAATTATTCTTTGTTGATGTTTTTTGTCTCCAATTTGGCTTTTCAGAGAACATCAGCATTAGCATTTCTTGTGTTTCCTTGGCTGCACTGTCTGGCTTGGTCTCATTAAAGAAAACCCCAAACGTCAGCAGAAATCTAGTGTTGGGGGAGTTGTTGGTTTCAGCATTTGTGTAAAAATTCCCATTTCTGAATATTCCAGTCTGATTTAGTGGAGTGGAGGACAAGGCATTGCCAGCTTTTATGTTAAATCCCCTGAGACTGCAGAAAAACCTGAAAGGAAACAGGCGAAGGGGGATGGGTCAGTGGCTACCTTTGATCTCCATCCCTCTGCTTTAAACTGGGCTTTACATACACAATTCTGCCAATTGACTGACAATGATGGAGGAACACGAGCCATCTGCTCGTGTTCCTCCATGCCTTTAATGAAAAGCAGCTATTTGATAAAACTGATATTTTGTCGCTGATCCTAGAAGACAAATAATGCAGAGAAAAACTGAAGGGCAAAAGGAACTCACACAGAGCCTGATACTTGAAACAGCTTTCTAATTATTGTTTGTTTGTTTTGGATTATACTTATTCAATATTGATTATCCAGTTGAATAAAATGACTTTATGAATCTCTGAAGGGAGATTTACATATTAGAGAATGTATTTCTGACAAAACCAACTATGACCATAAAACAAAAATAATCTAACTTGCATCCACTTTGCTGCAGATTGCAAGGATATTTTTATGTTTGTTCAGAAAAATTGACAATGACACAAAACATTCATCAGAAAACACCAAACCAGATGTGATGATGATTTGTCTTACATAAAGGATATTCAAAATACATACATAGGCCTGTCGCGATAAACGATAAATCAATAAATCGCACAATAAATTAAACCTATCGACTTCATTTTAATTATCGGCTTTATCGTCTCTTCCTGCCTTTTTTATCTTTCTGTTGATGACAATGAATGAAAAAAGGCTCAACTCCGGTGTTCTACACTGACCCTTCCTATTTCCTTAGTGTAATACACTACACAAGTTGTCGCCCATTTTCAAAACCTGAGAGACATTAGCCGACAGAAATCCTCAGTAACGTTCTATCGGGTTCGACCCCGTGTGCTGTCCAGCCACCTGCCTACAAAATAATGGCTACAAGTAATTTTAAAATCAGGCATTAATCAATGCTTTACTAGAATCTACCTGTGATGCATGTGGCTAGAGTCAGCATACAGTCCTGACTTAATAAAAATCATTAACCTATTTATGTCACGTTAACGAAGAACAGCTGAAAACTTACCGTTTATCAACTGCGGTAGCTATTTGACTCCAACTCCTCTCCTTGTCATTTCTATATTCTTTGCACGAAAAGTTGAATAAATATTAATGTTGTTTCCACATATCATCTCCAAAGTCCCCTAGACTTTGTGTTGCGCCGTTTCAGCTGTTTGGGATTCCCCTCGATATTTCCCCTCAGAAAGCAGGAGGAGAATCCGCGCTTTCTGATTGGCTACCTGTCACATTCAGCGTTAGGCTCCCAGTCGGGGAAAACCCCTGATTTAGATCGGAGCGGCCACCACGATCTAAATCACACTACAGGATGATCAGTTACGAAATCACCAGTACATAAGGTGGAAATTAGGGGCAAAAAATTGTGTAGTGTGAACTACTGCATTAGGTAGTCGGATGTGCTCATCTAAATCTAGTGATTACTGAAGGGCAATACAGACTTCATAATCTGCACTCTTTTGGTTGAATACAGTATTTATTTCCACTTTGACTTTATGTTGTTCAATTTTTATTCAAGTATGTTTTTTGTTAATGGAGACTGAGAATCCATTAACACTGGAACTAATTTAGTTTATCAGTTCCCGTGTTACATGTTTACGTGTTTTTTTTGAAAATAAGTTCTGGAAATCGCATGTATTAGTCATTTCCATTAAGGTCTTGAAACAATATTATTGTTTATCACAATTTTTTAGACAATCGTCCAGCAAAATTTGTTATCGTGACAGGCCTATATGCACATCTCTACTGCCAACTAAAAAAGGCAGCACAGTGAGGATTTCTTAACCAGTTCTACCAGTGATGATAGGATGGTGATCTAGAATATCTATAACAAGGCAGACTTGGTCTAATATTTAAGACAGCAGTATAACAGGCCTACAATAAAAACACATGCTAGAGCATTAAATGTAAATTAATTTACATCATTAATTTACAATAAAGTACTGCAATCGAGTCATATTTACATATGAAGCACCTCAAACATGAGCTTGACCAAAATGCTGTGATCTAAGCAAACACTACAACATTACATCAGAAAATAAAAGTAATAAAGTCAAAAACTAACACAAAAAGGAAAACAGACTCCGCCACAAGGACTCACTTCTCACAGGTTGGGGAGTAAAATGCGTTTTCAATTGAGATGAAAAACAATTATAACCAACAGGGCTTAGCAATAGGACATGTTCATGACTTCAAGTACCTTCGTGTCTTCAATGATTCTGCATAAACGTGATCATTTCAAAATATATCTAAATACTCAGCAAAGACAGTTTGACTTAACGGGATTGTGAGCTCTGGAGGTTGTGGTGCATTCAACATACTGATTCACCAGAGAGAGCACAGTAACCAGGACTGAACTCTATCATCAGGATCAGGATTAAATAGAAGAATGTCTTCCTCTGTTGGATTTTTGACTTTAGTCTTTTTCATTGGCAGACTGGGGTGGTGGTCCCCCTGTTTAAAAAGGGGGACCAGAAGGTGTGCTCCAATTACAGGGGGGTCACACTCTTAAGCCTACCTGATAAGGTCTATTCAGGGGTCCTGGAGAAGACAGGAAGAGCAGTGTGGTTTTTTCTAGGCACAGCCGAGGTATTGAGGGGATCCGCTTTGGTAGCCTTAGGATCGCATCTCTGCTTTTTGTGGATGATGTGGTCCTGTTGGCTTCATCAGATCGTGATCTGCAGCTCTCGCTGGAGCGGTTCGCAGCCAAGTGTGAAGAGACTGGGATGAGGCTCAGTGCCTCCAAATCCGAGGCCATGGTCTTGAGCTGGAAAAGGGTAGAGTGCCTTCTCCGGGTCAGGGGGGTTGCCCTGCCTGAAGTGGAGGAGTTTAAGTATCTGGGGATCTTGTTCACGATTGAGGGAAGAAGGGAGCGGGAGATCAACAGGCGGATTGGGGCAGCGTCCGTCGTGGTGAAGAGAGAGCTGAGTTAAAAAGTGAAGTTCTCGATTTACCGTCAATCTACGTTCCCACCCTCATCTATGGTCATGAGCTTTAGGTCATGTCCGAAAGAATGAGATCACGGATACAAGCGGCCGACATGGGTTTCCTCCGCAGGGTGGCCGGGCTCTCCCTTAAAGATAGACCGGATGACCGAGTAGCTCGGTCGTCCGGGAGGGACTCAGAGTAGAGCCGCTACTCCTCCACGTTGAGAGGAGCCAGTTGAGGCTCGGGCATCTGGTCAGGATGCCTCCTGGACGCCTCCCTGTTGAGGCGTTCCAGGCACGTCCCACCACGAGGAGGCCCCGGGTTAGACCCAGGACACGCTGGAGGGACTATGTCTCTCGGCTGGCCTGGGAACGCCTTGGGGTTCCCCCGGAGGAGCTGGAAGAAGTGGCTGGGGAGAGGGAAGTCTGGGCCTCCCTTCTGAAGCGGAAGAAAATGGATGGATGGATGATTTTCATGGAACATCTGTCAAACAGATAAGCTGAAATTCATCAGGAAATTTTGTCAGTGTTCTTGTTTTTTGTAGATTTTTCCATGTTTGCATCTCAACAATGTGCTGTTGATGAAGTTAGGATTTAGATTCATCTTCAGCTTTGCAGAAGCAATGTCTTCTATGGATAAGTTTGAAAAGTGGTTATTTTCTTACTCAGCTTCAGGACTTAGGGATATTAATAAACTAACATTTTAATAAATGTTTTCATCTTTATTCTTGATTAATGCAAAAAAGATATTTTAGATGTACTCTGACTTAAATGATAACAATAGTGGATAGTTCTTTGATAGAGACATTGACTAACATAAATTTCTTGCTTAACTTCATCTTTTGCTCTCATCTGCATTCAAAGGAGTTTAGTACAGTGGACCCACAGGAGTTTAATACCTGTGCTCTTTTAGATTGGAAGCAAAACAATTATCTAACAACTAACTTTTTAAGAAATCAGTTTTTTGTCACATTTTAATGTTTCAAATTAAATCATCTTTCATAGCACACAAAAAAATGTCTGCTTTGAAGTTAAAAGTAAATTTGATTACTTTTCTCTTCATCTAGTCTCATGACAAATAATCAGTAGAATGTAATCTTATACTTCATTAGTCTCATAGCTTAAAGTGATACCTGGCCCAAGAAGATCATTCTTATCTGGCATATTGCAAATTCTCAGAAAAGAATCATTATATTAATTAAATAGAAACAGGAAAAGTAAACGCAAAGCTTAGATAAAATAGTTTGATGAATTTTTTAAGAGCATTATCCTATTTTCATAGGATGGCTATCCAGCAGAGAAGTGATCACAAGCTGAGTTAGAGGTTGGCACATCGATGCATCTATGACCAGCTGAGACATACCAATGCACAAGTTCGTTCCACTTGTTCACAATTCATTTAATTGTTTTCCCTGATCTTTAATCTTTCAGTAATGTCATTTTTTAGACCGCATGAATTTGGCCTCCAAGGATGAAGAGCAAATCAATGAATAACTTTCCATCCAGGCAGATGGAACCTGGATGATGCCACTCTCAGACAAGAAAGAGACACAGTAGATCCTGCAGCCAGACCCAAACTGGTTCAGAGAAAGTCAACAGCTGGTCAAAGTGGAGACGCTCTTTGTCCTTTCCTGTTATAAGACTGTTTTCTGGCACCTCATTTCCCCTCTCATAAATTCCTCGAAACTTTATGACTTAGAAATACAGATTTTATAAATGCACCGAGAGATTCACCTTCCAGAGAGAAATGGCATTTAACAGTTATTTTGGCTTATCTGTTAATGAAAACAAAGGGATTGGTTCATCATCTAGTATAAAATAAGAATCAATTGTGTCTTGTAAAATTCAACACAATGTCTCAACACAATGTGTAACCATTTGGGTAAGCATGATGAGGACGCAGGGGACAGTCATTGTAGCATCAGAGAGATTATTCTGCCCAGCAGTTGAATCAAAGGCAATGGGTGTCTGAATGCCACAGAATGCAGTTTGAATGAAATCAAAGTAAGATTTCATAAGTTTCCTATAATTTTCAATATGTACTGATGCTTCCCATACAAGACCACCAGCATGTATTTCCTAGAATAACTTTTTTTTCTTGGTCAAAATAACAAGTCACAGCATCAGACACTGAAGAAAGAAAGAAACAGGTTAAGAGGTTCTTTCTGCTTTTTAGGCCAATCCGGTGGCACATTTCCAAGCACACTAATTGAATGAGGGTTAATCCAAGCACAGGAAACCCTAATCACTGTAATGTGGTTAGCCGGACTGCTTAGCAACTTTAGTGTCATGTTGTGTTTGATTATGTCAGATGTGACAGATTAGGAAAATCAGAGATGTGGAAAATTCAGCCATTTTGAACAGGGAACTTTTTTGTTAATAATTAGTGAATCTCACAGGTGCACAAACCTATTAAAATACCAGTTTTCTGTCATACAAAGAATAAGATCATAATGCATCTTTATCCTTTGAAATAACTGCATTCAATTTTTTGCATTCAGTTTGATCTCGGTCAACAGCCTTAATCTTGACTTTCTTTGCTCACTCATTTCAAGAGTACAACCAAATCTAACAAACTGTAAGGATTTCTCTTGTGACCCATCAGTGGATATTGTGTCAGATCTACCTGTGGACAGTGGCTCCGTCATTCCAAATATTTAAGTTTTTCTTTCATTGATTTGAATGTGTACTTGGACTCACAGTGATGCTGAAAATTTAGCCTCTCTTTACTATCCATACTCTATCAAAACACAGGATTCAATAGACATCTTCGGGGGCATGTGCTCCAGTTGAAAAAAATGGCACCTTGTTTAGCATATGGAACTGCTGCTTGCCTCAGTAGTGTAAGATTTATCCCAGGCACAGCTTGAACATCACTTGTATATACATACCTATTTCAAATCAACAGCCATGTGCTGTCTGGTGCAGATGCTTAATAATGTTCACCTGAGGAGAATAACATCAACTCAAAACAAGGATGCATGTTACAAAATTCATAGGAATAATCAAAAAACAAAATGACGGTAAATAAATTATATGACTAACTCACAACCAGCCTTCAAGCAAAGTAGACTATCCTAATAAATCGGCCATGTAGGTCACAATTAATTACAGATCCTCCTAATCTTGAGAAAACGGTGACTAAATCAGGGGTGTCCAAAGTCGGTCCTTGAGGGCCGGCATCCTGCTCGTTTTAGTTCTCTCCCTGGTTTAACACACCTGGATCAAATGATGGCTCATTAGAAGTCTCAGAAGAACATTGACTTGCTGAGAAGGTTATTTCTTCCACCAGGGAGAGATCTAAAACATGTAGGATGCCGGCCCTCGAGGACCGACTTTGGGCACCCCTGGCTTAAACGAACTGTACTCAGAAAAGGACACATAAAATCTTTATAGTAAAATGTACTTGCTGAGTATAATACAAATGTAAATGTACCAAGATACTTGATAAATATATGTAGACTGTAGTTCTAGTGTTATAGTACTCAAAACCGGTCTTGGTCTTGAGCCCACTTATCGATGGTCTTGGTCTCGGGCGTTGAGGACTCTGGATTTTATTTCAAGACTGGTCAAGAACATAACTGCGGAAATATCACTAAATTGCCATCATATTGTCCAGTTTATTTGCTAACATCTTTTTTTTCACTAGATGCAAAACACACAAAGCAATAATACCATATCATACCAACTTTATTTATAAAGCACTTTAAGACAACCATAGCTGATACAAAGTGCTGCACATTAAAACACAACATAACAAAAAAAATCCCAAAAAAATAAAATAAATAAAAACTCTTCCAATTCAAAAACAAACAAACATACTATTTAAAACTAGATCTTGTTGGAGTTGAAAGCCAAATAAAAGAGATGGGCTTTAAGGCAAGCTTTAAAAGTAGACAGTGAAGGGGCCTCTCTAACCTGCAAAGGCAAGTTGTTCCATAACTTAGGACTCATGAAAGAGAAAGCCCTGTCCCCTCTGAACTTCCTTCTAGATCTCGGTACTCTCAAGAGCAGCTGATCTGCTGATTTGAGAGACCGATAGGGTAGGTAGGCGTGAAGAAGCTCAGAGTGGTAAGCCGGGGCAAGATTATGCAGTGATTAAAAACAAACATAAGAATTTTAAAATGAACCCAAAAAAATATACAGGCAGCCAGTGAAGTGAGGTCAGGACAGGGGTCATATGTTCTCTCTTTCGATTTCCTGTCGAAAGTCGTGCAGCAGCATTCTGAACAGCAGATGTGAGAGCAGCGACTGACTGACTCCCAGATAACGTGAGTTACAGTAATCCAATCGAGTTGAAATAAAAGCGTGGATTACTGTTTCAAAATGCTGCCTGGAAAGAAAAGATTTCACTGATGACAGTCACCTTAAATCAGTGGTTCTTAACCTTTTTTGAGGTACCGAACCCCCAGTTGCATATGCGCATTCACCGAACCCTTCTTATTCCACACACAAAATACTTTGCGGTATTCTGAGTTACTAATGTAATTATATTAGCTGTGTTACCACCCCCACGCCACTAGAGGCAGTACCGAAGGGACCGAAACAGAGGGATCAGAGTCAGGAGCTGTGATAAGAGCCCTGGTACTACCAACCTTTTCAATAAAGAAACGCCGGTCCTCAAGGACTAACTTTGGACACCACTGCTATACAGGGACAAATTGCAATTTCTATGAAAATACTGACATGTCGCATATATGGGACAATGCTGTGACCAAAGTCTGCAATGCAGTGATATGACATTAACAAACGATCCGAATGACTCTTTACTAAGAACGATAGGACTGGAGCTTCACGGAGGGCAGTTCTTTGTTCTTGAAATGTTCTGCATACACTGCAGCAGCTCTTATTATTTTACTTAACTATATACATTGATAGTTATTTAATTAGCGAATAAATAAAACAAGAATGGAAGAGCATGCAGCGCATGCTCATTGCTCTTTGTTTTTGTCACCTGTCATGGTGGCAGACATTACAGCACTGTGCTGCCTGACTACATGCAGCGGGAGGGAGGGAGCCTGCCTTGTACTTGGTTACTTTACTTCTTACTTGTTGCTCCTTGGTCAGTGTTCATAGTTGAGTTTATAGTTTACCGTTAGGGCATTGACTTAATTGCTATGTTTAATGTAGCAGACAGAGGTGGTTTCTGACATAGGCGATATGGGGAACTGCCCAGGGCTTCATATTTTTAGGGATGGCACAAGACCTCCATGGATTGTGGCACAGAGATGAAAACAAAGCAGAATGAAGAGTTTGAATTGATAATGATATTGGTTAAATTTATTTCAGCTCTAAGCATTTAATATCTGGATGTTCTTATGAGACTGTGGGTATTTCAAATCAATTTAAGAAGCAGTTTTGATCGTATTACAAATTTTATTGTGCGAGGTGCCGGTCTTGATCTTGACTTAGTCTCGGACCATAAAAGTCTTGGGGCATGAGCAGAGTTCATGTGCATCTGTGAGCTATTGACAGAGAAAAGAGCTGAATTCTACAGTCTACACTTTTTAAGAGTTTCCAGTCCTCTAAATACATTTGAAGATGACTTTATGAAAGTCTTCTGGGCTGACTGGCCTGCTCTGCTGACATATGTGTTGGTGGCAGTGGAGTGGAGTTGTATCTGGATCGAACAAGCTCCACTTGTGCATAATTACTGAGCCTCTCCATGTCCAACGCCTGCAGGTGGAATACTGACAGCAGCACTCCTCCCCCACTGTCAGCCTGCTCACTAGGAGTAATGAGGCGCACCACACACATACACACATTCAGCACAAAGCCTATTGTTGTGTGTGTTTGTGTTAAGCTAAATGGTGTTTCTCTGGCTGTTAGACTGAGGAGCATAGAGGGTAACACAGAAGAAGCAACATAAAATACTAAAGATGTTGGTGCAAGATGAATTGCAACATCACTCTGCTTTTGTAAGCATGCTCGGATAAAAAAAAACTGCTATATTGAAAATGTTCTTTTATTTGTCAAATAAGCAAGAGGAGAAATGGGAATATATTAATGGAGATTAGGGATGGCAGCCAGAGACGAGAGACAAAGGCATCATGTTGAGTTTGGTGGAGTCGTGATGGGTACCAGCACCTGTGTGTTTGAGTGTTTGTGCATTGTATGTGCACACATACACACACATTCTCCCCATGGAGCAACCCACCAGGCAGAATACAACACTTAAACTCAGGCTCTTCAGAGCCATACAGAATAATGGCTGCAATTTGGCACCTGATGAAGCTTAGTGTAAACAAACAATTTCACCTGCCTCCATTAACTTTAATAGTACAACCCTCAGCTATGGTGCTGAAGGAGCAGCAAGACGTTTAAAAAAACAACGACTTTAAAATAATCTACATGCATAGCTGGAAAAAGAGAGGAAAACAGATTTTTCTCCTACAAAAACCCACCTTGCTTTGAATGTCATTTAGATGTGGCTCCACATTAATTGTAAACCTGTGCTAATTTTGGCCCACACATTTCCATCTAAGCCTACACTTCATTTATACACTCAACAGAAACAACTAGAAATATATAAAATGTCATAAAACATGCAAAAAAAACACAACAAATAATAATACGAAGCTTGATCTTTTTGTATGAACACAGTTTTAGCTGCATTATTATGCGTACAGGTGTTAAAAATAATCTTAGTTTGTGAGGATGTGGCACTTTGCCTTACTATTTAAATAAATCTAAAGTACTTCACCCTACTTCACCTACATAGAAGTATGTACATATACAGTAGGTGCAGGTTGAGTCAGTCAACTTTGGCACTGAAGAATGCAGAGTTATTTGCTCTTCCCCTGAACCTTGTGAACAGACAGGCAGATTGTTTTTGAAAGTGATGATATTTGAGTGTTTATATTTTTATAAGAATGTATTCCTGTTTTAGTCATAGCGGGAACCTTTTCTGCCATACATACTGTACAATTCGTCAGGAACTGTAGATGTGGGTAACATGTCCATTGGAAAAAATACAATTCTTAAGACTATAGATACACAAGCTAGGTTTGGCAAAAACATGGGGAGAGATTACAGTTATAGTGAAACACATGTATTTTATGTGTGGTTGTGAAAGAGAGAAGGATAGTGGGATTTATTTGACCCCAACTGCCCCTGTGTGCTCATTCTGCAGGTGACCGGACAGAGAAACAGATCCTCCTAATTTCATTGGTCACTGCTTTGGTTTACTCTGTGGAGATGCTTGTTGTTCTGGTCAATCCACACACTGTGCGCTGACCACAGAGGTGATGGGTACAAGGTGGCTGATAAAGGACAATAGGAGCAATTTAACAATAATTTGAAGCAACAAACAATGTATGTGCTTTTTATCTGACAGTTTTTATTAAAAAATATATATATTACCATTAATAAATCATAAATAGGGCTGCACAGTGGCGCAGTTGGTAGAGCTGTTGCCTTGCAGCAAGAAGGTTCTGGGTTCGATTCCCGGCCCCGGCCTTTCTGCATGGAGTTTGCATGTTCTCCCTGTGCATGTGCGGGTTTTCTCCGGGTACTCCGTTTCCTCCCACAGTGGTAACACAGTTAATTGGTCTCTCCAAATTGTCCCTAGGTGTGTGTGTGTGCATGGTTGTTTGTCCTGTGTGTCTCTGTGTTGCCCTGCGACAGACTGGCGACCTGTCCAGAGTGAACCCCGCCTCTCGCCCGGAACGTTAGCTGGAGATAGGCACCAGCAACCCTCCCGACCCCACCAAGGGACAAGGGTGTCAAGAAAATGGATGGATGGATGGAAATCATAAATAGATAGATAAATGCACAATCTTCACCACTAGAGTGCACCTATTTCTGATTGGAAAATTGGTCATTACTTGGTTAACAGAGCAACTTAATTGATCTTCATATCTGTAGCAGAATAAATGGTAACACTAACAAAAGCATGTCTCTACCTCTCCTGATGCTGCCTCCTTCTGCTGCTCAGTAGTGATGTGCAGATTGAAAGTATATCTTTCGATCTACATCTTTGCTACTTCTGATACCAGACTTTTATGCTTTAAGATCAATTCTTAAATCCAAGTATTAATACTTGCAACATTCAGTCATTTTAAACAATGTATCTTAAAAGGAACATGTTACAAACTAATTATTGAGATCTTGCCTAAATGAGACAGGGTTGATGGGAACTACTTTTTCTTCCACCTGGTAAGTGTGTAATGCGTAAGGACGTAATGTCCAAGCGCAGCGTACTGCTGCTCAGTCACTTGCACATCTAGACACAATGACAGATCATAGAAGAAGTCACACATGGAGTTACTTCAGCTTTCATTTGATAGAAGTTCTTAATGATTAAGCAAGGATTTATCTCAGTAGGGTAACTACTTCAATACTTTTTCTAGTTTGTAACATTTTCACAGTTTTGTGTGATTTTCTGCTGTTACTAAAATAGCCTAGCTATGGGGCTGCTATGTCAATGTATTTCTGAGTTTTATACATTAAGCATTAATTAAACATTATTACATTAATACATTAAAGTGATGTCTGTGTTCTTTTTATGAAGTCAAGATTTCAACTACAACACTTTTTTTTAGATTTAATAGGCAAATTAAATGTTTTTGCACAAAGTATCAGCATTAGATCTCAGAATTGGGTCGGAAAGGGAATCTGTAATATCAATCACTACTGCTAGCTGTCCGGATAGTATGGCAGTTTTTATGTCAGATGTTTGTCTTAACAGTTGTCACTACTGTGAACTGTGGTCTGATGTTCAGTGTAACCTCTCCTCTGCCGAGTCGCTGGGCTATAAAGACTGATCTGTCCTTTGTGTGTTTGATTTATGGAAGGAAGGGCTAGCATGGCTATGCTATCACCCCTCTCGCCCATGTAAAGAAATACTCATACAGATCGCTGTATGAGCTGCAAGGCTTAATTTATTTACTGACCTGCTCATACGGCGGTCCTGTAACCTACCAGTTGACAGGGAGGCAATAGAATGTAAATTCTTTTTCTGTCAGCAGTCGGGATAAATAGCAATCTACTTCATTTTAGCCAAGGAGGAAGGTCATACTGCTGTTAATCATGTTTGTGTATTCACGGCTCATATACTATGAGCCGTGCTACCTTGCTATGTGCTACGCTACAGCTAGTTCCCCAGAACGAAACCTGTGGTGAATTCTAAGGCTAGTTAGCATGAGCATATTCAGCAGCATATACAATTGGTTGATGCTCCTCCTTGCTCTGGTTGTTTTTGACTGGGAGTGGTGTATTCCTGCAAATGCCTATTCCACCACTGGGAGAAGCAGAGGAGCTTGATTGTTTTCACAAATTTTCTGCCTCACACTATCCTGTCACATAGTCACACCTTGTCATTTCTTTTATTCCTTCCGCAAAATGTTGAATAAACATTCACACTGTTTCCAAATATCAACTAGACAGTCCTCTGTGGAGCTAAAACAGTCTCAATATTCATGAATGCACAAGACAAGATTCACACTTGTATTTTTGATGCAAACAAAAATATATTTGATTTACAAGCTTCTTCTGCCCTTCCACTGCGCTGCACTTGTGTGTGAATTTTGAGACTCCCGTGACAACTCAATCCACAAATGGCTTTTTTTTTTACAGGGAATGATAGGCAACTAATCAGATAGCTTCCTTGTTTCAGCCAATTATATGAAAGGGCCCAAGGTGTGGTAACCAATAACATTAACCCATTCCAACAGCTAGCACTATAGCCATGAGGAAGTACACATAACTCATCCTGGCTTTTGTCTGTGACAGCAAAGGGGTAACTTAACTATTTATTTTAACATATTTAGCTACTTGTTCCATTGTTCTGATTCTTAATGTTAATTGATTTAACTGTGATGGACTGGCGACCTGTCCGTGGTGTACCCCGTCTCTTGCCTGTTGACAGTTATTGATATGGCACCAGCACCCCTCCTACCCCAATGGGATAAGGGTGTAAGAAAATGGATGGATGATTTAATTGTGCAACAATCAACACAAGCTGGCAACTTCAGTGAGTGAGCTATGCTACAGAGCTATGCTAGCACAATTGTGAATCTTGTTCTCTGCATTTGTGAATATTGAGAACATTTCTGGACCCGATCAGTCTCATCACACCACACATGATAGGATTATCGCTTACGATGATCTTAAACAGCAATCATAGAATGTGTTCCAAGATTGTCAAAAAGCAAAATCAGTACAAAATCAGCATAAAAATCCTGTCATGTGAACTAAGATTTACGCTACAAAAAACGCACCAAATTAATCCTGTGGGATATTTTGGACAACAAAATCTACATTTCATTGTGTCAAAGTAAAAGTGATCTGAGATCTAAATATGACAAATATACACATGCTTTCCAAAATGCTTCACTGCTGTTCTGAATAATGCTGCTGCTCTCTTCTGACAGTCAACCAAGCAGCTATCGGTAAGCTAAGAGTCAACGCAGTAAAGCCAGAGGAAACATATAAACATGTCTATACTGTATCTAGGTTAACTTTGTCTGGCCAATCTGCTCTGGTTTCTCGATCCCTAATCTCTTCCCCTGCTTTAACACGGTGGGAGGTAGAGCACATAATACCAGGAGAGGCTTTTCCTTCTACAGGGTGTGAACAATGAATACAACAACAAATGTGATGACCGTAACAGAAATAATCATATGTTATCAAAAACAAAATGTTATCAGTTGATTAGTTTATTGAACACTAACCACATGATTTCATTTTCTCTGCTTTGTGAAAGATTTTTGTTTTAAATTTAAAATAAAAATAAATTAAACATTCAATATTGAAATGCTGGCTTTGGAACCTCCAAAGTTTGAGCAAATTATTTCAACACCGTTGTCCCTGGTAGGATTCACATTTAGCAGAAATCTAAATAACTGCTTTTCTACCTGAATACTGATAATGAAATGTCAACAGAAGAGCAAATAAAAATCAAAGTCAGTATCTGAAACAATATCTCCATAATATTTAAATCATCACCGTGACATCAGTAAAATCAGGAAACTATGCTTTGTCGTACTTGGTTGGTTTTTCTCGATAGTTGCTTCAGAGTCTTACTGATTTATTACAAACACTGTTCAGTGGCAGCTGTTCTACTTTCCTTGTGTACATGTATGAGGACAACAAAGGCTTTGAATTTTGATTAAGTGATTGGAATAAAAGTATTTTTCACAAGAGTTGTAGAATTATGGGTGGTATTGTCTTAGACCAACAGCACAAGCTTAAAAGAGAACAGTGGGCCACTGGCTGAGGACTGGGCTTGTCCCAAAGATCTAAATATTTTTAACATTAAACTTATAAAGCAAAATAAAATACATTAGTAACTGATGTAAAGTATGCTAAAAGTTAAGAATAATTATTATATTTATGTTGATGGCAGAAGCATCTCAGAGTAAATCCACACGTTTATTTTATTGCTTTTTAAAACAAGCCAGAGCAGTAAATTTAATATGGAATAAAGTTATCATTGATCCCATAGGTTGACAGGCACTTCCTGGACCATTTTGATTGATCAGCCCATCCTTTGTTGTTTTTTTAAGGGTTAGGGGGAGGAGATTGGATAACAGAACCCCAGTGAAACTCATGCAAAGATGAAGAGAAAGTAGAAGATTAAACACTACAGAAAGAGAACATTGATCTCCAGCTGCACCAAAAGAGCACTTCAATCCCAATAGATCAATAGAGATCCATACCCTCACTCCTGCTCCCATGATTGTCCCTCTGTCCTCCTCCCCTCTGCCTCCTCCTTCACTCTGATCACTGGACCATGCATCAGTATTGTCCTCCTGACCATGTGCTGCTCTCTCACACTGAATGAGACTCAGTCGGCACCACCCAAAACACCACAAGCAGAAAGACTCTTGTATTCTACTGCCTTCAGTGGGAAGCTCCGAACTTGCATTACCATATACATTACAATTTATGTCAAGGTGATTTATAAATTAACTGAATAGAAATGATTTTAACAAAAATAAAACTTCTGCTTGTTCAACAATAAAATCTAATGGACTGTTTGTGTTATAGGTTACATTCTCTTAATCTACCTAGAAGAGAGCCACATGCCTCTATTGTGCATGAACCATTTCTTATTAACACAACAGACTGTGATAAATGAGTCAAATAGAAGCATAAGGCAGCTGAGAAGTCCCAGCTGCACTTGAATGCTGGATTCATTCAAACGGAGGCAGAACCAAAGAGTAAGAAGCACAACTGACACCTTCAACAGCCATTTGGGGGTCAAGAGACATTCCCTTCTGAGACTGCAGTAAATATGTTAACACATTAAATTACAACAAGATGGCTCCAGTGCATTACCTTTTCCCACAATCAGCAGTAAACTTCAGCTGTAAATGAAGGTACAGTTTATCCACAGAAGTAATGCTACAAAGAGCAGGATCAATTAATTGCTTGTAAAGAAGTGAATTGTACAAGAACACAGAGAATGTCCTTTATTTCACTTTGCTATGCACAAACATTTTAGCACTGACATCATTAAAACAGGGTAGCAGATGGGACATTCATCAAAGAACTGGGAATTCATGGGAATTCTCTTTGACTCATTTATCTGGAAATGGTTCCAGAAGGTGATAAAAGAAAAAGGTCCATACCTGTTTGCCAGATGTATAAGGGTTTAGTTTCTACAGTGGTTTGTGCATCAAGTGCCCACATGGAGAAAAAGAGCAGCGATAACCTCCAGATGAAGAGGCACGCTGGTTGTTTTAAAACCCCGAGCACAAGTCGAGCTCCGCCAGGCAGTCCCATGGCCACCACGCTGCCAGCTCGTACTTCCCAATGCAGTCAATTGCAAGCCTGGACAACAGCAAAGCGCTGAAGTGTGGTTCCTCCTTTGTCCACAACAATGTTCCCAAATAGAAATAATCCTGGCCAGACAAAGCTGAGATCCCTTAATGTTTCTGTCCTTCTCTTTGCTTGTTCTACCCTGGTGTTTGAATGGGAAGGAATACGCTCCGGCTGTGGAAAAACATGGAACAATGGATCCCAAAGCACAGCCTGCTACTGCAGCATCTCCCTCTCTGTCTTTCTCTCTCTCCTGCATACAGACACATACACACATGCCCATCCTCTCATCCCTCCCTCTCTCCCTTGTCTCTCATGCCCTTTCAATAGACCCAGTGAAGCTGTTCAGCAAGCTAAGGTGTAGGAAGGGATTTGTTTGAGAATGAAACAGAAATAAAGAAAGGTAGATTGCATCTTAAAATAATCTTAAAAATCTTTTCTCATATTTTTACAATTTTTTCTACTGTCAAGATTCCCAAAACGCAAAGCTTCATAAAGAATTTAACACTGCTGTGGCAAATGTTCCTATTTGCAGATGATGTTTTAAAATGCTTTTCACATATAGCAGCAATATGTAGTGAAAAACACTTCATTTAGGATGAATGCTTCTTTTTGTAAAAGGTTGAACAACTGTTCAGGATGTTTTGCATCAAAGGCAAAAATTTGCTTCTCCCAAGTTTTTTCATCAACTTGGTCGACACTTTAAAACTTTAATTACAAAGAATTGACCTGCTGTTTGACCTGCTGCCCTCCAGGAAGTACTGCAGGTGCTTTAGGACAAGGACAAACAGATTCAAAAAGAGTTTCTTCACAAAACCTGTAACAATTCTAAATTTACACATGCACTGTCTTATTAACCCTCCCCCCCCCCACCTCCACCGGTACCTACCTACACTGTGCAACAACACTACCTCTGTGGAATATTTATTATATTTATTCATATTCTGTATTTTTTAATTTGGTAAATTTTTGTATAAAGACATTTTTTGTATATATACATGTACATGTCTGCTCTGGAAAAAGGGCTTTTAATTTTGTTCTACACATGTAAAATTATAATAAAAGGCATTCTATTCTATTCTGCTATCTGGATCTGGTATTTGAGTGCATATAATTCAATTAAATTTCATCCAGTTTATAGCGCCAAATGAACATACTTTTCAGAAGCCTGACATTTGTATTTAAAATGTTCTTTTTATTGATGTTATGTACGATTAAAATTTCCAGAGACACTGAAACTTCTTTTTATTATCTTTATGTCATAATTTGTAAAATTAAAGCTGCAAGCAGTAAGGGTGCAATGATTTGTCAAAAACTCACTATTTTGATGATGTTTATTCAGAGTTGCCTTATGAGCAAACCAGCCAAGCTTGAAACTGATTGATCAAAATCTGAAGAAGGATTTTTGATCAAATGCAGAGCCTACAAACACTCAAATTGGGTCAAAATTGGAACTTAAATCCAAGACAGTCAACTTTCTTCTTGATGTAGAGCAGGGGTGCTCAAAGTCGGTCATTGAAGGCCGGCATCCTGCACATTTTACTTCTCTCCTTGGTGGTAGTAACAACCTTTTCAGCTTGTCAATGTTCTTCTTATGTCTTGCTTGTGTCCACTGTCTTGTTCTTTTGGCCACTAGCCAGAGGTTGTGACCTGAAGGCAGAAATGTGCCGCAGATCGACCAGCATATCAACAGCTTCACCTTTTGGGGCAGCTCTCTGGTCTCCACCACAGACCAACCAGTACAGTGATTGCATCACAGCAGATGCTGTTTCAATCTGCCAGTCAATTTTCACTCTATTTTTCCATCACTTGTGAAAAAGTATGCAACTGATATATTGTTGAGCAATATCTAAAGTGGCACATGGAGGTAGTAAGCTTCCTCATATTGCATGCATGGAATGCTAAGACATGTGTAAAGAAAACAAATTATGAATAGAACCACATCATCTGCAAAAAACAGAGACCCAATACTGAAGTCACCAAACCAGTGTGAGGATTTTGGTTTTCTCGGTAAATTGGTTCCTGTGTTGTCATGTCTTCCCCATGATTGTCCCCATCTGTCCCTTGTTTCTTAACTTAGTTTGAAAGGAAAAATTTTGTTAACATTTTTGATCAATTTAAAAATTACTCATTCATGTTCAAAAATAGTTTTTGAGCTCTATGATTCATTCATTCACAAGAAACAATCCACCACACCCACAGCCTCCTCGTCTCCATCTTCTTCAGGGACTCTGAGGCCCTGTTAAAGTCTCAGAGTCCCCTACTGCTGCAGCAGCAGCTCCAGCCCCAGTAATTGGGCTTCTAACTACAGTAAGTGGGCCTCCTGCTTTCCCCAGTGCTCTGTCCGAGCTCCCCAGTACTCCGTTCAAGCCTAGCCTCCATCTGACCTAGCCTTCAGGAACCCGCACCAGCGGCTAGCATGCCCGAGCCCAAACCAGCGACAAACTTACCAGTGCAGTCTGTCGGCATTCGTGACTGTCCTCGTGGCTCCAGGGTGCCTCCAGGCCGCCCTCCTGGTGTTCCTCATTGGTACTTGTATTCCCACCTTTAATAATACACAAATCGTGACACCAGATCCCTTCAACACCATAGCTATACTTAGAAATCCTGTCCATGTGAACAGAATCAGTGACAAAAAGAAACCTTGGTGGAGTTCAATTATAACCAGAAACAAGACAAGACTTAATGCAGACCAAGCTCTGAAGCAATTGTTCAGAGACCTAATGGCCTGTATCAAGTGTACTGGTCCTCCTTACTCCCAAATTAACCCCCATAGTTCCCTCTGATGAACACGGTCACTTTCTTCCAGTCCAGGCAATAACTGATTGGACAAAGGATCCTGCTAAGGGCATGGAGCTGGTCCAGCATGAAAACTGCACTGTTCCTCCTAAGTCAGAGACTCCACTATCTTGAATTTTAAGATTGTGATCCCCCTTTCATTGGAACATACCTTGTAGCCACCCTATTAAATAGGAGGAACTGCCTGCTATATCCAGCCAATGTTGCAGGATATAGCAGAATATAGCATTTGAAATGCCCTGAGCATTTCAAATGCTCTGGGCCTTGCCAGTAAAAAGCTTTTTAATCACCTTTGCTTAACTCAAGTCCCCAGATTTCACTTATTCACTGGGTGATATCCAGGATTTCCCAAGTCAAGGTCAGCAGCACACCATACCCCTGCTGACACCATCCTCGCCATCTCCTCAAAACCATATGAAAGTTGTTCTACATGGCCTCTCTCAACTACTTCTACGTCCAAGTTTTTGCCCCAGAGACCACCCGAGACACAGTCCACTTAGACTGTTAGTACCAATTTGCTGCTTCCAGAGTCCCACAGACTAAATAGGTCTAATGGAACTCCTCCACCTTGTCAAGATCCCTCAGTTCTACAGCTGCTGCAGCATGCATCAGTCACCATGAGGTCATATATCTGGTTAGCTGCCTCAACAGGAGATTCAAGGATTTCTAAAACATGCATGAAAAAATCAAAGCAACACTGTCGAATTTGATTACACTCCCACCCCCGTACAGTAAGAATGTGCAAAAAGAACCTTTTTTCCATTCTTTGTCTTTACAATCAGGGTTATTCTGGAACACAAGGCACTAAACATGATTGTTGGCAATTCTTTGTTTATCAATTCTGTGATTGCCAAGTTAAAAATCTTACATCATTTCTTCTAAAAAATACAGTGGTTACCTGATATTAATGATGTACTTATATTTTACTTAACATACTGATAAAATATAATTGTAAATATGCATTTAATCACTATGTTAAATTATAAAATGTATATCCATAACTTATGTAATAGATTTTGTAGAGTATGTTAAGGTCACCTGAGTGTCATACCCATGATTGTCAGTTTCATGAAATATGTCTAAACATTCTGTCAACATTGGAAGTCGGGTGGTCCTAATATATGACAGTTCAGGTTTTCAGATCAGATCTGCAGTGTTGAAAAGATTTTTACAGAATCTGACCTACACTTCAACCTCTGTCATCATCAAAGTTATCTTCTTTCATTACACAAATCTTCTGAAAAACCCTGGAATTTTTACAGTTTGGTATTAAACAACATTGATTTGATCTTTTTAGGGTCTTTCAAAGTTCAGACACTTCTTTGTTTTATTCTACTAGAAAAGGAAAGAGCAACAGTAACAATGTTACAATGACAGTTTCATACAATCTCAATAATGATATTTTGATTAAAAATTACAAAAACAGTATTGGTATAAAATTTGTATAAAGATGACTAAGTGAGAAATGACAGAAGCAACCATATTACAAAAATTAAAAATCCTTAATTTCTAAGGTAAAGCGCCTCCCTTGTAATCTGTTTGATAAGCTGAAATTGTAGGCTATTTCTACCCCAATCACCTGCTCCCATATTATTTTTTATTTTTTTGTTGGTGTTTTGCTTTTTCCATCTGCTGTTATACTTGAAAATTGCCAATTGTATCAAGTGTAACAAACATAGTATATGTCAGAAGTTAATATATATATATATATATATATATATATATATATACTGTATATATATATATATATATATATATATATATATATATATATATATATATATATATATATATTATATATACACAGTCCAGTCACATTAATGTGACCATCTGTCAAAAGCCAGAATAACCACCTTTCGCAGAGCGAACTGCTACGAGACGTGCAGGAAGAGAGTCACTTAGGTCCCTGAAGGTCTTCTCTGGGATGTTGAGCCATGCCGACTCTAATGCCGTGGCCAGCTGCGCTAGATTACGCGGTTGAGGATCCATGGCGCGAACAACTCGATCGAGATGGTCCCACAGATGCTCGATTGGGTTTAAGTCAGGTGAGTTTGCTGGCCAGGGGAGGACGGTAAACTCATCCTGGTGCTCTTCGAACCACGCACGTACACTGGCAGCTGTATGGCACCTCGCATTGTCCTGCTGGAAGATGCCATCATCCTGAGGAAAAACAATGCACATGTAGGGGTGGACATGGTCCGCAAGGACAGATGCGTACTTGTATTGATCCATCGTGCCTTCCACAATAATCAGTGAACCCAGAGAATGCCAGGAAAACATTCCCCAGACCATAATGCTCCCGCCTCCAGCTTGGACCGTTCCTGCAATGGTTGCAGGGTGGTTCCTTTCAGAGGTTTCACGCCTTATACGCCAACGTCCATCTGTCCGATGGAGCATAAAACGCGATTCATCTGAAAACGCTACCTGTCGCCACTCAGTGGACGTCCAGCTGCTGTACTGGCGTGCAAATTCTAGCCTTCGTCGTCGATGAACACCAGTCAGCATAGGTGCACGAACCAGGCGTCTGCTTCGGAGGCCCAGACGCAGCAATGTTCGCTGAATAGTGGTTTGGGAGACACTTGTGGTAGCCCCTTGGTTCATTTTAGTGGTCAGTTGCTCAACGGTAGCCCGTCTATCTGCCCGAACGCATCTCCGCAACCGTCGTTCGCCTCTGTCATCTATGGCCCGTGGTGCACCACATTTGCCACGTCGTTGATTTTGGACAGTCCCATTTTGCCATGCACGGTACACTTTTACCACAGCGGCACGCGAACAGTTCACAAACTCAGCCGTTTCGGAAATGCTTCCACCCTTGGCCCGAAAGCCAATGATCATGCCCTTTTGGACGTCGGATAAATCGCTTCGTTTCTGCATTACGCCAACGATTGAAATGTTTTCCGAAGCCCACACACACCCTTTATATACGCTCAACTGCACTGTGCTGCCACCTGCCTTCTGTGATTGGTTATTTAACTCTGAAGTGGAAAGTACGTGGTGGTCACATTAATGTGACTGGACTGTGTATATATATATATATATTAATTCCAGCATTTTTAAAGACATTTGTGTAAAGTGAGTAGTGGTAATTTATGCCTAGTGGTCAATACTTTTAAAGCCATCAATATTTCAGAATGATACAGTATGTCTCTGTCAAGGTATATTTGCTTTCTCAAATAGTTTGCACATAATATTCTTATGAATGAAACAGAGAAAAACACTGCATGATTTCTCTGTAGGCTATGGAAGTGTTTAAAAAAACACCTGCAACAATCTGCATTGTGCTGTTCTGTGGAAAACGGAGGAAAATGGACCTGTGGAGACCATAGAAAAGAACTTAAAACCAGTTGCATTAATTTAACTCAATAGAACAAAAGCTAAAACGAGGTTCTGAGGGAACATACAGATTGGTTTCCATCTTTTACTCATGCTTCTGCTACCCCATTTCTCCCCATCCCCCACTCCATGAACCCCCTGCTGCACTCCCTGCGACCCCCCAGCATCTGCTGGGCTCTACCAATGGGAGGCTTTCAACAGCATTCCTTCCCAGAGACAAGAACTTCCAGGTCTAGTGTAATCATTCTCACTGCCTGTCATGCTGCTTTACTTGTATCACGTGTTCAATGCCGAATCATTTCACTTCACAGGGTTACAGATTTGGCAAAGCGCACAATATGTGGTTTTCATGGTTGCTACCCCTGGGCTTGACAACTGTCTGTCTGGTGAAGTCTCAGAAAAAAATCATAACACATGCCCTTTTTATCTATCATTCTGTTGTGTTAAAAATGTCTTGTATCTACAAACATTAAATTCCAAAATCAAAATAAGGATTGTTGGTAAGCTATGTATCATCTGACTCACTACCAGAGTGCAAAGACGCTGTAAAGGAGCAAGCAATTAGCTCATCATTAAATCCAATCCAATCCGTTGTCAAGATCATTCACACAAGTTGTATTGTGGAATGGAATTACACTTCAGGAAACTGTTAAATTAAAGCAGTATATTTGCAAGCATTCCTGAATTTACTACAAATAAAACATTTATTTAGTTTATTTTTGCCTTGTTTATAATTGAGTCATATAAGTAGCAGTACAGCAAATACAAAATTTAGAAACAAACTGCCCTTGTTATATATGGGTCATTGCAATCTGAAGGATTTTATGTTTTTTGTATTCACTGGACTTTACAGTAAGAATCCAGGTCATGCAAAGGAAGTAGTTCAAGTCTGACATTGTATCACACCAGAGACTCACTGAGTATGTGCAGTGAAAGATGCCCAAGTCAAAATCGGGTCAACACTATTCCCTATTTAAAGTGTGAAACAAAATTTTTCACTAGGATTATAAAAGTTCTGTTAATTTACCCAGCAACAGGAATAAATACTCTACAGCATGTCATAAGAACAAAATACATTAATTCAGCGGGGAAACTAACAAAAACCCAAAGAACTTCTACTAAAAAGAGGATCTACTGTATTTTTAACAGAAACAAAGCTGGCAGATAAAGTTTTCTATAAGGGCAGCCGATTCACACTGAGTTAGCTGCATCCACATTGCTGGCACAGATGAGTGAACATTGCACCTACAAAATGTAATAAAGTTCAGTTCAGATTACACTCACCAGGAGTATACACAACTACTATTCCTTATAATATTTGTATGTGACACGGTCAGGCACTGATGGACGCAGGGACTGAACAGTGAATACAAAAACTGGTGATTATTAGGAAACAAACTTATTCTTAGTCAGACAGGCCAGGGTCAGAACCAGGGAATCCAAATTTGGGTCAGGCGGTTCCTGATCTCAGGGTCAGACAGACAGGGGGTCAAAGCCAGGAGGTCGATCGATCGGCCACCGATCAAAATTGGCCGATTTTCGTGAAAAAGTGTATGATCGGTGGACGATCACGGTCTCTTGTTGCCAATCACACAAACCGATCACCTGCATCTCATTTCTCAGCCTGCCTGTGCAGCTGGTCTCCACTTTCCTTCACACTGAGCAACAGCTTAGCAACAAATCCTAAGCTATGTGGAACTAGTGAATGGGGAAGTTTGTGTGATGCGGCGGAAAATTGAAGCGGAAAATTGAAGCACGTGGGGTGAAGCAGGTCAAAACGCATCAACACAACAAAGCTAATACGACATAAAAACAATGCCATACTTGACAGAATTTGGCTACATTGAGTCTCACTGCAGTAAAAAAGACATATGGAGGATCAGATAGCAAGTAAAGCAGCGCACAGCTACAAACAGTTGCCCGGATTAGCATGATGGTCAGAAAGCTAAACAAATAACCCGCAAAATTATTTAAGTCTTCGAGCTGTGATTTAAGGTGCCGCTTCTGCTCCACCTGGTAGTGACTCTCACACCGAACCTCTGCTTAAAGCTGCAGCATCTAACTTAAAAAATACATTTTACATACGTATTAAAACTTTCGCTGTCCTAACATGAGACAGATAATCTCTGAAAAAAATAATCGATCTTCTACATAATTACTCCGCTCAGTCAGAAACAGCTAATCAAAGCTAGCAGTAATCAGCTAGCCGCGATGCTATCAGAAAGGTTTCATTCTGTAGCTCAGTATTGTAATGGAACCTGTATTTGCTATTGAATGTTAAGTTTTATACTTGAATTGTTTGGCAATGTTGAGACGTTTTATTTTGACTCTGCATTATTGAACCTCTTCAGAACCTTCATATGTTTTCAGTCTGTTAAAGATAGTATTACTGATAGCAGCATGTTACAGACAATGCATCTGCATTGGCGTTTTGAGAACCAGGACGATATTTCAAAGTCAAATCGAACGCTGCCAGTTCCGAAACCCACCTCTGCTCTGTTGCTCCAAGCTTTCCTGTAGCCAGATGACTCAATGGATTGTTATCTGTAAAAACTGTGCATTTATTACCCAGCAAATATTCTCTGAACTTTTCTGTAACAGCGCACTTAAGAGCAACAAGCTCCAACTTCATGGAGCGGTAGTTATTCATATTCCGCTCGGTGGGATTCAGACTGCGACTAGTGAACGCGCAATTTACCCCCAAGATCTTGAGAAAGTACTGCTCCTAACCCCATGCGGATGTACTGCTCCTAACCCCATGCGGGGTTAGGAGCAGTACATCTACTTCCAAAAAAAATGGCTTCTGGAAGTCTGCATAGGCAAGAACAGGAGTTGTTATTAATGCACCTTTGAGCTTGTGAAAACTCTGCTCACACTCCTCATCCCAGAAGCCACCCAAGGGCTTCTTAGGGGTTTTGCCCTTTTTTCCAGGAGGGAGCAGTCTATCAACAAGACGATTTAAAGGGGAAGCCATGTTTGAAAAACCACAAATAAACCTCCGATAGTAACTGGCAAATCCCAAAAATAAACCAAGTTCTGCTAAAGTAGCAGGTTGCCTCCAGACACATACTGCCGCTATCTTGTCTGGGTCAGTAGAGACCCCCTCTCCTGACACCACATGACCCAAATATTTAACTCTCTTCTGAAAAAAATGACATTTTGACAACTTAACCTTTAGCCCCTGGGTTTCTAATCTGGAAAATACCTGATTAAATCGTTCTAAATGTTGTTCAACTGATGATGAAAAGACAATTACATCATCTAAGTGCAGCAGTAATGACTGGTACCAGCAATCTCCAAACAAGCGCTCCATAAGACGCTGAAAAGTACTGGTTACACATACACAATCCAATAGGTATACGATTAAACTCAAATAGTAAAAATGGAGTACAAAAAGCTGTTTTTTCCTTGTCTTTCTCAGCCATCTCAACCTGACTATACCCACTTGCCAAATCTAATGTTGTGAACCACTGTGCCCCAGCCAGAGCATCCAAGGATTCATCAATTCTGGGTAAAGGAAATGCATCCTTTCTGGTCTTAGAGTTTAGTTGTCTATAGTCCACACACATGCGCAATGTTCCATCCTTCTTCTGAACTAAAACTATTGGTGAAGCACATGGACTGCTGCTTTCGCTAATAACGTGACTTTTTAGTAGCTGTTTAATATGATTGTGAAGTCATACTGAGAAGGGACAATGCGTCGATAAGGTTGTCGCACTGGTGTTTCATCCAGCAGGGGGATCTCATGGGTTAAGTTTGTACTACCCACATCCAGATCACTTCTGGCAAATACTTTGTTATATTTTAACCACAATTCCTTCGCCTGTTGTTTCTCTGCAGGTTTTCAAACTCAGGCAAATCCAAGTCTGTGTTAGACACAGTAGTTTCATGACTAGCAATTAGTGCCATACAACTGTGAGAGTCGACAGAAACCTGAATCTTAGAATAATCTGTCACCAGAGTAGCAGTTTGAACAGTGGCCACAACTCTATGAGGTGTTAACCACACATCGGATTTTCCTACATTAGTAATGGGAATGAAGGCACTACCCTTAACCACCTTCACTAAAGAAGGTGAAACCAACAATCCCTCCAGGAGGCTGCCCCCTTCAGGACCCAGAGGTTCAACAAACAAATTGATTGGTTGGTGTAACGGCATCTGTGGGCATGTCACTGGCACATGACAGAGGCTACCAGCTGGAACACAGAAAGGTTTCTTACCCTGCACTCTGACCCGATGAGGGTCAGGGGAGCTGACCATCACTTTCATCATTTGACAGTATCTCAGCATTCTTCTCCATCCCCGAGGTGCTGACTTGAGTACAGGTGCTTTCCAAAGGTCAGGGCTTACAGACTATACAGCTTATGGTAAAGAGGTTCAAACACATTCATCCCCAAAACACCAAGTACATCCAGTTTCTTTTGCCTCATGTAGCTGTCTGTTGGATCCTCAACTATCAATACACCTCGACGAGGAAGCAACACCCCCAACACAACAACATCAACAACATAGCTATGGAAAGGAATTTTTAACCCACTTGCTGCCTTTAAACCCAGCCAACCACAGTCCTTTAGTTCTTTATCAGACAAATGAGAAAAATTGTTTTTGAAAAACCTTTCTGTTACTGTGGTCACCATGGATCCGCTGTCCAATAAACAATTTATCCTCACCCCAGCAAAATCCACCTCCCCCTGTGGACATTCACCAACTAAATTACATGGACTTGATTTATTGTCAACAGAGCCATGAAAACTGCCCACCAATGTTTGACTCTGCACACTAGCGGGTTCTAGTTTTCCGTTTGCTTAGGAGGAATAGCTTGTTTAGGCTCAGTGTTAACAGTAGCAGTACAATTCCTGGCAATATGCCCACTTTGCTCGCATCTGAAACAAATTGGTTTAGGGTTAGGGTTATGGTTAGGGTAGGGTTATGAGAAAAATTTATGAGAAAAATTGTTTTTGAAAAACCTTTCTGTTACTGTGGTCACCATGGATCCGCTGTCCAATAAACAATTTATCCTCACCCCAGCAAAATCCACCTCCCCCTGTGGACATTCACCAACTAAATTACATGGACTTGATTTATTGTCAACAGAGCCATGAAAACTGCCCACCAATGTTTGACTCTGCACACTAGCGGGTTCTAGTTTTCCGTTTGCTTAGGAGGAATAGCTTGTTTAGGCTCAGTGTTAACAGTAGCAGTACAATTCCTGGCAATATGCCCACTTTGCTCGCATCTGAAACAAATTGGTTTTCCATCAGCAGTGCGTCTAGGACGAAAATTGCGAGTTCTAGGGGGAGGTAAAGTTTGAGGGGCCAAAGCCCTCATGATCCAGCTCTAACTGGGCCTGCTGAGCTTTTAACAAAGTCAACAATTCCCCATATTCAGAAGTGCGAGAGACTGAGCTTTCACAGGAGACAAACTTTTCATCAAGAATTGAATTGTTAGATTTGTGTTTAGATGACTGATTTTCATATTGTGCCATCCACCTAGTGGCCTCCCCTCTAACATCACGAATGGTTCATTCCGGATTAACATGAACCAGATCTCTTAGCCTCATTCTAAGAGCCTGTTCTCTCACACCATCACAGAACTGGTCACAGATCTTTAGAGGAGTTTAAGGCTGCTTGTGCATCATTTTTTATTATCTGATCCATCAGGTCCATAAGAGCATGAGAATAATCGATCAATGATTCTCCTTCAAATTGTTTACAGTTAAAGAATCTACGCTGTAGTGAAATTCTTGAATGCATACAACCATAAACATCTCTAAGAACATCAAAAATAAAATTTCACATTCTCCCTTTGAGCTGCTGGTAAGAATTTAATTTCAGTCCGAGCAGTACCCTCTAGATGTTCATAGATAATCTGCGCCCGTTCTTTTTCTGTTTTCTCTTGTTTGCTCATAGTTTCTCATCAATTTGATCCATTCGTCCAAAGTCAGCGACTCTGCACTATCCAGTTTCCAAGAAAATAGTGGCAGTTTCTTATCCTGCCAACAACGCCAAATGTTACGGCCACTTATAATGCAAAAAACAACCAGTATAAAAGGGACAATATTTATTATTACAAAATAAGAGGATGTGTATTTGCAAAAACAATAGGTAAACAAAATAAATGAAAAACAATGAAAAAAAAATCAAACTCTAAAGGAACAGCAGGGTGCAGCAACAACTGCACTGCAAACTGCAAAGAACAAAAAACATAAATTACCAAACGCCTATTATATCTTTGAAATAAAAACCATGCAATTCAATCCAGTTAAAAATTATACAAATCCTACCTGCAGCATCGATCAACCACATGCCCAGGTAAAGCAATCGTCAAATCAAAACACGAAGTGTGGGCCTATATAAAAACACCACAAACACTGACTTAATATAAATCAAATTAAAAGAGTTTTGTCTTTACAATAAAAAACAACACACACAACCCTGATCACAAACAGTAGAAGGCGTGGGCCAACACACCTGGTCCAACACAGAGGAGATTGACAATCTGCCACCAGCCTGTCAGCTTGCCTTTTATGGGAGCTCAAGATGTGGAGGAAGCGACCCCTGGTGGTTCCTCCTGTTACAAGTACAATTTGCACAATGCCTGTTTTGTTTTTTTCTTGGAAAAAGTTATTAAAAACAAGTTTCTGTCTAAATTAAGGTGAATTTATGGTTCCTTTTTCCACACGATGTAACCGGTAGTGCTCATGATTAAAAAAATAATTATATGATTGGTATCTGTGATCGGCCCTCATGGATGATCGGAATCGGTATCGGCAAGAAAAAACCTGATCGGCACATCTCTAATAATATATATATAGCATTTATTATAATTATCCCAAATGAACTGACTTTTTGGAGGCCTAAATATACAATATATAAAACAATGTCAGGTGTATGTCAAATTAATATATTTTAAAGGTTTAGCAAAACTCACAACAGAAATAGCTCAACTTATTTACCTTACCTTATCATAGAGCAGAGGTTCCCAAACTGTGGGGCGCCGTCCCATTGCAGAGGGGGCAGGGAAGCCGTCTGGATGAAAAAAAAAACCTGAACGCTGTATGCGCTGGGATTTTACCTCAGAATGGGCAACTCTCTGTTATTCCTATGTCAATTTGATACAGTAGGGGCTTCCACACTTCCCATATCTGTCTCCTCTGTCACTTTTATCAGCAGTTAAAACTGTTTAATCCGTCGTTAACATGTTGTAACCTGTTTTTCCGAGCCGCTTTTAATCGCAACATGAGCGCTACTACGCTCGCGCTGGGTTTAGACCTGTGCACCGTGAAGGAGACCTGCTGCTGCTGTGCGGAGCTGCACAAGTGTGTGTTATAATCATGGCAGCAAACTAGCAAAATGCTAAGAACTTTTCAGAGTTTTTCCCCCAAACTAATGGATTGAGTTGAGTAAAGCTGTTGGATCTTTAGCTAACTTTACCTGGATGCAGGTAAAGTTAGCTAAAAGATGACTAGCTAATAACGATACATCACCTTAAGCTTAACAAGTAGCCTGTAGGCTACTGAATGTTGTCTATGTTCAGCTACGTACATTCATTTTGCCCCCCAAAAAAGTCGATTCCCCCCCGCATAAGTCGTTCAACTAGACAGCTATTTGTAATCCTTAGGGGGCGGGGGTGGGGGGCAGAAAATGTGTAGAAACCCCTGGGGGGGTGCAGGAGAAAAAGTTTGGGAACCACTGTCATAGAGGTATCAAATTTGGTACACTTGTAGAACTTCCCAAAAACTACACAAGATATTTGCACCCATGCTCTACAACCAACAGTAAGTTTGCCCTCTTGGGTTGAACTTATGTTTTTGAACACAGTTTGGCGATTTATAGCCTCTGTATTTGATCAAACTCCTCCAAGCTGATTCAGCTTGAAATTTGATGAGTTTGCTCATAAAGCATGGGAGATCTAAACTTATCAAAATCCTGACTTTTTGAGATGGTAAAGAGGAAGGACCAGGCCTCAAATTTTGACTGCATAACAAAAATATAAAAATTGCAACAACTCTTCTGGATATTGTTCTAGGTCATGTCTGTCACAGTTGAGGTGTACTGTACCTTTGATGAAAATCAGGAAAAAAAATGACTTTTCAGTTTTTGTCTGAGAAGTCAAAAACATGTGGTAAAGCACCAACAAGCCCTGGTGTTTTACCACATGCTTTAATCTTTTGCCACCACCAGGGGCACTAAAGACTGACTTTTAACTCACCACTGACCATTTCTACATCTGTTTATACACTCCTGATCAAAATCTTAAGACCAGTCAAAAAATTGCAAGAATTTGCATTTTGCACTATTGGATCTTAAGAATGTTCTAAGTAGAGCTTCACAATGTTAAAGGAAAAAATCAGTGCAAGAGACAAGACCTTTTGAGCAGGGAATATTCTGAAAACTGTATTTACACTCAAATATGATTTTTTTCAGCTGATCAAAAGTTTAAAACCATAGTCTTTAAAAGCCAAAAGCTATGCAAAAATCTGAATTCCATGTCATTTTATGTCAAGTCTTTACACTGTCAAGACCTCCTGATGGCAAAAGCTAAAAAGCTCGCTGACTTTGAAAGTGGTAGGATTGTTGAGCTGCATAAGCAAGGCCTCTCACAACGTGCCATCGCTGCTGAGGTTGGACGCAGTAAGACAGTCATTTTGAATTTTTTAAATGATCCTGAGGGTTATGGAACAAAAACGTCAAGTGGTAAACCCAAACAAATTTCACCAGCTCTGAGCCGAAAGGATCCGATTGGCTGTCCGTCAAGACACGGGACGGATCCTCTACCCAAATTAAGGCCATTACTGGTGCTGACTGCAGCCCAATAACCATCAGACGGCATCTGCCAAAGAAGGGCTTCAGAAACAGAAAACGTCTTCAAAGGCCACGTCTTCTTCAACACCACAGAATTGCCCGTTTGGACTTTGTAATGGTGCACCAAACATGGGACACTGAAAGGTGAAAGAAAGTTGTCTTCTCTGATGAGAAAAAATTTAACCTTGATGGTCCTGATGGCTTCCAACGATACTGGCATGACAAGGAGATCCCACCTGAGATGTTTTCTACACTGCACAGTGGTGGGGCGCCATCATGATTTGGGGTGCATTTTCCTTCAATGGAACAATGTTGTTTCAAGTTGTCCAGGGGTGTCAAACAGCAGCTTGCTATGTGGAGATGTTGCAGCAGGCATCCCTCATGACTGAAGCCCTCGTCTGTGTGGTAATGATTGGGTTTTTCAACAGGACAATGCTGCAGTTCACAATGCCCACCTGACAAAGGAGTTCTTCCAAGAGAATTACATCACTCTTTAGGACCATCCTGCATGTTCCCCGGATCTAAACTCAATTGAGAACATTTGGGGATGGATGGCAAGGGAAGTTTACAAAAATGGACATCAGTTCCAGACAGTGGATGCCCTTTGTGAAGCCATCTTCAACACTTGGAGCAACACTCCCACTAGCCTCCTAGAAACACTGGCATCAAGCATGCCTAGACGATTGTTTGAAGTCATCGACAAGAATGGTGGAGCTACTCATTACTAAGTCCTTTTTTTGACACTTTGATTTCTGTTTTGGGGGGTTTTCGGGGGTTTTTGAGCTATGGTCTTAAACTTTTGATCAGCTGAAAAAATCATGTTTGAGTGTAAATGCACTTTTCAATTAATTCCCTGCTCAAAAGTGTTTGTCTCTTACGCTGATTTCTTCTTTTAACATTGTGAAGCTCTACTTAGAACCTTTTTAAGATCCAATAGTGCAAAATGCAAATTCTTGCAGTTTTGTAACTGGTCTTAAGATTTTGATCAGGAGTGTATCTCTGCTCTGGCACATTTTGCTTCACTGCCAAGTTTCACAAAATATATATTAGAGAAAGAGCCTGCAAAAGCTTACAGCACCTGGTATTCCCAGGCTGTCTTTCATTCAAATACTGACCAAGACCGATCTTCCGTAGTTTCCAAGATCAGACGAGATCTTGTGAGTGGGGAAGGTTAAAAACTTGGTGGTGTTTCACACATTTATTCTCCTCACTGTACATTTACAATTATGTGATGATACAAATTTAATATTAAGCTCCTTTGGCCTTCTTATTGTTTTATTATGAAGTATTAATGTCCATTAATGTATGACAAAATTTGGGTTAGAATACTGCTATACAATAAAGTTATCATATTAATAAAATTTTGCCATTTTGTTTTAGCTGTTTTAGCTATTACTGTAAAGTACAAGTTTACATTCCTTGTGGGACTTTAAGGGTAAATGAAACATCTAACATTAAATAGTACATCCATTTCAACACATTAAAGAATGTCATAAAAATCTGCTTTAGATTCACATTTACATTTGCCATGTCATGATGGGAGTGGGACATTCTTTGTGTGAATCCTGCACTCTGACCTGGGAATATTCTGGAGCTGCAAAGAGGAAATGCCAGTGTTTTGAGAAAATTCAGAGCAATACATGTTGTCAAGGTCCTCTATACTTTTAAGGCAATATTATGGGAGTAAAAATGGCGAATTTGAATAGCATCTATTATCTTCCCTGTGTTCAAGTTTTTCTTCTCTTTGTGGCATTTTTTAAATAATTGAAAGTGTGCAATACTGCCAGCATCTGGTCTGGAGTGTGAACTTGAGCTAATGCCGTTGATTATAAGGTTTTACATCAAACATCTGAAAATTGATTGAGTACTTTCTTAAAAATTACATCATGATTCGATTTTAATAAATAGTAAAAGATTATTAAGGCACTTAAAATTCATACATATTCATTCATATTTTGTTCACTTAAAGTATACTTTTATTTAGTATATTAAAAGTGGCTGCACAGTGGTGCAGTTGGTAGAGCTGTTGCCTTGCAGCAAGAAGGTTCTGGGTTCAATTCCCAGCCCCAGCCCCCCGCATGCAGCCTGCATGCTCCCCCTGTGCATGTGTGGATCCTCTCAGGGTACTCCAGCCTCCCTCCACAGTCCAAAAACATGACTGTCAGGTTAATTGGTCAGTCTAAATTGTCCCTAGGTGTGAATGTGTGTGTGCATGGTTGTGTGTCTCTGTGTTGCCCTGCAACAGAGCAGCAACCTGCCCAGGATGACCCCACCCCCCCACCCAGAACACCAGCCAGAGACAGGCACCAGCACCCCCAAGCCCATCAAGGGACAAGGGTGCAAGAAAATGGATGGATGGATGGTACAAGTGTGTTTAAAGTTCTAATTTCAAAATTGGTACACATGTATTTTATATATAGTATTATTTTAGATACATGAATTGTACTATATCTGAAGTATTGTAATACTTCAGATATACTTATAGTTAGTACACTTAATAATTAGTATATTTAAAGTGTACTTTCACAAATTTAAGTGTTTGAAGTATACTAAAGTATACTTTTTTTTCACCTGGGTGATTCTAACTTCATCATTATATTGTGTTCCTCACTCTCTTTCTTTGATTAGATCAGCCTTGTCCAGTTTTACTTTAGTCAGTTATTTGATGATTCTAATTAGGATTTTAGTTTATGTCTAATTGTTTCTTATGACTGATTATTCTTTAAAACCTAAACAATCATTATTAAATAAAATTATTAAAACACTTTGTAGGGACTTAATTTGTATGATGTGTTTAACCTGTGAGCTGTGTTACTGAGATGCAATATTTTAAGTATTCATAAATAGAAATATGTAAAGATCTGATTGCAACGTTTCTACGTGTACTGAAGGGGGCAGCAATACGCCATAGTTTGGTTCATCCCGCCTGATCCACGAGGAAGAAGTAAACAAAAGCGTTTATCCTGAAACCTTTGGAGTCTTTCAGAAGACTCCAAAGGTTATGGTGTTGTGTGTCTGCTCTATTAAAGGTTATGCTGATACGAGTAGCTCTGTTCAGGTAAGCTTGTCCTTTCAAATACACTTGGGCGCGACTGCAGTGACTAATTTGTTGTCGGTGAACTTGTTGGTAAAGCTAGTTAAGTAATGGTTTCATAATGTTTTCAGGTACCTTTGTGCTCTGCGGCCAACTGCTTGGCTAACCGTCTGTTTGTTAGTTGAAGTTTATACGAAGTTGCCAGTTCACAGTTAAGGTCTTTTAACATCGGGTTTTTTAATGTTTAAAAGGTAAGCCTATGATACTGTTTTTTTAAAGTCACTCTTTGGTCACTATTTTTTATTTTTTTTTTTCGATTCCAATGTTTGTTGAACCAATGCATGTTGGTCGGGAAAAATAGTTGAGGGTTTTGTAATCAACAAAAGCCATTAAATAGCTGAAACACAAATATTAGTCTACCACAGATTAGCACTAGTTAGTAGTTAACTAGTGCTGGTAAACTAAAACTAACTGTTTTAGTTAATGTTAGAAACGGAGAACAGCAGCAACAAAACACAAAAATTATAAGCTGTCAGTGATGTCTGAACCTGTTTTATTTGCCCATTGTCCAGATCATAGTTCTGCAAAACACAGTACCATTAGCTGTTTGAATGCAAAATTTGACCGGCAATAATATTTCAGTTTTTGTACCTTTATATCCTGAGTATTGCATTTGCCCACTTGGATATACTCACAACTGATACTAATCTTAAAAATTGAAACCCTGACGCACATTGTAATTGAACAGGATATCCATCCATTTTCTAGCACCATTATCCTTAGTTAGATTGTGAGGGGTGCTGGTGCCTATATCCAGCAGGTCAACTGTCCAGAGATGGGGTTCCCCTGGACAGGTCGCCAGTCCATATTCATTCATTTGTTCCTCAATTAGAAATCAATCTGTTTCTCCCCAGTTGTGACTATGGGGATTTCAGTTTCCTGCATCTCTAAGGAAACAACCCTCATTGATAAAGAGGACAACTTGTCTTCTCCTGTGGAAGATGGAATGATGGAGAATGACAGTGTAGCTGATGTCTCCCAGTTTCCTTATGTGGAATTCACAGGAAAAGACAGCGTGACGTGTCCAACATGTCAGGGCACCGGGAGAATCCCCAGAGGTGACCATGTACTTCATATATTGTGTATGCTGTTCTTGAAAAGATAATTAAACTTTTTCAGTGTTTGACTACATCAGTTTATGTTGAAATAAGCAAGACAATGAATCAAATCAAGTTGTGATTGGAGCCAACTTAAAACCAACAGCAATGACAAGTCCAACATCACAGTTTGCTTCCTGTTTTCCAGGACAGGAGAATCAACTTGTTGCATTGATTCCATACAGTGACCAAAGACTGCGGCCAAGAAGGACGTAAGTGTGGGATTCTTTTTTTGCGGCAACATTCCATGTCTCCATGTTTTGTTTACAATTATTTTTTGCAATATGTGCCAATTATTTACAACAAAATATTTTAATTATGCATTTAGATGCTTGCCATTATTCAAATATTAATGAAATGCCGTTTAAATATTATTTTGTTCTTTACACACCTTTTTGGTGACTGACATGTTGAATTTCATTGTGTCCCCAGTGCAGTGTAATAGACTTCTTCATGAAGTTTAAACTATGATATATATTTTTTATGCTTTTCTTGAATAAGTTGATTGACGGACTAAACTTTATTTTAATATGCAATTGAATCTACTGAAACTATATTTCTTATTTGATATTTTCTTCATATTATACATGTCCCAGTACTAACTTTCCACCCTGTTAGGATGTTTCCTTTTTGCCTTGAAAAAGTCTAAAATTCCATAAAAACAATTTAAAGGAAGTGACATCAATTGGTTTTGAAGTGAATTCAACCATGGAAAACAAAGTAAGCTTCAAATGTCACTATCTCTGTACTTTTTCTTATCTTTAATATGTAAAACCTGTATGAGTAAAGCTTAAAGTTCCACCCTGTCAGAATAGATTGTGGAAAATGTTTATTCAGTAGAATTTAAAAAAACATTATATTAGATTTAGTCATTAAAGGTTTGTTATTCTGTTGGAGGTTAACCAGCTAAATGTTGACCATATAAAGAGCTACAGGTAGATTAGTTAGAAAAGTTTCCACCCTGTCATGTTCATGAACCAAACAGGGTGGAAATTAGGGTAAAAAGTAGGGATATGCCGATCAGGTTCTTTTCTCCCGATACCGATCACCCCTGAGGGCCGATCGCCGATACCGATCACATAATTATTATTTATTTATTTTTTATCATAAACACTACTGTTACATTATGTAGAAAAAGGAACCATGAATTCACCTTAATTTAGACAAAAACTTGTTTTTAATAACTTTTCCAAGAAGAAAACTAAACAAAAACAGGCATTGTGCAAATTGAACTATCAATAATACTATCTTTAACAGACTGATAATATATGAGGCTCTGAAGAGGGTAAATAATGCAAAGAGCCAAAATAAAACCTCTCAACATTGCCAAAAAATTCAAGTATAAAACTTAACATTCAAAGGAAAATACAGGATCCATTACAATAAACAATCCAGAGTTACTGAATGAAAACTTCCTGTTAGCATAGCGGCTAGCTGGTTACTGCTAGTTCTGATTGGCTGTTTCTGACTGAGAGGAGTAACAGGGAGGAGATCGATTATTTTTTAAAGATTATCTGTCTCATGTTAGGACAGAGAAAGTTTTAATACGTATGTAAAATGTATTTTTTAGGTTAGATGCTGCAGCTTTAAACAGGTTCGGTGTGAGTCTCTACCAGGTGGAGCAGAAGCGGCTCCGTGTCAAATATTACTAAATATTAAATATTACTACCTGTAGCGGAGCAGCGGTTCAACAGCAGAACCAGCGTCTTACATCGCAGCTCCAAGACTTAAATCATTTTCCAGGTTATTAGTTTAGCTTTCTGACCGTCATTCTAATCCGGGTGAGTGTTTGTAGCTGCGCTGCTTTACCTGCTGTCTGATCCTCCATGTCTTTTTTACTGCAGTTGAGCCTCGATGTAGCCAAACTCCGTCATTGTTTTTCTGTCTATTAGCTTCGTTGTGTTGATCCATTTTGACCTGCTTCTATTTTCTGCCGCAACACGCAAACGTCCTCATTCACTCAGTGCGTTATAGTTAGACATCGCTTAGGATTTGTTGCTGCACGTTTGCGCCGTGAAGGAAAGACAAGACCAGCTGGACAGACAGGCTGAGAAATGAGATGCAGGTGATCGGTATCGGTAACAGAGCCAATGATCTTCCGATCCCGATCATCACCGATTTCTCGGAAATAGGCCGATTATGATCGGTGACCGATCGATCGGCTCACCTCTGGTAAAAAGTAATCATTTTAAGTAAAATAAAAAATTTCAGATGATGGAATAGAGTTGCAGAGTAGTGTGAGGTATTTGTCCGTTTTCATTTCACTTGGTGCCCCCATTGACTCCTGTGAGGGGAACAATGAGTACCTGTCAGGGGAAAATACACTACAGGGATGTCACCTGTTTTCCCAAATAGAGCCAAGACAAATACTGTGCCAATACTTTGACTTGAAAGAGGCAATCCTGCAACCAATGATGAAAATTGTCAGATTTTAGAATCGAAGACATTGATTTTCCACCCTGTTATGGAACAATAACACGTTTTTATTAAATATTGTTACAGAAACATTAAGTACTGAAAATTTTTCTGTGCCATGTTGGGAATTGAAGACCAATAAATATAAATATTTGTATACGTTTTTAAAATTACCAATATTTTCAATGCTGTCAGTAATAATGAGTAAAAAAACAAACTTTTTTTTTACAATATAGACATAAATAATTCTTAACTACATGATGTGTTACAATTTCAAGAATAAAACATATTATATAGTGAAAGAGACACACTCTTTAAGAAAGTCATTATTTTTCCAAATTTACATGCTTAACTATTTGTGGTCTATATGTAAATGTTCATAATAGGGTGGAACACATTCACAGACAATGGTGAAAAAAACATCTGTAACTATTATTTTATCCAATCCTGAGCTTGCCCATTATTCATTTCTTATTGTTAAACAAGCCAGTGTTGTAACACAATATTTAAAACTTAAAACATTAATACTTTACTTTTTTTTTCTTTTCAAAAGTCCTGAAGCCGAAATGTTGCTGCAAAAAAAAAAAAATCACCGAAGTATTCTTAGACTTTTTTTGAAGATGCATCTGGGGCAATCAAAGCTGAAACTACATATTGACATTTTTCTACTCTGATACCTGTCTGCCAAAATTGATGGTTTCTGGTCTCCCAAAACTCCAGATCCGTGTAGACACAGCCGAAACAAAACAAAGTATTTGCAGATACACTTAATCTCGTCTCCATTTGGACGGGGCCTAAATTCCAAGCTGATGCTTTGAGCTGATTTCCTGATGTGATCAGAGCTGTCAGCTGCAGTAATACAGGGTGTGTCTGTAAATGAATGATCTTTGTGAATAGATAGGATCTCCATTCTGTAAATGTCCAACTTATGTGATACAAAAATGGTCCTAATAAAAGTTATAGCACGTTGACCTGATACAACACATGATTCTTTCATACTGCAGTATCAGCTTCAACAGCATATTGATTTCCCCCCTCACTACAAGCTCCTTTTTTAAACCCTGCCGGAAAACTCTGTTTAAAACAACCACTTTCACTTTGATTAGAGTGAATTTCTTCACTCTGCGAGCGTTCAATAAGTTGCAAACTCTTTTGTGCTTGAGGGCCCGGACTGAAAAATTGACTTGAATCCTACAGAAAAGTTAACGTTTAAGTTGAAACCTTGCATAATATCAGTTTTGACAAAAACTTTTATAGAAGATTAGGGTCATTGAGGTAATCCAATCTTTGCTTGATGCAGTTCAGCTGATGGTCGAACATCATTTGCTTGCAAAGACATACAGGAGGTTTGCAATCGGATAATTTTTTTTTCACCCGAGTTAAAGCCCCTTACCTCACCAAAAAGAAAAAAAGCATCATTTGTCTAAAAGGTTTGAATCAAAGTTTTATAGACTTCATGGAGGAACTGCAGCTGTATCGATCGTAGGGCTTCCCCCAGAAAACTAGCTAAGTTCTGTGATAGCAGCGCTGGGCAACCTTCCCTGTTTTTATTACTCTGTAATTATATGTTATTGGAAGACATTATTGACAATACTTAAACACACAAATATAGTGCTGATGTAAATTTTCCAACTTTTTATCATTTTCCTGATTCTTGTCAGGAAGTTGTATGTAAGCGCATCAGTGGTGCTCTGCCTGTTGCTGTCCAGTCTGGCTGTTTTCTTCCTCTTCCCTCGTTCCATTGATGTATCCAATGTGGGAGTCAAGTCTGTTTATGTCAGCTATGACCTGGATCAGCACATCGTCTATCTCAACATCACGGTGAGTTTGGTGTGCTTCTCTCCCCTTCCTATTCTTTTATAGTAGCAGTATTGGGCTGCTTTGCTTTATTTTATTTAATTGTGCCTTAGACATATAAAGCTGCTCTAATATCAGTTGACTACTGTTTTCCCTTGGAAAGCACAAACAAGGGAACAGATCTGTCAAAAGCTACAAATCAGAATAAACTTCTAATTGTAACAGCAGAATCCTCCTACTATAGTTATTTATCAAATGTATTTAACATTTTCATACTTACTGATCCAGTTAGTTGTGGCACATCTGTAGGTAGGTTCAAGTTTACTTTTCTGTGCATTTGATTGATAGTCATGGGAGTTCCACCCCAATGAGCAACAGCACGGCTCATTGTTACAAAACTAGAATAATCATTAGCATCATCATTTCTGCCATTTGGGCTTTCTACACTGGTGTCCTACATGCACAGAGCTTTAGCATAACTAAATATTTATATTACATATGCAGAATATTACATAAGTAGTATAGGGCTGTAGTGATGCAATAATCTTGTGATGCAATACGATACACAATATTCTGCTCACGATACAATATTGTGCTATTCAGCAATCAATACAATTCAGTACACTTTTGCAATTTTCTGAAAGATTTTAGAGGGACAGAGTGATTTCAGTAACATTTTTGACTGTTATAGAGTTGGACTGAATTAATTTAACTGAAAACTGATTAAAAGCACCAAGTACACAATACCTGGCTCTGGTTGGACACAGACTTAAAGTGGACAGCTGGACAAAATGAATAAAAGAAGTGGTGAGAAAACATGTTTCTTTTAATTGAAACAGTACAAACTGTAGCTTACATGCATTTGTAAGTAAATAAAGTGAACCAAGTACCTGCTCTGAATAGTTTGATACCTTTTTAACCTTGACACTTAACATCTGAAGGAATCACTCTAAGCCTGATGACCGAATCACTCTCCCGGGAAGCAAGCAGTGACTGTGCAAGTTGACAGCTGGATGTTACGTTACTTGCGGATGAATATAAAAAAAATTTTTAGGAAAGAAAATATCGATATATATCGCAAAATCGATATTACACAGCCCTAAAGTAGTATGACTTATGTAAGTAAGAATATCCGAGTTGAAGAGGTATACAATATAGGGACACACATACCAATAAAATCCCTCCCCCAAAAAAACAAAACATTAGTTTGTAGACCTTAGGTGAAAAAGTTCAGATTTTAGAATAATTTTTCAAGACAATTTAGTAATGTAACCAATATTACAATATTATTTTTTTATGAAGACTGAATAGTGGAACTAAGCAGAGGTTAAAGTGTCCAGAAGTGTCCTTAGAGGCATGAGACATGTACATCTACATGAGACATGTAGAGCTCATGTTATCTTAGAGATCTACATGTTGGATTTCAAAGAATGTATATTAAAAACACACATGTATTTTTTCACAATGTCTGACGTGAAATCAAAATAAACTTCCCATTTTAGATCAAATTTTTTTTGAACATTTAAAGCTCTAACTGGAATACATTTAAATATACAAAATACACCAAATAACAGAAACAACAAATGAATTATGGACTCTGTAAACAAAATGTTCTTCAGAAAAGACCTACCTGAGACCAAAGCACTAGACTGAAGACTTTTGTTATACAGGTTTTGGTAGAGAGAAAAGAAAAAAACAATAAGTTGTGCAATTGGAAATGATTGACTTTGTTTTAAATTATCATGCGATTAATTGATTTATTGCGTAATGACAGGCCTTCCTAAGATTAAAACTCTAATCAAAATTCTCTAATGACCTGAAGTCATTCATTTTATCCTTCATAACCAACTTGTTTCCTTCAAGTAAAGTTCTCTGTAGCTTTAAGAAATTCTCTATTCAAACTTTGAATACTGTTTAATACAATACAAAGACTGACAGTAATTTATTTGGCAAGTACAGACTATCTTCACAAGCTTCCACTTTCATTTTCAAATTCTTCATATCTCTTTCATCTGTATTTGTGTTGATTTTCTTATTTACTGCCCAACTTTGTATTTTAGATGATTTTAGTCATTGTAGACATAAAAATGTGCAGATGAGAAATCAAGAGACAAATGTAAGGAGAGAAAAAATTAAAAACCTTTTAGCTGATGATTTCCTGCTGAGTAAAGCAAACAACGTAGATTTTTTTTTTACTTCTGAATGACCAGAATCTGCAGGAAATTAGGTTGAGAACTTGAGATAGGAGCTCATTATAGGACCGACTTGTCAGTGAAACACTCTTAAGAACGGTGTTAAAAGCTTGATAGAGAAATGCTGCTGTGATGACTTCCTGAAGATGGAGTTTCATAGCATGAGCTTCTTAAAGAGACAGAGGCCCAATTTCAAGGCGTTTAAATAGTGTAGTCAAATTTCTTTTGTCATGTTTGATTGAAGATAACGATAGTTACTTGCTTGTGCTATAAAATCACAATCATGATACTATGGCCTGGTACATAATACTGGCCCTTTAAATAAGAGCAGTAAACTAAAAATGGCACTGATGCATCTCTCTTGCTGATTGTCCTGACAGAACACTTGAACATCACCAACAATAATTATTATTCAGTGGAAATGGCGAACATCACAGCACAGGTGCAGTTTGCCAAGACAGTGATTGGTAAATCTCGCATCAGTAATGTCATCAGTATAAGTCCTCTGAACATGAAACAGGTACGTCTTCCTCCTCTGTCTGCACATTCACTTCTTCCATAGACCCATTGGAACAACCTGTCTCTGTTGTTTTCAGATTGATTATATGGTCCCCACTGTCATTGGAGATGAGTTAACCTACATGTAGTAAGTGTACATTTTTTTCCATGCTATGTCACAGAAATTAACCTCCAGAGATGTAGTGGAGCAATAGTGTCAGTATTAGGATTTTGTGTCACTTTAGTTAGTTTTTAGGAAGTGGCTTAAACTTTGTCCACAGTTGGCTGCAGGAGAGTCTCTGAACTTCTTGAATAGCTCCTCTTCTTTGGCAGCTCACTTGGACGTTGAGAAATATATCATTTTAGTATCTTCTGAAAGAGTTACTAGTTAATTCCTGCCTTGAAATGTAGTTTGTCACAACACAGTCATCTTGACATATTGAACCCAAAGAAACTGTCACCTTTATCCTGAAAACAACTAAATGTTTCTGATTAAACTGCTTTACCTGGGATCCATTTTCAAACGTATTTAATGTTTTCTAGTGAATACTGCACCCTGGAAACCATCAAGGTACACAACATTGTTGTCATGACTCAGTAAGTTGACTTGTTCACATGCAATTCCAAATTGACATGCGCTGGCCACTTTATTAGGTATTGCTTGCCCTGGGCTGAAATCTTTCCTTTCAGAACTATTATAATTCTTCATAACATAGAATCAAAGCTGTTTGAGCTGCTGTTCTTTTTCCATAATCTAGGAGCAGTCTGCTTGTTTCTCTGACCTCTCACACCAGCAAGGCATTTCTTTGACCAGTTATTCACTGTGGGTGTTCGCTGTAAACCTGGGGTACTTGTGTGTAAAAACCTTGCCAGCAGGTTTCGAAATGCTCACATCTGGCAACAGTAACATATTACTAGTTAATAGTTGTATAATGCCCCTTTTCCACCCGCCCGCCAGGCTCGGACTCGGCTCTGTTTCGGAGTGACCGCGTTTCCACCGGCTCTTCTCGGCTCTGTAGCAGGTACCGCCTCCTGGTGGCGGGGGGTGTAGCGCCCCGCCACCAGGCTCTGTGTTGTGCTTCGTTACATGCGACCTAACGCGAGTTGTTTTTCGATACAAAAGAAGAAGAGAGAGCTGAGCTATTATTTTATTGCCTGATTGCGATTTTTCTGAGACTTCAAGAAAATGTGTCAGTGGGAGGAAAAGCTGCGATGTGGTGAGGAGGAGCTGATCTCCGCCCTGCAGCGGGAGGAAAGCAGGAGGTTCAGACTGTTCAGGTTTTTAAACTACTATAAAACTTGTAATGGTGCCGAATATACTTGAGCTAATGGTCAGGGTGTTGCAAATAATTTAAAAATGTCAGAATTAATTCATAATATATATTCCAATGTGTTTTCATGATAGAATGATTATGTATAAACTAGAAACGTAACAAACATGATTTGTATTTTGGGTTCTTGTTAATAGCAGCCCTGATAATGTCAAAATGTTTATTGGATATTCAGTTTTGGATGGCTTCATTGATAATTTACAATGTTAAGTTCAATGAAATATTTATATAATATAATGTTATTTTCACTCTGGCTTAAGCTCCTCACATTTTGGGAGGATTGTATTAGGACCTTGTAATAAACTACAGTTAGTACAATAATGTGTGGAGTGAGCAGAAATAGAGACTTTGTTCACTGAGACACAACAACTTTTATTTTTATTTTTTGTCTCAACTCTCCTTGTTGCTCTGCCATCTCAGCTGGTAGCTGCTTCCTCCTGAAGGAGATCCAGGTATTCTGATGGTTCTCCATCATGTCAGCCATGTTGCTCTCCTTCTGCTTCCTGGTAATCAGATGTTATAGCTTATAGCACATAAATGTAGATAAATAACAGTTACTAATGTAGACATTACATATACATAAGGAATTGTTAACAGACATGTTAATATATATGTGTGTGTTAGATTATATAGATATACATACAACACTTTTTTACCATCCAGCCATACAGAATTATCAATAACTGGAATATTATGTAATTAAAGTCTAAATTAAAGACACGATCTAATTACTTGTAGGTTTTAGACCTATGCAGCCATACAGCCATGGATAAAATACCACTATCGTTTTCTTCAGGTTTATCGTTCATTCTACAATTAATAATTCATAACAATTTGATTACAGAACTGATATCTAGCCAGGATGTCATATGACATGTTTTTTTATCTCACAATGGGGGAAACTCGGATGCAAAGGCAAAATGAGAAACAATCAAAGCTCGTAGATTAACACAAAGATAAACAAATGACGGTAAAATGCTGAACAATATTGAGTTATTTATAACTGTAATGTGCAACTGAGTGTCTTCAGAAAATGTGCATGTTGTGTTTGAGCAATAAAAATACAGCAGGCTTTGTGTTTTAAATGTCGTCCATGACAGTAGTTATACAACCTTAAATGTAGTAAAAACCAGACAGATATATCTCCAAACTGCTCACCTGGCTGAGAGCAGCAGCGGCGTCAGCTGCGTCTGAGTCGGTTTTCACCATGAGGCTCCGCTGGCTCCAAAGCGGCTAACGAGGCTTTACATTCTCTCCACTACGGTGACAAAAACGACTCATTCCTCACGGCTCCATCGAGCTGCCGCTGAATATTGAAATCTGAAGCAAAGCCTTTTTGCCGTTCACGGTTTGTTTGTATCTTCCATCACTTCCGTGTTGCAGCGAGTTTCAAATGTTGCGCCTTCATTTTTCTTCTCTCTTGCCTCGCTGTTCTGTCCACGCCCTCGGCCAATCAGTGAACAGCAGCGAAACTTGCGTCACCAGGGCTGGCCGGGCTCTGCTGGCCCTGCTCAGAAGCAGGACCTAAAAAAGCAGCGCCAGCCCAGTTGAAAAGGCCGGTGGAAACACAAGGAAAGTGAGCGGAGCCGAGCCGGGCGGGCCGGTGGAAAAGGGGCATAAATCCATTTTGATGCTGTCCTGTGATTGGCTCCTGTGTGTCAGCAGATTTTTGAGCAAGTTTGCCTCACCAAGTGGCCAGTGTGTGTCTGTGGTCACTGTTTGTATTCTGTGTTTGGCTTTACCACATTCCTCTCCACTTATTCAGCGTGACCATCACAGCAACATACTTTGGCCACTCAGAGCAGATTTCTGAGGAGATGTATCAGTACGTGGACTGTGGGGGGAACACCACCACCATCAGAGGGATAACCCGACCGATTGGCAACCCTGCTGAGTAATGCCTCTCATTCAGACTAGCATCATCATGATTTAGGTTTTGATTTTGTAAATGTTCAAAAGTTGCTGTATTCAATCACAAAAGTGTAAAATTAATGACAAATATTTGTAAGTGAAGATAAAGTTTAATTGTAATATGAAAAACAGTTTCTAGCTTATATAAATGAACAATTATGAACAATTACTAAAATCAGCCTTACCAATAATATTGTTTTTCTTATAAGTAAACCATTTTAAATGGGAAGATGGAGAACATCACCCAGTTAAACTGGCTCCCTGAAGCTCAGAGAATAGACTTGAACTAACTACTGTTGTTGGTTTTTTATATCACTGAGCTGCTTTGCACCCAAATATATTACAATGTGCTCTACAAATAATAAATCGAGTTTATCTGTACTGCACATTTCAGCAACAAGGCAGTTGCTTGTTGCTGAAGCAACTGCCTTGTTTAAAAATGACTATTTAAGTCATTTTTCTTTAATGACTTTAAATAGTCATTAAAGAAAAACACTGTATAGTCAACAATTGAGAAAACCAGTAACAAATGTGACATTTTGATGAGTGCAATGTTTAATTTATTATGGTTCAAAAGAACTATTAATAAGTTCCTTTAATAAGTTATCCTTGAGTCTGCTGTAGATCTCATCTCCAGGTTCAGTTTTCGGTATTGGTCCACTGAGGACATTTGCTTTCAGTTTTTCAATTATGATGATAATTCATGTTTCTTAATTTCTGATTTTTGTTTGGCCAGATCATTAGCTCCAATGTCTATGATTATATTCTGAGTGTTTGGATGGTCAGTGGTTGAGTGTGGGAGTATTTTTCTGTTAGTCACTTTGTCATGCAGGAAGGAGACTACCTTTGTTGTCTTTGCACTGCAGAAATGGTAGATTCCATTTACAACCCCATCACCTACTATAATAACTTATAGTTACTCGAAGACATTGCCCACAATGCTTAGACACACAGGTATGGAGTCTTACAAACAAACCAAAGAAATAAAAAAATACAACACAACATTTGTTTATTCAGGATGAGAATGCTGTTAAATTTGTTTTAATGGTTTCAGCATAGAAAAGTTTCAAGATTTTAAATCATTTAAATTTAAGATTTTAAGTAGCTGGAAAGTTTACTTTGTAAAAGTTCAAAGAACAATCTTTATTGTTCATGTTACCATAGCTACAATCTGAGAGTTTAATCTGGGAGTTTGAGCTCTGTTTGTTCACAAATACAGTTTAGTAAATTACAATTATAACTGTTTTTAATTTATTTAATATATCTATGTTGAAATGTTGTTAGTGGCACTGATGTTCTTAGCAGGAAGAGGGGTCCTTAAATCAAATTCTGCTCAAGGCCTCATACAACCTTAGACCGGCCCTGAAGGATGAGCTAAATCCACTGAACTGGATACAGAGAAACTAACGGTGAGATTTAATTTATCTTTTAGAAATAAATTGTCTAGTTTATCAGGTAGAGAGCTTTTCCATTTCATGTCTATTGAATTTTTAATAAGCATGTAAATGCACATGGCACACATAATTCTTTGTTCACAAAGATACATCATTCTCACAGGACACTCACCGCTCACCTCTGAAAGTGCGAGTGTTTATGTCTAAACGAGACTTTATGAAATCATTCACCGTCAGAGAGCTCACAGACATGAACATCTAGCTTAAAAAGTTAATTTATAGTTTTAACACATTTGACCCTGTCTGACCTGCTGTTAATTATGGGATGTCCTGTGAATTTAAATTGTTTTGTTGTTTTCATGACATGTGAACTTAACTCATCATTATTCCCTTTTGTGTTTTATGCTATTTTAAGGAAGTATGTTATGGATTCCTTACTTTTTGCATGATTATGATGTAATTTTATCATTTATTTTATATTTTTGAAATACTAAAACAGTGATTGTCATTCTTACATGCTGCTTTAAATTAAACAGATTTGCAGGTTCATGTCTTGTTCGATGTTTGTTTAAAATTCTCTCTAAATTCTTAGTCTTTATTAAACACTGTTTTGGGTAAATAATAGAGCAATTATTTAAATCAAGCAAAAACAACTTTTAATAAACCTCCTAACCTGTTGTTTTTGCCCGCCATGCTTTGCTAGCCACACCGCCAGGCTTAGCATTGCGCCGTTTCAGCTGTTTGGGATTCCCCTCGGTAATTTCCCCTCAGAAAGCAGGGGGAGAATCCACGCTTTCTGATTGGCTGCCTGTCACATTCAGCGTTAAGCTCCCTGTCGGGGAAAACCCCTGATTGAATCCTCCCCCACGCCCTGACCGCCAGGCTTAGCACGTTTTCTGGGGGAAACCCTGGTAACACGGCAAAGCATTTCAAGCACTTTTCTGCTTATTTTTTTAGCACTTAGTATTTAAAATGCTTACAGCTGGTCTCTTTAAAAGTCAAGTGAATTTTGCTGGCAAGTTTGCAACAAAAGAAAAAGATTTTTGTAAAGTGTAAACTTTCTATAGATTTCTATTAAATGATGACTAGCCCTGGTCCTGCTGCACATGCAGTATATGTAAAGCAGATTTATATGCATGGTAAAACATCTGCATGCTTCTCATAACTGCAGTCCAGAAGAATTTATTGGACACATTATGTAGCACTGTTAGCAGGTAACATGCAGAAATGAATGTCCTTTAAGCTTTTAAACTTGACTGATGTCTAATTCAACTCTCATACGTCACAGTGAACTGAAATTTAAACAAAGAATTGATAACCAAGCATTATCTCATGTGACCCAGACCTCCTCCTTTTTTTTGTGTTTCACGGCACAGTGGTGAAACGTTAAATTCCTGTTCTGCCTCAGTACGGATGGATAGTCCAGATCTATTATGGTTTAAAACTTCATACACAATTATGGTTGATGTGATGACTTAGATCTTGTTTCCCTACATTCAAATTCGTTTGACAGGTAATTGTAGCAGAGATACTGTATAATTTTAATCCCCCTGACAATGTCAGCCAAAAGTTGTTTATTAATAACCCGAGCTGGACCAACAGGGAGCAAGTGACGAATCCACCCTGGTGGTCTTGTTACTAATCCATCCCTTAGAGAGATCCAGTAATAGTCGTTACAGGTCAGATGTTGGAGTACTGTTACTGGGCAGGCATAGCAACCATAAAGAGCTTCAGTTTCTATTGTGTTTGATGTAGCTCACAACCTCTCATTTAGCTTAAGTGTCATCTGAAATAAGTTTATTTTTCAAATGATCCTTAGATTTAAGTTGAGATTCATGAATTATAATTGCATCTTCATAAGTTAATAGGGGAGAATATTTTGTAATTCCTGAAGGAGTCGTTTGCTTAATTAGGAGGAAAGTGATGGGAGAGAGACGACAGATGATACGTTTACTGCTGCTGTTCAGTTATCGCTGCTCAATCTTCTTGGTGTTCAGAAGGAAAACAAAGCAAACTCCTGGAGACAAGCTAATAACAGGTTTTTATTTCAAGATGGTTTTGTTTTTCCTAACTAAATTAATCTTGTAGAGACTGTGCTGCCTTCAGAAGGCACCCAAGTTGAATACCCAAACTCCTTTTGGAACTCCTATTAAAAAGATGACCTTCACTCGGGATTTTGCTGACGCACCTTTGGCAGCTGTCACAGCTTGACATCTTCTTGAAAATATCTCTAGAAACTTGGTACAGCAGTTTGAGGGAAATTTCTACAGATCATCTCTGCGTCCTCTCAGGGTCAATCAGGTTGCACGGGCAGCATCAGTGGGTAGTAATCCACCCATTCACTGTCTGTGAACTTATCAGTGCAGCCTTATGTGGCCCAGTGTGTATCCCCAGAGATCATCAGGTGAGAGGTGGGGTAATCCCTGGACAGTAACCCAGTCCATTACCGACCATTTTAAGTACTTTTCATACATTTTTCAGTGTCAAACAAACTCTTTTCACATGCTCTTTTCACATTTCTGTCACTATGTTTAGAGATTTGAGGTATAAAAACGTAACATGAAGACATAGAAAAATATGTGATAATTGAAACAATGTGAATACTTTCCAGATACTTTCTAATCTTTGCATAAATCCAGAAGGAACATTAGGAAAACCTACAGCACCACGAAGATCACTGAACACAGCAGACAGACCAGAGAGAAAGCATCGACAAAGTACAGAGTTGGGTTCTAAAATATTATCTAAGCTTTGAATATGTCACAGAGCTGAGAGGGCTGAATATGAAAAGTTGATGGACCTGCCAAGATATGGCCATCGAGCTAAGGGAAAACTACTTCCTGCCATCATTATTAGGTGTTTATTCTGAAGAAAATAAGACTATGCCCCATTTTTCTTGTAAGTCTACTTTGTGTTCTGTCATTATATAAAATTACAATAAATTTTGTTTGTAATGTGGGAAAATGTTTCATATGTGGATTCTTTTCAGAGGTCATGTAAATGATAAATGAATTGGATTTTGAACATTTTTGTGTTTTTTTTTACCCTAATTTTAGCCATTTATGGTTTACACCCAAACTTAATGAACTGCTCCTGACTGACCCCATCAGATAGAAAGACAACTGTAGACTCCCAACTGTTGTCTCTCGTTATAGCCCAATGAGTAGGTGGAGGAGCTTTGTAATGGGAGGGTCTCAATGTCTGTCATATAAATGAGCTGCTGTTATCTTAGTGTTTGGTTTGTCCTCTAGTTCGCCAGACCACCAGGTCCACACCCTGCAGAAATCTGACTTTGTCTTTGTTCAGTCTGTAAACATCCCCCAACAGCAAACATGGAAGCCATCAAAAAAAAGATGCTTATGCTGAAGTTGGACAAGGAGAATGCATTGGACCGGGCTGAGCAAGCTGAGGCAGACAAGAAAGGAGCCGAGGAGAGGAGCAAACAGGTCTGTCATGGAACACACACACAGACACAGTCTTTCTATCTTCACAGGGACTTTGTATTGACTTCCATTCATTTTTCCTTCATTCCTACAGCCTAACCCTGACACCTACCCTACACTTAACTAGTACAAGTTCACACCTTAGTCCTAAACCTAACTTCTAAACCAAAAACAGCACCAGAGCTTTGGGCCAGTCAGTCACCACAACATAATACTTGTTGGAAAAATGGCCCACACACACGCGCACAAACACAGTAAAATGAGTACTCTTAATGGGACTGGGTGAGTTTCCTTGAACAGTTTTACATAGAAATGTCTATTGATTGTTTGATTGTCTAATTTACAAGTTGAACTTCAAGTCATACTGTATTTGGATCTATCTTTTTAAATTTTCTCAACAGACCTGAAAGTTTCACCTGGACTTGGTCTGCCTGCAGTTTCAAAAGATGACCAATCTGTCTTTAGAAATGTAGATTGATGTTTTTGATCTACTGTCTGTTTTTATCTTTGCACTGGGAAAAACAAATCTTGTTTTATTTAATAGTAACAAACCTAAACACGACTCACAGACAACAAAATGGCTCCAACAGAGGCTTAAACTTGTGGTTAAGTGGAAACACTTGGGCTAGAACGGGTTTAGTGACAATTTCAGAATGTAGTGCTAGAAAATAAGAACAAAATTATTTTTACTTTAAAAAATGTAATGCAGATTAATTGTAAATATATATTATACATATGTATTATATTTAGAACACTTTCTTAAAGTGGCCATTGTGTGGAATCAGGTTTGTTCCCTAACAAGGGCCAGAGAAATTTCTAAACAGAAATCAATAAATGCTCTTTTAGTTTAAAAAGTTTAAGTCATTTTGTACATGGTTGCAGTGCTTCTGATCCTTTGTGGTCTTTTACACCATCAGCATGAAGACGAACTTCTGCAGATGCAGAAGAAGCTGAAGGGGACGGAAGATGAGCTTGATAAATATTCAGAAGCCCTGAAGGATGCCCAGGAGAAGCTGGAGGTTGCTGATAAAAAAGCAGCTGATGTGAGTTACACACCTCTGAAAGAGAAGCCATGCTACACACACTCAGACATGTTCAGAGGCATTTTCTCTTCTTTGACCAGAAGGAATTGAATATGGACCTGGTTTCAGTTAGCTCAAGAAAAAATATGTTTGCTTGTTCATTAAGTTTAATAAGTTTAATTGAGATCAAATATGCCATTTACAATAGTGTAGACAAATCCAAAACACAGCGCATGAAAATGCACAAAGTACGACAAGGCACTGCGTCACAAGATATCTTCATTAATTTCAGTCATCAATGACTCTGAAATTGGAGTCATTAAGTTTTAGTGACTTCAGTAGCATAATGCTTATTTACTGTGTTCTGTTGCACCTGTTACATTTACCCTGAGCACCAGTTTAGACTTCTGCCTGGAGAAAGAACAGCTGTAAGCTGACATGCACACAGCATATACAGTAACGCATTACTGTACTTTATGCCATAAAACTGACAGTAACAACTGTTTTTGCTTTAGAAGGAATATGTATTTTATTCTAATAAAGCAAATTTAACTGTGTTTAATGTTGGATGTGGTGTAGAGTGGAGAACTAAACTGGTTCTACTGCATCAGTGAGATGTAGGCTGACGCTCTGAGTCATGAAGAGGCAGATAGTTCTGGGGATTCAGAATATCATCAGTTGCCTAATCTTATTTTAATTTAGTTTTAATGTCAACATGCATTTGAGGACCTCGCTGTGTGCAACCTTGAATGTGTTCAGTGCAAACTGAGCTCATCTGATTTCTTTTCTCTCTGTCACATTCCATTCTCATGGTGCCCTGAAAGGAACGCTCACAGCTGTTGGGAGGATTCAGACTCCTATTTTGACTCTGATGTCACCTGCTCAGCCTTGACAATGGCTCATGTCCATTTTTGGGGCTCTACCCCTGGCTCCCAGGTCACTGTTCAGGAACTACTACCCTCTTTTTTAAGGCAAATATTATCATACTCATTTTGTGTTGCTCTGTTGGTTCAAAGAGAAAAATAATTATTATCTCAGAGAATTTTTCTTTAAGTATGCTTAGCAGTTGTCTGATACTGTGTGCTATCATTGGAGTCCTATTCAGCCACAGACGGATCAACGGGTCATTCTTGTTTCTTCACTCTGTTATCCAAGTTTAATCAAAACCAGAAAAGAAATACAAAAACGTTTTTACTTCAGGACTCTGTTCTTCTGTGACTGAATGAATCCTGACTCACTACTGAACAATTTGTCAGTGTCTCTATATAGACGAAACAGCTGTCACCCAGGCAAATACCTGCAGAGCACAACAGTTCACACTGTTTAGCTAACAAACTAACAGTTCTTCTACAGGAAATGTTGAAGCAAACAATTTTTATTTCAATAATTGTCTCAATTAATTTGTTTAAATATCTTGCCACTTACTTTGGATATTTTTTGGTTTAATTCTTTTTTCTTTTTCTTTTTTTGTATCACTAAAGCCACAACAGAAGCTACATCTCCACTTGTCACAGAGGGATCCAGATTTTAAATCTATGTTTCGAAACTAAAAACTTGAAAGAAAAACTGTTGTGCAGCAGCTGGTATTGGTCATGTTTCATGTTTGAATGAATCCACACCATGTTTGTCTGGACGCAGGCCGAGGCAGAGGTGGCTTCCCTGAACAGACGCATCCAGCTTGTGGAGGAGGAGTTGGACAGAGCGCAGGAGAGACTGGCAACAGCCCTGCAGAAACTGGAAGAAGCTGAAAAAGCCGCCGATGAGAGCGAGAGGTGTCTTCTAACTGGGCTTGCAACAAACTTTTTTTTATCCCTTTGGTTATGTATTAACAAAAAATACAAGAGTTGTATTTTAATTCCTGTGGCAGGCATAGTTCCATAGTTCAATTCACAACCAATGTCATCTCAAGTCACTTACCAAAAAAAATCATTTCAAATCAGTCACAAACTTTCAAGCTGATCCTAGTTTTCAGACGAACTTAGTTGATTATACAGAGCAGTATAAACGTTTCTCAGAAAACTCAACAGATTGCATCATTCGCTCCTCCTGGACAAACATGTAGCAACACTGTTGGTAACACTTTATTTGAAGGGGTGTTCATAAGACTGACATAACATCTGTCATGAACATAAAAGTCTTTATGAATGTTTGACAATTGTCAAGAAGTGTCATTTGATATGACACTTTTAATGCAAAGTTGCTCTAAAAGTTGCATTAAAAGTCCATTAAAAATGCCAACTTTACATTAAATTATCATAATTTACAAAATCATGCAAAATTGGCACTTTTAACGGACCTTTAATGAAACCTTTGGAGGAACTTTGTATTAAAAGTGTCATTTTTTACCGAATGACATTTTATGGCAACTGCCATAAACATTCATAAAGACTTCTTCATATTCACGACAGATGTTATGTCATGTTTATGACGGTGTCAAGTCTTATTTACACTCGTTCAAATAAAGTGTTACCACGCTGTTTAAGTTTTAAGTCAATCGCTTGCTTGTGTTGTGTTGTTGACTTTACAGAAATGCCTCATTCTGAGCTCCTAAACCCATCAAGACGTTCAACGTCTTCATTCCAAACTCTTCAGTCATAAATAAATCTATAAGGTTTGATAGAAAAACAAACAAGCAACATATATGGAGGCCACACCTTTCGACTGCAAAAACCTAGCAGATCTGCTGATGATGATCTGGTGGGTGGTCCAGTGAAGACCACATCTCTCTAAATTCAAACTCCTGGCTGTAAAACTTGAGTCTCTTTCATTTTAAACAGGTGCTTGGTTGAGTCAGCCTGTGCATTCACATTAAGGAGGGGCCGTATGGAGTTGTGTTTTCATAATATTTTGTGGTAATTATTGCAATAACAATAAAATAAATTTATGAAATGACAATGGTTCTTACAGCCAGAGCCTCACAAACTCTACTCTAGAGATAACACTCACTCTTTATAAAACAGTTTTCTTCTGTGTGTCATTTACAATAAATCATGCAATTGTCCATCTAAGTTGTATACAGAAACATGAAACAACAAACATGTGCCATGGGTTCATTCACAAAATCTTTTGGTGGAACCATAAGATTATTTAAAGCAGCATTTACTAATCGTTTGGACTATGAAGTCATTGACTCTTTATCAATAGGATCAGAGTCCAGAGGTCATGTTATTTTGTCTCTCGTTGAATTCTAATTTCTGCCTTAAATTTTTTTCTTTGTCAGTTGCTTCATTTTGGGGTTGAAATTCACTAAGTTTGAAGTGATATGTGCAGAAATCACTTCAAACCACCACAAATCACACAGGAAAAATATGTGGAAAGGTGCAAAATAACTGCCTATCAGCCTGAACTCTCACTCATAAGCTAGTACTGTGAAGAACCAACAACTGTTCTTAAGGGAGATTAAAAAAAACAAAGTTTGACAATTGTTTGTAATGAAGAAAAAATGACTGATTGTTTCTCTCAGAGGCATGAAGGTGATTGAGAACAGGGCTCTAAAGGACGAGGAGAAGATGGAACTCCAGGAGATCCAGCTGAAGGAAGCGAAAACACATTGCTGAAGAAGCTGATCGCAAATATGAAGAGGTGATTCTACGACTGAGGGATGTTTTTCTGAACTCCATGAATTTCCTTTCAATTAGTGCTTTATTATAATCGAAAGTGACAAAAAGACATGTTGGCTTTTTAATATTCAAAAATCCTCACATGTATAATGAGACCTGGAGTATGAATTAAGCATTACCTGTGTCTGGTCAACATAACTGACCATACTGACTAGCTGTTGGATGTTCTGTTAACAGTGTGTAAACACTGTCTGTAATTCTGTTTGGCCTAAACAAAGGCCAAAGCTGCTTTAACATTTAAGTAATTAAATTCCCATCCTATGGTTAGTCACTCCTTTTGTGTGTTTGACTTGGTGCTTAACTGAGTGAGTGTATTGTGTTTGAAAGTTTCCTGTAAAACAAGCTAACTCTGTACATGCGTTTTTCTAGGTGGCTCGTAAGCTGGTGATCGTAGAAGGAGAGTTGGAACGGACTGAGGAGAGAGCAGAACTGGCTGAGGCGTGAGTGTCTCACTATAATACGTAGAAAATATAACTATTAATGCAGCAGTTCAGGCAGAGCCCAGGTGACACACATATTTGGTTAGTAAGTAATTCATTTATTTAGAAATGTTCAGGATACTTCAGAGATCAGCAGTGACTGATGTAGTCTTGACCTTTTGTTTATGACATTCAAAATCGTATGCAGTAAAAATGTGATGGAGGTGATGGATGGTGATGGAGGGAGCAACTAATGGTTTTGGTTGCATTGCTGCCTTGTCAAAAGCAGTCACATAACCAAATTTCCAACTGCTTTTCTCCTAAGGTAAAGGATGCAAAAGGTTTAGGAAACCCAGACATTCCTCCTACCAGCGATGTTTTTCACCATACTCCAGGATATCCCAAAGCATTCCCAGGCCAGAGGAGGCTTATTGTCTCTCCATTTAGTTCAGAGTCAGTCTTTCCAGTGTGACATGTCTTCCAAAGGGAGGTGTGCAGGAGGCATTAAAATCAGATACCTCATAAGATCAGTTAACTTCTTTTAATGCAGAGAAATGGGACAACCTGATCAACCTATACACCCATCCTCACAGGTGGTGGAAATTTGTGAAGGAGGTTTTTTATTGCTTCTTTGGCTTTAGCTATATCTTACGGAAGCACATTGCTGTCATGCAGGAAAAAAAAAATCGAGCGCTATCTCGTTATAACGAGATAGCGCTCGATTTTTACGATTTTTATAACGAGATAGTATCTCGTTAAAACGACATACGTATCTCGTTATAACGACATACGTATCTCGTTATAACGAGATAGTATCTCGTTAAAATGACATACGTATGTCGTATATCGTTAAAACGACAACGACATATAGTGTCGTTAAAACAACATACGAATGTCGTTTTAACGATATACGTATATCGTTATAACAAGATAGCGCTCGATTTTTTATTTTTTTTTTTCCTGCGTGACAGCAATGCGCTTCCGTAATATCTTTACCACATGGGAATTAAGATATTTTGTGGTCTTGCTTCACCTCCTCCAGTGGAGCCAGCTTCATCCCCACAACTGACTCTGTCTTTCTTATGAGTTTGTTCAGTCTGTTTGAGTCTCATCATATGCAATGTGATGTGCATTAAAATGGTTTATATACACAGTCCAGTCACATTAATGTGACCATCTGTCAAAAGCCAGAATAACCACCTTTCGCAGAGCGAACTGCTACGAGACGTGCAGGAAGAGAGTCACTTAGGTCCCTGAAGGTCTTCTCTGGGATGTTGAGCCATGCCGACTCTAATGCCGTGGCCAGCTGCGCTAGATTACGCGGTTGAGGATCCATGGCGCGAACAACTCGATCGAGATGGTCCCACAGATGCTCGATTGGGTTTAAGTCAGGTGAGTTTGCTGGCCAGGGGAGGACGGTAAACTCATCCTGGTGCTCTTCGAACCACGCACGTACACTGGCAGCTGTATGGCACCTCGCATTGTCCTGCTGGAAGATGCCATCATCCTGAGGAAAAACAATGCGCATGTAGGGGTGGACATGGTCCGCAAGGACAGATGCGTACTTGTATTGATCCATCGTGCCTTCCACAATAATCAGTGAACCCAGAGAATGCCAGGAAAACATTCCCCAGACCATAATGCTCCCGCCTCCAGCTTGGACCGTTCCTGCAATGGTTGCAGGGTGGTTCCTTTCAGAGGTTTCACGCCTTATACGCCAACGTCCATCTGTCCGATGGAGCATAAAACGCGATTCATCTGAAAACGCTACCTGTCGCCACTCAGTGGACGTCCAGCTGCTGTACTGGCGTGCAAATTCTAGCCTTCGTCGTCGATGAACACCAGTCAGCATAGGTGCACGAACCAGGCGTCTGCTTCGGAGGCCCAGACGCAGCAATGTTCGCTGAATAGTGGTTTGGGAGACACTTGTGGTAGCCCCTTGGTTCATTTTAGTGGTCAGTTGCTCAACGGTAGCCCGTCTATCTGCCCGAACGCATCTCCGCAACCGTCATTCGCCTCTGTCATCTATGGCCCGTGGTGCACCACATTTGCCACGTCGTTGATTTTGGACAGTCCCATTTTGCCATGCACGGTACACTTTTACCACGGCGGCACGCGAACAGTTCACAAACTCAGCCGTTTCGGAAATGCTTCCACCCTTGGCCCGAAAGCCAATGATCATGCCCTTTTGGACGTCGGATAAATCGCTTCGTTTCTGCATTACGCCAACGATTGAAATGTTTTCCGAAGCCCACACACACCCTTTATATACGCTCAACTGCACTGTGCTGCCACCTGCCTTCTGTGATTGGTTATTTAACTCTGAAGTGGAAAGTACGTGGTGGTCACATTAATGTGACTGGACTGTGTATATTTATAACTGTAGTATGTGTTTTTCATAGATCGTGTCTTCACCTCATGAATATTTGTCTTCTTTGAACTGCAGTAAAGTTCTACAAAGCTCTGACATTCTCAGAATAAGATCCTGTTCAGACTAAAGCGTTGCCCTGAGAGACCATTTCCTGACTTAACTTGAAAGACACATAGCCTCTAGCTTCACTGTCTGTCATAAAACGCAGATACCTGGCACTGATACTGATTTGTTTAGACAGTTTGTTCTCTTTTTACCTTATGTCTGGAAGCCATTTTGTCAGCAAAGCTACAACTAAGCGTATTTATTGTTCAGAGTCCTTTCTAAGCTTGTTGCCATAGTGACTAAATGTTAACATATCTTAAAGCACTTTTTACAATATTAGTCTGAATGTGACTGATCAAACTGTTCGCTTTTTCCTCCACTAACATTATGTCCTTATTCATCAAAACCAGAAAATGTGCAGAGCTGGAGGAGGAACTGAAGAATGTCACCAACAACCTTAAGTCTCTGGAGGCACAAGCTGAGAAGGTGTGACAGCACCACCAGCTGCAGAAGCATTAGATGTGAACTCAAAGTCGAACATCAATTGCACACATACAGTCCAAATGTATGTGTGCGAGTAGTTGGTTGATGTTCTGTCCTAAACCAAGTTTAGGATATTTTTGTTGATATGCATTATGTTGATATGTTTTGATCAACAAAATGCATCTCTTTGTCTGTTTTTTTAAATTGATTATATGTTCTACCAATTGGGCAAATTTTGCTCACAGTCATTATAACATTATGTGGTACACTACCTCCAACTATTACTTTCACATGCAAATATTAACAGGAGGTAATTAAACAGATGGAATAATGGCATCACAAACGGCATCAACATGAAAAATTATTGTAATTGTTGACATATTTCCAGCATTAAGATGCTTTTTATTTTACCTCACTTATTTGTGTTGTATAGTGTGATTTCTGACTCTGGGAACCACTGTTGCAGTTTCTCACAGTATCCTATCTGGACAAGATCAAAGTTCATGTCTGACAAATAATCTATAGTGCCTATCAGTTCCAGTCTAACACCGGTGGTGGATCTAGAGGGGTGAGGGATAGAAAGGTAGAGCTCAAGGTGACAGTGCTGCTCTCCCTTCACAGTATTCTCAAAAGAGGACAAGTATGAGGAAGAAATCAAGATCCTAACTGACAAGCTGAAAGAGGTGAGCATAAGACAGTTTCCATCAACAAATAATTTTACTTTGATTTTAACCCAAAATATGTTTCATAAGTTGTCATTAAATCTTCAGAATTTTGTTTCTCTCACAAAGGACTTACCTCAGATATTTTGTGATCAGATGTTTCTTTTATTCTGTTCTCAGGCTGAGACCAGAGCTGAGTTTGCAGAAAGATCCGTAGCCAAGCTGGAGAAGACTATTGATGATCTGGAAGGTAGAGAATTGTCTCTTAAATTCATCACCTTGTGTACTAATTAAGATGACTTGAAAAAGCGCCAATCTGCCATGAAGTCTGCAGTTTTTCTCAACAATAGGGTAACCCTAACCCTAATCATTGATGTGAATCCTTTAATTACACTTTTTTTTCTTTAATTAAGTTTTTTATGCAGACTGAAAAATAGAAGCATAGAAAACTTGTGAACTACAGTAATTGCTAATTACACAGTAATAAACATAAATGTAGGTTTGCCTCAAATCAAGCACAATCTTCTAATCATTTTAAAGCCTAATAGAAAAAACACCCATCACACAATGCAAGTCTTCAAAAAATATTTATTTTTCATCAGATTTATTTAAATTTAACTTTGTTTCATAATTTCCTAATCACAATCACTCAATGATGCTTTTGCATAAAAGCATGTAGATCTTATAAAACCATTCATTTTACATTTCTGTAGAGAATGTGTAAAACATGTTTATGATTTGTGATTGATAGAGCAGGGTAGTATTTTACATCTTAACCCTGAAACACCAAACGTGATAAAATGTAAGAAGAATTGCAAACTTTGGAAGGAGACAGACTAAATATCACTGCAGTGGTGATCGCTTAAGATATTTGCTTAACCTTTCATGTTAGAAACAAACTCATCTAGTGACAATAAAGACATTAAAGGTAAAGGAACTGGATCTATACTGTACAAAGCACTTCAGACTGCAGCTGCATTCACACTGAAACCCGGAGTTCAGAAGCACAAGAAAACTAGAACTGAACCTATAAACTTCTGATTTCACATCAGCTCCTCTCTCACTGAGCCACAGGCACCCAGTGTTGAAACAAAACCCACATCCTGAAGTTGTTTCCTGAGGATTTTGATTTCTTTGTCTGGCTACATTGTTTCTGTTTCTCTGCTCAGTTTTCATCTTTCCACACATTGTTTGTTATATGTGCAAATACAGATGAGCTTTATGCTCAGAAGCTCAAGTACAAAGCCATCAGTGAGGAGCTGGACCACGCCCTCAATGACATGACCTCCATGTAAGTGCTGACCTGTGTGAGGTCATCAGGCCCACAGTCTTGTGTTATTGCAACTTTTGATTTAAATAGAAGGCAAAATTGCAAACATTCTTTTTTTGCTTGCATGTACCTGAGGATGATAGCCTAAATTGACTACTTTCACAATAGTCTGTTAGTTTATGTTTAGAAAAATATTATTGAAACCATGTGTTTTAAATTTAAGTAGTTAGAACATCAACAAAAAATACAATTTCTTCTTAATAAAGATAAAACCAGAACTGCTGGACAAGACTACACCAAGAACACCACAAAACCTGGACTAAAGCTATTCTTTATTCTGTTCTGATGAGCTACATTACGTTTTCATGGTTGAACACTTTTTGTATTTCAGCTAAGTGAATCTTAACCTGGGCAAGCTCTGGATCTTCTTCCTCCTCCCTCTTCATCCTCATCACCTGGTGGCTCCTGTGGTGCCATTGCCATTGGTCTCTGTTTGAATGAAAAAGATGTACACTCTGTTTTTACCAGTATCTCTGGCATGAACAAAGACAACAGACTCTGAGTCAGCGTATTTGTGTTTTAACTACTCAAGCTGTACTTTGTATGTAGTTGAGCTTTAAATTATTAACCATAGTTAACAGTTTTTATTTGTCTCAAAAATCTGTCTAATTGTACATAAAACAGGCATCTCTCAGAGGAGAAAGCAATGTAAAAGCAGCATCAATTTTTATTATATGTCATAAATGATATCATTTATGTCTCTTAAAAATTCATAGAAAACATTTTCTTGGCATGAGAGCAATCAAACCCTTCTTACATATGCTAATTAGGTTTTTGCATAGTAACACTAATGTCACAATTTATCTGAATACCAAGTCTTTGAGCCTCTTCACCATCACCCTAATCATTTGCTCCCTCTACAGATTCTCTAACAAGATGGCACTCCAGTTGGGCATTGGAAAAAACAATTGCTTTCAACAGTAGAAACTTGAGGCTAAAATTAAGTTAATTTAACTACTTGAATTTGTTTAAGCCTGAATCCTTTTGAGGTATGACTAATTTTGAGCTGAACTAGTTTTTTTTCTCATTGTTCAGATTCACCAAAGTGACAAAATATCAACACAGCTGCTTCTAGGGAAGTTCCTTTAGAACTGCTCTGTGTGAATTACAAGCAGGCTTGCAGTCATTTTATTCTCAAATAAAACTGAGGTGAATGTACATTAGCTCTAGAATCATTTTAATTCCAAAATAAATGGGTGGTCTACACTCATGGCTGAAAGTTTTGTTTTGCGAACTTTGTGGCTTCATGGTTTGTGGTAGAATTTTTTTTTTTTGTTATTGTGCAGAATGTTAAGATGCTTATTGACTCATTCTCATGCTTTTACTGTGAAACAAGTGTACATTATTACTCGCTGTTTACTGAGGACAGCTGAAGCAACAGGCTAGTCCTGTTACCAGTGCAGAGCTTGCTCAATTTCTAATGTGAGCACATCGACCTCCACTGACTGGCAGAAATGTGTTGGTAGCAAGAAATCACGTTGTCCAAGAAAACCCTTAACAGACTAAAATTCTGCAGAAAGAACAAGGATGTCCTTTTTGCAGAATTTATGCATTTGCTGGTATTTTCCATAAATCCAGATGATCGTTTTTAGATATCTGCCCTTGTGATAAGGCATACAGATTAGGGGTGGGTAGAATTTTATCATAATATTTTGTATTACTACTGTGATGATAAACTACAGATTATTTCTTCTTTAGGTAACTGCACAGCACAGCATTCATAGCAACAAGCATTGCTCTTGAAAAACATTCCTATTTGAAATAGGAATGATAAAAGCATCTAAAACAATAGTGTCTCTCTTAAATACAAAAAGTTGAAGCCACAAAAACAAAACATTTGCGTTTCCAACAAAACGTTTGGCCTTAAAAGTATATGGAAATGGGGTATAAAGTGGACTCAACACTCTGAGGTGAATAAACAATTAATAGAAGCTTAACAAAAGAAATGTGAGCATAGAGATCCAACAAAGCTTTAAATAAACACCAAAAGACTAAAATGAAACAACACAGAGTGATAGCTGATCATAAAAAGACTGAGGCTGGTGCTGACAGAGACAGACTGCGGAATGAGCCTAGAGTTGGTGGTAAGAACGCCACCTGGAGGGCAAAGAAGGCAACTGAGAGTATCTAATAATGGTGTTGAAAAAGGTTCTAATTCATTACATTGCAGATAAGAGTGAAACATTTTCAAATTTTATTTATTGCAATTTTTATGCTTATGGCTTGCACATAATGAAAACCCAAAATGCAATTTCTCAGAAAAAGTTAATATTATATGAGATCCATTCAAAAAGATATTTGAAACAGGAATGTCGGGGTTCTGAAATGGTGGTTTATATCTGTAAACTCAGTATTTGGTTTGGATTCCTTTTGCATGACTTACTGTGTTAATGCACCGTGGCATGGAGAAGATCAGCTTGTGGCTTTGCATGGGTGTGATGAACTGCCTCGTCGGGTCGGCTGCCTTTCATCTTCCTCATGACAACAGCCCAAAGATTTTCTAGAATCTACAAGGTTAAAGGTCAGGAGATTTTATTGGCTAGTCAAGAGCAGGAACTTCATGGTCACTGAAGCAGCTGTTGGTGCCGTTGGCAGTGTTTGCTGATACCAACTCCTGCAGGAATATGAAATCAACATCTCCATACAGTCTATTAGCAGACAGACTGAACCTAAGCAAGTCCAGTGGACCAGAACCAGCTGATGACATGATGATCCAAACCATCACTGACTGAAAATTTCACACTGGACTCTTAAGCAACACAGATTCTGTGCTTCCCTATTCTAATTTTACTTTAGATAGAAGAAGACTGAACCATTGAGAAGATACTAAAAAAGTGTTGATACCAATTATACTGTAAGTACCTTAAGGAAAACATTAAAAATTGAGTCGAACTGAGTTGTCTATGTATTAGTGGAGTTTAAGGGCCTGCCCAACTTAATGGTCTCTAACTATAATGTTCCCTCCAACAAACTGACACAATGCAATCAGAAGACTGTCTGCTTAACCTCCACCTCATGACAATTGGTTGAATTCTGTCTGTTTTATCTGTCTCCAGTCATTATGGACTGTAATACACTGTAGAGATTCACAAACAAGATGAACCTAATAGCCTGCTTCACATAGACAGTGTGAAAGAAAAATAAAAAGAAGTTAATAAATAGATGAAAAGTAAAGGTAAAAACATTAAAAACATTGAAGACATCAAAACCCGCACTCTAACCCTAATTTAGCCATAAGCAACTCTAAACAGGTGGGTTTTAAGTTGAGATTTAAAGGCACCCAGTGTTTCAGCTGTTCTACAGTTTTCTGGAAGTTTGTTCCAAATTTGTGGTGCATAGAAACTGAATGCTGCTTCTCCTGGTTAGGTTCTGGTTCTGGGGATGCAGAGCAGTCCAGAACCAGAAGATCTGAGGGGTCTAGACGGTTGGTACAGCAATAACAGATCTTCAAGGTATTGTGGTGCTTAAACCGTTCAGTGACAGCAGTATTTTAAAGTCTATTCTTTGAGCTACAGGGAGCCAGTGTAGGGAATTTAAAACTGGTGTTATGTCTCTATCTTCCTGGTTTTAGTGAGAATGTGAACAGCAGCTTCTGGATCAACTGCAGCTGTTTGATTGATTTATTAGTCAGACCTGTGAAGACGCTGTTGCAGTAATCAATGAGGCTAAAGATAAACGCATGGATGAGTTTCTCTAGATCTCGCTGAGACATTAGTCCTCTAATCCTGGAGATGTTCTTCAGGTGATTGAAGGCCAACTTTGTGACTGTCTTGATGTGACTCTGAAGGTTCAGGTCAGAGTCCATCACTACTCCCAGATTTCGGGCCTGATCACTGGTTTTCAGTTGTAATAATTGAAGCTGTGCATTAACTGTAGTTTGCTCCTGTTTAGGTCCAAAGATATTAACTTCAGTTTTGTTTCTGTTCAGCTGGAGAAAGTTTTGGCACATCCACACATTGATCTGTTCTAAGCATCTATTCAGGGTTGGACGGGTTCAGAGTCACCAGGTGGCATTGTGATGTAGAGCTGTGTATCATCCGCATAATTGTGGTAGCTAATCCTATTTCCTGTTATAACTTGAGCTAGTGGGAGCATATAAATATTGAAAAGAGGGGGTTATAGGATTGAACCTTGGGGTACCCCACATGTGACCTTTGACCTCTCTGATGAGAAGTTTTCTATTGAAACATAAAAATCCCTGTTCTTTATGTAACATTCAAACCAGTGGAGCACTGGACCGGAGAGTCCAACCCATGTCTCCTGTCAATTCAGTAAAATGTCGTGGTCAACAGTGTCAAAACTGTTCTGGCACTGAGGTCCAACAGAACCAGCACTGTGGTTCTCCCACAGTCTGTATTTATATGGATATCATTGAACACTTTTACAAGGGCTGTCTTCATGCTGTGGTGAGACCGGAAACCAGACTGGAAGAAGTCAAAGCGATTGGTTATTGTTAGAAAGTTATTTAATTGTTTAAAAACTGCTTTTTCAATCATTTTGCTGATGAATGGGAGGTTGGAGATCGGCCTGTAGTTCTGCAGTTGTGATTTGTCTAGATTGTTCTTTTTTATCAGTGGTTTGATAACTGCTGTTCAAAGCCTGGGGGAAAACACCTGAAGAGAGTGATGAGTTTACTATTTGGGTCAGATCATTAGCAACGACAAGCAGAACTTTCTTAAAGAAATGTATGGGTAGGACATCCAGACAGCAGGAACTGGAGCTTAATTGCTCCAGTAAATTATGTATGATCGTCGGGTCATCAGAGGAAATCTCCACAACCAGCAAGTCACTTCAAAAAATAATCAATCAGACCCTGGTATGCAGCAAAGACAGCAGGCATACAGAAGGAGAGTTATTGCTTTAAAACAGGACAAGGAACAATTAAAAACAAAGACTCTAGAAGCTATACAGGGCAGACATGTTGTTGTACAAACAGACTCTTTCCTTGAGAAGCTGAGCAATATCATTCAAGTTGGTGAGATCGAGTTCCTGGATAAACCATCAAAGCCGCTCTTTGTTTCTGCCAAATCTGGGGTAGATGTTAAAATACAGATAGAGGAGGGGGATCTGTTTGACGTTGACTTGGAGGTGCAGCCTGTGTCGGAGGTTCTGGTTGGAAAGACGATTGAACAGTCCCTGCTGGAAGTGATGGAGGAGGAGGAGCTGGCCTGCCTGCGGACCCAGCAGAGGGTCTTCCAAGAGGTCCGAAACAACGAGCTGGCAGAGGTGCAGCGTCTAGAGGAGCAGGAGAGACGCTACCTGAGAGGAGAAAGAGCGCAGAGTTGCCGAGCAGAAGGAAATGCCAAAGAAGGAGCAGAAAACTGCAGAGAAGATCGCCGAGCGGGTGTTCAGCCAGCGGTGCATGGCTGGACTCCTCCCTGCAGTCTTCTCCTCTCTCAGAAAGCACGGCTACTTCTATGACCCTGTGGAGAAAGATATTTCACTGAATTTCCTCCCATAGCTCATTACTGAGGTCAACAACCAATTAGACAAGAGATATGCAGCAAAAAAAAGTGCTGGACAACATCATCTATGAAGTCACTCAGAAAAGACTGGAGGAGTTTACAAATCTCAAGTCGGGTCAGGACTGCTGTGACTCATGAAAAGATCAGCTGATCAGCAAATGTTCCATCAGAAATAAAAGTCATAAAGTTTTTAAAAAAATGTGTAGCTGGAATTCTCACTTGCTGTATAGAGTGTAGAAATTTTTGGAACAAGAATTGAAGTGAATTTAATAGAGACAACACTATCACTTTGGTGTTAGTACTGTTTTATATGTCAGTCATTAACCAGTTCTTATTGTTAGTTTCTGAGTGCAAACCAGAAAGGAAAAAATGATCAGAATAACTGGTTTGAGTTTCACAAATTTAGTTGACTTGGTATAACTAACTCTTTGAGATTTGATTTAAGCTACTTTTAGTTGTTAAACTTAATCCATAAATTTGCCCAGATTTATGAATTAATATCCTTCCAGATTAAATAAATTCTGGATGGATGATTGGTTTTATTCTGGCCAATAAAAGAGTCAGAATGTTTTATTGGTGTGTTCTGTATTTTCTGTATAGTTATTTTTGAGGTTTTCTGTGTTTAGCCCTGTCCCAGTCCTGTCTTACCTGTTGATTGCTTCCCAGGTGTGTCTCATTTCCTTATTACTCTCCCTGCGTATTTAAATCCACCTGTTGCCTTTGTCTCTTGTTGGGTCCTTGTCTATTGTTGTACAGAGTGTTGTATGTTGTTTGTCAGTAAGCCGTCACAGTCGAACTGGGAAGTCCTGTGTCAGCATAAGCTCGTCGTGTCAGTCTTTGTTGTATTCCGTTGCTACCGGTGCTGAGCCTCTGTGTTTCCACTCTGCCGTGCTGCCTGAGATCTGGACTGTTTTTGAGCTATTCTCTTCATTAAATTAATCATCATCATCTCAAGCTGGGTCTATGCGTTCGTCCTCACCACTATCACCTCCACCTCATGACAGTTGGTTGAATTCTGTCTGTTTTATCTGTCTCCAGTCATTATGGACCGTAATACACTTTAGAGATTCACAAACAAAATGAACCTAATAGTCAGCAGGTCATTGTGAAACATTGTCTGAATCAAATTTCCCACCTTTGCACTTACTTCTGAAACACACCCTGCCATACTTGCATGTTTTAACCCATCATAGGGCTGATTACTGTTTACAAGACAAATACGAGACTTCAGCTCTGCAAACATCAATGGTCATTGCTGTCAGTATCCTGTTCTCTAAGACACTGAATACATAAAAGTCAGTCTAGATGAGAGTCAGAAAGAATCTTAAAAACATACCTTTAATCTTTAATTTTGTCTCTTCAAAAAATAAGAAAATGCTGGCAGTAAATTTGGGCAAAAAATCTCATATAGTGTAATAATAAGGATTATTAGTTACATCTTAATGAACTCATAAATTTGGTCATGAGGGTGATTTCTTAGTGTAGAGTCCACCTATTCCTTGGTGTGAACTGTAATTGCAGATGTGGCAGGCAGGCCGTTACATTCTTGCTGCCAAATTACTTTTCAGTTTAACAACAAATACTTTGACTCCTTATTAAAGTTGGGCTGTGATGGTCAAAGCCTCCAAAGTCAATAAAAGTCAGGCTTTCCACCTGTTTGTACAGAGACCAGAGTGAGCTGTGTGAACTAAGTCAGAAAAGCAGACAGAAAGAATGTGGTCCTTCCAGTTCCCTTCTCTCTCTTTTCTGCCTCGGCCTGTCTCCATCTCCCATAAGAAAATCTACATGCTCAACTTTTAGACATTAGGACAGCAGTTGGAATTAATTTGGCTCTGTAAAGTTTCTCAAGATGTATGTCAAACAGTAAGAAGAAAAGAGAAATACCAGCCCAAACTTGCAGGCAGTCTTCATGTAAAAAATGCAAAGTCTTCACTAAAGACTTCCAGATGTTGACTGAGTCATGTATTGACAGAGAGCTGCGGCTGGGAATGGGGTCATTCCTGAAACAGATTTCTAAGGTTACCTTTAGCACTTTGATGCATGAGATTATGATTGACAGAATGGAAGGTGCATGTATCTGGTTGGATTGTTGTGTCAGAGGTGCAACCTGGCGGCGTTGCGACAGTTCCAGCTCCTCCTACCTGCAGAGGGAGGATCCAGGAGAGCTGCCAACTGGTGACAGACTCGGTGCTCCACTGACACACAGCAGACTCTACAGGAAGACACTCCGTACAGCCGACATGCCTGGGGTAAGAAACTCAAACTATTTGATTACTGCCTGCAAGTTAGCACTGCATGAAGCTTCTGCTGTTTGTATTCTGTATCAGGGACTTCGGTTAAGGGGGACGTTATCCGCCGCTGAGCTGATTAACTTCCACACATCTCGGCTCTTTGTCGGGTTAACCCGCTGAAAAGAGAAGCAGAGCGGCTTTTAAGCGTTCCGGTTCATTTAAGTCTTTCAAAGTTTTAAGAGTCTTTCCGAACTTTTGTTCCGAGTAAAAACTTTCCAGATGTGCGCGCGCGCGCGGCCCCTCCCTAGGAAGAGGCGACGCAGCGTCAGCCGCTCCTGTGAGGCCAAGAGAGCAAATCTTCCTCTGTAGTGGCTGCTGTGCTGTCCAGACATGGTGAAGCTTCAGGAATGTTCAATACTCGGTCGATTTGGAAGCAGGATGTGAATTTAAGGAAGCTCCGTAGGAACCTGGCGGTGCGTAGTCCAGGCCCTGAGTGAACATGACGCACAACGAAACGCGGCTCCGTCCATCGCAGGCCGTTCAGCGAGCCGTTTGAAATCATTAGCGTCAACTTCATAACCGATCAAGAAGAAAATCCGAAGATTTTCGGTTTTGAACAGTTTCCTTTCCCCTGATGGGGCATCTTTTTTTTTTTTTTTTTTTACTTAGGAATCGCTGTTGGACGAGCGGTTACGCCCTGATTCTTAAAATAAATCACAGAAAGCAAACCATGTAAGATTCCAACTTCATTAGATAAAGCTTAAAATAAACTTTCTCAAAACTTTTCTAATATCTGAATCTTTAAATCATAGAAGTACACCGGACCGTTGTTTCAGACAGCAGAGACCTGGATTTGGGTGTGGTAGACGTTAACTCTGGTTGACCAAACTGATTCACTCAAAATGTTCAGAAGCTGTGACAAAATAAAGAATATAAGGAACTTTTTCACTAAAAGGGGATTTAATTAAATCAACGGGTGTTTGTGGAATAAAGGCAGATACGTGAAACTTTGCCAAAGAAATGCTTCAACAAAAAAAGCCTTAAAAAAACCCAGAACGTGTTGCTGTTAGAATTTAATGCGAGTGACTGGAATGTTGTTGTCATCCATCTGGTTTTTCTTAACTTGAGAAAGAAAATCAGTTACAGAAATGTTAAACATGCTAAATAAGAAAACAAATAAGAAAATTACTCTGTTGAATTTAGTAAGATTAGATACCAACATTTAGTTGGTGTCTAATTTTTATGTTAGTTTTTAATTTAAATTTTCATGTCACTAAGTGAAAAAAAGATTAAGAAAACAGGATTTATCACTTATTAGGACTGCGTTATATTTTAAAATCTTGCAATAGTGATTATTTTTGATAAATATTCCAACAACAATATCAGTTTCAATATATTCTGATTTCTTCTTTCCTCTCATTACTTGTCTTTATATCACCTTGAGACTGTTAGCATTTTGGTAATTGTATTTATGTCAGATGTGAGTAGACATGAGACAAATATTACATCCGTGTGAAAAATGCAAGTTCATAAAACCAATAATACCCAATGATTCCTGTAGCCGAACAGAACCCTCTGCTTTAGAGAAACTTACTCCATTTTCTCTGTAGAGTTCATGTAAGATTCATGAGTGCAGTTTTGGGTCACTGTGGATGACCAAGGTCAAGAGGAGTATATGTGGTAGCATGGATCTTTCTGCCCTATGGCTGTATATGTAGCTGTGGGGTCAGAGTTCAGAAGGGGATGAAACATCTATTTTACTCAATGACAAACTGCTCAGTTCTGATATATGATGTAATGTACTTTATTTCTAAATTTTTAGTTGATGGCACAACTTTTCAAAATAAAATGAAACGGCTGTCACAATTTTTTTCATATGTGAACAAACATGGAAAATCAGCAAGGAATCAAACAATTATTGATCTGCTGTGTGTTCTTTGAAGTTCATTTTATCTGCTTTCTTCTCCTTCAGTTGAGACATTTTTTCTTCTGTGTAGTTTAAGCATGTGATCTGTCAGTCAGTGTAAAAACTTCATCTATTTTTGGTCATTATGTGACAAAAGTGACCCATCAGAGCCTGTAGGTATTAAAAAGGTCAAATAAGCTTAGTACTGTTCATGTTATAATAAAAGTTGGTAGTTCTTTTGTGTTGGCCAAGAAATTTGAATTTTCTTCAAATTTTGTCTACTCTGAGTGTTCTGTTTCTATTCACTTGATTAAATTAAATAGTTCAAATAGACAATTTGATCAGTCAGTTGTTTGGATCTGTATCCATTTGACTTGTTTCTTCCCTTATAAGCTTGGTCAGCAACCAAATAGAATAATATTGATGTAATTTTTGTAAATAGGCAACTGTTAATTAACTTTAAAGCTATTCTAGAATTCCTGCAACTTTGTATTGGTTAAGCCAGTGGTGTCCAAACTCAGTCCTCGAGGGCCGGCATCCTGCATATTTTAGCTTTCTCCATGGTGGTAGTAACAACCTTCTCAGCATATCAATTTTCTTCCCAAGTCTTTTAATAAGCCATTGTGTGATTCAGGTGCGTTAAACCAGGGAGAGAACATGCAGGATGCCGGCCCTCCAGGACCGACTTTGGACACCACTGAGTTAAGCGATATGTAAAATCAAAAATTAAAAATTAAACCATGTCCTAGCTGCTCCATAGGATAGAAAAGATATATCCTATGGAGGACTCTAGCTGTTTAGTGAAGCTAGTAAAAACACTGGAGCAAAGGTGAAAGGTTGTCAACACAACAACACACCAATTACTGGGAAACATTTAGGAATGTAAGAGCATTTGTAAGACATTGTTTCAAACCAAAACCTTATCTGCTCAGATATGACTGAACTACCAGGAACCTCAATAGACTGAGTTCTTATCACTATGTGTCTGTACACATGATTCTAAGGAACATCTATAATGTTAGCATCCTTCTTTACCTGTTCATTCATTCATTCATTCATTCAGCGTGTTCAACTTATCTGAGTTCCGTTTCCTGGGATGACAGATCCAGGAGAACCCTAGCCCTAGTCCAAATAGTCTCTCCAGTTTATTCTGGGTGGTTCCAAGGGGTTCCCAGACCCAGAGGACTCTTAAGTTCCTTTAGCAAGTGTTCTAGGCACATCACCAATGCAAGGCATCAAAACTCAAACAATAATTACAAACTGAGGGATCATTCTAGGACACTCATTTATCTACAGTTCTCTCAAAGGAAAAAAGACCTCCTTAGAGCTTGACACTTTGTATGTACTCTCAATGTATCTGAGGTTAAATGATTATGCTTCATGGCTCTATGCAACTACACCAGTGATATGTTCAATATCAGGTGTGTGTGATGTACATCCATTTAAATGCATGTAGAACAGATTAAGATCAGATCAATAAGATTGTAAAGCTCTTGAAATGAATCATAGGTAGCATTAAAACTTGGGTTTTGCATTAAAGATTAGGTTCAGCTTTAGTGGTTATTACATAGCTAATGAAAACAGTGCAGCTAATGTCTAATTGACAACAATTAGACTTTAGGTATCCAACATGATCAGATTAGATCTAACCAACTAAATGCACATGTATTCACAGAATGTTGGCTAACATCAGATTAGCTGACTGTCATTTAGCAGGAATGTTTCTGACATTCCAAACGACTCCTGTGTTGTTGTTTGTCCCCGTCTCTGGTCTAGTGGTTTCTGCTTTCTTTTTTGCGATCAAATGTTTTTATTTTAGTTGTTTTACATCCACAACATCTACATTACAGTATAGTTGCAATAAGTGGGATACAACGTAGAAATAGAAAAAGTAGTGTGACTAAAGTGGAATCATCATTAAGTAGAAACAAAGATGGTGATAATTGAATATTGGCTTTAAGCAAATTTGTCTCCAGAAAGCAGCTACACTGGGACAATCCCAATACATGTGCATAAAAGAGCTTGGAGTCTTAAGTGTACACAGGTCACAAATAGGAGATGTGATCATTTTCATAGCATGACTTTTCCTGGGTGTCAAGTACATCCTATGGATAAATTTAAAGTGTATAAGCGATGGTCAGAATTTTTGTGTGTGTTGTGGAGGTTCTCCCATACTGTATCACAGCAGATTTCTATATCTCCCATAAAGGAAAGATCTCTCTCCCATATATTTTCTACTGGGAGCCTGGCACAAGGATTTGAAATAAATTTATATAATTTAGAAACAATGCCACGTGTCTTAAGTTCTTGTAGGGGATGGGTTGGGAGAGGCACACCCCACGGCACCCCGTACGCTTTCATGGTCGATCTGAGTTATAAATAAAAAAAGAATGTAGAACCTGGTAAATTATACACAGTTTGTTGGTCACTAAAAGAACGCAGGCCATCATTGTTCATAAGGTCTTCGACGTCCTTATCTTGCCACCTAGAGAAGGAAAATGGTTTGTTTCCAAAGAGGATAGAAAAGTTATTAAATATAGGAGAGTGTTTACGCCATTTCAGATTGGTGTTTGTGAGATTCATCACTTAATGACAGGTTCTAAGAAGAGAAGAAATTATGGGTCCCAATTGTGATTTAGCCTCTTTAGGAGGTATATTAGAATACACCAAGTCCTCCAGCCTGTATGGTTTGGATAGATTTTCTTCACTTGGTTTCCAAGAAACAGAGGCCTCAGGATTCAACCATACAAGCAAAGGTTGGAGCACAAAGAACCAAAAATACATCTTAAAATTTGGTAGACTGAAGCCCCCCAAGTGTTTTATTCGTTGAAGTGTTCTCAATTTCAAACGAGGTTTCTTTCCATTCCAAATGAATTTAGATATGAGAGTGGGAAGCTTGTGGTTTCTCCTCTTTCTCATGTATCCAACAGAAGTTTTAAATAATGACAGCAGCTGGTAAAGATCTTTAGGCATTATGGTATTAATTGTTTACTTGTGTCCTTGGAGACAGTTGTCATGGAAAACAGCTTTATTTGTAGGTCACTAAAAGAACTTAGCTTGGGTTGTGTAAATGTTTTATTGGAACCTTCCAGTGGCCTGTTTTGTAAACTTGATTAACAACTGGTTTTAGTCTGATTATTTTAATAATAAAATCCAGAGAATATGTTGATTACTTGCAAATACTGTGATGAATCTTTAAAGAATGTAAAATCTATCTAATTTAAAGACACTTTAAGGGTTTTGAGTTAATGTAACAATACTTACTGTTCACTTACAAGTTGTTGTTAAAGCTAAACATAATTAATCTTTTCATTTTATCTCTTTTCCTGTTTAGTATTCTGAGTTGGAGAAAGCCATTAACACTCTGGTCACCCAGTTTCACTCGGCTTCAGCAGACAACAGTCCAACCTGAAAACAGAAGAGTTCAAAGGTCTTCTGTCCTCCAACATGCCAAATCTGGTGAAGGTAAAACTGCCCTTAGAGTGCATGTGCCTCTCTGTGCGTCAGATCTGCTTTTGACTAACACCTGGGTGTGGCCACCCGCCTCACCTTACTCAGCTCACACAAAGGCTTAGTAGAGTCAGACAGGCACCAGCAAACAGAAACAATGACGACACAGACACTCTATAATCTTCAGTTTTCTTATACAAGTGGGAATTTAGTTCATTTTAAACATATTTCTCTCTTTGATTTGAACATTCAATACAGATAAAAAAGCTCCAGAAATTATTCTCTTAATGAGAGAGAATAAATTATCTTTCATTATTATAAGGTATTACAACTAAGACAGCACAATATTAGGAAAATGGTCAAACAGTCAGTCCATGAACTTTAGTATTCACATTAGCTTTAAGCAAATCACTCAACGTAGTGGAAATTTGTCTCCACTACGCTAAATGATTCACAGCTACAACAAGTGTACATTGTTGTAGCCAGTAAGGCCAATTAGTGCCCATCAGGCAACATACTGATAGTATGCAGTTATATGTAGTACAGGAATATATGACAGTTGGTAGTATAGCACATTACCAAATACTGAGCCCAGTCAGCTCTTTGTGATTGGCTATATTGATACTGTAACTATAATTCAATGCAAACCCTCTAAACTCTAATTAGCAGGGATGCACAATGAAAAATTACATTGGATATTGCTGATATAAATATCCAGTATCAATCTGCAAAGGGCTATAACAATATTATATATATTTTTGTGTTATATCTAGTATAGTGCAAGAAAAGACGGATACACTTCTGATGTTTAGCGGCTTCAGCTAAACTTCCCACAATCCTTCGCTGCACCACTTGTTACATGACCAGACAAATATCACATGACCAACCTCCTCCACCTTCTCTCCAGAAACAAGCAGCAACAAGATGGAAATAAATATTGATTGTTAATATTGGTCCAGTTTTATTGATACTGATACATTCAGATGACTAATTTTGGCCGATACTGAGCATCCCTACTAATACACTGCAAGATAAACTTGTACCTGAATTTACATTAGTAAGAACATTTGCTATTTTATGATAATTGTATTGTTGAAGTACATCGGTTAACTCTTGTTAGTTTTAAATAAGCCATATAGATAAACATATTATGTTGCCGTATTTTAAACAGGAAGAAGTGAAGGAAGCTACATTTTAGAACCATCTTAGACTGTTCAAGAAAAGCAGTTCCACTTCTTAAGAAAGTTTAGTTTTTGAAACACTGAACATAAAAACCATTTCATCAGTTGTAAATACAACCAGAAAATTGAGATAATTCTCCAAGCACTTATCTCAGAGACAGAAGAGGGAGTACAATCTTAAGCTACTGGAGCATTGTTCTCTTTCAAATAAAAAACATTTTTTAAAAAACCTACAACTCCTAGTAGTCATGCAACTGCATGAGATTCCACCATGACCTTTTCCAGTGTTATTTATCAGATATGTTTTATGTATTGAAATTACAGCTGATGGTGGTATTTAGATGAACACTGAATGTTTTGTACATTTTGTTAAATAGTTTTATGTCCAGTGGTTTTTAAATTAAACCTTTTAGTGACGAGTACCACTACATGAATGTCTAAATGAAACATCCATGTAGTGAATGAAACAAAAGGGTTTTGTATTAAACAATTTTAACGGCCAAATTTAAGAATAGTCAGCTTTACTAACGTTTACATCCACTGAAACCTGATATTTGTAGGAACAGGAACATTATGGTTTAACTTGATTTATTTAGTCAGTTTTTGAAAATCTTTACAAACACCATTTTAACATAATATTAGCATTAAACAGGCCCCTTTTTGGTTCTTAAACAACATTGACTTATTAAACCACACTGGACCTCTGAATGTGTTCTGTGGAATCTGGTTCCAAGCGGTCAGTAGCGGATTCTGGACTCATCCTGAATCCTGGAAGCTGCAGCAGGGCCCTCAGCAGTCAGGCTTAGTAAGACTTTCCCACAGGACCAAGTCTGAGAATCCAGAAACATAATTTAGAACTTTATGTGTTCCTCTTGAATCATTTTTATAGTATGTATTCATTTTGATGTTGATAATGACAGAGAACCATCTACATGAAGGCCAGGCCTTTAAAACAATATGCAAACAGCAAATATTCTTTCTGTTTCTCTTGGTTTGGGCTGTTATCCTGCTGTCAAAGACACACACAGCGAGGATGATAAAAACATTAGTGACATTTCTCACCAAATGTCAGGAACAACCCGAGTGATCTACACATAAGAAATCCACACAGATTAGTCTAGAAATGAAGTGATGTGTGAGAAGGTGTAATGACATAGGTAATAATTATTGGACACATGAAAGCTTATGAGATAGGCATAGAGAGCCGATACGCCGGCTATCCTGCTTAGTATGGCTGATTTTGTCCTAACTAATGATTTGTAAAAATGTTTGTCACTACTAAGATAATAGGGAAGAAGAATTATGGAAAACCAAAGTGCTTTAAATTGAAAGAATATGCAGAAAATTTACCCAAAAGTCAAAGGTTCTGAAGCTCTGAAGAGCTTCTGAAAGTATTAGCAGCTTCCTTAGTGTGATTGAATAAGACTCCCCTGCTGAAAAAAAAGCATACTGGAGTTATATTATGCTATATTTTATGCTGCAAATCTCTGACTGATGGCTTAATAATGAAATCTTCATTTTGTTCTGTTCATACAGGGGATCAACACAGAACAGGGACTGGGAGAGGTTATGCGGAAGATGGGTGTAGCAGATGGAGAGGGCATCTCTTTCAAACACTTCTGGAGCTTAATCGAGTCAGTCGCCTCCAACCAGCATAACCTCCTCAGCCAGGCAGGTTCATCTTGCAACTGCATCCTCCTGTGAAGGGCAGGCTTTCAGCTCGTCAGCAAGCTTTCTAGTCTGGAGTTGAAAATAAATCCATCTCTTACATTTTAAGCAATATAACAAACGTCCAATATTATTTCCACCACACATTTGGTTTCCAACCCTGAGTGTTTCATTATAAAATCATGTAATCATGTTGTAATTATCATTCCCCTGTCACTGTCATGAAGTCACATTTTTTTAGATAAAATACAACTGGAAAGTATACTTAATTTAAACAATATTTTAATCATCAGATTTTTATGTTGTTCATCTGGAGGTGAGCAATCTGAAGAAAAAACATGTGCATCTGCCAGCTAGCCCATCATGCTCAAGATTAACATTGACAGATAACACAATAATGTCATTTTGTTACGTTAAAAAAACTGAAAATTGTGTGTTATTATTACATTGCTTTATCATAAATGTTAACATATCTAATCACACAAATTGAAACCCATCTTGATTTAAAAATAAAATATTTTAGTTCAACTTCATATGAATTGACTTTTCATTCACCTGTATAAAATCGATTTTTTTGGGAATTCTCTGCTGTCCGACCAGTAAACTCACACTCTACATCATTAGATTTCGAATGAACAGGCATTTCTAATAGTTTTAAGATTTGTTGTACAAATACCAGGGTTCTTCAATCAATATATATATATATGACATATGTTCTGTAAGTTACAAAGTGAGTTAACCAGACTGATGTTAGAGTCTAATATCTGGGTTTTGACAAAATCAAGGTGGGGTTAAAATTCTTGTGGTAGAACAATGAAAACAGAAAAGGCCTTCTCTGTGGCCACACCCCATCCTGCTGAATGGGTACCAGGGGCATTCCACTATGGCAGTTTCATTGCCATATCATGAGCAATGTGTGACAAAATAAGAGCAAAAAATGTACCCGATATTTTTAATACTACTACTTCAACTTTTTAGCCTGCCTCTTACCGCTGAAATTTTCTACTATAGTCAGAGGTTCCTCTTTTTATTCTGTACCTCATCAGTACAGATAGTTATTCCTGCCCTCAGTTGGCTTTCTTCAGCCTCTGCTTGCTGTTCCACCCTGGACACTTTACTGGGCCGTCTCTGCACAGCAGACACAGGGCTGACCTATGACCCTGCATCACTCTCCCCACCAGAGTTTCTCTGTCTGATGAATATGTGACTTCAGCTCTGCTTCCTCCAGCAGAGAAGCTGGTAAATGGACTGAACTTATATAGCACTTTATCCGATCATTTTTTGACCACTCATAGTGCTTTACACTAGAGCCACATTCACCCATTCGCACTCACAAGCACTCACACATTTATGCACCGATACGCAGCTCGGTGGCAATTTGGGGTTGAGTGCCTTGCCCAGGGGCACACAGACTTGTGGCAGGAGGAAGCTGGAATTGAACCCACAACCTTCCGATTGCAAGATGACTACTCTACCCACAGAGCCAATGTCGGTAGTGGGTTCAGCTATCAAATTTCCATATTTGTGGTTCCTGAGAAATCAGCCCCTCATTCCCCAGTCTGAAGAAATTAAACAGCGCAAGACAAAAAATAAAGTAATTTCTATGTATCAGTCTATAAGTCATTGTGAAGCTATTTCTAAAGCTTTCCACTGCACTACATTGAGGAGTTTTATCCCCAGCAGATAACATGAGTCTCTGGCCTACTACAGGTACTGGGTGCAACCAAAGTGCATGAGTGTCAGGATCCTGGCTTGTTTTGAGTTTTCTGGGTTCTTAGTTCTGATTTTTTATCTGTTCTTATTGTGATTATATCAGGCTTTTCTGTTTTACTTCTGTCCATTTCTAGTTTGTTAATTCATTCCTTCTGCTAAGTTGTTCATTATTACAGTTAGATTCATTTTTTAGTTCCCATTTGTGTGCTCTCCCTCATTTCTTTGTTTTTCTCTCTCTCTCTCCTCAGTTTGAGTAGTTAGCTAGTCATCCCAGGTCTATTGGTCCATCTAGTACTTACACACCTCTCCTGCTTCCACTCCTTGCTGGTTCTTCAAGAACATCCTGTCATGCTTCTTCTTTTATGCAGTTCCTGTTTATTTTTATGATTCTAATGCACTAATGTCTTTATGAAACCAGGATAATTAATTTAAAAAAAAACAAAAGTACTTGTATCCAAAAAATGATCAAAACAAAACTTTATTGCCAGTGTTTATTCTTTAAAGACTGCAGTAGAAGAATTCCAAAGCCTGTGACAAACATGTCATAATATTTATTTGACAACTAATCTGCTATGAATTAGAAAGATATAATAAAAGTTTAATGATAAAAGTGTTTATTTAATGCAGATCCATGGGAGTGCATCCTCTCTTGAGCTTCTTGCCTTCAGGTGTACCACGAAAGTATTCCAGATAAGATGAAAACACATACTTGTTCATGACTTTAATCTTGCCAAAGATTTCCAACTCAGTTTGGTCATTGTGATTAACAGCATCCATCATTTGCTTTGATTTAATGTACAGAGCATTTTCCTTTGCAACAACTTGATCCAGCCAGATTTGTCTGTTCTGTGGTGCCATTTCATAGTTGTCAACAGTGCAGCCATAGAATCCTCGCTTCAGGTGGTCAGGCCAGGGCTGATCAGTAATCATGGGGTGGTCATCGCCGACAAACGCTGTGCACAGGGCACTGTCAGTACCTCGAGTGTGTCCCACTTCACAGCCAATAACACTCATCAGAAAAAGTGAGAAGGTTCGGAAGTTGCGTACCGATGCAGAGAAAACTGCAGCCATGAAGTAACGCCCCCACCTTTCACAGTTGTAGGTACACTGCTGGAACTGAAATGTCTGCCGGCAGAAGTCAGAAAATTTGGATGCTTTAAGGCCTTGCTGCAGCTCCAGCAGGGAAGATTCCCCTTGCTGGTCACCAAAAGTCTGACGAAATAGTTCAATTTCAGCTTCATTGTCAATCCTCATGAACTTTCCTACCAGACTTGTGCTCAAGTTTTTTCCATGTATTTTATAAATGCAGTCATTTAGAACAAAATACTGTTCTGAGGCCACTTGCTCTCTAGCACTGTAGCGGATCTCCACAAGAAGGTCCTGTATGTTGGAGATATGTTTAAGGACAATGCTGTTCTCGTCTGTCACTTCAAGCCAAACAGCTTTTAGGTGGTCGTTGTTGGGGATATAATCAGGAGCGCGTCTTTTTTCATTTTCTTCAAAGAACAAACTCCAAGTGAGCCCCTCCAAGCAGTCAATAGAGGGGTACTTTTTGCGCAGCTCCATTGGGACGAACATTTGAGGATATCTTGGCCACTCTAGACTTTAAAATACAGAACATTTCCTTTATAGTCTGGAAATACTGAACCTGCACAGCCAAATATTTGCCTTGTCAACAGGTCACTTGTTGGGCTGAGTTCAGCAATGACTCTACTGCTGTAGTCATGGGACCTCCAGACACCCCCTCGTCCGCTCATTATCCCCCCATCAGAGGAGACTGATATGAGTGTTTTGTGTAGGTGCAGTTTTGTTGTCACATTCAGAGATCGGAGAGCTTGGAGCAGCTTCAGGGCAAAGCTCTGATGATTTCCAAGGTTGCAGCTGATTAGACTGATGGTGCCAATGGTATCAATGAGGGTGTCTGTCTTCAGGCTGGATACCAATCTGGCAATTTCCTCTGCACCATAACCAGCCAAGTAGAGTTCTCCTGTGGAAGCCTCTCTACCATGGCCAACAAGTACAATATCATAACTTCTGATTTTAATCAAATGACCACCTCTTAGCATATGCACTGCCCCCTTGTGGTACTTCATCAAAGTGGAGGAATATGGATTCCTTCAAACAGATAATTGCTGATTCAAGCACAGCAGGGTCTTGCTCCATAATAATGACAGTCTGGTGGCTGGAAATATGGTCATCTTCCCTAAAGGTCACATGAGATTTGTTAGATACCACTGTGTATGAAATGTTTTGTTTTACTTAGAAGTCTGTGGTTATATGGACTTTAATGCAAACATTTTAGTTCATAAAATCCACATGTTTAGCAAAATATTTTATCTTTGAAATATATTCTTCTTTATTCTCATTTACATAGCGATTTGCTGTTACACATTTTTAAACAGTGTCACTGTTTTACCAGATGTTGCCAGATTTAAATAAAAAAAACAGCATTGTTTCACAGCTTACCTGTCTCTGTGGATGAAGCTTGGGTGTGTTCGGTCAAGTTTCCGATCTGAAATTATATATTTAGATGTATAATAAAATATCTTATTTTTCAGTTTATGGTAAAAAGATGTCAGAACAGGAAAGTAAAACAAAAACCCATCTGAAATTAAATGTGAAAGACATAATTTTCACATCAAGGGTATTTGTAGGGAAGAAAAACCCTTATTTCTGCCCAAAATTATCTGTTACACCAAGTTAAAGAAAACCATAATCACATCTTCTGTTTTATCCATCCATCCATCCATCCATTTTCTGCCGCTTATCCGGGGTCGGGTCGCGGGGGCAGCAGCTTCAGAAGGGAGGCCCAGACTTCCCTCTCCCTGATTCCAGCTCCTCGGGGGGAACCCCAAGGCGTTCACAGGCCAGCTGAGAGACATAGTCCCTCCAGCGTGTCCTGGGTCTACCCTGGGAACTCCTCCCGGTGGGATGTGCCTGAAAGACCTCACCAGGGAGGCGTCCAGGAGGCATCCTGACCAGATGCCCGAGTCACCTCAACTGGCTCCTCTCAATGTGGAGGAGCAGCGGCTCTATTCTGAGTCCCTACCGGATAACTTAGCTTCTCACCCTATCTTTAAGGGAGAGCCCAGCCACCCTGCGGTGGAAACCCATTTCGGGCACTTGTATTCGTGATCTCGTTCTTTCAGTCATGTCCCAAAGCTCATGACCATATCATGACTATAGATGAGGATGGGAATGTAGATCGACTGGTAAATCGAGAGCTTTGCCTTTTGACTCAGCTCTCTCTTCACTACGACGGACCGGTACAGAGCCCGCTTCATGGCAGATGCTGCCCCAATCCTACTGTTGATCTCCCGCTCCCTTGTTCCCTCATTCGTGAACAAGATCCCCAGATACTTAAACTCCTCTATTTGAGGCAGGACAACCCCCCTGACCCGGAGAAGGCACTCTACCCTTTTCCGTCTCAAGACCATGGCCTCGGATTTGGAGGCACTGAGCCTCATCCCGGCCGCTTCCCACTAAGCCGCGAACTGCTCTAGTGAGAGTTGCAGATCACTTTCCAATGAAGCCAACAGGACCAAATCATCCGCAAAAAGCAGAGATGCGATCCTAAGGTCACCAAAACAGATCCCCTCAGCATCTCAGCTGCGCCTAGAAATTCTGCCCGTGAAAGTTATGAACAGAATCGGTGACAAAGGGCAGCCTTGGCAGAGTCCAACTCTCACCGGAAACGAGCCCGACTTACTGCCGGCAATGTGGACCAGACTCTGACACCGGTCATACAAGGACCTGCCAGCCCATATCAAAGGGCCAGGTACCCCATACTCCTGGAGAATCCCAAACAAACGCCCCCCTGAGGACATGGTCAAACGCCTTCTCCAAGTCCACAAAACACATGTAGACTGGTTGGGTGAACTCCCATGCACCCTCCAGGACCCTGCTGAGGGTGTAGAGCTGGTCCAGTGTTCCATGACCAGGACGAAAACCACACTGCTCTTCCTGAATACGTGGTTCGACTATCCAACGGACCCTCCTCTCCAGGACCCCTGAATAGACCTTACCAGGGAGGCTTAAGAGTGTGACCCCTCTGTAATTGGAGCACACCCTCCGGTCCCCCTTTTTTAACATGGGGACCACCACCCTAGTCTGCCAATCCAGAGGAACTGCCCCGGATGTCCATGTGATATTGCAGAGTCGTGTGGGCCAACACAACCCTACAACATCCAGAACCTTAAGGAACTCTCATCCACCCCCGGGTCCCTGTCACCGAGGAGCTTTTTGACTACCTTGACGACCTCGTCCTCAGAGATTGGAGAGCCCATCCCAGAGTCCCCAGGGTCAGCTTCCTCAACAGAAGGCATGTTGGTGGGATTGAGGAGGGCTTCGAAGTATTCCTCCCACCGGCACACAACATCTCGAGTCGAGGTCATCAACAGACCATCCCCACTATAAACAGTGTTGGTGCTGCACTGCTTTCCCCTCCTGAGATGCCGGATGGTGGACCAGAATCGCCTCGAAGCCATACGGAAGTCTTTCTCCATGGCCTCTTCAAACTCCTCCCACGCCCGAGTTTTTGCCTCAGCAACCACCTGAGCCACATGCCGCTTCACCCGCCGGTACCCATCAGGTGATTCTGGAGTCCCACAGGCCAAAAAGATCTGATAGGACTCCTTCTTCAGCTTGACAGCATCCCTCACCAAAGGTGTCCACCATTGGGTTCGGGGGTTGCCGCCGCGACAGGCACCAACGACCTTGCAGCCACAGCTCCGATAAGCCACCTCTGCAATGGAGGTACGGAACATGGTCCACTCAGACTCAATGTCCTCCACCTCCCCCAGAACGTGTTCGAAGTTCTGCTGGAGTTGGGAGTTAAAGCTCTGTTTCACAGGGGACTCCGCCAGACATTCCCAGCTGAACCCTCACTAAACGTTTGTGCCTGCCAGGTCTGACCAGCTTCCTCCCCCACCACCGGAGCCAACTCACCACCAGGTAGTGGTCAGTGGACAGCACCGCACCTCTTTTCACCTGAGTGTCCAAGACATACGGTCACAGATCCGATGAAACGACGACAAAATCGATCATCAAACTGCGGCCTAGGGTGTCCTGGTGCCAAGTGCACATATGGACGCCCTTATGCTTGAACATGGTGTTCGTGATGGACAATCCGTGATGAGCACAGAAGTCCAACAACAGAACACTATTTGAATTCAGATCGGGGGGGCCATTCCTCTCAACCATGCTCCTCTAGGTCTCACTGTCATTGCCCATGTGAGCGTTTAAGTCCCCCAGTAGAACAAGGGAGTCCTCAGGAGAGGCACTCTCCAGTACCCCCTCTAAGGACTCCAAGAAGGGTGGGTAATCTGAACTGTTGTTCGGCCCGTAAGCACAAACAGTCAGAACCCGTCCCCCCATCTGTAGGCGGAGGGAGGCTACCCTTTCGTTCACCGGGATAAACCCCAAAGTACAGGTGCCAAGATGGGGGGCAACAAGTATGCCCACTCCTGCCCGGCGCCTCTCACTGTGGGCAACTCCAGAGTGGAAGTACATCCAGCCCCTCTAAAGGAGACTGGTTCCAGAACCAGAGCCATGAATCGAGGTGAGGCTGACTATTTCTAGCCGGAACCTCTCAGCCTCGCACACTAGCTCCAGTTCCTTCTCCATCAGAGAGGTGACGTCCCAAGAGCCAGCTTCTGCAGCCGGGGATCAGACCGCCAGGGTCCCCTCCCTTGGCTGCCGCCCCTAACACACAGCACCCGACCCCTTTGGCCCCTCCGACAGGTGGTGAGCCCATTGGAAGGGGGACCCACGTCTCCTCTCCGGGCTGAGTGTGGCCGGGCTCCGTGGGTAAAAGCCCGGCCACCAGGCACTCGCCATTGTGCCCCACCTCCAGGCCTGGCTCCAGAGTGGGGCCCCAGTGACCCGCGTCCGGGCGATGGAAAACCAAGTCCAACGTTATCATTCATCATAGGGGTCTTTGTCTGGTTCCTCACCTATGACCTGTCTGCCTTGGGTGACCCTACCAGAGGCACAAAGCCCCAGACATAGGGCTCCTAGCTCCTAGGATCATTGGGACAATCAAACCCCTCCACCGCGATGTGGCAGCCCAAGGAAGGGTCTTCTGTTTTACTTCTGTTTTACTTTCAGATATTTAATATTTTCATATCAATTGTGGTTAGAGCTAAAACAATCACTCCTCATTTTCAGACATCATTTTGAATGTGCAGTTCTGCTCAGGAATGCCATAGGTCCTCATTTTTTCAAACTTAAATAGCCAGCTTAGTAATCTGTGAGTTGAAATCATTTGCTTGTTTCCATGTTTGGGTAATTGGTGTAATGTTGAGTCATAGATATATTTTTTTTGTTTGTTTGTTTTGTTTTGTTTTTTTGACAGTCAGCTTCAGAATTCAAATTCCTTATAGTAGTGTTTTGTTAGGAAATATAAAGTTTCAGTGAGAGTACAGAATGCTGTTCTGTTTTTTATATTTATATTTTTAAAAGATAATTAAAACTGTTTTGAATCAATTTATGATAGATTAGGACCAACATCTCCTGTGAGTCTGTGAGACTTTTTGAGGATATTATTTAAGGACTCATATCATCTATTTCTTTTGTGATACACCTGTGATACACCTACATTGGAAATTTCCTAGAGTGCAATGAGTAGCTGTCCTCTTATTTATCTTGAATACACTGTTGTGGTTATAGTTCATGGCAAAAAACATGTATGTAATTCTGCCCAGTGTGTGTGTGATATGCGTGGGTGTGACCTTGTATTTGATACATTGAAAGCCACATTTTTCCAACAAATACTATGTTAGGATGATGCAACATAGTATTTCAAGGCCCAACGACAGGCCCTGAAAGAAGAAGCACTGTTTCTAGGTCTGGGATTGGTTAAGGTTTCAGTTGAGTTTGGGGTCAGGGTTAGGCATGTGCTGGTAACATAATAGTGTAAGTGTCTGAGTAAGGCTGTAGAAATTAAGAACATTTCTACAGTGCTAAGTATATTACTTTCGGCATTCTTCTAAGAAAATGTCCAGAGCGTTTGCAGTAATCAACTAACATTGACAGGTGAAAGCATGGCATGGTTCCAAAAATGACTTTGTTTACATTTAAATGTGAATGGAGCTAAGGTTTCCTCTTGAAGTCATTTTGTTATTGGTTACTCTTATGTTTGTAAAGTCTACATTTTCTAATATATATATATCAAATGGTCCAAGTAAAAGCAGATAAGAAAAATCAAAACAAATTTACATTTTGTTTATTCAGAAAGTAAAAAGGATCCTACCAGCACTCCACCCTTCAGCCAAAGACAGCAGAACAATAGCGGCACAAAATCCATAGAGTTTCATCATGGTGCTAGTAAAGCTGGTCAAACTGTCATAATGAATTCATAAGGCAGAGAAGCTTCAGGTCACATCTCAGTGCAAATTTGGTTAGATAAGAATGTAAATGACCAGGTGGCTGTTCATCAGTTAATGTAAAAAAGCTGCCTTCAGTATTACAAGATGACTCCATTTCACGGTAGTTAATTTCTTACTTACTATTTGCTTTTGATCTTGTAATTGTGAATTTGAAAGGATATTGGAGGTTTGAGAAAATTTGTAATCTACACTGATTAAATATAACTGACTTGTCATTAAACTTTATCTGATGGTTTTAAGAAGTTATGAGTATAATAAATTATGTGCAGAGAAAGTGATGCATTGGATTCCACCATTTCATTAAATGATTTTTTTGTTGGACAATCTATGTGCTTAATAATTAATGAGCACAGTTAGTTCAAAGAAATCTTGTCCACACTCACTTACATACTTTCTGCCTTACTGTAGTAGAAATTTGCACATACAAAGCAGTATGTTGTATCAAAGATTTCAAAATAAATTTGGAATATTTAGGTGAAGTGTTTGGTTCCACAGTCACTGGTGCTACTGGTGCCTTACTAGCTTCAAATGCCAGCCTGAAGTCATTGTGCATGGAGGCTGCTAGGGGTGTTGTTATTGTCCTTTCACCCTGATGCAACCCGTGGCTGCTAGTTAAGTGCTGACTTTGAATTGCCCTAGGTTTGAATAGGGTTAGGGTTATTAGGATTGCCCTAATAACCCTGTCACAAACTGGCAATCTGTCCAGGGTGACCCTGCCTCTGGTCTAGGGACTAACAGAGACATTGGGCCTCCCAGTTCCAGTCCAGTGTTCCCAGTCCCAGCCCCCTGCCACCTTGCAAGAATAAGCACATGAATGCAAATGATGGATGAATTTTTAAAGTTATTATGACCCTTGATTCTCTGAAAAATTTTTATGACACGGTTTTATTTTTCTAGTCAGCAGTCTTTCACATACATCATGGAAGGACTCATATTTTTGCTCAATGTCAACCATGTGTCAGCAGTTTCATGTTTGACACTAGAAGGGACACAGCCTGTAACCACAAAGCTGTTTCCAGGTCACTGCTAATCCTCTCCAAGCTTCTTTTCTCCTTATTAGCCATCTTACACACTTCATTCCTCACCACACTCACTGTAAAAACCCTCAAAGCTTTATTCCCTGCAGCTGTCCTTTCCTCATACTGCCGTGTGAGCCTACATTTGGACCCTATTCTGGAATTCCATGGTGTAACTGGGAGCCATGGCAGGTGAAATATTCATTGAGATGAAGTTGAATGGACAAGTGGAGTTACCTTTGAAAAGAACCAATAAGGTACTGTCTTCCAACAAAGACTTTTGTAAGTAGAACACCAACAGAGAGCTGTGCAGAATAGTTTCACCAGCTCCATTTGAACAGCTCATTTGTGTGTGGAGCTAATGGAAGAGGTGAAAATTTTAAGAAACTGCAAAGTAACTGTGTGGACGAATCAGATTAATAATTCTTCAGACAACTCTGCAGGAAACAAATTTCTCAACCCAAGGTACACCCACATTCAGTTTGGGACCAATTTAAAAACATCGTAACATGTAATGGACTTAGAAACAAATCAGTACCTATTATGTGCTCATTCTAGGTCTCTAGTTTGTTTTTGTTTTTTGTTTTTTCATTTTGTGATCTTCAGTTGTATGCCAGCATACATTAGATGTTTATTGGCATGCTGGTCTGAAAAACATACAGAAAAGAAAACTTTAGTTTTTTCTTAATAAAATTATTCTTATTTTTATTGCAATACTTTTGCAAAGCTTTCTATTTCTAAGTACAACCATCCTAACCCTCCTCATGTTAGGCTACTTTTGATGCAACTTTAACAAAAATGTAAATATTTAAATTAAAACTGAGTTAACTGGTTTTCCTTTATGTCTTAATGCATTTCTTTTAGATGAGAATGAGATACTTACAGATACTTATAATTCATGCAAACCATTGTCATTAGACATGACTTGATTTGCATTGGTGGTATAGAGTTCCGACACGTTGCTATCCTGGCAGGTAAAAGGTGAGAACGTTCTTTTACAAGATGTGCTTCCCCAAATAGCAAAAGAGCCTACAGGAAGAGAAAGTGGCAGCTGTAGTCAAGAGCCATAAACAGTTGACTGAGTTATCTGTTGGACTGTAGTTATTTTAAGAGTTCTCACACTTTAATTTCATCCAAGTTCAACCATTTAATCCTGCCAAGGTTTTCAGAATGTTGGGGGTTGGTTAGTGCACACTTACACTTAAGGAGATTTAGAGTGCTAATTAACATGCACAGCTTTAGGCTGTAGAATGATTCCAAATCAAACATGCACAGAGACAACATGGAAGCACAGAAGGTTCCTCATCGGGCTTGAGACATAGCAGCTTCTCACTCTGAAGTATCACTGCAAAAATCTGTCATGTCGAGCCCTGCTTTACTTTGTTCCTTCTTCATGTTGTGACCCCATATCATTCTCCCACATTATTTTAATATCAATCTTACATTACTTAAACTAATATTAATAGTAAAACTTTTTTGTAGCTGACAATGGAAATGGGTCTCATAGAAATATTATGTTTTTGTTTTTTGTGACTTTGTTTTCACGCTTTGATTGATTCATACCGACACATTCACTATCACCCATCACCATCTCTAACTTACTCCTACAGTATTTAGTAGCTATGAAATAACCATTTACTTTTATCATTTCATGTAATCAAGTACAATTTGTATGGACTTTTTACCTGGTTACTTGTGATTATAATTTGTATTGGCTGAAGCTGAAAACAGAGGATCAAGTTCTCAGTTTAGAGTCAGTTATGTAAAACTGTTAGCTGGGATTTTAAAAGTCAGTTTTAATGAGGTACTTTTTATCAATCTACACTGGTAACTTTACTTGTAAATTCTTATCAAAGTGTACTTTAACTTGAGAGCATTATTTTTGTACTCTTTCCACCTCTGAGCATACCAAAAGTTGCTTACCAATATTGTCATTTAGTGAATGTGTGTTTGTGAGTGTGACTGGGTGAATGTGACTAAAGTGCTTTCACTGCTTTCTATAACTATAAAAGTGATGTATGTAATTGGAGTATTTAGCTTATAAATGCTTAGATCCCATATAATTGAATAACTGCACAAAATAAGAGACAACAATCAGGGATTGCAATCTCGTAACAATGTGATGCCTCTAGATGTTACTTACTAGAGTCAGACAACCCTTGATTTAAGTTTGTCAGATTAGTCTGCATGGTGATGCATGTTGCCTTGCAGCAGGAAGACCCTGGGTTTGTCACCTCAACCTGGTTTGGTAAGGAAGGAAATTAACATCTTTCAACTGAAATTACGTTAGTTTATCCATTAGAGTTTGACTGGTTGCTGAATCTTCAGCTTACATTAGTTTGTGAGTTTACTGACAGAAGTCCCTCACCCTGATCTTCATCTTCAGGGCCCACTGTCCCAAAGGTTTAAGGTGTTTCCCCGCTGCTGTGGTTTAAATGAATAGAGGATTAACAGCATACTGAGGAGGAGATACAACCATTTAAATCAGTCTTGCTGAACAGGAAGCATATGTAAAACCTGAGGACCCTGAGGACCAGGACTGGGTACCACTGTGGTAATGGATAACAAGATCTCAACTCTTTCCTCATCCTTCCTTATATTAGATTAACCTTACATACTGCAAGAGAGCCCAACCAATGTGGTTCCCACCTGGAACTTTAGTGATTTTAAGGAAATGTGCAGAACCATCCTTCCAAACATGATGTGTCTAATGAGTCATCTGACTAGAACAAATTCTCCCATTGTTTCACAGGCTTATCCAAATCTTACACAGAAAACTTAAAACTTGAAAGTTTGAACATTCTTTTTCATTTAGGAATGGAGTTATGTGCATTAAGAGCAGGTGCACGGTATAGGGGGGGAGAAAGTGATGACAATTTTAGGGGCCTTGACTAACAGGGGGCCCTCCAAAATTTAATTATTTATTTTTTGTTCATAGAAATAAAAATTACAAAAATGATCAATTACAAAATTAATCATATTGTATTTTCAAAGATTGTTTTAAGCAGTAAAAATTTAATGTTACCACTCCCAGATCAAAAAACACATCTAATATCTAATATCATTAGTGTGATATTCGACCCTGTGGTGATTAGAGTTTTATAATACACAGCAGAAGACTTACAGAACTCGTAAAAAGATAAGATAAAAATTGGAAAAAGCACATTAGGAGAAACCAGTAGGGTACCATAAACATCAGCTCTTTTTCTATTTTTTTTATTTGATTTGACCACTGTTGTGTATTTCATTTATCCTTCGCTGCATTTACTTTGTGAAGCCTTTGTGCAGTTCAAGCTGTTGGAAATGTGCATTATGCACAAATACATTTTATATTAAGTCTAAACCAAAATATTCCGCAAAAAGAGCACAAGACATCTCAGATGGTCAACACTAAAACAATTATCAAGGACCATAAATAATTCATATGAAAACAATGAAAGAGCTCATGACAATTTTCCATCAGTAAGACTTTTTTTATGAAGGTGTCTTTTCTTTTACCTCTGTGCTTACTGCACATCGAAGAAATACTTCCTGGTAATCAACAGGGTTTAGGTGGTTTCTTTGCTTTCGCTTCCTTTTGTACATCCCTTTAAAAAACTAAACTCTGTCTGAAGAAGAACCCCAGGAAGGCTCTTTTGATACCGAACTTGACGAGATAGAAAGTAGTCAGCAAAGTAACAGACAAAAAACTGTCTGCAGCTATTTGTTCATGATTGTGAGACAATACTGTCAATAATTTATTACCTTGCCGCAATCCCTGGGTTTACTGGCCCATTCAGCCCACAGCTGTGACTGGACTGCAGAAAGAATAGCATGATGTCAGACATCACGCCGAGATGAAGAAGAAGAAAGAGGTTGAGGGCAAGAGCAAAAAAAAATGTATGTGGTGTGTCTGCAACAGTTTTTTCTAGTATTACTGCAGTTTTCTTAGAATGTCGTCCCAAAGGGCAACATTTAAAGTTTTGCTTTAAATCTCTTGTTGTCAAACTATACAAAACTCAATAATAACTTTTTGATGCATGAATTTGATCTGTGAAATTTCCTTGAAAGGAATGTTAAAATTTTATCCTTTCTGTCTCGTCTTTCAGGTATCACCCATGCCTAGACGGACGGACGACGATGAGATGACGGAGATGGATGGAGGATGGATGATGGATGGATGATGGGTGATGGATAGATGATAGATAGATAGATAGATAGATAGATAGATAGATAGATAGATAGATAGATAGATAGATAGATAGATAGATAGATAGATAGATAGATAGATAGATAGATAGATAGATAGATAGATAGAGCACACCGGGGCAGCTATATGGTGGGGCAAAAGGGGGCAGTTCCCCCTCAAACAAACGTCTTGGCCCCTCAAATGAAACTTGCCACAAATAACGGAACATCTCCCTTGTCTGAGGTTCTGCTGCGCACTGCGCTCAGCAGGCTGCTGTCTTCTCCTGTTTGTCTGCGGTCAGACTGCAGCTGAAACCCTTCAGCCGCTAGTAAACAGCCAATCAGCATCGAGTATTCTAACGAGCCTAACGCGAGCGAGATCCCGCTCTCTGCTAGCCAACCTGCTTGCCAACGATGGCAACTTTCTCTGTCAAGCTGTCTAAATCTTAAATGTGCACAAGAGCACAATGTTCTGCTAACACTAGCTACGAAACAAACCCCGAAGTTTCACAGGTCAGTAAAAGGTTTGAATTTTAAAAAAAAATAGTTGGAAGTTCAGTTTTGTTCCCTTGACTTCAACAACCTTAAGATGTGCGGCGCAGTTCGGTGTGTTTGGTTCAGTTTGTAAAGGCGAACCTGACACCAACTCTATGACAGCATCGAGCAGGTTTTTAAGTTAGCTAAAGACCCCCGCTGTGTTTACTTGTAGTTTTGACTAAATAAACATCAAACCAGAAAAAAAACTGTTATGGACTGAATATTCTGTTCTTTGTGTGGGAAATGTTTGCGTTTTTGGCGCTGAATCCTGATGCTTAACGCAGTGCCTGTTCTGTCAGCTATTGGATTTGTTGTTACTCGGTTGTTATGGCAAAGGATCTGCGCGCGTAAAATACATTTGATCCAAACTAATTTTCCAAGAAAATGAAAGGAGATGAACTAGGTGAGTTCCTGAGACAGTTCGAATTGTGTAAAAATGTTAATTCATCAAAGGGAAACATTAACATTTCGCCTGCCCCCTCATGTATCCATGGCTAGAACCGGCCCGGTGCTCACTGTACTGATTGACAGTGGCGCAAAAAGTGGGTATGCAGCGCATGCAACGCATAGGGGCGCAGCACCAGAGGGGGCGCAAAAACCCCGCCTGGAGGGGGCGACGCGCCGATGATGTTTTCCCTTTCGCTCCTTCACCTCGTGCACATAACGAGGTAAAAGTAGCGAGTTTTACCCTTCACGCCGCGGGGGGTTGTGGGGGAGAAGATCATCGCAACTTCACCCTGATGTTCCGGGGGGGGGGGGGGGGGGGGGGTTATGTTTTCGCATCCACCTGAAAAATGTGTAGTTGCGCCACTGCTGATTGATAACTAGAATCAGTTGGAATATAAAAATGAATTGAAATTAGTTTATTAGTTTTTGTAAAGTGCATTGAGATGACATTTGTTGTAAATTGGAACTGAATGATCTGTTCTGTATCACAAATGCAATGTTGGTATTTGTGGAAAAAACGCAGCTGAACATCCAATAGCAGCGTCTTGATTCCGCCCTCCTGCTGCACGTTCTCGACGACTTCCGGTTTTCCAGCTGCTATCGTAGCTATCAGTATCAGCAACTGCAGATGCTTTGTGCTCACCGTCGGCAGGTTCGGGCAGATTGAGCAGTAAAACGGCTCTGCGGTTCGGCTGCAGGTCCTCAAAGGGTCAGTCAGACTACAGCGGTCACATGAGAAAGAAAGGAAGCTGCGATGGAGAAGAGCTACAGTAAGACCAGGCTCAACTAACTGTCTGTGTATCGGTACTGAAATATACAGAATGTGAGAGCGTTGTTTTGCAAGAAATAATAATAAAAAATAAAGTTACAGAAACCACACGGAATAAAATGAGCAGATAAGTGGCTGTTGTTGGTGTGAAGTTTAAAGTCAGCACTTTGCGCTTACGGCCTTCAGAATGTGAAGCAGCAGAGTGATCATCTGAACTCAAGTGTTTTAGCAGCTTAACACACTTTATAGAAACACACAACTATAAATCTGTGCTCACTGCTTCTAACGCTGGACAAGTTTATAGAAAATTGTTTGTGCCACACAAGTGTTATTTAAAACATCCGCTAGGGGGCACTGCAGCCAGCTCTGACCAGACACCCCACTCTGTATGGAAATAGAAACATCCTGTATTGTCCCATCCTTTATTGAAACTTGGGAAAATTTCTGTGCAACAGCAGCGAAGTGAGCCATGCAATCAAAGTAAAGTCGTGTGACTAAATATTTAAAAACAGAATAGAAAAAAGGGCAGAATTTTAACATAATTACTGTGAAAATTGTGAGAAACCATCATTTTGATTATAACACAAGAAACAGAAAAAGTCTACGCCCTGCACCAAAGTTCCCCAGACATTGCAAAGCAAGCTGGTGCTGCTGTTTGTTTTCCAACTACACACATATTTAATCAGATAGAACAAAATAGCATTTCAGATGTTACCCTGGACTCTGTGTAGGAGGAATCATCTTGAATGACCATGAAAACCGAGTTAAAATCATCATTTATTAAAGCCAAATAAGTGATAACATTGTTTTGGAAAGACAGAGAAACAGCTTACCATTTCAGTGTTGGTCCATCACCATGCTTCCTCATAGGAAACACAGAAAATGGCCCAGGATATCAGCTTCTGGTTCGTTTTCTAGGCCTCTGTCTATCCACACTCCTCATTTGCATAATGAAGCAGAAATGCATAAGGAAAAATGAAAGAAAAGGAGACGCTTGTATAAGGAAAAGGAAAAACAATATACATAAATGTATGCTTTTACTTTTTATTTTGTAAGTCTTTGTTCTCCACAACAATGTCTCTGCAGTGAAATTCCCATCATCCATTTCAGGGTTGTGCCTTTAGTCCTGACAAGCAAGTCCAGATGTGAAACAAAGTTGTTAACCACTGTATTAAAGACTGCAGGTAAATCCAGCAGCACCAAGACAGCAGGACTAACAGTCATCTTATAATAATCATGAATAATTATTAAACACAGAGTTTCTGTGCCTCTTTAAAGTTGATTTTTCAGATTTTACTGCATTTCTGTCTGTAGCTGTTCTTGAAAAGAACATTCTGAACATGACTTTAAACACTACAATAAACAGTGACGATTTAGTGAACATAGCAGCAAATTATGTGATGTGCCTCTGATTCTGTTGCAGGTCTGACGATGGTTTGAGGTTCCAGTATAGCTATGATTCCTCCCTGCTGAGACTGAGGGTGTGATGGTGATCTAACCCAGTGCTCGCCTTCTGACTGTCCATGTCATCAGAGCCAATGGACAGTCACTGCCTGCTGCGTCTCACCGTAACCCTGCTGGCTCTGCTGAACCCATGCCTGACCAGGCTGACTCCCAGGGTCTCCTTCCCAATGGGTGAGTAAAGCCTCGTCTTTGTGTTCCACATGATTGATGGGCTGATACTGGAAGACAGCGAACGCTTTACCCTTCACTTTAAGGAGTGAAGCAGTTTTAGGCACTAACAGGTTAGAGGGGCAGTATTATGTTAAAATGACTTTTTTGAGCTTTACGTCATATTATAAAGTTATTCCCTCAACAAAATGGAATGTTGCCTTGATTCTTTCATGCATATTTGAGAAATCCTTGAATCTCCAACGGCAACGGCATCATGCTCCTGGTTGAACCGCTCAGTATACAAGCTACTCTTCTCTGTGCAATGCCGGTAAACGCATTAAGGTGTTAATAGAGGAACAATGCTGTGATGACTTCCTGATGGCGGAGTTTCAGAAACTGTCTGCGTTTTTAAAGAGACAAGGGCCCAATTTTAAGGTCATAAATTACAACGTCAATTTTATTTTAATTCATATTTTATATATACAGCATATGTATAGCAATTGAAGGTAATATAATCACTTGATTGGGCTTTGAAATGCCATTATATGTCTGGAAAGTACATAACACTACCCCTTTTAAAATATCATTTTAGTTATAAGTCTATTTGAGAATAACTATAACTGAAGCCTATCAATGCTTTCAGAAAATGGAAATCATTGGAATTATGATAGAATGCAGTAAACCAGTTACAGTATTAAGGTTGAAAGAATTGGAATCAGAATACAGAACTCAAAATGTGTGCAAAATATCAAAACTTTAGTTTTTTTTTCTGGAGGTGAGTTTGTACAACATCAGGAAGACATGTATTTCTGTTATTATTGCTGAAAACTGTGATGATTACAATATTCACAATTTTGTCAGTTGTTTTTTTCTTTCTTTACAATCACACAATGTATAATCACTCTGAGCTTTTGTGTCACAGCCACCAGCAATGTTCATCAGGTTTGGATGTTGAAAACCTGATAACTGGCCAAGTACTGTATATCACCAAAATGCAGAGCATAAATGCATGACACTTAAATTGTAGCAGTCTACCAAATATTGTTCCAAAACAATAGTGATGGGTCCGGCAACACCGATGCGTCAGTGCATGTGTCAAGCCCACAGACCAAAACCAGTGTCGGTGCACATATTGGTTTCTGCAAGTCATGTGACCGATACAGGAACTGTTTCGAAATGACATTAAAGTGTCAAACTGTGTTTATAAGGAAGCAAATCTGTCAATCTGTCAAAAGCATTTGCCAAACAAATTCTTGATCTTTTAGGGAACAGCATCAACTATGGAGCAGCTTCAAACGAAAGGTTTCCGCAGTGTGGGACCATTTTGATCTTATATTGGAAAATAAATGTGTTTTCATTTTGTTGTTTCATCCGGTTCTTGTCAGTTTCTACTTGATCTACCTGAATCCAAATTCAGCTGAAACTGACTCTTAGTTTACTTTCATAATATGTTCTGCAGGTTAAGTGTCACATATGTTTGACTAAACTGTCTTATTCAAATAAATCCACCTCCTCAGTGCTGAGGCATTATGAGACCAGGCATGAGAATGAAGTCCCAGATACACCTAGGATAAACTCAGATATACTCAGATATACAGCCATTCTACAAATTACTCAGTTGCTATTTATAAATGATTTCATATACAGTGAACCCTCGCTATAACGCAGTTCACCTTTCACGGTATCGCTGCTTCACAGATGTTTTTGTGCAGTTTTCTTTCCCACAATGTTCTGCGTCCTGATTGACCCTATGATTGGTAAAAACAGTCTCCGCGCTTCTTCTCTACCTGAGTGCCAATAACGTTACGGTATTTAACGCTGCTTCGCCACGTAGAAACCAAGCACCCTGTGCATATAAGCAACACTTCGGGTGTCATTGTCTCTCATCACTCCCAGATGTGACCGTCTCATTGCAGAGAAACAAGCTCAGGGCTCGTCAGTCATTATCGTGGGTTAAAATGTTCACGAAAGTAATATGTTCGTTTTTGTGGCGCTTCTGTATCTTATTTTGAAGGGATATGTAAGCGTTACCATAGCGACCAGAGTCAGAGAGTGGCAGTGGTCAAGAGGAGAGGAGTCTTAAGTCTGGTTAAGACGAAAAGATTGAAGAATGTCGGCTGATTCTCCAAACCTCTGTGACCACAGAGCTGATAAAAGTCCAACAGGTTCGATCGGTTCGTGTGTCCAAGGCAGGAGCAACACGAACCGATTCCAGTCACGAACATCCCGATTTCAGAGGATAATCCAGTTAAACCCCCAACATAGCGGGAATTTAGAATAAGCAAACACGGATGACGATGTAGGAACAATAGTGATAGTTTGCTGAGTCATTTTAAGAGATACAAGACGTAATAAAAAGAAAAGGCGGTGGATGAAATGCAACGGTAGCAGCAGCTCTGTTTGCTGCACTATGATTTTAAGGTGAAAATGTTTTTTCATAGTTAACATTTTTAACTGAATAAACATAATAATGACCTTTAGATTTAATAATAAACATTTCCACATATCATCTCCGATATCCACCGGATTCTCAGTTGCGCGATATCTCAGCTGTTTGGGATTCCCCTCTGTTCTGACGTCACCGCGCTTTCTGATTGGCCACCTGTCACATTCAACGAGAAGGTCCTCGCTGCAGCAAACAGAAAGGGGCGGGACGGACCACTGTCAGCCTCATACCTTATATGGAAATGGGACCATTGCGCTCCGGAAGTGAAGGGGGCGCTATTTCCTGTATTATCCGCGGTCTCCCGTTTTTATTTTCTTTTGAAATCTGTGATATATCTTCACCTTTAGGAAGGAGTTTCACTCTCTGCATGTATTTGAACTTCAATTTTTTTATTTACTTAAGCGCAGCTCACAGTTTTTAACAAATTCTGTAGTTTTCGGTGTTCTTCTAAATCTACTCCTTAGTCGCATCTTTTCGGGGTTTACTGCTGCCTCTAGTGGCCTGGTGGTGGTAACACAACTAACAATCACGTTACTAAATCAGAATACCAAAGTCTTTATTATTTATTATTAATTGTGGCATTACTGGAACAGTAAAAGATAAATTCCCTAACAAAAGAACATACCTTTCCATATTCTTAAGGAAGTAGAGCTAATTAAATGATATAAACAAGAATTGAAAGTGATTCCAGTTTTACTTAATGGCCAATCTGTTGAAACTGGTAAATTTTAAATTCCTTGTGTCATTCCTGGACAGTCAGCTCAACTTTGCTGAAAACACTGACTATATCTTTAAGAGCTGTTCTCAGAGACTCTACCCTTAAGAAGACCTTGGGGTTACCCAACTTGAAGTTGTATTAAAATGTTAAAACTTAACATTCTAACTAGAATTTTAACTTAACTCAATTTAAAACTACATTTTAACTCAAGTTTTAACTTTTCATCTCCTCAGCTGGTTTGGTCACATGAGCTGCAGATTAACAGACAATCTTTTAAGAATACTTTGAATGGCGGTATAACAGCAGATAAATGGTGGTGAAACAAAAAACAACTCTGTCTCAACTGTTTGCTGAAAGAACATGGAAGACAGCAAGAAATATTCTAGCAGAGCATCCATCGTCTTTATTTATCAGTTTGACCCTCTGAGCTCATGAAGATGTCAAAGTGTTCCTTTAGCAACTACGAACATCTATTAGAAGTTATTTATTGACAGTACCATAATTATTCTTAACCAAACTAAATAACATTTACCTATAGCGTGCTGTGGTAAATATGTAAGTGTTTTGCTCTATTCACAATTGTTGATAATGTGATTCTATATGATTATCATTTTATCATTTATAAATAGTTTTATCTTATTTTTTCCTATATATATAAGACTCTAACATAAATGGTATCTTAGAATAACGTACATGGCACCGTGAAAACAAAAATATGATTTTTTTTTTTGCTTGTATTTGTTTAACAACCTGGGTTGTTATTCCTAATTTGTTTGTTATTGACTTTTACTTAATTAAATTTCTTACGTATATATTGCAAATGGTATTTTTTATTATAGTTGATCATGTTGTTTTTCATGTCTCTATTTCTTTTCTTCCTCCTATAATTGATGGGGATATAGATATTATTCATAATGTGTAAAAGTATTGTTTGTCATTTAATTAGCTCTACATCCTTAAAAAAGTGAAAAAATATGGTGTTTTATCAGATAATTTATCTTTAACGGTGCCAGTAATGCCGAAATTAATAAAGACTTTGTAGTATTCTGATTTAGTAACGTGATTATATTAGTTGTGTTACCACCACCAGGCCACTAGAGGCAGCAGTAAACCCCGAAAAGATGCGACTAAGGAGTAGATTTAGAAGAACACCGAAAACTACAGAATTTGTTAAAACCTGTGAGCTGCCCTTAAGTAAATAAAAAATTGAAGTTCAAATACATGCAGAGAGTGAAACTCCTTCCTAAAGGTGAAGATATATCACAGATTTCAAAAGAAAATAAAAACGGGAGACCGCGGATAATACAGGAAATAGCGCCCCCTTCACTTCCGGAGTGCAATGGTCCTATTTCCATATAAGGTATGAGGCTGACAGTGGTCCGTCCCGCCCCTTTCTGTTTGCTGCAGCGAGATGTACTTGCATTCAACAGGTTGTATTCTTGTTCCCAGTCAAGAAAAACCCCACAGGCTGCGATAAAAGGGCCAAGACAACCCAAATAGGGCATATTTTCTGAAGCCTTATCTGACTGTTCATCCCCCCTTGACCTCCGTCCCCCGGGCCTCAATAAAATGTCCTAGTCTTGACCGGTCCGCGGTAGTAAAAAGGTTGGGACCACTGATTTAGCGCATGCTAGTAGCAACACGGATGATCAGCACTTTTACTGTTGCCGTTCGGAAACTACCGTAATAAGTTCTTTTAAATCTAATCTTGGCAACTTTTTCTTTTTCAACCATAATAAATGTGATATTCAATTGACCTGTTATGACTCAAATGTTGGGTGTCCGCCTCCCTCTGCTGCAACGGTGTGGAAAACCTGGAGCAGCAGAGATATCTGAGGCTTATATGTGTATGTTTACTGGTTTAAAAAACAAACAAAAAAAACAACAACAAAAAAACTTTGGGGTTGGGGCTTATAGTCCTATGCGGCTCATAGTTCGGAAAATAGGACTATAATCCTTCCTGGGTTTTTTCTGTGAAGAACCCAGATAGGGTTGTTTGATTGTGCTTTCTGGAAAACAATATATTTTTACATTTAGGCTCTCCTGCAATCGTCACACTTTTTCAGTTACAAACTGACTCCGGCCCCACAGCAGAGAAGGAAAAGGTTATGTGGCCCTCACAGAAAAAAGTTTGGGGACCACTGGTTTACACCTTTAGCTCTTTTATTCTGTTCTTAACTGAGACGTATTGCTGTGTGTTAAATAACAGGTAGCCCTGGGAGACGTCTCAACTGCTTCAGCAGCCATGACCTCAGTAACACCACAACCCTTCTTCTCAGTGAGGATGGAGAAAAGCTGTATGTAGGAGCGCGTGATGCTGTGTTAGTGCTGGATGTTGGTCATAAAGACACTGTCCTCCTGAGGAGCAAGGTGAGGGAACCAGCAAAAAGTTCTTGAGTTCTATGTAATGGTGTACTTGTTTTTTATAGCCTGGCATTTTCTGTGTTTTTTGTTGTATTTGTGACTTCCTCTTGGCCAGGACTCTCTGGAAAAGAGATTTATAAGCTCAATTACCTTTTATCCCGATAAAATAAAGATTAAATTAAATTAGATGATCCCTGACTGTCTGCTGACTGTTGTAAGAACTTATTACTGCCACTGGTTTTGATGTAGAAAAGTGAAATTGAGGCTGGAAAGTTTCACTCTGTCTCCAACTGAACTGAGAAGTAAAGAGCCCTGTTCTGCAGAAAATGAGAGAAATGTCAGTTTTGAAAGCTGAGATGTTTTTCATTTATATCCCCTGTGAAAAAACAAAAAAAAATTGAACTGAAGTGTTTATAGCTACCCCAAACACCACTGATTGGGCCATGAAATCTAAAAACAGTTTTAGTTTTGTTTTCTTTTTTTTTCTCAAGGATTTCAGTAAGATGGGCAATAAATCACTCCTGAGCATGTAGATCAGGAGCGTCCAAAGTGTGATCTAGGGGCCATTTGCTGCCTATTCACTGATTATGTGTGGCCCACCAAAACAGGTGGTTGATGCAGATGGAGACTTTTATTTCTTTAATTAGATCAAAACTGAGACTGACAAATTATATTTTCTACAACGGAATTTATTAAGTACAACACAACGAATTTGTTTTTAACAATCATGCTTTTTGTTTAATTTGATGGTAAATAGGACAACATTTATCAACTGTCTTCTACTTAGACTCTAAAGAGCCCAAATCTGCTTTGAGTGAATTTGTTAAGCCTGACTTAAATAAAGAGAGTGACCCAAATCCTGGTCTTACTGCTGAAAATAAGGTGAATATTTTTTTTCATTTGAGCCCAAAATAATTTACTAGCAGTATTTATTTCTTTTATTAATGTGAACAACTCAAAGTTCTGCAATGATTTAAGCTTCCTTTTCCAACAAAAAACTAACTTTTTTAGAATTATTGTATGATTTGTTTATCATTGAGCATAAAAAAATACTGTAAATCTTTTGGGATTTTAAACATTTTTTTGGCCAGTGAGTACTTTTGACTTGATGATTTTGGTCCATGTGACAAAAAGTTAGAACCCTAACCCTAACCCAGTAAAACCTAGGATGAGCCCCACATTAAGTTTTCTTTGGAAGTGACAATTCAACTGTGCAAAGTCCCACTGCAGTACATGGCAACACAGTGAAGCAAAGGCTGAGCTGTTTGCAACGTAACAATGCCAAACACTCGTCACTAATATCACTATGTCATGTAATGCCACAGCAGATAAAGAACAACAGTTCAGTGGTGATTAGAGGCCATACATTCACCAGAAGCTGAAGCCTCTGGTAGTCTGACTCGGTCATCATCAGCAGTCCAGTGCAGAAACTAAACACTGAGCTGTTTGGTATAGGTTCTGGACGGTTTAGGATCGTCTGAGATGGTCAGTCAGGTTCTGTTCTTTGGGTTTTCTGTTTTAACTCTGATTTGCTTCTGAGAATTTATGAAAATCGATGTTTTCTTTACTGAAATGTTTGTTACTCTTACATTATGGGATAATTGCTCCATGGAAGTAGCCTTTTTCTTTTTCCTTTGTCCTAAATCAGCAGTGACATAATAAATGTTGCCTTTTGTTGCACCCTCTGGTGGTTGATATGGATATTACACTCATACTGAATCTGTTGTTTTTTGTAGCTGGACTGGAGCCCTTCCGAAAAAGACCTAGAAGAGTGTTCCATGAAGGGCAAGAAAATGGCAAGTGTTGATTTGCAGTTTTGCACCAAATTCCTGTATGGACTAAATAACCTTACATTTTCCAACCAGAACATTTAATCCCGAGGTATCAATGATTAAAAACACATTTAAATGATTACAGTGACAGTGGTGAGATAGTTCATATAATTCTCTCCATTCCAAAAAAATAGGGACATAAAATATCATCATAATTTTATAAATCATAATAGTGATATATTTAAAATAAAAATGTGCAAAGCATGTTAGTATATATAAATGTAACAGATCTGCTTGAGAAAATAAAAATCCCGTTATAGTCTACTGTAGTGACTACAGTAGACTATTTTCACTGTCTTTTAAAATTTACAGCTACAGAAAATCATCCAAGTTCATCAACCTTAATGCAGGGTTTACATTTTCACTGCATATGCTCTTTAGAGCTTTAATTTGTTCCACAAAGCATTTGTGCTCATGGCACCCAAATGGCTAGCACCATTTGACCATCATTATAGTAACGGATATTTCTGGGTTGAGCTGTAGACTTTATGGGGCTCTCATCAGGTTCTAACTAATGGGTTAGTTATCAGTGGGAAACTGGTTTTATTGAATCGTCTCAACTCTTAACTTTTCTGTTTGGGTTTTTAAGGCGGACTGTCCCAATTTCATCCGAGTTCTGCAGTTCTTAAACAGCACTCACATATACGTGTGTGGAACATTTGCCTTTAGTCCACGCTGCGCATATATCGTAAGTTTTTTATGCTGGCATATCTGTGCTGTGAGATCACTTCATGTTATTCAGTTAGGATAAACCTTTGCAGCTGTTTTCAGATGTTTGGCTTATCAGGGTATAACACAATGAGTTTAGAATGTTGAAATTTTCACAATATTCTGATGCACTGAATTTTGTGTTTTCAAATTCTAGGTCAGCCATAGTTATCAAAATTGCATGAATATGCTTGAACTATTTCACTATATGTATAATAAGTCCATCTAAAGCATTAGGTTTGCTTTTGGAGATCAGTGACTTTTTCACAATATTTTCATCACACCTTGATCTCTCCTAGATTTCTTAAAATCCTTTAACTGATGACTTTTGACTTTTCTGACCAGAACTCAGAGACGCTCACAATGAGCCTCAACACTGATGAAGGGAGAGGTCGCTGCCCTTATGACCCCTACCAGCGCAATACTGCTATCATTGTGGGTAAGGCAAATGCTGCCACTACTGCGACCTCTTCACTGCTACACAATTATTGTGAAATCTATCAGTCATTTTTTATGTTCCCTCCTAAAGAGAGCGGACTCTACTCACCTTCTAAAGATGTGTGTGTGTTGGAGGTTTTATTGTTTAAGCTTTAGTGTTCACTCACTCCTTTTTCTTTATTCAGAGCTCAAGAAATGAACAAATTTAACAAAGAAATCCAGCCTATCATGTACTGTTTTTATTTTACTTTACAGTCCTTAGAATACATCACACTAAGTTAAAGACCTTAGTTAAATCATATCTCCTTTTTATTTTACCAGGAAATTAAGAACATATTTTCGTGAAAGACGCAGGAAATCAATTTCAGTTTTGTTGACATTGATACAGAATCTGCCTCTAAAATAAAAAGAAATCAGCAGCTTTTCTCCAACATATAGTAAAGTTGACTGCTTCCCAAAAATAGAGAAATTCTAAAGTAAATGGAACCATGCTGCAAGAAAATGAGTCTTTTTCCAGTGACTGATGCAAAAATAGTCCATTCTGTAAGAAAAGCATAACACAATAATGAATCTCGTGCTGGTTGCTGTGTGTTGTATGTGCTACACAGGCGGAGAGCTTTACACTGGCACTGTGGCAGACTACAGAGGGAACCGACCAGTCATCTCCCGACACCTCAGTGAGGGCAGCCGGGTGGACCTTAAGTTGGATGACACATTAGGATGGCTGGAGGGTGTGTGCACTGACTCTCAGCCTGACACATTTAAAAGTGATGCAGTTGCACTCAGGCTCACTGATAAGTAAATACACTTTGGCTCCACCTTCCAGGACGCTGTTTTGTTTTTATGTGCTGACTCTAAAGCCAGCTTAAACCATTTGCAGCTGATGATAGTCTGTGGGATGCTGTTCGTTCCCAACAGCTTCAGCATCTTGCTAATCTGGTCTGCAGCATACGCAGGCAAAGGCGTGAAGAAATCTTACTGTATTTTCACTGATTTCTATTGAGTAATAAAAGATCCATATCTGTTCTGACATTTAAAAGGCTGACATTTTCTTGAGAGGCCCAGGTCAAAGTTCTCAATCTGATTTTCTCTGTACCTTTTGTATCCTCTTTGCTGTAGATCCAACCTTCATCAGCTCCAAGTTCATTCCACATGAGGAGAAAATCTACTTTTTCTTCAGTGAAGTGGGCAGAGAGTATAACTTCATAGACAAGTTCGTTGTCTCTCGTGTTTCTCAGATCTGCGTGGTAGGTTCAAATGACCTACATCATCATGTTAAGGAGCATAGAAGAAAAAAGCAGGACAAAGGCAGTTGAAGTTGCAAAATGGTGAAGATGTTAATCACTGAACTCTGACCTTGAGCAGCAACACACAGTTAATCACAGTGATCACCCAAGTTAGGAGCAAAGAGACTTGGAAACTTTTGAAACTACTTTGAATAGTTAACTGAGCATACTGTATGCCGTTTAATAACTAGATCAACTCGAATGGATGTGTGACTGAATTGTAATGATGTTTTTGTAAAGTGCCTTGAGTGCATAGCACAAATTCATATTTGCTGTGAATTGGTGTTATATAAATAAACTGAAGTGAATTGAGTTGTGATAGCTAAGTGTTCAGCTAGAACTTAATTCGATAAAGAGAAGATTTCTGTGGTGATCACTCTTGATGCTTTTATAACAGCAGCCAGGTACAGCTGATCAAATCCACTTGATTAGGATCTGTAAGAGCTGGAGTGAGTGTCATTTGTTCCTCTGGAAAACACAGTATGTGTGTTGATATGAAATCATGGTGGAAAGACAGCAGGAATAACTGGCCATCAATCTAGTGGATGGTACAATGTTACCAAACCATCTGTAAATCATCACTGTACAGCATGGAAGGTAATTCCCAAATGGAAAACATTAGTTTCAGCTCCCAGTCTGATTCTTCTTCATCTAAATGAAACCAGAAAGTAAATGTATTTTAGTGATAATTCCACATGTCCATGTTAAGTAAAGCCATACCTTTCACAATCCCTCATACCAACCATGAAGCATGGTGGTGGGGTGTTAATGATTTGGCTGTGAAATGCTCAGTAGTCTGAATCAACTTTTTCAAGTGTTTTTCCTGTGATCCATCAGAGTGATGTCGGAGGTCAGCGCACTCTGCAGAGACGATGGACCACGTTTGCCAAAGCTCAGCTGTTGTGTCAAGATGGCAGCGAGCTCCCTTACAATGTGATCCAGGATATTGACGTGCTTCCACCGGCAGAGGGCGCTTCAGTGGATGACATACTGTTTTACGGCATCTTCACCTCTCAGTGGTCAGTGATGCAGGTTCTCTGTCTGCAGGGCTGTTTCCCTGGTTACTCCAGGACTGTGGGCGGGGTTTCAGGTGGATTTGCTTTAATCTAGTCAACATCCACAAATTAGAGCATCAATTCAATACCCATTTCTAAGAAGAGTAACAATGGCTCCACTTGTTTGTATGGGAGTAGCTCTTGCCAACAATTTAGGATGATGGAAAAACATCTTCCTATTCTTTTAAATCAGTCACACTATTAGGTTTTCTGAGTGATTTCAGTTGAGCTGCATCAGTAATACTGCAGAAAACTGAATTTTTAAAGTTTTACATTTGACCTTTGTTTGGAATAAACCAGCTTCTACTTCTTTTTTTGTAAAGGTTTTATTAGCTCTAGTGACCTTTATTTGGCAGGAAAGTGGGTAATTAGGGGGATGACATGCAGCAAGGGTCACCAGCCGGGAATTGAGCCTGCTGCCACAGTAATGTCAAGGACTAAGGCCTCCATATGTGGGTTGTGCTTAACCCCTGCACCACCACAGCACCTCAGATTCTACTTCTTAATTCCAAAAATGTTTGTTTGTTTGTTTGGTTTAACCAGTGACCTTCTCACATCATATGAGCAGCACCCCACTTTCCTTACTAACCTCCTCAAAATACTTTTGTATTTCTTCCTGCCATTTTGGGATCAATTTTACACATTAGACTCTAAAATATATTTTATAATGCAAGGTTTTAAATCATTCTTACTGGAGATTCTTAAAAAGTAGATACCAAGCCAGGTGAAAAAAAGTATACTTTAGTACAGTGGTCCCCAACCTTTTTTGTGCCGCACAATTCTGGAGCGGATTGTAACTAGGATTCACCTACCGGGCCGCAATGTGTCTCTTTTCCTCCTTTGCTGCTTGTGGCTCAATGTTGGCGCACAAGTAACCGAGAGAATCCGGTTACAGGATTTTCAAAATAAAAGATGCTCCAGACTCAAATAATACGTAAAACGGAAATATTTAATTATTTCTTGCGCCGCGGGCCGGTACCAATTGGTTGGGGACCACTGCTTTAGTATACTAAATTTTAACATACTTTAGTATACTTTTATCCATGTACTTAAACTGTATTATTTTGGAACAACTAATTTTGTGCTTAGTATACTTTAGCAGTATTTAAATAGTATTAAATTACAACTAATAGTATATTTTAGTATGCTATACCTACTTTTTTGGAACAATTTCAAGTGTACTTAGTGTACTTAAAGTATACTTCTTAAATATATTTCAGAGCTTTATTATTATATTTTGATATAATTATTATATTTTGAGTGTAGTAATTCTGTCTCAGAATTATATTAAAAATATATATTTAATATACTTCAAATATATTTTAAATATACTATTAATATATTAGTAATATATTTAAATTACACTTTAAATTACACTTTTTATTTTTTATTTCTTGCTATTGATAAACTACAATTTTATTTACTTGTGAAAGTCTTTATTCCTACGTACCTATTTTGTAAATGACATGCATAACTACACTACAGTACTTACATTGTTTTAGGCTACAATTACATGGAAAGATTAATTACACTTTTATTTAATATATTAAAAGTGTATTTTGGTACAATTACGTTTAAGTGTTTAAAGTTCTAATTTCGCAATTGGTACAAGTATACTTTTAATATACTTCAGATATATTTATAGGTAGTACACGTAATACTTAGTATACTTAAAGTGTACTTTCACAAATTTAAGTATGTTTGAAATATACTAAAGTATACTTTTTTTCACTTGTGGGAAAGTTTGACATCTTTATCAATCTCAGACTTTTTGTACAAATTTTCCCACAACCCCATTAAGGAAGATTTCAAAGAGGATTTATACAGATATCATGGTTATTTATTAATAGCTGTTTTCCATAACACAGGGCTGTGAACTCTGGAAGGTCAGCGGTGTGTTCCTTCACGCTGACTGAGATCAAATCCATTTTCTCGGGAACTACAAAGTCCTGAACAGAGACACGTTACAGTGGAGCGCACGAGTCCAAGAGAAGGTGGCAAACCCAGGAGAGGTAAAACAAGTCACACTAAGAAGCTCATCAACTACTGTTGACTTTTCTTGTTTCTTTGAAAGTGGAAAACTCACAGGGTAATTTGCATATAAAATGAAAAATATAAGTCTTGAAGCGCTGTCTGCAGCACCTTCTGGTTCTTGCAGTGGAAATGCACCTTTTCAGGAACCAGGGTAGTTTGTCTCCTACCTGGAACACATCACATAAAAGTGGGTAGAAATCTTCCCTGAAAACAGCCCTTAACTACAGGTGGAGCTTTGTAATGGAGGGCTGCTAAACGCTTCTCACTGGTTTCATCCTTAGTATTTTGTTTCATACATTTCCATGTTTACAGTGTACAGCCAGCACAAGTGCTGTGTTTTTATGATATTGCAAGTTTTTGCAAACCCAGCATTTCAACTAAAATGTTTTACTCTGTGTTTGCAATCAAGTACATTGAGAACACCTGCCACTCTATGTAGAAGTAAAGGAAGTGTGGACTGCAGTATCTCCATGGAGACAGAGAGTTGTGCTCTCATTAAAGCCTTCAAATTTTACCTGGTAAAATTTAATCAGTTTTCAGCATTTATGTTCTCAGATTAACCTGACCACGGTGTGCAGGACTGAGTTTAGGCTGAACTTGAGTGGACACACTGCTACTGTGTGTGGACAATGATCCTACAATGCACAATGATATGTAACTCATAGACTTAATAAAGATCTGTGGATTATTCCAAACGCATACAGAGCAGCTGGTACTAATATTGAATTTAGTGTCAGAGCTTAACCACCCCCAAATTGCCACCTGTGCCACTGCCACTCGGTGTAAATTCAGATCCTTAGAAGCAAAAGAAGTGACGCTGCAGTGTTAATTCTCAGGTTGCAACTGAACACAATGATTATGATCCTTATTAAAATCTGTCAAACTTTGTTTTTGTGTGTCTGTTAGTGTGGCCTGCACAATGCCTCAGATAACGCTCTGCGCTTTGTCAAAGAAAACTTCCTGGCAGAGGACAGTGTGCGTCCGGCTGGAAGACGCCTGACCTTGGTGTCTCGTGAGCACATCTACAGCCACCTGACGGTTCAGAGAGTCCAGGCTGCCAATAAAAAGCTCTACACTGTCCTGTTTCTTCTGACAGGTGAGCCATGAGACACAGCATGTTGTTTCCCACTGCTAGAAAAAAATGTTTGAAAGTTTACCGTCATTTCTCTAAGTGTTTGTTTCAGAACACGATTCCCTTTCAGATATTTAATTGTTGTCCTTACTGTCTTCCAGAGTCTGGTCACTTACACAAAGCAGTGCTGCTCCAACAGGGGCCCTACATCATAGAGGAGGTTCAGGTTTTTAAACCTCCTCAGCCAATCAGGAGCCTGACGCTCTCTATCCCAAAGGTGCAAACTAAGGCATATTCAGTTTATTTTCAGATTTTTTTCTCATCTATTTTTGGTCATAGATTTTAACTGCATCTTGTTGAATATCTATAATGTTCACCTTACAGGTCAATAACATGACCTGTTTGTTTAACAAGAGTTCATTGTGTTAATATAAGGTATGCTATTAATGAACTTTTAAGTGCATTAATAGTAATGCATTAATAGTAATGCATTATTATTATGCGAAAGTAGTCCTTATCGCATAATAAAATATATTTTAAAAAATATATGATTTTAATGAAGTCGTCACAATGAGTAGGTAACCTTAGGCAGGTTTGAGTCTGCATTTGAAAATGGGGACAGTGTCAATGTCTGTGTAGCTATGGCAGAGAAGTCCCAACCTAAGGGACCTGATTGACTGATAGTTGCAGTCTCCATGGTGATGAGACAGCCAGAAGGCAGTCGGTTAATATTGCATAAATCCAAATAGACAGACAGTGATGACTTTGATGTGAAACAGAGATGACATTCTGCAGGCTGTTTGTTGATATCATAATGGAAGAAAGTGGCATTTTGATTTCTGACCCTCTAAAAAATGAAAATTCCAGTTGTTGACATTAACATTACCTAGGACTGGGCAATAAATCAATTTTATCGATTAATAAAATTTCTGTTTATGACTATTACATTTTTTTTGCAAATGCACTCCTTTTGTTTCAGTAGTTTAGAGTGATGTCAGCCACCCAGGTCCGACATCTTGTTTTACAACTTATTTTTAAGCTACCGTATTTTCCGCACTATAAGGAGCACCTAAGAACCTTCAATTTCCTCAAAAGCCGACAGTGCGCCTTATAATCCGGTGCACCTTATATATGTACCAATATTGAGCCACAACAGTTCTAGCAACTATGGTAAGCAGCCGCCGACTTCATTTTCGCCCATAGAAGAAGAAGCGCGTGGTGCATGCTGGGATAGTTGTCAGAACACTGGTTTGTAATCGCTTAATAAAGTTTGACTGACCTATCTGCCTACCGACCATCTGGAATCAGGTCTTCTGCAGGTAATTTAGCACCACGTTCTCCACAAACATGCTGTGCGTGTATGGAGAATGGTGACCATCTACGCCCCGGCCCAGTCGCGAAAGATTCTTCTTGCAGACTGGAGTTGAGTGTTTTGTTGACATTCTGTTTAGTGCAGCTCCATCTAGTGGTTGCATAATGTAACTCCAGCCTCTACTGTAGTGTCCATTCTATGCACCGTATAATGCGGTGCACCTTATATATGAAAAAAGTTTTAAAATAGGCCATTCATTGAAGGTGCGCCTTATAACCTGGTATGCCTTATAGTGCGGAAAATACGGTAAGTTTACCAGGAACCAAACCTATGGGGTCTGTCAGGAAAGTCACATTCATGTCTTGAGGTCCATGTAATTACTCTGTTTGGGTTGCATTGACCATCAGATGGCCACTTCTGAATGGAGTGGTTACTGATTCCCTGAATCAAATGTTGCACTGATTGATTACTCATTTTGTTAATGCAGGGTATGCTATATGTTGGAACATCAGACGGGGGTGGTGAGGATTCCAACTGCTAACTGCTCCTACTACTGGACCTGTGCCCAGTGTGTTCTTTCCCGGGATCCTTTCTGTGGTTGGGATGCAGCCAGCAGGGCCTGTGTGGAGGTCTCCGTCACCCAGACCGCGCTGTGAGTCCCACACTGCCACCATGAACATCGTCTGTCAGTAGTATGTACTGTTAGGTAATATAGGGAAGGATGTGGGCACAACTGAATGGCGAATTCTAATCCCTCACCGTTTGCATATAGTTGACTTTAAATCACACATCCATCATCTGATTTGCACCAAACTGGATATAAGTGACCTTTGATAACTTCTAAAGTCATCTGTTTTCCTACTAGTTGACTTATATTGGAAGTTGACTCCAGTGCACCTGCCCCCCAGGTTATTTGAACAATATATTCCTGAATATGGACAGTAACTAATCTGCACCAGATTTTTGGTACATCATCAATGAGCTTTGTGCAACACATTGGTGTGCAGAATCTAATGGACTGGTGCATGAACTGCGCGTGAGCGTTGATGACAACAAATGGGTGGTGTAGCTGGGGCTCCCATAGTCACAACAAGGCGGAGCGGCGCTGAGCTGCAAGGGCCTTACAAGGTTGTTTGCGGTTTTAATTCTATTAAACATCCACTTGCTGACTGTAGTGTCCTCTCTTTAGGAGCCAGGACACAGATGGAGGAAATGTTGAGGAAACCTGTAACAGTGTTTCATTAACACAGAGAACCAAATTTGGACCAAGTAAGATGCCCACAGGTATGTGTCACACTATGAAACAACAATGTGGCATCTCTGTCCTGGAAATGTGTTCACTGAGATATTTAACAAAACACAAAAATTTCATTTAAGTATTTAAATGAAACATAATACACAAGTATTTAAGCTTCATTTAAGTTTAATGAAACTTAAATACTTAATGAGAATCCTTTAATCAAGTATCTATTATTATTATTACTATTAATAATAATAATTATTATTATTATTATTGTGTAAGTAAATTTGATTAATGTAGCAACTTTCACAGATAAAAATCACAAAGTGCTTCACAGATACAGTAAAACAAAGATACACAGATAAAATACAATGACACAAAATAAAATGCCAAGTTAATCAATTCAATGATTTTATACAAAAACATTTTCAGCTGCTTTTAAAAAAGTCAGTAAAATTGGTGCAACACAAAAACGGTCAAAGTAGTTCCATAGACTTAGAGTCCCAGTTCCCATCAGCATTTAAATCAAGTGAATGAGACTCTCAGTAAATTCTGACCTGTTGACCTCAACACAACAGAAGAAGAATGGGTTTACAACAGGTCTGCACTATCCTGGGGACTTCTAAAAGTAAGAACTAATGAAATTGGATTCTAAAACGCACTGGCAACCAGTGAAGGGAAGCTAAGACTACAGTAATGTGTAATCTTCTGATGATTCCCGTTAAGTCTTACTGCAGCATTTTGCATAATCTGAATGTGATTCAAAACTAATTTATTCAAACAAGTTAAAAGACTTTTAACAATATAGATATGTATAGATAAAAGCATGAGTAATCCTCATTCTCATTCAAGTTCAAATTTCAACATGAGCAGTCTTAGTTTTGACATGTTCTGCATTACATAAACACCTTTATTTTACATAAATCTGTTGTCGTTTATGAAATCTTTGTACAAAACAAAATAATAATAACAGCAAAGATTTTAAACCATTCTGTGTTTTAAATGAGAGGGTATTCTACACGTTAGCCTGCCAGCAGTAATAAATGACAATAATGCATTCCACATATGGTCATGTTTGTGTTCATCACCAGTCAGTCTGCAGGTTTTCTCTGCTCTGATCCCTGAGTAAGCTGTAGCCTGTTTGTCAGTCTCGTGTCCTGCAGGTGAGCTGGTCTCCGTGTCTCTGAACAACGTGGTGCGGCTACACTGTCCTGCAGCGTCACAGCTGTCCCACCAGCTGTGGGAGCGTCCAAACAGCCGCCTGTCCTCAGACCTTTACCTCCACCTGCAGGATGGGAGCCTCAGCTTTGTGGCCACCCCAGCCACCCTGGGCCACTACCTCTGTCTGTCCACAGAGAACGGCTACCGACAGACCATGGCCATTTATCACGTCAAGCAGAAGAGCAGTCCTGTGGCTCAGACTCCAACCAGCGACACCCGGAGCCACACACGAGCCCAGCCCACCAGGGAGGGGCCTAAAGCAACAGAATCCAGACCAGCAGTGACGAAACCCTCACTGGCCATCAGGAACACTGCAGTCACCACCAGGCAGCTTGATAGAAATTTAACTTTGTGGATGAAAGAATATGAAAATCTGGAAACAAAATTCCGTGATGGGAACCCTCTGCTGTCATCCTGCTGCCCCAGCTACCTGAACGAGCTAGTGGTGGTCTCCGTTCTGCTGGTGCTGTGCCTCAGTCTGCTCATCACAGTCACTTTGTGTGTTCTCAGACAGCAATGGCGGAGACAGACTGCACCTGGAATGGGAACTCCAACCAGGAGCTCTGACCGGAGGACCTCTGAGGAGCAGGAGTCCTTGAGGGAGAATGAGTTTGGGAGCAAAGCCAATGGTCAGGCTTCATCTGGTGGACATGCCAGTGGTTTGGTTTGTAACGGGAACCTTACAGACTCTACCCAGAATTTGCCAAACACTCCCTTCTGAGCAGCAGCCAAAGAGCCTTTTGAGCTGCTACAGAGCAGAGCACCATGGAGGGAGAACGTTGCAGTAGTAGGGTTCATTTGATGAGCGCTGCACATCAACAGTGCAGGGCAAAGTAAGACTTCCTGAATGTTCTGCAGCCTGAGTACTGCACAAGTGGCTGCTCCACTTGTGTTTTTTAAAGGGTACTTGATCTTTTCCCAATACAAATTAATGGTAGTTGGATCCTGACAAACAAAGCAGAGCTTAGTCTTTAAACCACATCTGAGATCTGACTGTTATTTCAAGTCAAATGAAACGTGTAACTGTTTTATGAACTATTAGCAGTTCAACTGTGGTCAGTCGCCAAAACCCACCTGTCCAGTTAGAATGCTGTTGAGGTAACAGAGATGTGATGGTAGATGAAGCTGTTGGGATCAGACGGTGTTCCGCACCTCACTGATGTGCCTTGAATGCATTTTTAAAGATGTTCTGGGGGAGTTCTTGTTATTACTTTATCTGATTTTCTTTTCATCACATCCTGGACTTTTTTATCTCATTGATATTCCTTAACTCCTGTTCTGATGACACTGTGCTGTTACTGCACTTTTACCTGCTCATCAATAAACCAGCTGCTCTGTCAAAGGATTGTTTTTGATGCATCCATCCCAGTGGATCCTGTGCAGTCATATCTGTAGAAGAAGAAAGAATCGTAAAATAGAATATGTGTAGGAGAAACGGTCTTCTAATCTTTATCAATATTCCCATAACTTATTCTTTGTGCTTCATTTATATTGCAAAACGAACTAAAAAGAACTTAAACCAACACTGAGTCATACATAGAAATATCCATTTAATGCCTACAGAGTTCAGTTGAGTTGTTGATCTCATGTGACACATGGTGCGTCACCAAACTGTTCATGAAGTTCATTGTAATACTCAGAAAGAGAAGGCAACATAGAGGCACACAGCTGAGGATTAGTCACTCTCAGCATTAACAGAACACAGTCTCGCTTTTACCAGTTCTACCACCTTATACAATACTTAGCGTCATTCTTACTAAATTAGCCATTTAAATGCACAGAGCTACTAGAATGCTCATTGTCTAATAACTGTCAATTCATTTCAAAAGTACTTAAATAATCTCAGAGGGAAAGTAAATGCAGCATCTTGGTGCAATCACTGGAGGAAGTAAAGCCCAGCATGGTCAAGCTGGAGTCAAACTGCTGGCGTCTGCTCACATGGTTCTGTAATGTTTGTTTTTGTACAGACCCTTCAAGGTCCACAGTGAACCCTCCCCCTGCAGAGGATGTCATGGTGATTTGGCATATGTGTAATTCACAACCGTACAATAAAATCAGGGAGTCTGTGTTTATTGTACAGACTCCTGAGAATTTACAACTTCAGAAAAGGAGGAAATATGGCTGAGCAATAAATCAGTAATAATATATGATGCAATAGACATGTGATCAGTGTCAATAGGTAATACATCTGATAAAAGATTCATGATATAGAATATGCACTGTATTCTGATCCAGAACTGCACAGCATTCTGGAGAATGTAGGCATAGCCACTGAAACAAGGTTGGTGGTATCAACTAACTTATTTTTTGGTTACTTAACAACAACTTGGTAAGAAAATTGCACAGCAGCAGTTTCATGTTTTGCACTCAGAACTGCTTAGAAAAAAACCCATTGTGGAATGAAAATTGCACTAAAGAGTTAAAGTCACTATTTAATGCGCCAGTTTGGCAGTATTTCAGATATTTAAAACAAAAAGTAATTAATTATATCAACAGTTACCGATATAGACTAGTGTGAAACACATTGTAAAGGTTTTCAGCTATTTACTATAATATCTAGAAAATAAGCTGCTACTTTTTTCACACACTTTGAACACTGCAGTATAGCTAATTTATAATTTTTTACCAATGAGTTTCAAAAGGCAGAACTGCTGCATGATGCAAGAGCAAATTTGTCTAGACAAAAGTGACACTGAGCAACAAAGAGAGACAAAGGAAGTGAGTGTTAGAGTGTTCAATTCCAACAATGAGGAAAACGGCTTAAATGGTTTTGGTGATTTTCCTGGTAAGCTACGGAATTTTATTATTATGTTTTGTATTAAGCAGCCTTATTCGGGACATTGTTTGAAAAGATATCTATGGTACAGATTTGTGTGTATAACTAGTACATATTTATTTTAAAAGTTAAAAAAAAAATCTTTCTGTATAAATAACCATAACAATGTGGACACCTGCTAACTATATATGTACACCTGCTCCCTTTTCAATTAATGGGTGCAGCCGACATTCAGGTGGGCTCAGCTGTCCAGAAATAACAGAACTTTCTCTCCTTATATCTCCCTTACTACGTCATTACCTGGAAGTTCACTCCTCAAAGACAATAGATTTTTTAAAGCAGTACATTCAACATATTTAACATAAATCATAAAATCTTGTTTTGGAAATATATAAGACTTATTTTTTTTAATTATGCTTTTACAAAAGCTGAAAAGGACATACACCTCTCACTATTTACTTTAATAGATATTGTTTATTTTATATTACAGGGTCCGTACGAGTGCTTTAAATCCTTGAAAATGTTTGAATTTCAATTAGGTGCCCAATGTTTGGACAGAACTTGATTCTTTAAATGGCTCAAAAGAATGGTAAATGCAAACCATTTACCATTCTTTGCTTATTTATTGAAATTTCCTCCATTACCTCAATTAATTAGATTTTTGTTGCTGCTGTTCACTCCTGAACTGTTTGACATTTTCACTTCAGTTCCATCCTGCAAATACAGTTCATCCACCGACAGTTTCTCATTACACTGTGCTAAAAGAAATTGGTTAAACCTTATGTCCACTGTGATAGTGGAAATGCAGTAAACAAATAGCTTATCCACTTTTGGATGTTCACAATACATTCTGATGTCTGGGCAATTACCTCATTTTTCTGAACAAGAACCACTGTCTGCAGTTCATTGTGGGTTTTGTGTCCCTGAAAATCCACATTCTAAAATCACCTCCAATAAAAACATCTTTAAACAAATTAAGACATTCTTCAAACAACATTGAGTCATACCAAGAAATCTTCACCTAATATCCACATAATTCACAGTTCAGTTGTTTATATCATGTGACACCTGGTGCGTCACCAAGCTGTTCATACAATTCATTGTAGGTTCAGGAAGAGAACCAAACAAAGAGGTTATGATGAACAGTTGAGGATTAGTCACACTCTGGACATTATCAGCTGATATTTACTAAAAATCCACAAAATGCTGTTGATATTATGGGTTATTTGATTCCTTTGGTCAAGTTTCTCTTTTTTCTCAAAGATTAAAGGAAAAAAAAAGCTTTTTAGACTTGGTTGTAAATTTGTAAGTTCAATTTTGTGACTTCACTGCACAATTATTACAAGACAGGAATTCAACAAGCCATTTATACACAGAATTGGATTGTAACTAGTTACATTTGCTCAATTACATTTATTTAAGTAACCTTTTTGGAGAAAAAAAAAAATATATATATATATATATATACAAAGACTATGTTAAGACTCGGATGTTAAGACTCTGAAGCTACTAACCTTGCATGGAGGGTTTCACCCCAAATCCAGCACACTGAGATTGTACACGAGCCGTAACGAAGGAGGCAGAGGACTAGTGAGTGTGAGAGCCACTGTCCAGGATGAAACATCCAAGATCCATAAATACATCAAGGACAAAGCCTCAACATGTGCTCAGCGAATGTCTCAGACAATGAGGAACAGAGAATGAGGAGCTGGAGCTACCATCATGGGAGAACAAGCCCCTACATGGGATGTACCACCGACAAATAACTGAAGTGGCTGATATCAGAAAATCCTACCAATGGCTAGAAAAAGCTGAACTCAAGGACAGCACAGAGGCTCTCATCCTGGCTGCACAGGAACAGGCCCTAAACACCAGAGCAATAGATGCTCAGATCTACCACACCAGACAAGACCAAGGTGTAGGTTGTGCAAGGAGGCCCCTGAGACAGTCCAGCACAAAAAAGCAGGGTGCAAGATGCTCGCAGGGAAAGCGTACATAGAACGACATAAATAAGTGGCGGGCATAGTGTACACTAACATCTGTGCAGAATATGGACTGGAAGCCCCGAGATCAAAGTGGGGAACACCCCCAAAGGTGGTGGAGAATGACCGAGCTAAGATCCTGTGGGGCTTCCAGATCCAGACAGACAAAATGGTAATGGCAAACCAACCAGACATTGTGGTGGTGGATAAACAACAGAGGAAACCCTGTGACCCCTTGTGATGGAAAATATCTTTGGATCTGGTATTCCCTTGCCCGGACGTGGGTCACCCACTCTGGAGCCAGGCCTGGAGGTGGGGCATGATGGCGAGCGCCTGGTGGCTGGGCTTTTACCCACGGAGCCCGGCTGGGCTCAGCCTGAAGAGGAGACCCTGGCGGTCTGATCCTCGACTGCAGAAGCTGGCTCTTGGGACATGGAACGTCACCTCTCTGGTGGGGAAGGAACTGGAGCTAGTGTGCGAGGCTGAGAGGTTCCGGCTAGAAATAGTCGGCCTCACCTCATTCATGGCTCTGGTTCTGGAACCAGTCTCCTTGAGAGGGGCTGGACGTACTTCCACTCTGGAGTTGCCCACGGTCAGAGGCGCCGGGCAGGAGTGGGCATACTTGTTGCCCCCCATCTTGGCGCCTGTACATTGGGGTTTACCCCGGTGAACGAGAGGGTAGCCTCCCTCCCCCTACGGGTGGGGGGACGGGTTCTGACTGTTTGTGCTTACGGGCCGAACAGCAGTTCAGATTACCCACCCTTCTTGGAGTCCTTAGAGGGGGTACTGGAGAGTGCCCCTCCTGGGGACTCCCTTGTTCTGCTGGGGGAATGTAACACTCACGTGGGCAATGACAGTGAGACCTGGAGGGGCGTAGTTGGGAGGAACGGCCCCCCTGTTCTGAATTGCTGATAAAAGTGACAGAGGACACAGATATGGGAAGTGCGGAAGGCCCTACTGTATCAAATTGACAGAGGAATAAAAACCCAGCGCATACAGCATTCATGTTTTGTGTTGTTTTTGTTTTGCCCCACAGTTTGGGAATCTCTGCTTAAGGCATGAAATTAAAAGCTTAGGATTCTGACTTGATTTGGGACTTCCCTGTTTTATCTTTGGACTCAACTTGGACCCAGGGGCGGAGCTATAGGGGGGGGTGGCTGGGGGGGCGATCGCCCCCCCCCACCCCCCACCCCCACCCCCGGGGCCCGGGTCTGAATGGATTCAAGTCTCTCCAATGTCGAACTATAGACCGAGAAAGTGAGAAAGTGCACCCTCGCCTGTTGAGAAAGGTGTATCAATGTCAGTAGTTGTCCATCCGCACCCACCCCCCCCCCACCCCCCAACGGTTTCCAGCTGCTGCACGTAAGGGGCCCGATGATTGGTCAGGGGGCCCGGAAATTTGCCCCGCCCCCGGCCCGACGCCGACTTGTTCCGCCACTGCTTGGACCTATTAAGTCTGATCGGGACTTGACTCGAGACCGAGGTAGAAAGACTTAAACCTAACTTGTGACTTGCAAAGCAAAGACTTGGTCCCACCTGTGAACTATTTCTATTTACAAACAGTTGATGCAATTGCTTTCAAATGGCGCAAGAGGAGCACCTGGGTTTATGCCACCAACAGCTGATGTGTTTTTCATGATCATTTTTCTTGCTTTAAATGCTTGCGTGTCTATGTTTGTTTTCTGTCACTGCATGTTCAATGTATTTTCAGGCTGTGCTTCTACAGCACCTGTGACTCACAGATAAACAAGACAGCAGGCGGTATGTGACGTAATGCAGCATGCATATAAGTCTGGACTGTTACTAGGTGTGTGACTGTCTGAGGATAAAGCAAAACCAGAAAAAAACATACAAAAGAAAAACGACATGCAATCAGAGTTGGATGTTTAGGGATGTTTCAGTATGCACTTTACAAGTAATTTTCACAATTTAGAAGTCCAGAATTGTAAGCATTTTTTAGAATATATGCTGGTTTTTATCTCTATGTTTGCCTGTAAGTGAAAAACTTAGGCTATACCTGAGTTGTTTTTACTACTGGTAATATAGAGTATGTCATTTTCAAGGTCCAAGATCTCTTTTTTCCTGTATGGGATCTTCTTGTGCAGCTTATATGCCACTCTTACACTCAGCAGGACAAAACAAAGCACACGCAATGCCAGATCACTGGTGCACAGCAGCAGCTTTACTTTGAACAAAAGAGAAGATGCAGAAAAAGATGGACAGTATCTGCTGGGAATAAAAAGACTTAGAAGACTTTACTGTAACGTGGGCATCGGCTTCCATATTCAGGTCCTACCAAATGGAAAAATAACAGGAGTACACAATGAAAACAAATACAGTAAGTATTTTTGACATTTCATGATGAAAATAATATCAAAAACCTTGATTAATGTAAGGAATTTGTCAAATAGTTTATACATTGACTACATTTTTATTTTTAATAAGCACAGATTGGTTGTAGTTATTCAATTTCAATATAGATGTTTACCATTGCATTATGCAAACTATAAATATTGCATTAACTGTGTTTTGTCTTCTCTTTATACAACAAATAAAACTTTGCTGGTTAAATGTTCTTTTTTGCAACATTATTGTTGCATAGAGGCTATCAGAAGAATGAAAATCTGTGATTAGTGGGAGATAAAGAGTTTGAGTATTAGTATTAAAGGCAAAGTTTACAAAAGAGTATGGCTGTGTAGATTTCCTATACACCCTGAATGCAACAGAGGTGTGCAGCTGGTAACCTCAGAGAGAAAAAAGCAGCAAACGAAGCAGTCCAATGACTGTGTGGTTCATAAACCTGTAAGTTAATATTACCATTCATGCAATTATGTTTCTGTTAGAGAGGTAATGTGCCAGTTTATTTAGCTGTATAGTGTATTTACAGCTTTGCTTTATCTTTATGTTTACGTTGTAACTGTGGTTCTAATTGGCTTGTATTATTCTGTTTGTTTACAGAACCACACACACTTATAAGTATAAGCAGGTGCTTCAGTCCATTCTGGCAACCCTCTATATAAAGAGTAAAAACTGAACTGCTCTTTTCCTGACCTGTTCAGCATCAACACAAATCTAATAAGTGTCACTCTGAAGCGATTGCTGTCAGCTCAGATCCAGAAGTCTTCCCAACATAAGGATTTCTGTTTAGTAACTCAAAGCAAAACATGTTCCATTGTGCAAGATTGATTAGTTTTTGTTGGTTGTAGATATGGACTTTGAACTACTTTTGTATGAAAATATATTTTAACATTTTTCATTTTTACATTAATGAGATTTATTTAATTACAAAACAATTAATTGAGTGCAGTTTGTGATTTTATTTAGAAGGAAGCAAATTTGAAATACGTCCCTATATTGGACCACTTTCTGTCAAGTTGTGGGAACAATCATCTCATCTTGACTGTAAACAAAACAAAGGAGATGATTTTAGATTTCAGGAGGAACAGGGTTAGATCAAATCCTGTTTCCACCCTGGGAAAGGAAGGGGAGTTAGTTGAAGAGTAGAAATACTTCAGTGTTCATCTCGATAACAATCTGAACTGGAGATGCAACAAGTGAAGTGCCCATAAGAAGAGACAGAGCAGACTAGACTTCCTGAGGAAGCTGAGATCCTTCACAGTTTGCAGCAAGATGCTTCAGAATGTCTATAAGTCTTTTGTTGAGAGTTTCATCTTTTCTGCTGTCATCTGTTGAGGCAGCAGCATCAGAACCAGGGGACTGAAAAGGCTCAACAGCCTGATAAAGAAGGCTGGTTCTGTTCTGTTCTTTAGTTTTGTACTGGGAATGACTGGGGAACTTCTGGAGGTGATGGTGCAGAGAAGTCTTCATAAAATCAAGAAAATTATTGACAACTGACCATTCTCTTTATGAGACTGTCTTATAAAACAGAGTATCTTCAGTCAGAGGCTCCTTCAAATTCATTTCAATAAGGACTGCTACAGGAGATGTTCTGTGGACAGCCTTCACTATCTGCAATAACTCTTTAATTAAATGAGCTACAAAACTATTTCAATTCCTTTTTCTTCCCCTAATTTTCTAGTTTGAATTTGAATTTCTAACATCTGTCAATCTATTATGTCACAAAATTTTAAATCTATATATATTTCTTATTTCAATTAATTGAATTTGAAAAATAAACTCTAAGTCATAAAGGGTATGTTTGTCTTAAGAGCTCTAATCATTAACTCCCCTACCAAACTGTCTGTTTTGTATATAACTAGCTAGACAGACAGACGGATTTTTTTCAGTCTTTATCTGTCCCTGGTGAGCATCATAACAGCAGTTTCTCATTCCTTTAAGCAGGTTGCAAATGCTTTTGTAAATCAATGCCAGTGATTATGTACAACTCTGCTTTTTTGATATTTTAATCAATTATGACATGTTTGTGAAAATTATGAAATAATGACTCTCTGACTAGTCACAATCACCTCAAAATTTAAACCATATAATTTAAGTAATTCAAGTCTTAAGGACCAAAATGTTTAAACAAGTTGTAATAATGTGTGAGGCATATTTCTAGACGGTTCCTATCATAGGATAGGTCTTAGCTAGATTGCATGAAGAATCCATTCAAATGAAATGTATTTCCAGATGTAGAAGAGGAGCTTGGTGTAGTTTGTAGCTTTCTGTCTAGTAACTCATCAATATGGAATCAGAGTGGACCACTAAAACTTGATGCACACCCGTGCCATCCAGTGTTGCAGATTTCAACACCAATCGACATTAATATGTTATCTGTTGCTCTCTGGGGTCAAATTGCTTAAGCTAATTACTGTACTTATGCTCATTTGACTAAACAAGTGCTTAAATCTTCACAATAATTAATTCTGTGAGGTCAACATTTGAGGGACAGAAAATATCACAAACAACTTTGTCTTTATTCCAACTTGGTAGCAATAATTATTTCTGTTCACATTTGGTTTCTCCATAATCTTTAACTACTGTTCTTCCCTCAAGGCCTTTTAGAAATTTCTCCAGTGGAAAGAGGAGTTGTGACTTTGTATGGGATCAGAAGTGGCCTGTTCATCGCCATGAGTGACAAGGGGAAACTTTATGGTTCGGTAAGATGCGACTTTTCTCTGCATAACTTTAGAGGTTTTGATTTTAGAGTATTTGGTGTAAATCACCACTTTTATGTTTGATAAAACAGGCATTGGCAGACCATTAACAGTAATGGTATAAAATACGTGCGTGCTCGTGTTGAGCACTGAGAAAGCACGCGCGTAGCAAGCACGCGCTTTTTCGGCGCGCTTATCTGGGGAACTACGGACACCGTGAAAGGTCAAACAACATGCTTCGGCAAAGTTGTCGCACTTTCTTCTAACTAACACACCTGCGTAGCTCTGCACAGCAGCAGCAGGTCTCCTTCGCTGCCGCACAGGTGAAAACCCAGCAGGAGTGTCGTTGCGCTCATGTTGTATTTAAAGGCGGCTCGGAAAAGCAGGTTACTACATGTTAACAACGGATTAAACAGTTTCAACTGCTGATAAAAGTGACAGAGGACACAGATATGGGAAGTGTGGAAGCCCCTACTGTATCAAATTGACATAGGAATAACAGAGATTTGGCCATTCTAAGGGGTTTTTTTCATCCAGACGGCTTCCCGTGGCGCCCCACAGTTTGGGAACCTCTGCTGTAGGGTATCTAAGTTATTTTATGCTGGTTTGTGACACAGGTGTCTTGCTGGTGTCAGAGAAAGAGCTCTCAGCGTCGCTGCTGTCAGACAGCTCTTTCCTCTCTGCAGCCAACTTCTTGGCCTGCACAGCTGCCACCACATTCTTCCTTTTGCTTTGCCTCTTTATCGGGCTAAAGCCTCCAGGTCCATCGCCTCCTCTGCTTCACCCGTCTCTCCACCCACTCCAGCTCCAAACACCGACTCCACACTGTTCTGTCTGTCTGCCTGCACCTCTCTTTTCTCTCCCTCATAAGTAAATTCATAACAAAAGCTGAAGACTTACTGTTATAACAGGAATATGTGTATGAACAGAACACATCTGGCCCTATTATCCAAGAGACGGTACTCTGTCATTTGTATATTGCTTCTTTCTCTGGTATAAATTATATCACAATCAACACTTCTTGATAAATATATCACAAGTTTATTTGAGAAGAAGCATTTTAGAACTAGTCAAATAAAATATAATATAAATAAGTCCAACTGAACAATCTTGACTTACTTATTCTGTTTAATGACAATCGTCAAATCGCAATTCTTAGCGCAACCACTGCCCTCGATTCTTTATTCACACGAAGCTGCTTGAATTATGGAGAAAAAATGTAATACAGTTATGACAGGTCTTGGTTAAATTCATGGTGGTTATTGATAAGGGTTGACTGTTAATCCTCAGATGTCAACTAGGAGCTAAGCCAGTTCCCACAGGGTATTTGTAATAGCTCATATTTTAAATGTCTCAAATTGACGTTCTTTTGGAAATCCTTTTCTTTGCCATGCAATTAAATATTTACATTGTGCATTGAAGATTATTTTTTTTCCTCTTTTTAAAATAAAACAAGTGAATGATAAGCAAAAACAAGTTGGGAAGTTAATCATTGTTTCTGTCCCCTCTCTTTTACTTAGGGAAGCTACAGAGATGACTGCAAGTTCAAGGAGAACCTCCTGGCCAACAACTATAACGTCTATGAATCAGCTTCCCATCCTGGAATGTACATTGCTCTCAGCAAGATTGGGAAAAGCAAGAGAGGCAACCGTGTGACTCCCACAATGACTATGACACACTTTCTCCCCAGAACATAAGTTTCTAAACTAACTTTAAGGCACATATCTTCCAAGAGAACAGTTTGATCAGAGATGGGGATTCTCTATAATCTAAAATGTTCAAGGACATAAACATATTGTTCGGTGTGAATGATTAAAGCTATTTATTGACAAGGATTGGATTCACATTCCAGAAGCAATGAGAATTTTATTCAAAATACTCAATGTTCGAAAAAATATATGTAGCATAAGCAAAGTAGTCGACCCATTTCACCCATTTTGTTTTGATCTGTCTTTGGCTCACCACACTGACTGAAAATACAAGACAAAAAGAAAGTGCTGAGATAAAACAAGAAAAGATTTGTTTTGTGTGAGCCAAGTTACAGCACCGGTTTCAGAACACACTTCTGTTGGACTCTATGCTATTTTCACATCAGCAGCATGTGCTTCTGGGTCAGAAGCTGGAGAAAGCAATGGAAAAGAGACGTCAAATCCCCAGTACAGTGGGGATTTGACGTCCCCACTGTAAAGAGACAGTGGCCACTTGGAATGAAAGTGATTTCACAATAAAGGTCCACAATTCTGAACAAAAGTCCTGTTTACCGTCCACAATAACCTGTGAGCTACACAACATCAACCGGAGGATCACATTTGTTCTGCTGATGGGCAAAGCTTCCATCTGTTTTTCTTTAATACGAGGTTTAAATTCAGCTTTAAATCTCTTATTAAGTATTCTTAAAAAGTTTCTAAGAAAACCCAGAAGATTACATTGAGTTATTGACATGAGGCATTCACTCCTCCTGGGTGAGCACATAGCATCAATTGCTTGCATTGTGTCATTGATTTTGCAGCAATCCCTCATATCGAGCATGTATCTGTAACAGAAAGAAACCTCCAGCAGAACCAGAACCAGGTTCAGTACAAGAATCCATCTGCTATGACCGACTGGGGTTTGAGAAGACAGAGAAGAATGCACAAGAAGAAACCGATGAAGTGATGTAGGATTACTTTTGGTGTTCATGAAAGTGAAAAGTTAACAGCAGGAGAGAGAAAACGATAAGGTGATGGCAGCATTATCTCAGCCGTTTTTGTCCTCCAGGAAGATATTTCAGCCAAATGGAGTGCCAGACCAGGTGTAGCTACTATGGAGAGGAAAATAACTGATAGAGAACAAAAAGTTCACAGGTGAAATAACAGCAAATAATGCAAACTGGAGAAGAGTAGAAGAAGATACTGAGAAAAAGAAGTCAGTTTGTCCTATGGAAGCATAACCACAGAAGTAGCTCAGGATAACCTGAGCCGGTCTAACTACAAGCTTTATCAAAAAGGAAAGTTTTATGTCTGGTTATTGAAAAAAATCTTCAGTGGGGTATTAAGTGATGTACAAATTGAACAAAGCACAGTACTTTTACAAAGAACTGTAAAAGTACAAATAAGCAGACAAAAATGTGATTTAGTGAAAGCAAAAGCAATTAATTATTTTTTATTTCCTGCTATTGATAATAAACTACAACTTTAATTATTCATGAAAGTCTTAATTCCTACGTACCTATTTTGTAAATGACATGCATAACTACACTACTGTACTTACATTATTCTAGACTAAAATTACAAGGAAAGATTAATTACACAAGATGCCAAGGTAATTCAAATATTTTTTATTACAGGCATTTTAAAATTGTCCAATTTTACTCACAACTTTATGAACTTTACATAAATGATCATTTACACATCTAAAGTGAACACATGAACATGAAAATGTAAGTGTGACAATAAAACATGACAGTGAGGATCAACGACAGAACATTCCTGTTCACTGCACCTTAAAGAAACCTACAAAAAAGGACAATAGAGCAATTAAACAGAGAAAGCATTTGTATTTAAAGAGAACAGAAAAATGGCAAATAAAAAATAATACTTACAAATTCAAGACGTTGTGGACTCTCCATGTATGTGACATCATAAGAACTAATGATGATTGGGACTGGATGCCTGGGGTGGAAAAACATTTCTGGGTGTCTTTGCCTGTTTATGTTGGAAGTAGAGAAAATGGTCAGCAATGTCATAGTCAGTTGATGTTGGCATTAACTATGAAGCTGTTTTAAGTGTGGACTTAAGGAGACAAACTACCTTAAAATCTGTCCATCCATGATCTGAACACACTGATCCTTGCAGGGTGGTGAGGGGGGCTGGTGGTGTCCATCTCCAGCATCCATCAGAGGAGAGGCAGGTTCACCTGGACAGGTCACTTACAGGGTCCTGAAAGTCAACAACAAATTAAAAAAAGAAAGATAAATGTTAGATTAACAAGAAGAGAAAATTTCTTTCCAGTAACCTTTAAATCAAATCATGTTTATTAAGCACTTAGTGCTGGTAACAGCAGTTTTTGTGTTGAAAATGTAGCTAGCTGCTCATTGAAACACACTTACATCATGAAGACAATGCGAAGGTTCATCCTCAGAGACAGAAAGTCTTTAGGTTTTCTAACATCCGATTTCTCTAGTTTCCTCTTTCATCTTCATTTGCTTAGTTAGACTGCAAACATATGTTGAAGATAAAAATATTGATGAACGAGTTAGAACAACAACCTCACAATATCAAAGTTTCTCTGTCTTATGGAGCTTAATTAAAACCAGGTTAGTTTATGATTAAGTCGCAACAAACAGCCTCCAGGCAGTTATAACAAGAAGCTGAATTATTACTATAATATTAATCACATAAGTCACAATAAAATTGATAAAATAATTATTTAAGAAACCAACGTAAGTTATATATTTTTACTGCACTGTTTATAGTAAAATGAAGATAATTAATAAGCAAACTTACCACCAGCTAGCAACACTTAGCAGCCTTCGTCCCCCAGGCTCCTTTTGTGACACACGTTTCATTTCCATCGGTTGTTGTCCCGTTGTGTTGTCATCTAACTCGGACAAGGACGTCAACAGCATAAACTTAACAAAATTAGTAACTATTATCAAGGCCCTCTCTACTTTTAAGGCAATATTGTGCGAGTAAAAATGGCGAATTTGAACAGCGTCTGTTATCTTCCCTGCTTCAAGTTTTTTCTTTTTTGTGGCGTTTTTTAAATAAATGAAAATGTGCAATACCGCCACCATCTGGTCTGGAGTGTGAACTGGAGCTAATGCCGTTGATTATAAGGTTTTTTACGTCACACATCTGAGAATTGATTGGGTACTTTCTTAAAAATTACATCATGATTATCCTTTTGTAATGGTATGCGATTTTAATAAATAGTAAAAGATTATTAAGGCACTTAAAAGTTTATATATTCATTCATAATTTGTTCGCTTAAAGTATACTTTTATTTAATATATTAAAAATGTATTTTGGTACAATTATGTTTAAGTGTGTTTAGAGTACATATTTCGAAATTGGTACAAGTGTATTTTTAGTATACTTCAGATTTACTTATAGGTAGTACACTTAATAATTAGCATACTTAAAGTGTACTTTCACAAATGAAAGTATGTTTGAAGTATACTAAAGTATACTTTTTTTTACCAGGGGCAGCCTGGAAGACAGGCGAGTAAGTTCACAACAAAGTAAAATGCACAAATTCACACTTCTAAACAATACATAAAATGTTGACCTTGGTGTGTGGGAGGCCAGAGCAGAAAGCGGGTTGAAAAATAACCCGCGCCAATGTTTACATTTCTTTATTTCTTACTCTCTTTAACATAGAGCCTTTAAAAATCACAAAATGAAATCTGAATATTTTTCTATGTAAGCCTTGGCACTTTGAGCGTTAAGTGGAAGTTAATGTGTTAACTTAATTTCGGGAGCAGGACCACGCCTCAAACCACACTTCTAATTTCCAAATAGCCAACATCGAGGCTCACTGCAGTAAAAAAGACACGGAGGATCAGACAGCAGGTAAAACAGCACAGCTACAAACACTCACCCGGATTAGCATGACGGTCAGAAAGCTAAACAAATAACCTGGAAAATTATTAAAGTCTTAGAGCTGCGAGGTAAGACGCTGGTTCTGCTCTCCTGTTGAACCGCTATATATAACATATTTAATATTAATATTTAATATTTAGTAATATTTGACACGCTTCTGCTCCACCTGGTAGTGACTCTCACACCGAACCTGTTTAAAGCTGCAGCATCTAACTTAAAAAAATACATTTTACATACGTATTAAAACTTTTTCTGTCCTAACATGAGACAGATAATCTTTAAAAAATAATCAATCTTCTCCCTGTTACTCCTCTCAGTCAGAAACAGCCAATCAGAACTAGCAGTAACCAGCTAGCCGCCATGCTAACAGGAAGTTTTCATTCAGTAACTCAGGATTGTTGGATCCTGTATTTTCCTTTGAATGTTAAGTTTTATACTTGAATTTTTTGTCAGTGTTGAGAGGTTTTATTTTGGTTCTTTGCATTATTTAGCCTCTTCAGAGCCTCATAAGTTATCAGTCTGTTAAAGATAGTATTATTGATAGCAGTTCAATTTGCACAATGCCTGTTTTGTTTAGTTTTCTTCTTGGAAAAAGTTATTAAAAACAAGTTTTTGTCTAAATTAAGGTGAATTCATGGTTCCTTTTTTCACATAATGTAACGGTAGTGTTTATGATAAAAAATAAATAAATTATAACTATGTGATTGGTATCGGGGATCGGTATCACCGATCATCCTTCAGGGGCAATCGGTATTGGTATCAGCAGAAAAAAAAACCCTGATCGGCACATATATATATAATATAATATATATATATATATATATATATATATAATATATATATATATATATATATATATATATATATATATATATATATATATATATATATATAATATATATGTATATATGTTGTTGAAACACAAACACAAAAACACAAAGTACGTTGAAGTATACTAAGTATATTAAAAATGGTAAATTAATGCTATTTAAATACTATTAAAATATACTAAGCACAAAAAGTTGTTCCAAAATAGTACAGTTTAAGAACATTAATCAAAGTATGCTAAAGTATGTTAAAATTTAACATACTAAAGTATACTTTTTTTTTTACTAGGGCATATTTGCCCTGAACATCGCCCTATCTGCGTTAAATGATTCGTTCCTGCTTAGAGCGCTTCACCGTGACGCTGTTCAGCTGCAGACAGTGGAAGACACGGCAGTTACTATGCTGCTAAGAAAATTTATAAAATCAGGTTTTCAAAAACAAAGCGAGAGGGAGAGAGAGAAAAAGGCAAGAGTGTTAAATTATAACCCAGTTTTTCTTCATGAGAGGTGAAAAACTATGCTAAATGTGATATTATCAAACATTTAGCATAGTTAGCTTAGCTACAAACTACCTTTTGCCTCCTTTTCACTAGCATATATTGAATAAAAAAAACCCAACATATTCATAAAGTCCCTTGTACCTTTTACCACTTAACAACAGATGAGTCAGTCAGTAGTAGCTCTAACCCACGTCCCTCCTGACCTGTTGTATTCTGAGTGAAATTAAAGCTGCAGTATGTCACTTTTTTATCAATATTTTTTTCACATATTTGTTAAAACTGTCATTATGTTGTGACAGTATGGTATGAGAGTTAATCTGTGAAAAATCTATTTCCTCTGCTTTCTGCAGTGCTAGAAACAACCAGTCAGTGGCAGGAGAGTTTTAGTGCTGTCAATCACAATCTCATTTGGTGCTGCTCATTCTTCCTCCCCCTCAATTTGTGCCGTGCTGCAGTTAGCAGAGCACAGAGCTGTGCAGATTCAAACTGTGGATGCTCAGTTTAGTTAGCATAGCTACCAATGACGGCAGATAAACAGTTTCTTGTAATGATAAGTTGTTTCTCCACCCTTAGCACATTTAGCAGTGAGTGAATTAAGTTGACTAACAGTGCTAAGAGCGTCCTACTAGTTCTGATTGGTTGTTTTGGTCAGAACGGTGCATCACTTTAACCAGTAATAGTTATTCAGAAAGGAGATGGAGGAGATTGATTGTTTTCACAGATTATCTGTCTCATAACAAACTGCTACGACATTGTGACAACTTTAACACATATGGAGAGAACATATTTTTTTATTAAAGTTAAAAAAATATGCAGCTTGAATAAAAAACAACTACATAGCACTTTTTGAGAAGTCTGGATTGCTTTATGTGTAGTTGCATATTGCTTTTGACTGTTGCTCATGAGGAGCAACAGTCAAAAGTTTGAGATTAACTAAAACTAATAGTAAAAAAATGTAAGCAACCTACTTGCATACTGAATGTGGACTGTTGGATGTTAGTGAGCAGTAAATATTGTGGGGCCCAAACAAATTTTTTGTCAGGGAGCCCACGATTTCTGGCAGCGCCTTGTTACAACTAGTCATTTTTGGTCATGCAGCTTGAACACATTAAAAACTTTTTAAACCACATTTTACGTTAAATTTTTCTGTAACTTTGCCGACCCTCCAAAATTGTTCATAAGAAATTCCCCTGTTTATGGACGGATTAGTTCAGGAAATATAGTTTTCCCAATTCGCTTGCGCATTTCCACCGCCTAAACAGCAGAGGCGCTGCAACCTGGCCTGGTAACTTCCTTCATGAAGGAACACGTCATGTTCTGAGCTCTCAGTCTGTGCCACGATCGCTACTGCGCTTCTGCTGGAAGGAAACCGGTCACGGTAACAGTCTGTCTTTAAGTTGTTTGGGTTATTTTGTAGGTTAGGAAATAAAATGTTTGCTAAACTAAGTCTGTATTTAGCAATATAGTTAGTTTATTTAAAGAATGGGAGTTTTAATGCTTATGGTTGTTGCCACACTGGTTGGTCCACGTAAGCGTTTCACTTTGATGTTTAAGACGTCTAATATAAGTTTTAGAGGTTGCTGTTTTGTCTGGAAATATAGCAGCATCATTTTTTATCAAATATTCCAGCTGCTCGTTTTCCATTTTTTCCCTGAGCAATCTGTTTAACAGTCATTCTAGTCTATTGTTTCTAATCCACCCTGATGTTTCAGAAGAAACTGTCTTTCTCCGGTAGGCTGTAAGTTGCTCCAAGATGACGGTGATGCCGCGCGCGTGTGTCCTGCTGGTGGTTCTCGCGCTGACTGCGGGAGAGGAGGGCGCGAGGCTTCTGGCCTCCAAGTCCCTGTTGAACCGCTACGCTGTGGAGGGCCGAGACCTCACCCTGCAGTACAACATCTACAATGTGGGCTCCAGGTCAGTGCACGGCTGTTGCTCAGCAGTGAAACCACCACCTATGACTATTGTAGTATTCTTCTCTTTTTATTAAGGTTAATTAAAATACTTGTGTAGGCCTCCAACACAATCAGCGACTACTACAACGAACCAGGGCTGAACAATGATTGAAGAACCGCTGCTTGAAGAAACTGTCCTCTAAAAACTGGCAATAGGTTTGGGAGTTGATTTTTGAGTCCATGCTCATCATGAAAAGGTCCAACTAGCTCATCTATGATTCCAGCCCATACCAATACCCTGCCTCCCCCATCTGGGGTCTGATGCAAAGTGGAACTTTGTGCCCATTACTCATGCAGCCACAGGCCCATCCATCTGGTCCGTCAGGAGTCATTCTCATCTCATCAGTCCATAAAGCTTTTGACAAGTCTGTCTTCAGATCTGTCTTGGCCCAGTTTTGATGTTTCAACAATGTGTCTTGTTCAGTGGTACTCGGGTTTCAGCCTCCCTTGCCTTGACCATGTCTCTGAACTCTGATCATCTTGTACTTCTGGAACTCCAGGTATGTGCAGTTCTGGAATATAACAGCACTGGGAGATCATGGGTTCCTGGTAGCTTCACGTTTGATTCTTCTCAAGTCTTTGGCAGTTAATTTGCATCTTTTTTTCTCAACATGTTTCTTGTGACCCTGCTGACTATTTGCAGCAAAATGTTTGATAGTTCTGTGATCACACCTTTAACTCACATAGTTAATACATCCATCAGAACAGGGCAATTTTCTAATGCATGGAAAAATCCTTTGGTGAAACCAATTTTGAAATCAGGAAGTCCCCATGAAATTAGCAAGTACAGGCCAATAAGTCTCATTCCGGTCATGTCAAAAGTGCTGAAGAAAATTATTTTAGAACAACTACTATAGCATTTAGAAAGTAACAATCTTCTGCATCCTCTTCAGTTTGGCTTCAGACATAATCATTCCACAGAGACGGCTATAAGTCGGCTGCCTGAAAAGGTTAAACAGTCACTTGACGGGACAAACCACTGGTGCAATTTTCCTTGACTTTAAAAGGCCTTTGATATGGTGAATCACAATTTACTGGTCTCAAAGCTTTCATCATTTAATTTCTCAGAACGATTATTGTTTTGGTTTCAATCATATTGGAAAGATCATCAACAATGTGTTGTCATTAGTAAATCTATCTTCTGCAGAATTGAAACGGGGATTTCACAAGGAACTATCTTAGGTCCTGTTCTTTTTAGTTTGTATATTAACAGTCTTCCTGAAACTTATCCTGAAGTTAAGTACATACTGACGACACCATTGTTTACACATCGGACAAAATCAGTGAATGAAAAACTTAACAGCTTGCAGAGTTTATCGTCAGAGCTAAATGATTCTTATAAAGAAAACGTCATTACAGTTCTTGCATGTCCAGATCAATGGGGACTCTGTTGAACAAGTATCACACGAAAAATATTTAGGAATAATTTTGGATGCTAAGTTAAACTTTAGGAGCCATGTTGATAAAATCAGTAAAACCATTTGATCAAATATAAACTGTTTAAAATGATCAGAAATTTTCTAACATTTCATTGTGCAGAGGTGTTTTTTTAACTCAATGATTGTCCCACATTTTCCTATGGAGCTCCTGTCTTGTCTCAGACTAGTCAAATTATATTCAAACCATTAGCAAGTCTCTTTAATTGGGCCTTAAAGATACGATATCAAAAGCCAGTTTCCATCACTGTCACATTTTGATAAAATTTGGCATTTTGGACTTTTCCAGTTTCATAAGTCGTAACCTTTTAACATTTATTTTTAAGTGTTTAACCAGACTTGTACCTAAATCATTAAGCGATTGTATACAGAGACTGCAGGGTAACAGCAGATCTACTAGAGTGGCTTTTAATGGAAATTGTAAGGTCCACTTTCATAGAACCACTTTTGCTCAAAGTGCTCTGTCACTGAGTTCTGAGTTTGGAACTCACTTCCTGTTAATTTAAAGTCTGTAACCAGGTTTAGTATGTTCAAAAAGCAAACAAAACTCTGGTTATGTCAAAACATAACTGTACCAATACTTGTTTTACATTTAGCTGTTGTATATGCATGATTATATATCATGTTTCAACATTATGTTGTGCTATTTTAAACGATTACTTCAATTTTTACTAGTTTTAAGATGCACTGTTTAAAAGCCAATCTAGGTACAAGTGATGCGAATTAGCTGTTGCTATTGCATGATGCAAACATGGGACTGCTGTCCTGATCAGTTTGTGTATGTCGATGTTTGTCTGTCCCTATCAAATAAACTTAAATTAATAAATATCTTAGCACTGTAGCTTTACCGCCAAAATATCCCTAAAGATGCTCTTAAGAAATCTCGGTTTATTGCCGCCCAATAATGAAATGGGATTTCCTCCCCTGTGTGTCCCTCTTTCTTTCTCTTTAGTGCTGCCCTGGAGGTGGAACTTTCTGATGATTCCTTTCCTCCTGAAGACTTTGGAATTGTGTCGGGAATGTTGAATGTTAAATGGGACAGAATTGCACCGTATCCTTGAACTGAAATGCTGTTTGTTGCTGCAGATTTCAAATTGTACAGTTATTTATATTTAATCATAATCCTGTGATTTTTATGTGTTTTTGAAACACGGGGACTTGTGGAATAGCAGTTTGAGATTGTTTTTTGTGGTCATAAACTAATGTAAGCATCCACATAAAACTTGGATGTTTGAAAAAGCTGTTAAAATGCTTTGCTCTGTTTTACGACATATGGGAAGTACTTTTACACCAGTGACATTTTGAAGTGAGTTTAATGATTATGTTTATCTCCGGGTGTAACACATACATTAAAGAAAAGGAAACAGAATAATAAGAATAACTTCAGAATAAGATCTAAGTCACTTTGTAACTGAGTGGTTTTCTGCCATTCATCCTTCACCAAATATGTTCAGGGTGGGTCGACCATGAGTAAACTACAGAAGACAGCATTACCATGTAGAAACATTTTTTGCACATTTTTCATCTGTCCTTACAGGCTTCAGAGAGGTTTGTGGTATAAATGGCATGAATATTCTTTTCATTGTCAGTTTTCAATTTAACTACAGAAATCAGAGCTAGCAACGTGTCTCATACGGTGGTGTTGCGCCCCCTAAAGGCAGGGTACTTTAACTTCACCTCAGCTTCTGTCAGCTACGTAGCCCAGGAAGGAGGACAGGTTGTGGTAAGATCAGATGTCTTTGTGGTGTGGTATGGTTAAAAAAGCTACTTTGAATATGAGTTTTATTTATTTGGTTGTTTATTTTTGAAGGTGGGTTACACCAGTGCCCCTGGCCAGGGGGGCATCTTGGCCCAGAGGGAGTTTGATCGGCGTTTCTCTCCTCACTATGTAAGCTGGACTGGAATTCTTTCCTTGTTAGAAAATATACTGGTCATTTTATTTCTTTGCAATTTTATGCAACATATTTTGTTTGTATTTAACTTGTTTGATTCATTCTTCTGTTAGCTGGACTGGGCTGCCTTTGGTGTGATGACTCTGCCTTCTATCGGAATCCCTCTGCTCCTCTGGTACTCCAGTAAGAGGAAATATGATTCACCAAAAGCCAAGAAGAACTGAGGACCAGTTACTGGTTTTGAGGGATGGGGTATGGGGACCGAGTCCGTACCTAAACTAAAAGTGGAAATGTACAGTACAAAGGAAAATAACAGCAGTACATCAGAAAGAGAACCCTAGGAAGTAAAGGGGGGAATGTAAATGAACAAATTTCCAAAAGACAGCACATCTGTGGTTGCTACTTTTCCAGCTATGTCAAATCGTGTAATTGTTGATTTTTGTAATTGAATTTAATGTAAAAAATTCCAGAATGTTCAATTACAGATATTTGTTTTTTCTTCTAATGGTGCCTGCTTGTTTCTGCTCATCAGCCTCAAAATAAGATTCAGTTTCAAAGTGGTTAGCCCATCATAATGTTCAGATGGCTTTGAGTTATTGGCTTACTTTGTCCAGGATTTTACAGTATAAAAAGCTCTTTATTGAGCAACCGTTCTTTTATTTGGAATTGCCATTTGTAATATTTTTAACCAGAATAGTGAGTTTTTTTTACTACATTGGGGCAGACTTCCTGCACTAAGGAAAGGATCTTCAAAAATTTCCCCAGGACAAGATGAGGTTTTCAGTTTAATCAGCATTCTGCTGTTACCTTCATTATAAACACTAGGTAAATACAATCTAATGTGAAATTCTAAAGTTTTGGAAAAGAAGGGAAACTGAATTTACAACATATGTTCAAGATCTTTATGATGTCACCACCATGCAAGGGAGGAAAAATGTTTATGGATACAGAATGACATGTTTAAAGCATTCACATTTAGTTTTCACTCTTGCTGGTTATTCTCATACTTTCTTGATTTGGACTGAAATTAACTGAAGGGTTGTAAATAAACGAGCATGTAAAATCCTATTTCTTGCAGTGCAGGAACATAAACATGAACACTGCAAACCAAAACGCTGCAGTCATCTTTTCAAATATTTTAAAGCGGCGCAATCAAAAATGTTGCTGCACAAACGTAGCCGAGTTGATTAACAAATTTGTCTGTGTAGCTGGTTGACCTTTCATGACCTCTGTAGACATTAATATCTTAAACTGATGGAACGACCAAAAAGTTCCTCCACAAATGTTTGACTCCAGTTTTGTTAGATTTGAAGAAGGTGGGCAGACCAACTGCACTCAGGTGTTTCTGTGACAGTGATTGGGATGGACAGCTGGTAAAAAACTTCACAACGTGAGATCAGACTCACCAAGCAGAAGCTGCAGGTCCAGACTCTGAAAGAGAGCCTAGAGCTAGTGATGGGCAAATGAAGCCTGATGAAGCAATGAACCTTTCCAACCCTTTGCTTTGCAAAAAGGTTCGTTACTGGATGCTTCATTCATTACTCACTAGTGACATCTGCTGGTGAAACTAACAGCCTTGTCACTCAGTTGGATCATACTTCCAAAAACTACTAAATGCAATATTGTCACAAAGTTTTCATCAAACTCCATGTTTAGGAGAATCAAGAACAGGAGAATCAATGAAACCATATTTAATTGTCATATGTTTCAATCATTAAAATGTTTTGGAGCCAATCTAATCCTGGTATATCTTTAACGTCAGTTGTGTCTGGGTTTCTTTTATGTTTTATTTATTTATGTTTTATTGACAATAAAGACATTTGATGTTTTAGTGTCTTGGGAGTGCAGTGCCTGTTGGGGCATTAGCTTTTTCTTGGATTTTTAATTGGCTCTCATCCCTTACATTTGGCTACATGTTGAATTTTAGTTCTGCAACATCATTAAATCTCTGCAAGACTCTTTGCTAATCAGACTACAAATAATAGTGGAACTTTGCAGAAGGTGAGAAGGTGGCGGGTTAATTATTGTTATATAAGAAGAATTTTATTGAGCGATCATCTCAAAGTATTCCCAGATGTCAGAGATTTTCCTCTTGCTGGCTCCATTTCAGACTGTCAGTCAAGTTTATTTGTGTATCATGTTTCAGCAACAATGCAGTTCAAGGAGATTTACATCATAAAATCACAAAAATATAGCTATAAAAAAACAATGTACAATTGAGAAAACCAGTAACAAACATTACATTTTGATGAGTGCCATCATCAATACACATCAAATATGTTGGTCAATGTTCATTTTATTTTGGCCACTGAAGACAAATATTCTCTGATGCTCGACCAAATGGACAACAACCCATGAAGCAGCACGGCTCATCGCGCTTTTATTTTGAAAACCGGCACGCAAAATTAAGTAATCACGTGACCCATGCGTGGTTTTCAGCAAGGCGACACAAGGTTAGACATAAAATAAGAGCAGACCCCGCATTGGCTGCTCCGGCGCAGGAAATACGGCGGCCATCTTGGAGCGGCGTCCTCCTACTTTGCTCAACCTAAACAACAGAAGATGCTCAGCACTGAGGGATATTGTTGTTCGGATCGATGGACTATCGATGTGAGGCTCCACAGACAACATTTCACAAGTACGATGGGCATATTATTGTGTATTTTGTGATTAGAATATTACTTTACACAGGTGGTAAACACTATTATATGTAATTCTTTAACTATGTCAAAAGTAAGATACATCCCAAATCTTCCGTTTTGTTTTGAAGGTTTCCTAAAGACACAATGTGAGGAAGAAGAGGGAGAATCTTTAAAGAGAGATGGATTCACTGCAGCACGGGATGAATCTCACATCGGATTTTGGACTCAATCTCAGCTGCTGAATCTCTCTGAAGATAGAACTCATCGGCTGGAAAACATATACATACAGATATATGTATATGTTTATATGTATGAATGAATGTATGTATGTATGTATGTATGTATGTAAATACATACATACATACATATAAACATGTATCCGATATATATTTTTCAGTATTAATCATTATTTGTGTTTGTATAGTTATATAAATATGTATTAATATTACTAAATAATTTATTAAATAAATTACTCAAGGCTGTGTGCTTTGTAATATCCTCTTCATACATCGACATCAGAATATTCCATTCCTATTCTATTGTTATAGCTACTAAGCATATTTAAATATGCTGAACTATGTATTAAAAACATACTTGAAAAATACAATTGTTTATAATTGTAGCTTTGATAGATGTTTGAATATGGTGTGTAACCACTAACAAAAAAGCTATGATCGATTAAATGCGCTGATACGTCATTGTGCCTGCTAAACACAATGCTGAGTGGAGTGGTGGACCGTTCCAAGATGGCCGCCCTCAGCGACAATAGTTTAGAGCGGTCCATGAGGCGTCCATTCTTATAATACGTCTATTAGGGCAAGCCGTTTTAACATAAATTCGGTTTTACCACCCTTACATTCCAGATATCTCAAATTGTTTTGTCGTCTTAGCGATTTAAGATATCGCTAATTATATTTCGACTAGACAGAATAACTATTTGAGATATCTCTAATCTAACATTCTGACTAGTCGAATGACGTCAGATTTGCCATTGACTTGTATGGATATGGCAAGCCGTTTTAACATAAATTCGGTTTCGTCTGACTATCCTTAATTACATTCCAGATATCTGAAAATGCATTTTGACTAGGCAAAACTACATTTTGACTATCCGTAATGGTAATTTAAGATATCTGTATTTACATTCTGATTAGTAAGAATAATAATTCAAGATATCTTCAATTACATTTTGACTAGTCAAAATTCCTTTCAAGATATCTCAAATGACGTCACTGGATCTGTCATTTGACGGGACATATATCCGTAATTACGATTTAAGATATCTTCAACACAATTATGACTAGTCAAAATTACAATTTTAGATATCTGAAATAAGAATGACGTGGAAGCCCCTTTGTGGTGTCCAAACAGTTGCCTGCAGAATTTTATGTTTCCTGCACAAAATTGTCAGTAAAGTAAATGCCACAAATTAGAAAGAGCTCGACAATGTTAAGCGAAGATAGCAAAACTTCATAAACTATAGGATTGCTTCTAACATCTACAAAGAATATCCTGTTTATCCATTTATGACAAACCGAATGCACTTAAAAACAGCTAAAATTGTTATTGTCAAACCATTTTCAACATGAAAGTAGTGCATTTTCAAACATCTTTTTTCGTTTTCTTATTTTTCATTGTTTTATTAAACTTTCAAATTGATACGTAAGTCTGGGACGTTTTGACTAGACAGAATACTAATTCAAGATATCAGTAATGTCATTCTGACTAGTCGAAATGTCAATTTAAGATATCTTAAATGGAAAAGCCGAATAATTTAAGATATCTCTAATTCATTTAGAGATATCTTAAAAGGAATTTTGACTAGTCAAAATTACAATTCAAGATATCTTTAATTTAGTTTTGTCTAGTCGTTATTTGCTTTTAAGATATCTATAATTTAGTTTTCACTAGTCAAAATAACATTTCTCCTATCCAAAAATACATTTAAGATATCTTAAATTATGGAGTAATTCGAGATATCTTTAATTAGAATTAAGACTAGTCAAAACTAAAATCAAGATATCTTGAATTTACTTTATGAATAGTCATAATTTAATTGAAGATATCTGAAATCTGTATTTCAGATAGTCAGTAATTCATTTAAGATATCTTGAATTGAAGTCTCCATTCAAGTCAATGGTAAATTTGACGTCATTTCGACTAGTCAGTATGTAATTAGAGATATCTCAAATATGTATTTTGTCTAGTCGAAATATCTTTGGAGATATCTTAAATCGCTAAAACGTCTAGTCGTAAAACAATTTGAGATATCTGGAATGTAAGGGCGGTAAACCGAATTTATGTTAAAATGACTTGCCATAGTATGGAGACTTCAATTCAAAATATCTAAAATGAATTACTGACTATCTGAAATACACATTTCAGATATTAAATTATTACTAGTGGTAAAGTAAATTCAAGATATCTCGATTTTGTTTTTGACTAGTCATAATTCTAATTAAATATATCTCTAAGGACTCCATAATTCAAGATATCTTAAATGTCTTTTTTGGATAGGAGAAATGTAGTTTTGACTAGTGAACACTGAATTATAGATATCTTAAAAGCAAATAACGACTAGACAAAACTAAATTAAAGATATCTTAAATTGTCATTCCGACTAGTCAGAATGACATTGCTGATATCTTGAATATGAATTCTGTCTAGTCAAAACGTCCCTGACTTACGTAGCAATTTGAAAGTTTAATAAAACAATGAAAAATATAGAAAACAAAAAAAGATGTTTGAAAATGTGCCACTTTCATGTTGAAAATGGTTTGACAAAAGCAATTTTAGCTTTTCAAAGCTGTTTTTAAATGCATTCGGTTCGTCGGAAATTAACAAACAGGAAATTCTTTGGAGATATCAGAAGCAGTCTTATAGTTTATGAAGTTTTGCTATCTCAGCATTTCCAACATTGCTGAGCTCTTTCTAATTTGTGCCATTTACTGACAATTTTGTGCAGGAAACATAAAACTCTGCAGGCAACTGTATGGACACCACAAAGGGGTTTCACGTCATTCTTAATTCAGATATCTAAAATTGTAATTTTGACTAGTCATAATTGTGTTGAAGATATCTTAAATTGTAATTACGGATATTGTCCCGTTAAACGACAGATCAAGTGACGTCATTTGACGTCATTTATCCTGAAAGGAATTGTGACTAGTCAAAATTGAAGATATCTTGAATTATTATTTTTACTAGTCAGAATGTAAATACAGATATTTTAAATTACCATTCCGGATAGTCAAAATGTAGTTTTGTCTAGTCAAAATCATTTTTAGACTTCTGGAATGTAATTAAGGATCGTCAGACGAAACGGAATTTATGTTAAAACGGCTTACCATACATCTATGGACACAAGCCTCAAAGCCTGGCTTCAGATAGCCCATCACTACCTAGAACAATACACACCAGGTAAGGGCGGGAGCATTGGACTGGGTTGGAATGAATAAACAGAAGACTGAATGTAGTTTTCTTTTTTTTTAAAGTTGCATTTAACTAAGTTTTGACTCTTGGAGGTGCTATTTCTTTGTTTTATTTTGCTCTTTAAGAGGATTGTGTTTTGCAAATAAGTTAGCACAATATTTGAATAAATACAGTTAAGACAAGTTTACTTTGTGTTTGTTGCTATTTTTATCCGATTTATATAAAAAATGCCTACTGCTCACATCTTGTGAAGCAGTTTGGGGCAGTATAACCCCCAGTGGTTGGACTGGGGTCTTCTGCTGTTTGCTTCATTAATCCTTGATCAGTAGGGATTGCTGCAAAGTTTGTTTGTTTATTAATATCCCAATTAGCACCAGCAGCATGCTGCATCAACTATTCTTCCTGGGGTCAGTTGAATTAGAAAGATAGATTATATTTTACAAAAATCATAGTACAGACACATTCTATTTTCAATCACTTTTAAAGAGAGACAGACTTTGAGATGTTTTAGATTCCTTTTGCCTAAAAAATCCTTCATTTAAAGTGTACTCTACATGTATGATACTCATACTACATAAAGCATACATAAAGCATATTAAGCATATAAAGCATATGTTCAATAACATATCTACTTTCATATACAAGCATGCATAGACATCTTTTAAAATAAATTGCTTCAATAGTAGATTTTCTTCTGCTTATCCAGAGTCAGGTTGCAGTGTAAGTAAGGAGACCCAGACTTCCCTCTTCCCAGATGTTGTTCTGCTTCCCCCTCCTGAGATGCTGGATGGCAAACCACCCCAGAATTGAACCCACAATGTCCTGATTACAGTATGACTGCGCCCCCTGCCCATGCTGATGTGGGAGACTGACTGTCGAGGGATTTCAGTGAAAAATGTAAACTATTTAACATGTTGGGGCCTGAGCAACGCCTCCAGGTTCACCTGATCTTCCTGCCTCTACAGGACACAAACATTCATGTCGGCACTTGCTGAATGCAAACAGGCACACACTGATGTATATTGAAAGTCTTGCAGTAGGGAAATATAATTTGAATGTTTTATTCTTGATGCTCTTGACAAGCAGAGAGTTGTGGTTTGATTTCAACTTCCTCTGTTGCCACATAATGTGGTGCTAGGCAAGGCATTTAAATAAGAAATGCAAGTAAAATTATGTGAATAAGTTGTTCACAAAATAAGTCAATAAAAACAAGCAGTGCCATCATCCTCCAGCTACTTCCTGTTTTCCATCCATCCATTTTCTAACACCCTTGTCCCTTAGTGGGGTCAGGAGGTGCTGGTGCCTATCTCCAGCTAAGGTCCCAGGTGAGAGGCAGGGTCACCCAGGACAGGTCGCTAGTCTGTCCTGGGTGACACAAAGACACACAGGACAAACAACCATGCACACACACACACACACACACACACACACACACACACACACACACACACACACACACACACACACACCTAGGGACAATTTGGAGAGACCAATTAACCTGACAGTCATGTTTTTGGTCTGTGGGAGGAAATCGGAGTACCCGGAGAAAACCCACGCATGCACAGGGAGAACATGCAAACTCCATGCAGAACAACCGGGGTGGGAATCGAACCCAGAACCTTCTTGCTGCAAGGCAACAGCTCTACCAACAACACTGTGCAACCCTACTTCCTGTTTTCTTCTTTGTCATTTCCAACAAAGTAGTTACATCCTATTGTTGATCATGTGACTCGTGTGATGCGAAAAAGTGTTTTTATTGCAGTTTTGCTAATTTTGATACGGCAAAAAGATCCGCCTCATTTCATCACCAAAACTTATCAAAAAACAAGTTAATTAAAAACTAGCGTGTCTCAAATAAGCAAATTTATTTTTGTAATTCCAATTATATAATTGATAGAAATTAAGTTGCTGTTTAAAGTTAAATCAGACTAAACTTTTCTATTTTGTAAAAAAAGAAAGAAAAATGTATATTTACCAAAAAAAAGTAATTTCTTTTTAAAGGTTAGACGGACTCGTGTGAACTCAGAGGTGAGGTTTTGCACTGCAAAAATACAAAATCTTACCAAGTATTGTTTTCTAGTGTAAATATCTTAGTACACTTGAAAAAAAGACAAAACAAACTTACAAGTAACTTTTCAACCATAAATAAGAGATTGTGTTAAACCAATAATTCCTTAATATTGATGAAAAAGTTCTAGTTCTATATGTAGATTATTTTACTTATAAAATGATAAGTTAATAAGTTAAATATTTTCCCAATGGACAACACCAAGCATTTTATTGGACTGTCGTCAATGATGGGCTGGAAGGAGAGAAGAGCAAAAAAGGTCAAGGGGACCGTTTGGTAGTGGATTTATGAAATATTCACAACATTAACCTAGAAAGCAGCAACTTCACATCTAAACATTAAACCTGTTTGAACATCTGAATGAACTGATTACCGTTATTGATGGAGGAATGTTAGAGTTTAACTTGTTAGCATTGGGACCCATCCATCCATTCTTCAGCTTCATCTGGGGTCGGGTCGAGAGGGCAGCAGCTTCAGAAGGGAGGCCCAGACTTCCCTCTCCCCAGCCACTGATTCCAGCCGAGAGACATAGTCCCTCCAGCGTGTCCTGGGTCTTCCCCGGGGCCTTCCCCGGCATCAGAACATATTTTATTTTTTTCTCATTAGCTCCATTACAAACATGTTTAATATTCCACTACTGCTGAAAAAAACACAATTGTGGTGTTTTCATTAATCACAAGTTGCCTACTGATTGCTGTATTAACATGTGTGATTGGGTGAATGTTGCTTATTGTTCTTTGAGTGGTCAGTAAGACTGGAAATGAGTGATTTAGCAGGATTTACAACATTTGAAGATATTAGTGAGAACATTATTAGTTGCCCTCTTTTGTAAGTTTGTACTTTAGGCATCTTGAAGTTGCCGCATAACATCTCTCCAGAACTGGACTGGATGCCAGCATTGGCCCTTTGCAGACCTGATATTCATATACTTCCTGACTGATTACATTAGATTTCCAAGTTATCTGCTTTACATGCTACATAACCACATACAAATCCAGTTCAGCATATTTGTTTATAAAATAAATCTATATAAATAAACAGAGAAGCAAATATGTATTTCCCTAAATGAAGTCAACATGCTTACAATTTGTAAGTAAAGGGACCGAGACATTAATATCTTATTTTTTCTTGACATTGATGTCATTTCAGAATAATTATTTGTTAAAGCAGGCACTCATTCCAAAGGCTCATAAAAATCTGACTTATTGTTTATTCCCATAATTTCTCATTTAAATTGCCCATCAGCTACTCTTTTTTTCTGACAATGACAGTTATTTAATCTCATCAGTTTCAAAATAAAAGACAACATATCGATCTTTCGTCTTCCATAAACTCTCATGTTGATTCTGCTGACATGTTTCAGCGGCTTTGGCATCATAAACCATAGACCTTCTTGTTATGGGCAGTGTGCAGGGTTATGTCTTGTCCTACTGCTTCGACTAATAATTAATCAGTAGCTGGTGCTTCACTCCTCTATAACTGGATTAACATTCTAGACAAATATGTCTAAAATAATGTCTGAAAAAGTTTAGGTTGTGTAGGGGGAGGTAAATTATTCAACTACAGTAGTAGGATGAAATTAGATGGAGTTCTCCATAATCTGTATTTTCTGGTTATTGGTCACCAAAACCATGCAGTAGTTCTTCAAGATGTTCGTGGAGATCATGAGATGCTTAGGCAGCCGAGGTGAGTCATCTTTCTGTCTGTGACAGAACCAGACGGCCTGTCTTGGCCATCATCAGCGCCTGTCAGATGCCTCCTCCTCCCTTGTGTTTCTTTAGTAATTATTAGTCTATGTAACCACATACAAATTGAGTTCAGTGTCAATTAACTTGTTTGTTTCTACTCATTAAAATAATAATTTACACAGTAATCAGATTTTCTATCAAACTCTTACATGCTGATCGTCAGTGCTATGTCATTGCTAAGTTGGTGGTCAGAATATCCAGTTACTGTCTGTGTTATTGACAGGATGCAGTATTTCTGTGAAAATATTTCTCTGTTGCATTCATCTGCTGCTCTGGCAGCTCAACCATTTCTTTCTCTTCTTAAAATTTTTCCATCTTCCGTCCTTTTAAAAGGAGGAAATCACAAAGTTTGGCTTTTGATGTTCCAACTGCACCCATTTATCTTAAGGATCATTTCTGACTTGACGATACGGCTTGTTGGCCTCAGTGAAAAGCACTTTATGAATATAATACAGTGCAAACACATTCATACAAGATTAAACCTTTTGTACACAAGTAATAAAATTTTTTTAAGGAATTCCTGGACTCATGAGTAAACCATGAACTTAATTGTTTTTAATGAACAACACACAGACAAGCAGATATTGGTGGTGCTGTACTGGCAGGCGGAAGTGGAGATCCAGATCACATTGTGTTAAAGGTTGAGTAAAACATTAAACTTGCTCTGCTTGCCTCCCACTTACGCAGACAAAGAAACACCAAACATTAACAACGTTAAATCTTTCACAAACAATAGTACAAAATGAGTTTGAGCTTCATTGAAGCTCAAACTATAGTTAAAGATTTTTAAGGCACATTATATTGACACATATCTTACAAATCCACCGAAATGCATTAAAACAAATACAAAAAAGTGTTTCAGAAAAAAAAAAAACAAAAACAAAAACTTGGACACCATTAGAACCAGTGAGTCCAGTTCATTTGGGAGGCCCAATTTACTTGATCAGAGCAACAAAGTGTTTGACCTCAGGACTCCTTTAGAGCAACAGGGACTCAGAATCTGTCTGAACAGTTCTATGAACTGCTGCTGAGCCTGCGGCGAAGCAGAGAGGCAGGCTTGCTCTCTGTTTCCTCTGTGTCACTTTCACATTGTCTCTGCAGAAAAAGAATCATTTTATAATATTGTTGCTAACACTGACAGAATATCCAGTTTACACGCACACATGAAAAGTTTTAGTCCAAAATGATCTCTTTTGTTACATTTTTTATATCACTGCATTTTCTGGAATTTTTTGTTGAATGTTGGTTTCTGTCAACTAAAATGAACCCAAAGCAAAAATCTAGAGAAAACGCATAATGGTACAGCTAAAAATCTACATGTATAGCACAGTGACCAAAATGTAATCTAGCCCCAAGCAATACATGACCTTGACCTAGTAAGTAGATCTAGTAAGACAGCAGAACTGATATAGCTCTAGTGCTGAGCTGATGTTAGTGTTTGCTCAGCTGACGAGGCTTTAATGTGTTTATTCTTAAATATTTCTAAGCTGACTTGTGTCACTAAAATCCTGAAAGACCCATTCAGATTTTCTCTCTAAAATAATCTTCATTATGATGCTGAGGGAAGATGATTTTACACTACATTCACCACTGAAGTCACCCAACCCAAGTCACCTCAGGGCTTCACTTTGAGTCACACTCAATGTTTCTTGTCATCCAAACATGAGTCAAGAAAATCCCAGCTGTCTGTGTGCTACATGGGAACATAATCACACTGTGAAAGTCCAAATTCTGGTTGAGTGAAAGGGATGTAACTGTAGTTTAACATAATGTTTTAAGTTTTATATCATTCATTTTCTGGATTTTTTTAAAGTTGAAAGTTCAATTAAAATTAAAACAGTATAAATGAGAAAAATCAGCGGAAACATTATTTTATTAGTTTCTAATAAAAGAAAAAGCTTTTTATTTCTCTTTGACTGAATAATTTACAATACCAAGAGGGGATTAAATAATTATTTCCTCCAAATATTTTGACACACTTTGAAATATTATGAAATATTAATATATGTACTATACTGTAATGTACTGTATAACAAAAACAAAAAGGGTCAAGAAATGAAGTAACCTGTGACAACTTGCTAATGTCACATCACTGGAATTTGATCAGTTTATAGTTTAGAAATTGTCAACAAAGCTGTTATCAGACCGATCAGTGGAATTAAACTTTAGAATAGATTTTAATTCTCACCTGCAGTGGATCTGGATCGGAGCTGCTCCTACACGGTAGCCTCAGACTGACGAGCCGGTTACACATCAACACCATGTTGTAGGACATCTGAAGAATGGATAGAACTTAGACTTAAAGCTTGTTTGAAAATCATGTACTGCATATTGGCAGGGGCAGATCTAGAAAAAATATTTATGGGGTTTTAGGAGGGGGGCAGGGATTTTTTTCAGGGGTGGCAGCATATGCTGACTATGTATCTATCTATAGATAATATGTCTCATTCTCACATTTGACTTATACAGATCTAACATTACACTTAATTTACTTGATTTACTTGTTGAAAAAAAATGTTTTTAACTTGCATCGTTTCAAAATGAGCTTCATGTAGCACTGAGGATTAAATATAATTTCTTAATAACAGTTAATTATTTTTATGTATTTCACACTGCTGTTTATTGATATGTATTACTGGACTGGACATCATCTATTAGTCGCTATGTAATTCATTGTGTCCAGAAAACCATTTTATACCATTACAGGATAAGTAGAAATATGTCACAAAAATATTAGTAATGCCATCATTTGTTATATATCTACTAAATACGACTTAAAATAAAGATGAGAAAACTGATGTTTGATAAATTCTCCATGATACAAATCTATAAACAGTTTGATTTCTGTTAGTTCTGTCAAGATGCAAAAGGGGAAGATTTTTCTTATATTGGTCAATCGTTTTATTTGAAATATGCTGTAGGAGCCGTAGTTTGATGACTGTTATAAATATCACCACGTCTTACAAACAGAGGGGATTAGTTCACTTTTATGAATTGCAGCAGCTGCAGTGAGCCAAGGTACAATAAAGCTGATTAACAGGTGAAGAACCAAAGTAGATAAAACCACTTCTATTTCGCCTTTTCTCGCCCTGTGTCGGCTTTACACACGCGCACACACACACACACACACCCACCCACACACAAACGCACACACACCCACCCACACGGACCCATTGACCTACAAATCAGCTCAATGAGCAGATACAGCAGAGATTACCAATCAGAGGAATCAACACCAAAAAAAAAAAAAACATTTCCCACACAAAAAAAGTATCAAAAACACCAAAATAGAACATTTAGGCTGCTACATTTTATTGTCAGGCTTGATTGTCATCATAAGTATTTGCCTGATCACCACGGGAGGTTTAACACCTGCTCTACTGATAACTTGGTGTGCGGGTTGTCGGTTTAGTGCTAACGGAACCAAAACATACCGAACTGTGCAGCACATTTTAAGGTTATCAAAGTCAGTACCAGGCCAGCAACAGTTAGGCTACTATAACTGACCTATTGCTCACTACAGATATGTACTGTACTGTAATGTACTGTATAACAAAAACAAAAACGGACAAGAAATGAAGTAACCTGTGACAACTTTCTAATGTCACATCACTGGAATTTGATCAGTTTATAGTTTAGAAATTGTCAACAAAGCTGTTATCAGACCGATCAGTGGAATCGGTCTGACAACAGTTTAGATAATCTGATAATGTTTTCTTTAAATTAAAACTTTTTCCTCACCTGTTAAATCTGAAGCCCTTGTTATCTATGGCTGTCATGTGGAATTAACCACTAAACATTGCATCCTTTTTTCTGATTCTTTAAGTGATTGTAGTATTTTCCTGACCACCTATATTCCTGATTCAATGAAGAGCAATCACGTAATGTATATATATATAAAAAAAAAATTCCCTTCTCACCCTCCGTGGGTGGTCTCTCTCTCTCTCTCTTTCATCCTCTGAGCTCGGGTCCTCTACCAGAGGCCTGGGAGCTTGAGGGTTCTGCGCAGTATCTTGGCTGTGCCTAGTACTGCACATTTCTGGACTGAGATGTCTGATGTTGTTCCTGGGATCTGTTTTAGCCACTGCTCCAGTTTGGGGGTTCTGCCCCGAGGGCCCCGATGACCACAGGCACCACTGTGGTCTTCACCTTCCAGTTCTTTTCCAGTTCCTCCCTGAGGCCCTGGTATTTCTCCAGTTTCTCATGCTCCTTTTTCCTGATGTTGTAGTCACTTGGTATCGCTACATCCACCACAACGGCTTTCCTCTGTTCTTTATCCACCACCACAATGTCCGGTTGGTTCGCCATTACCATCTTGTCTGTCTGGATCTGGAAGTCCCACAGGATCTTAGCTCGGTCATTCTCCACCACCTTTGGGGATGTTCCCCACTTTGATCTTGGGGCTTCCAGTCCATATTCTGCACAGATGTTCCTGTACACTATGCCCGCCACCTGGTTATGTCGTTCCATGTACGCTTTCCCTGCCAGCATCTTGCACCCTGCTGTTATGTGCTGGACTGTCTCAGGGGCCTCCTTGCACAACCTACACCTTGGGTCTTGTCTGGTGTGGTAGATCTGAGCCTCTATTGCTCTGGTGTTTAGGGCCTGTTCCTGTGCAGCTAGGATGAGAGCCTCTGTGCTGTCCTTGAGTCCAGCTTTGTCCAGCCATTGGTAGGATTTCCTGATATCAGCCACTTCAGTTATTTGTCGGTGGTACATCCCATGTAGGGGCTTGTTCTCCCATGATGGAACCTCTAGCACCTCATCCTCTATTCCCCATTGCCTGAGACATTCCCTGAGCATATCGTCCGTTGAGGCTTTGTCCTTGATGTATTTATGAATCTTGGATGTTTCATCCTGGACAGTGGCTCTCACACTCACTAGTCCTCTGCCTCCTTCCTTACGGCTCTTGTACAGTCTCAGAGTGCTGGATTTGGGGTGGAACCCTCCATGCATGGTTAGTAACTTCCGAGTCTTAACATCCGTGGCCTTTATCTCTTCCATTGGCCAGCTAATTATTCCGGCAGGCTATCTGATTACTGGTAAGGCATAGCTGTTTATTGCACAGATCTTGTTCTTGCCATTGAACTGGCTTCTCAGGACTTGCCTTATTCGTTGGAGGTATTTGGCTGTGGCTCCTTTCCTTGTGACCTCATCGAGGTTGCCATTTGTTTGTGGTATTCCCAGGTACTTGTAACTGTGCTCTATGTCTGCTATTGTTCCTTCTGGGAATGAGACCCCTTCTGTGCGAACGACCTTCCCTCTCTTTGTAACCATCCGACCACACTTCTCTAGTCCGAATGACATCCCAATGTCAGTGCTGTATATCCTGGTGGTGTGGATCAGTGAGTCGATGTCTCGCTCACTCTTAGCATACAGCTTGATGTCATCCATGTAGAGGAGGTGACTGATTGTGGCCCCATTCTTCAGTCGGTATCCGTAGCCAGTCTTGTTGATGATTTGGCTGAGGGGGTTCAGGCCTATGCAGAACAGCAGTGGGGACGGAGCCTCTCCTTGGTATATGCCACATTTGATGGACACTTGTACAAGTGGTTTGCAGTTGGCTTCAAAGGTGGTTTTCCACAGCCCCATCAAGTTTGCAATGAAGGCTCTTAGAGTCCTATTGATGTTGTACATCTCTAAGCATTCAATGATCCAAGTGTGTGGCATTGAGTCATAGGCTTTCTTATAATCTATCCAAGCGGTGCACAGGTTGGTGTGTCGGGCTTTGCAGTCTCGGGCGACTGTGTGGTCTACAAGGAGTTGGTGTTTGGCTCCTCTGCTATTTAAGCCGATGCCCTTCTGTGCCGTACTCATGTATTTATCCATGTGACCACTTATCTTAGCCGCTATGATGCCTGATATGAGCTTCCATGTTGTAGAGAGACAGGTTATTGGCCGATAGTTGGATGGGATTGAACCCTTTGAGGGATCCTGCTGTATCAGGATTGTGCAACCTTCAGTTAACCATTCAGGGTGAGTCCCATTTTGTAGCAGCTGGTTCATTTGAGCTGCCAGTCGCTCATGGAGGGCAGTGAGTTTCTTTAGCCAGTAGGCATGGATCATGTCAGGTCCTGGTGCTGTCCAGGTTTTCATACCCGAGACTCTTTCTTGGACATCTGCCACAGTGATGGTTACCGGGGCTTGTTCAGGGAGGTTGCTGTGTTCCTCTCGTAGAGAGGTCAGCCACTTTGCATTGCTGTTGTGGGTCGCCTCCCTTTCCCATATGCCTTTCCAGTATTGTTCAGTCTCCAGCCTTGGTGGGTCTGCTCTGTTGTTAGTGCCCTGCCATTGAGAGTACACTTTAGCTGGTTGGTTGTGGAAGAGCCAGTTAATCCTCCTGGCTTCATTCTCTCTTGTGTATCTCTTCAGGCGGCTGGCCAAGGCTTGGAGCCTTTGTTTGGCAGTTTCGAGTGCTTCAGGTATGGACATCTGGCTGTACTTCTTGTGTACTGATCTTTTCATTGCACCCCTTTGGAGCTCTGACAGTTGGCTCACTTCCCTCCTTGTTATCTTGATCTTAGCCTCTAACCGTCTTTTCCATGGTGTTGGTAGGGATCCTTCTCAATGCCGCATTCACATCTTCAATTAGACTTTCTGGTGGTGCTTCACTCAGCCGTTGTAATTGGTGTCGGGGTTGTCTGGTGTTCATTACGGCCACGATTCTCTCTCTCAGGTCAGTTGCTGCCTCGTTCAGCTCTGATGGTTCGTTCATTACTGGGGCTACATACCCAGTCTCTGGGTGGGTAGTTAACTCCCCTCTGACCTGGCGTTCTGGCTCCTCCCCTTTGCCATTTGTGTTGAACCTCGTCAATCTCAAGTTTTGACAGCAGTTGCCATTTGCGGATGTTGGAACACTGAGCCACTAGTTGCTTAGCAGTTAGTGTTGACTGGGGATGTTGAAGTAACCATTCCTCCCACAGTCTTTGCATGTAGCCCCTCTGACTAGGGTTACTTGAGTAGTAGCATTCCAACAGAATGCTACTACTCGCCCATTTTTCATCTAGGTGCTCTGGTTCCCCAGCACCTGACGCAGACCTTGTTTGGCCGGGCGACGTCTGAGCCGGCATGTCGTGCTTATCAGTGTCTCATGGTATGAGGTTGGCTCATGGAGCTCATGGAGCTCTGAGCTCGGGTCCTCTACCAGAGGCCTGGGAGCTTGAGGGTTCTGCGCAGTATCTTGGCTGTGCCTAGTACTGCACATTTCTATATATTATATATAATATATATATATATATATATATAATATATATAGACAATGCTGCTCAGATGTTTCCCACATGAAATTGTAAGGCAACACTGTTCACCTGTCACCGTTTCACTGTTCTCCTGCTTACTGCCTGAAACTTTTGCTTAACTGAACACTGTAAACTACACTGTACCATAACCACGCTGCAGAAATGTTCAGCTCAAAACTCAGCATAGCCTGTGAAACAAACGGTGCCTTCCTTTCGTCGTTGGCCACACCTTTAAATAAATACCCAGAAAACTGTCTTAGTTTTGCTTCCCTCGCATACTTTACAGTGTAGAAATTTTTAAAAAATTCAGTGTTCATTGGGAGCACTTCCAGTTTTGGTTCTGTGATTATTTTTGTACTTTTTGTACTGAGCAGGTACTGTTTATCTGTCATACTGACTGTTAACAAGGCTCAGGAGCTACCCTTACTCATGCTATATTCGCTTTATCTTATTGTAGAAAATATTTTGGGAAAAAAATCTTTAAAGATTGAACATTTCATCATAGCTCTTCAAACACACCTTCCATTTCCTTTTGGCGTTAAATTTCTTAAAGCTCCTCATATTGATTGAAGATCGGCTCCTTTTGTCCACCTGTGTGCGAGTGATGGGCTAAAACAGATTAATAACAGATATGTCAATGACTGGGAGCTCCCAAAGTCCTTATTTTAATACAGTAAATATGCTATCTGAGAAGCAAAGATTTGCTGCAACCTTTATCCATGGATGTACAAGACATTCTTCAGCTGTCATTCTTTCACTGCAACATACAGTAACACAAAATCATGACTAGACAGATAGATAGGTGAAAGGTGTTTCAACAATTGCCCTGATCTCCACTGTATTAAAATGTGTTACAGCCCTTAAGTGCTGAAATTAATATAGCAAGTAAATATAGTATACAATTTCCGAAACTACTGCATCTGGGTGTTGAGGTCATTTGTCTTTTAATGATTAATCTGAGCCCTTCAGAGTGGACTCTGTATGGCCCACGTGGGCCCTACATGGTGGTGGCCCACATTTAGAGCCCATGTAGGGCCCACATAGGCTGTGGCCCCACATGGCCCCCCCATGTGGGGCCACCGTGGAACCCGCGGACAAAACCATATGGGACCCATCTGTCTGCCTCCCATCTGTCTACCCATATGGGGCCCACCTAGGCATGTTGGCAGGGTTCTTGACAAAGACATGGTTTTTAATAACGTCAAAGAATTTTTTATAGGGCTTAGGCTGGTGGCCATTTAAAGTTTTAAAGCAGTTTCTGTTTGAATGCAAATATTTTTCTCCCATTTATCCCATGAATAGAACAAAGAAGTTCAAATAGTACAATTTCTTTGTGCTTCTTTTTGCCCTTCTTGTGTAGCAATACTACTTACACTGCTTATCATTATTATTATTATTATTATTATTATTATTATTATTATTATTATTATTATTATTATTAGAGCTTATAAACTGTGCATTGTCCATTGTTATCCTCAAATGCAGGTATTACATTACATTCATTAAAAAATAAAGGTCAAAAACCAACTAAAAGCTGATATGGAGTAATAATGAATGACAAAATTTGAACAGACTGTGTGGTTGTACAATGAGGTCAAATTTAAAATATCATTCAAAACATGGAATCCATCAAACTAATGAGAACAGTTAAATGAACCTTTGAATTTGATTTGTATTAAGGATTTAAAACTAGTGTTCCAGATTATTTACATCATTACTGCTGTTAAAGTTTAGTTTCTATGAAGTTTTATGCATGCACAAGATAGATACTGTACCTATGTTACATACTTGGGGTTTTTTATCAAAAGTTTCATGATGAAATCTTTGGCCATGGAGCTGGTCATGCTGAAGTAATGCTTATTAAACTGATAATCGGTAGCAATGACGTTCTTCAGAGTCTCTTCATCAGTCTCACCTTGGAATGGAGACAAACCACTCAATCTAAGGAGAGAAAGCACAGGATTAGAGAGACTACATTGTGCGCAGATCCCAGTATATTCATTCAAAGTGTTTCTGCCTGTTCATTTAAGTGGATCTTCTTTGGTCACTTGATTTACAGGACTTGAATCTAAAGTAAAGATTCGACAAACTTCTTTCTGAAGGAAAACAAGTCAATAACTCAGTAGGGTTCATCATTTTGTCTAATGTCCAGTAAAGGATACCTGAGCTGGTGTGCATACACATAGTTTTATAAACCTGAAAATTTTTGCCTTTTGGGTGCACATACACTTGTATCCTACACAATCCTTAGAGAGACCCCTGATATTGTGAAGGTTTACCAGAGTTATCTATTAGACTTTGATTGCTTTTTTACTCTGTCATGATTCATATTTTGTTCATTGCTTTGATTCTGGTATTTGCATTTTACTAAGTTGTTTATTTTTGTGACTAATGGTGTTCCATACCCAGCTCATAGAGTTAGTTCTTTATTGTGTTCCTTTCTTAATATATTGCTCTACATTTTTATTTTAAGGTTATTCTCTTTTATTGTTTAGTATGGTTCTGTTCACAAAATAACTTGTAGATTTATCAAATCCATTTGATTTGTTAAAACCAGAAGGTGTGTTTATGAGTCACTTTCCCTCAGATTCAGAGTTTGGTCCTTCCCCAACAGTTAAAAGGAGGAAAGTTTAATTTCCTCATCAGATCCTTCCATTGTCCACTTCCTGACCTCACTTCCTGTTGTCTCAGTTGCATATCATTGTTGTTCTGTTTGCTTTATGTACCGCTACTGTATTCATGGGACAGCTGCTTTTAGGCCAACTGCACCTCAGAACTTTTTACTCTTGTTGGGTTCATTACTTGACCATTTTAAGGACTCGTTAACCTTAATTAACTCTGAACCATCATGACAAACCCAGCCTGACACACCTAAACTTAAGAGATAAATCTGTCATAATCAATGACCCATTTTGACGTCTTTTACCTTTTTTACATGTTCCTATCCAGCAGTTTAAAGGAGAGGCCCGAAAGTTTTACTTTCACAACTGTATTACAGTTGCATCAAAAGAAAGGAAGATATAGGGCAACAAGTTAAAAGGTGACGAGGAGGATAAAGATAGAGAAAAAGAAGAACTTTAGAGAAGAGGAGGAAATACAAGAATACACCGTAGAAGTCCGTTTCTATCACTGCAGTAAAGACAAAAAGAACAGAGAATCAAGAAACTGCAGTTTCAAACACCACATGCATTTATGACAGCCATGTCAGTGGAAAGCAGTGTATCTATGAACACCTGAATCCGTACAGCTACTACATGTGTGTGACCAATTTCTTTAAAAACACAAAAGATAACCATTCGATAAACAGAACATATTTCAGCCCTGATGGCTAAAACCCTAGCAAACAGATGATTAGCTAAATCTGATGAATTTGTCAGGTCTCACTATTCTGGAATTGTTTTCTGTTTCCTATTTCAAGTACTCAGAACACCCAGAAATGCTGGGGGAAAAAAACAAAACAAAAAAAACTTTGAAACACCTTCAAATATTACAGAAATGTCTATTCACTAAGAATATTTGCAGAATATTGTGTAAATGTATTTATTTTTCCTTTTGACTTGATTTGACAAACTATTCATTTTTTTTATTTTTCTTTATTTTGATTTTAATTTGATACCACCCTTCTCAAAAGTAGAACTTGATACAACCACTTATTAAACTACACGAAGTTAGAGGCTCATATCGTATAGCTTTCAATACAATTAAAATGTAAAATGCAGATTATTTCTATATAGAAATCAGGTTAATACGTTTCATTACACTGTGTTTCATTACAATGCATTGTGTGTGTTTTTACAATGGATTAGATTTTATTTATTCAAAACAAGATAAAGCTTTTGTAACCCATGACTTTTTAACTTAACACTTGTGGCCCTTGTTGGAATAGATTCAAACACCTCTGCCTTATGCAAGACCAGGCCCTATATAAGGCAGGAATTAAAATTCAATCTAATGATATGGAGACACCAACAGACAACAGCACAATCTCTGATCAGATTTAAGTAAGTTCTCACAGTGTGCTCTGTGCCATGAAAAGAGGATGGAATACAAGTAGCAATGCAATGTTCAGTATTCATGTCTTACAAGTGAACCAATAACATAATATCAACTCACAGTATATAGGTAATTACTCCAATGCTCCTGAAGAAAAGAGAAACAACATGCAGTCAATGGTTTGGAGTTCAGTTACTTCACAATAATAGTAGCAGTAAAAGAGTTTGGCTAAACCTTTTCACAACTGTATTTCAAACGTAACAAAGATCCAGGTTTACACAAGCAGAAGGTCTGGTCTGATCATGTTTAAAAGGTCATTCAGTGTCAAATTCTCACCACATGTCTGCTGCTGTGCTGAGAGGCTCGTTGCTGATCATCTCAGGTGCTAAAACATAAACAGAAATCTCAGTTAAACTGGTAAACATTGAAATCTGAAAACAAATATTTATGCATCAAGAAGACTGAAAGACCTCATGTGTTCACTAAACCTTTTGTAGAGAGTTTTAATTATGATACTTATTTGATTCTTCTATTTTTGTGCTTGTTTCTTCTTTTTTGTAATTTATTGTAGCCTGGTGGTAAAATTAATGGTCCACTATGGTGGAAAATAAAGATCCACCCTATTCCATGCTTTATTTTCTCAATCTATTAGTATGATAATTATTTGGTTTTCCTGCTGTTCCAGTGCAGAGTGCTCTGTGCTCCTTGCAAGTTGCTGCTTGTACATATTATACAAGCACTTAAATGTGTGGTTTCTTCTTTTTTTCAGAGTGTATGTCTAGAAATACAGCTGCATGTTGTTTTCTAAAGCAAAAACAAGAAAAAAAATAAAATAAAAAACTGATGCTTTGAAGCTCAGTCAGAAGCTTGGGGCTGAAACAAACAACTGTAATAAATTAGACTTCAAATTGAGTTTTACTGTTCTAAGTTGAGCTGAAGTAAAATAGGTTTATTACAGGGTATGAAGCTAAGAGCGCACCAATCACACTGCTGATTGGCCGCCTAGCTCGCTGTCACGGCTACAGCTCTGAAGTTTGTTTCTCATTCAAACTGGACGATTTAGAAGATTTTCTTACAGAAAAGAGGGTAGTCTGAAAAAGGTGGAGTTGCCGTGCACCGGCACTACCTGTTGGACCCTCTGACCACCACCAGCAGGCAAGGTGGATAATGTGTCTTGCCAAAGGACACAATACCAGAGATGGACAGGGTAGAAATTGAAAAGGGCTGAACTCCTCCCACCATCACCACCATCATGTGATCATCATTGCATAAAATACTTTTTTATTGTCCTTACCAATGTACTGGGGAGTGCCACTTGTGCTTCTGTACTCCTCTCCTTGGCAAAAATGGTGAGCCAAGCCAAAGTCAATGAGCTTAATGTTGGGGTGCGGAGAACCTTTGTCCGACAACATGATGTTTTCAGGCTAAATTTGAAGTAGAACACATTTTTGTTATTTGACATTTTAGTGAAAAGTGGTTTTTCAAAATACCATGTTGATGTTACCTTTAAGTCGAAATGGGCAATGTTGTTCTTGTGCATGAACTTCAGTCCTTCCAGGATTTGCTTTAGAAACTCAATGGCCTCACATTCCAATAGGTTCTCCTTCTCAGCAATGAAGTCAAACAACTCTCCTCCACTAACACTAAAATGTTAAACAGAATATTGTAACTCTCTCTCTCTCTCTCTCTCTCTATATATATATATATATATATATATATATATATATATATATATATATATATATATATATATATATATATATATATATATATATATATATATAATTGTTTTTATTTCTGTTTTAAATTAAACTTTTAAACAAATAACAGAAAAACACTTACAGCTCCAGGATTAGCACCACCTCTGATCGACTCTCAAAGACGTCTTTGAGGGCCACAATATTTGGGTGGTGTAATATCTGTAGTATCTCCACCTCTCGCTCCACGCTGGTCCTGTCCAGACCCAGACGACTGCAGGCCGTTTTTCGGATCTTTAGGAACTTGCCAGCCCAGTGAGTCCTTGATGTCCTCTCACAGACTTTTCGAACCTGACCAAAATGCCCACTAAATGGGGAAAGAATACATTTAACAATACAATCATAAAGACCCTATCTACAGGTTATGGATTCAAGGCAGCTTTAACAGTTCTAATACTAATCTATTGTGCTGTGAAAGAAAATCACTTAGCTCATATTATGTTGTATTGTATTTTAAATGTACCTGCTAATGTTATACCTGCAGTGATCAACTGAGTATGAATGTGGCTGAACTGCAGTAGGATGCTAAAGTTATCCCATACTTCACCCAAAACCCAATGGTCACACATGGTCAAGTGTTTGCAGGGCTTTCATATAAGCACACACATTTCACACACAGCACAGACCACTTGGAGACACCCCTCCCACTTCGTTATATATTAGTATTAGAGACAAAACGGAAAGAGAGCGCCATCTTACTGCAGACAACCTCCTCTGTGGACTGGAGATGGCAGAAGATTTTAGCCATTTGACCATCTTTGTTTGTAGTTTGTGAAGAATTATATAAATGTACAAAATTACACATGGCATCTGATAAATGTTTCTCAAAAGCATTAATGTCACCTGCAGATACAGAAATCTGCAAAATATTAACATTGCTGTTTGAGTGCATCGTCAAAAAACACACCAACAAACCTCTGACCATTCACATCACCCAGAGCTCTGGGCGAGATAGTTCCACCCAGGTCTGGTGTCAAGAAGGGAAAACTGTGACCTCCCAGTGAAAAAGATGATGCAATTTTCAACTATGTCCAATAAGAGTCGATTTTGACGCTTCAGGTGATATATTTTAAAACCTCAGCAGACACAGGTATGCAGATCAGAAAGGGTGACTATTGAAATTAAATTAGGTACAAAAATCTCATGCAAAAGAGTTGTAAAATCAATACAATGTTCAGTTGAACATTTCAGAATTCAAGTCATTTTACACAATACAAATTGAGAGGGCTGTTATTACCATTATTAGCTCTTTACGATTTCCTCATATTCTTTGACTGACACTATCCTGACCATTGTCTTCCTGCTTAATTCAATCTTGCTTCACAGACAATCTGGGCTTTCTTCCATTCACTTGGTTTCTTCTGGTAGAATTTCAGCCAGGCCAATAGGCAAACAGAAGGAAAAGTTGTGAACAATGAAGACAATTTTCTGTAGAGGTGTGCCGATCGATCGGTCACCGATCATAATCAGCCGATTTCCGTGAAATCGGGATCGGCCGATCATTGGCTCTGTTACCGATACCGATCACCTGCATCTCATTTCCCAGCCTGTCTGTCCAACTGGTCTCGTCTTTCCTTCACTGCGCAAACACGCAGCAACAAATGCTAAGCGATGTGTAACTATAACGCACTGAGTGAATGAGGACGTTTACGTGTTGCGGCGGAAAATTGAAGCTGGTCAAAATGCATCAACACGACGAAGCTAATAGACATAAAAACAATGACGGAGTTTGGCTACATCGAGTCTCAATGCAGTAAAAAAGACATGGAGGATCAGACAGCAGGTAAAGCAGCGCAGCTACAAACACTCACCCGGATTAGCATGACGGTCAGAAAACTAAACTAATAACCTGGAAAATTATTTAAGTCTTGGAGCTGCGATGTAAGACGCTGGTTCTGCTGTTGAACCGCTGCTACGCTACAGGTAGTAATATTTAATATTTAGTAATATTTGACATGGAGCCGCTTCTGCTCCACCTGGTAGAGACTCACACCGAACCTGTTTAAAGTTGCAGCATCTAACCTAAAAAATACATTTTACATACGTATTAAAACTTTCGCTGTCCTAACATGAGACAGATAATCTCTAAAAAATAATCGATCTCCTCCCTGTTACTCCGCTCAGTCAGAAACAGCCAATCAGAACTAGCAGTAACCAGCTAGCCGCTATGCTAACAGGAAGTTTTCATTCAGTAACTCAGGATTGTTTATTGTAATGGATCCTGTTTTTGCCTTTGAATGTTAAGTTTTATACTTGAATTTTTTGGCAATGTTGAGAGGTTTTATTTTGGCTCTTTGCATTATTTAGCTTCTTCAGAGCCTTCATATATCAGTCTGTTAAAGATAGTATTATTGATAGCAGTTCAATTTGCACAATGCCTGTTTTGTTTAGTTTTCTTCTTGGAAAAGTTATTAAAAACAAGTTTTGTCTAAATTAAGGTGAATTCATGGTTCCTTTTTCTACATAATGTAACAGTAGTGTTTGTGATAAAAAATAAATAAATAATAATTATGTGATCGTAATCGGCGATCGGCCCTCAGGGGTGATCGGTATCGGTATCGGGAGAAAAAAACCTGATTGGCACACCCCTAATTTTCTGTGTTGTTTTTGAATTGTAGTCTGTCAGTTTTAGGAATGCGAGTTTAGGAAGTCCATCCATCCATCCATCCATCCATTTTCTTACACCCTTGTCCCTTGATGGGGTCGGGGGGTGCTGGTGCCTATCTCCGGCTGGCGTTCCGGGCGGAGGGCGGGGTGCGCCCTGGGCGGGTCGCCAGTCTGTCGCAGGGCAACACAGAGACACACAGGACAAACAACCATGCACTCACACCTAGGGGCAATTTAGACAGACCAATTAACCTGACAGTCATGTTTTTTTTTTGGACTGTGGGGGGGGCGGGGGTGCCCGGGGGGGGGCCCGCGCATGCGCGGGGGGGGCATGCGGGCTCCATGCGGGATGGCCGGGGCCGGGAATCGAGCCTGGAGCCTTCTTGCTGCAAGGCAACACCTCTACCAACTGTGCCACTGTGTAGCCCTCAGTTTAGGAAGTTAACAAAGTAATTCAATCCATGTTGGTCACACTTCCAAATATTGAATTAACATGAACAGCTGCCTTTATTCTGATCGGTTCATGTAAACAACCACCTTCAGTCTAACTAAACCAGTGTTTAGTTAGACTGGTTTGAAGGTTGCACTGTAAACAACCTTCAGGATGGTTGTTTACAGTGCTGGCAAATTCTAGTAAACTTCATTGCATCAAACTGCCACATTACATACGTCACTCCCAAACGTTGGTGATTGGGTAAACTTTCAAATTTCCTTCAGGAAGCAATCATTTCTCAATAGACAAGAGTCCAGATCTTCTAAGTACAGTAAAGTAGGATAAGGACTTTTAAAAACCTATAAAGGCAGACACATAAATTATCTGTAATTGGACAATAATTTGAAGGACTGAGAAACAAAGAACATTTCTGGTCTTCTGAAATATATGATGATGAAAATGGTTTACCTGAGAAGGTAAACAATTAATTTCAGAATTATAAATGAATTAAGAGATTGGTGGTGCTCATTTATCAAGTAGACCACCAATCTCATTGAAAAATTGTTATTGCATAATTACTGGATTATTCCAGTAATTTAAAAAAAAGTTGTTTAAAAAAACATAAAAAAATTTCAGAATGATAAATTCATGTCTTTATAAATGCCACAAAACCAGCTACTTGTTCCTGTTACCACATTATTTAGGAGTTTAAAATCCATGGAACTATAACCAAACTTACCAAGAATGGATTCAATTTTGACTGAAAAACACAGAAAATCAGACTTTAATACACCAAAGATGAATGCTGACATGCTCCAGTTTCTAGGAGATAAAACTGAAGCTTTTAGGCAAGTTGTTTACAGAAGGAAAAAGGAGTCTAGCTCCAGGAAGCAATCATTTTCTGAAACAAAACAAAGCAATTGTTTGGATTGTTTAGACAATCAAAACAATCTCAAATGAAACATACAAGCAAATGTCAGAAAGCTCAGTTTTGTTCACAGATTATTGGGTCCTTCATGATAATGATAATGATAATAGACCAAAGCATACATCTTAAACAGGAGTAAGAACTCCAGTCCTGGCCCTCAAGGACCAGGATTGCCCTGATCTAAAAACACTCAATAAGATCTTCTCAGATGGCCTGCCATGAGCCTTAGGGTTAACCCTCTGTCCTATTTGAACATTGATGAGAACATTTTTAACAAGTAGAGTGGAAATCTGCCCTTTTAAATTTGAAGTAGGATCATTTCCTTGAAAAGAGTGGACTGAATTATCTCTATTATAATGCTGCCTTGGGTCCTACAGAAGTACATACTGACTGATATTCTTCTCTCTACTACTTTCTCCTACTACTCTACTTTATGTTTTATCTGGAAATATTGCTGCCTTTAACTCCATGTTCTCTTGCAAGTTTTTTTTTCAATCTATGGAAGTAATACATGACAAGTTATTTCTGATTGTCTTTGTCTTCTCCCTGGAACAGGTTGAGGTAATAAGTTCATGTTCTCTCTTAATACAAAGTGATAAAAGCTGAAACTTTGAAATCTGAGGCAAAGTGCCAAATCTTCATTAAAGGAGAAGGATTCTTTGACTCAGACATTCAGCTTTACCATCGGTGAATGTCTGAATTAACTCCTTCAGTATGTCACTAAGCTCTGGAGCAGCCAGTTAATGACTCATATTTCCCATTATTTGGAATGGAAAAGAGTAATAATAATAATAATGTGCCAAACACAATAAAAAGTCTTAACAAAACATAGAAAAACTAAGTTAGCATGAGCCAGAACTCTTGAAGAACTACAGAAGTGAGATCTGATTTTATTTTAGATTTTGTAACTCTAGTGCTTTCTAAGTCAAATCAAACTCAAGTTTGATTTTTCCTTTTTTCTGCATATTTATAATGAATTTCTGCTCAAACACACAACATTGCAAGAAAGGCAGTTAGTTTACCACTAAACTGCACTACCCTGTTCATTTTACATTCTTTAAACCAATCTCTAAATGTCCAGATTGTTCCTAATACTTCATGCACATTGATACATACTGACTGCTTGTCAGCAAATCTCCCAAACATTAAAACACAACCAGTGTGTATAACATTACCTGCCCAAAACTTCCTCAATCTCATAGAAGTCTTCCACATTCTCAGGCTTGAACAGGGCCATGTTGATTTGCTTTCACATGGATCTTCTTTGTCCACTGCAGAAAGTAAAACAGTCAATTTTAGATTTGTAGTGATCCATGATACACAAAATATTATGTTGTTTACTAAATCATGCACTGTACAGTGTCAAATCCACAATGTAAGCCATGTACTATAAATCAGCCAGCCTCAGCCCCAATTTAATTCATTTTGGAAAATCACTTAGATTTGATGCCAATCTTATCCACCAATCTTAAAAAAAGTCTAAAAATCAACCACTGTCCTGTTGACAGGGGGGGAGGGAGGGAGGACTTAACGCCAGCCAATCAGAAAGCGCGGATTGTCCGCCTGCTTTCTGAGGGGAAATTGCTGAGGGGAATCCCAAACAGCTGAAACGCTAGGCCTGGTGGCAGGGGTAGCAAAGCATGGCTGCCGCCATGCCTATAATACACTGGGGGAAACCCTGCATGTTTATTTGTCCAGCACATTTCAGCAACAAGACAGTTCAAAGTGCTTTACACCATAAAAACACAAAAATACAAAGTCATAGAGCACAGAAGGATTACAATTTGTCAAGTGCCATCGTTATACATCGGAATGTTTATTAACATATAATTTATGATGTTTCAAATGCAGATGGGGGCTGCACAGTGGGCAGAGCTGTTGCCTTGCCGCAAGAAGGTTCTGAGTTTGATTTCCGTCCCGGGGTCTTTCTGCATGGAGTTTGCATGTTCTCCCTGTGCATGCGAGGGTTCTCTTTGGGTACTCAGGCTTCCTCCCACAGTCCAAAACATGACTGTCAAGTTAATTGGCTTCTCTAAATTGTCCCTAGGAGTGTGTGTGTGTGTGTGTGTGTGTGTGTGTGTGTGTGTGTGTGTGTGTGTGTGTGTGTGTGTGTGTGTGTGTGTGTGTGTGTGTGTGTTGTGTGTGTTGTTGTGTGTGTGTGTGTGTATGGTTGTTTGTCCTGTCTGTCTCTGTGTTGCCCTGCAACAGACTGGTGACCTGCAGGGTGTACCTCACCTCTTGCCTGGAATGTTAGCTGGAGATAGGCACCAGAACCTCCCGACCCCCCTAAGGGACAAGGGTGGATGGATGGATGCAGATGGGTCTAGATTTAAAGGAACTCAGTGTTTCAATTGTTTGCAGTTTTCTAGAAGTTGGTTCCAGATTTATGGTGCATAGAAGCCGAATGCTGCTGCTCCATGTTTGGTTCTGGTTCTGATGCGGAGCAGACCAGTATATGGGGATTTTTCTGCCATAATCCAAGAGCACACATTTTCAGTCTGAAAGCAGGATTTCATGTCTTTTGTTCTCAAAACGTAATACTTTTGTTTACATTTCTATTTTGAAAGGAAGACTTCTCATATCTTTCTTCTCAAAATGATTGTACTCAAAACTTCTCCTCGCGTTCACATTTAAGGCGTTTTCGCACTGCAGGGAACGGTACGGAACGGAACGGAACGGAACGGTTCCAGCCCTGTTGTGTTTGCATATACACTGAGGGCTCCATCGACGCGGTACCGGATGTCATTATTTTTTAAACTAAACAATGGTTTCGATGTAGCGGCCGAAGCCATTTCCTCGGAGATGCGGCGGAAAACTTTCTCTTTCCTCTTGACCGATCTAGCTCATTCTGTACTCGTTCATCAGCGAGTGAGCGGAGGAAAACATTTACCTCATCATTAGACCAGGTGATTGCACTATATTGAGACAAATCCATTGCTTTTATCATTAGTTTTATAATGATAAAAATATTGAAAAGAGCACTCTTTAGTGAGAGCCAGCTGTCAACAGAAAATCAACGTCTGACTCCATAGCAACCAGCGGCCAATCAGCTGCTGGTTCTAAGCAGACCGCTTGGCCGGCCCGATTGGAACCACAGCTCTTGTGGTTCCAAGGGGCCGGGTGGAACCGTTCGCAAATTGTAATGCAAACAGGGTCGGAACCGTTCCATTCCGTACCTTTCCCTGCAGTGCAAAAACGCCTTTAGTCTCTGCTCGGACCCCCTGCTCGCTTTTGGAAACAACTTTGGGCACAGTCACCTGGTAACCTCTCAGCCAGTAGAATGAAAGTGTTGTCTTGCGTTTGTTTCCTTCTAGGTGTGGCTGTGTGTACTATAGATTGTTTGCAACCTACGCCAACCATTGGATGTAGGGAGAAACAACAACGTCATCTTTCTGCTCCGTAGTACACTAAACATCCGTCAGCAGTGTGCTACTGATCGCTAACAGCTACTGATCTTAGGCAAGATTTTATTCACTCAACCAACTCCCTACATGTCAACATGTTAGAGAGGTGCAGTTCAAGGCCAGGTAGCAATGGTGGATCAACAGTTGGGGGATAAAAGTACAGAGACCGTATCAGAAACCCAAGAAGAAGTACCGTATTTTCCGCACTATAAGGCGCACCTAAAAACCTTAAATTTTCTCAAAAGCCGACAGTGCGCCTTATAACCTAGTGTGCCTAATATATGGAACAATATTGAGCAACAACAGGTCTAACAACTACGGTAAGCAGCTGCCGACTTCATTTTCCCCCATAGAAGAAGCGTGCAGTGCATGCTGGGATAGTTGTCAAAAAACTGGTTTGTTAATAAAGTTTGACTGACCTATCTACCCATAGACGATGTCTATGTATCTACCTACCCACCTGATGATCAGGTCGTTTGCGGGTCATTTAGCACCTTGTTCTCCACTAACATGCTGTGCGCGAACGGAGATGGGTGACCATCGTCCGGCCACGCCCAGCCCAGAAGGCTCTCCTCGCCGACCGGAATCGGACTGTTTTGTTGGCATTCTTTATGTCAACAAAGTAGCTTTAGACATTTATCCGGGAGCTTCGGCTAGAGTTACCTAGGGACCAGCACCTATACATTTAAAGCCGTGAGGGTCGGTGGAAGAGAGACAGAGACTGCAGCGGCAGTGTGTCGGTTGGTCTGTGCTAACCAGAAAGCAGTTGGGCACAATTTCGCAACACCAAAACCGTGAGTGAAACAATGGCTGGTGCAGACTGCAATATATAGTACTCGGGGACCAATTTTTTATTATTATACATCCGTATTTGTAGTGAACGGAACAAATCATGTCCGTTCAATACCAGATGGGTGGCAAACGTAAGCCTTATAATGCGGTGCGCTTTATATATGAAAAAAGTTTTAAAATAGGCCATTCATTGAAGGTGCGCCTTATAATCCGGTGCACCTTATAGTGCGAAAAATACGGTATATAATGAAGACACAGTAATGGAGGCTTTAAAAGAGTAGCAAGTTGGAGAGTCTGAGGAGGAAACCCCAGGAGAAGAGCTCAGAAAGGCTGCAGACTGCGAAGAGGAACATGAACCAGCAGCAAAAAGGCAACAAATACAATGTAAGATGTGTGAACAAAGATATATGAATATGAAACTGCAATGCTTTACAATGTACAATGTACTATGCAATATGTAAAATGTAGACTGGAGAAAACAATATTTTCTGCACTACTTGTGTTGAAATATTTGTACAGTTGCTAGTACTGTATGTTAAATGTAGATGGTTAAAAAAAAAGAACATTTTATTGTTGCACTCATTTTGAATTGAAATATTTGTACAGTTGAATAATAACATGGAAGTGGCTGTTTTCTCCTATTTAATAAATCCATGTAACATGCAAACATGCCATCAACTAGTGTCTACTTTAAGTAAACATTTTTTTGTATTTATTTGCATTAAAAAATCCAAAAATATTTCAACCTATATCCAGGAAATACATTTCTGGGATTTAGGGCGAGGTCATGTTTCTAATAATAATATTAGATTATTTAATATTTTTGTTTTAGTGGCATTGAATGACTCTCTGATAAGAAGTCCGTAAACATCCCCAGTGAACATCCAGGATTTGGACAATTACATTGTGGTGGAGCTTCAGTACCTCAACAAAAAACTGGACAGGTCCTCCAGCACAAAAACTTTGTACAGGAAGTACAGGAAGAGCCTCCAGTCTCTGAAGAGACTCACTTAGACCTGAGTCTCTTCAAGAAACTGTTAAGAACATCTGACACTGTAGTGGCATCTTGGTTTTTGTTGTTTAAAATTTAAATAACGATCTTCTAATTGTTTCATGAACCAAGCGCCTGAAGATTCGTACCCGTGTCCTCTGTTGTGTTGTCTACAGCTTTCGAAAAATACAAAGAAAGCCATGCCAAAAAAGGAATTGCAGTAAGAAAGTACTTCCTCATTAGGTGAGTTAGGTCAGCAAACACTGAGCTGTATTTCCCTTTCTACATGTAATGATCTGAGTGAGGTAAGGGATAGTTCAGTCATACAGAATTTATGATAATTTATTATTGTCCTTTTAAGTTTGTACTTGAACAGTTGAGTTTTTGATTTCAAGTTAGGGGCCTACAAATGATAATTGTTCTATAATTTGAAGTACAGGACAATATAAACACCTTCATTATTTTCAGCTGTACAAACAACTGTCCAAAACTACAGTTGTAGTTGTACAATACATCTGAGTTTTTCATTTTTGTCAATTTTCTGTATTATAAAAAAGCCTTTGTACCATGTGGAAGTTTCTTAAGGCCACATTTTTCAAAAACACTTATTCAATAAGAAATTAGAACAAGTCATATTCTATAACTAGGACAAAACTTGTCATTGTCCCCTGGAACTTGGAATCCCCCCAATAAAGTCCCAGTTGTTCACGAAAAAAGTTGCAGGCCAACTGGACCCAGTGGACCCAGGTCCAAACAAATGGAAGTCAGAACCATTTCTATTTCCTTCTGTAAATTATCTTAATGATCAAAAATTATTGCTCAATAAAACACATACAACCTGGGTGCCAACAAATTTACCCTTAAATGTTTATTAAAAGAGTAGTCATAATGTTTTTTTTTAAACTCAACATGTTATGTGCCTCCGTCCCCAGTTCAAACCCTCTGAGTGTTTTCTCACCCCACCCGCCGTGGAATGTCAGAACAAAATTAATGTGACAAATAAGAGTAGTTTTGTTCCTCCGTTTAAAACAGGCCGTGGGCAACATCGCAGGAACTAAATGTATGATGAATAAAGCAAATGAATAATGATAATAATAGTACTCACAGTCTCAGCCCCGGTTTGTTCCTGCTCCAATGTTCCGCTGAAAGGACGACGATCCCATGTACGATGGGAGGTTAAGAACATCTGCGGCGCGGCGCGGCGCGGCGCGCGCGGAGCTCGGTGCTGGTCCCGAACCCGACCGGACCGGAGCGGAGCGGAGCTGCGAGCTGACTACAGGCTGCAGGAGGAATGCGGAAAACGCCACTCTTCTTTTCGGCTTTAGTGGCTCTTCATAAACGACGCGCTGCTGCATTAGCTCCACCAGTAGGTAGTAAAGGGCTGCGGATCCAGAAAATCCTGTTAGAGAAAACCGTCTACATACGTTTCCTTTAGTGATATGTTTATGTTACCTTAAAATATACATTCCTAATTTCTTGCAGAAACAGATCCTCACACAGAGTTAGAAAAAAAATCTACCTATCAATTCATCAATTCATTCAGTGGATAAAATCCCATATGAACAAATACTTGCGGTCAAGAAAATTGTCTATTGCCTGAAGGACAACACTCCACTTTGCTATCTATTCTATCTATCTATCTATCTATTATCTATCTATCTATCTATCTATCTATCTATCTATCTATCTATCTATCTATCTATCTATCTATCTATCTATCTATCTATCTATCTATCTATCTATCTTTATCTGTTATCTATCTATCTATCTATCTATCTATCTATCTATCTATCTATCTATTATAGATATTCTAACGAGAGAAAATGAAGTTAGCATCAGTCCAGCAGCTTCTGCCCCAATACAAAAATATAATAATTAAATAAATCTAAACAAACTACAGAGCAACAGTGAACAGTTCAAAGAGCAGTTAACGTTTATAAAATTAAACAAAGTTGAAATGCACAACACTCAGTTTTTCTCAGTCGCCTTGCCTTGGTGCATTTCTCTAATAATTCTGATAAACAGTGAGCGTGTCTCAAAACAACTTGTACCAACACCAGTTTATTAAATCATAACCGTATCAGTGAACCTCTGAATGATAAGTCCTTGTTTCATTGCATGTGGATGAGGCAGTCAAATTGGTTAGTGATGTTTTCAGTGTAACAGTGTAATCTTGGTGTAGTTTTGAGGGATGATAAAACATTACTTGTTTTGATGACAAGTATGAGTTGTAATTGTGGGAGATCTGTGCTGGTCCCGAGCCGGAGCAAAGATTCACATTTATGATTTTACTGTAAGTTGATGACAGACCATGTCAAAATAAAAAGCACTACAGAGCACAAAGAAAAAAATAAAATAGAAATATGGGGCCCACCTAGGCATGCAGGCAAGGGATGAAGTCCATCAGAGTCCTGTTATGGGTCACAAACCAAATCCTGATGTTCTACTGATGGAAACTGGCAGATGTCCTCAGCCTCTTCTGACTCTTCTTCTGTTTCACCTCCTAACTCCTCTGTCACAGCCTCACTCCTCTTCCTTTCCCTCTCTCTGGCTGTTGACTTCATCTAAATAGTCATTCTTTCAATCTATTTCAGAAAACTGATTGCTCAATGGTTGATCTATCTATCTATCTATCTATCTATCTATCTATCTATCTATCTATCTATCTATCTATCTATCTATCTATCTATCTATCTATCTATCTATCTATCTATCTATCTATCTATCTATCTATCTATCTATCTATCTATCTATCTATCTATCTATCTATCTATCTATCTATCTTATCTATCTATCTATCTATCTATCTATCATAGATAATCCTCTGTTATTAGAATATCTATGATAGATAGTATAGGAGAAAGTCAGGATTTACCTGGGAGCAATTTACAAATTCAGATCATATTAAAAAAAAAAGTCTAATGGAAACAGAAATATGCTTGATACATTATGACAACTTGTTCAAATCTTTTGCATGTTAGGGCTTATATGACAAAATTATGTTGTATGTTGTAAAGGTTGAAACTATTTAAGGGAGACCCTTGTAATTCATGTAATCCCACCAGAGGGAGACCAAAGAGCTGTCTAAGGACACCAGGAATACTGTTGAAGCAAAACAAATAAGACACATTTTTTGTTTTAATGTGTTGTATTGACAAACAAAAGAATTAATGCATATTACAGTATATTTGATCAACATAAATCAAATATATTTCCAGACGATTAGCTTCACAAATTGTAAGAATCAGTACATTTTATTTAGGATGAAAATCATAAAGGTTAGTGGTAAACAGAGTTTTATCTGATCAGTGGTGACAGACTGGGTGGAGTCCGGGTTCTCACAGTTCAGCCTTCAGGAGCTTCTTAGCTGTCTGCATGTTGCTTATCACTGAGGGAGAAACAAGAAGCAATGATTATGTGCATCTCAGCTGAATGCACAAAGCTTGCAGAACACACATGTGCAGTACTTACAGAGGCTGATGTCACCCGTTTCATAGGCGTACATGCGGTTAGAGTAGCGTCCATTGATGTCAGCCCTCACTGTCATGGAGGGGTCTGTGGAGAGACGAGCCCTGGATAAGTGCAACTAGTCAAGAACTGTGAGCATCTACTTTGAAGAGATGTTTGATCACCATCATGGATTATGTGTAGGAATAAAAAAAATATTTGTCACTTATTCAAAAGGCAGTTTGGTGACAAACTTTATTAATTGTCTCTGCCTGTAAGTATATGGTTTTGAAAAATGAACATATTTCTGTGTACTAACAAAAAACACTGAGTGGAAAAAAGAGATGCTTTGCTGAATGTAAATTTTACAGTATAACTTTTATTTTGGTATGAAGTAAAGCAGAGTGTCTGCCTTTAAACCAGCTGCTGCAGTTTTATCCCCGGGAAGTTAACAAACACTGAGAAGGTAGATGATGAGATATGCATGAGTGTTCCCACTCTAAGTAAATACATAAGTGTTTCAAATATAGTATGTTTGTTTCTGATATCTGCAACGTAACTAGTTTGTATAAATGAACAGATAATTTTATCATTAGTGAATGATGGTGGTGAGTTTACAGCAAAGTAGATATTTTCTACTTCTCTCCCTTAAACTTGTAAACACAAGTTTACATCCTGACAGATCAGAATTAAGTCAGAAAAGGGGTTTAATGTTTTTTAAATTTTATTTTATTTATTTTTATTTTTTATTTTTTTGATTGTTTATGGATGGATGGATGATTGTTTATTCACATGGTTCTGTGTTTTTGTTTTTAATGATTAAAAGCACTTTGAAATGCCTTTCTGCTGAAATGTGCTATACAAATCAAATTTGATTGATTGATTGATTGATTGATTGATTGATTGATTGATTGATTGATTGATTGATTGATTGATTGATTGATTGATTGATTGATTGATTGATTGATTGATTGATTGAATTAAACCCTTGTATATAATAGAAAGACTTTGGCCTTATAATTCTACTAAGAAGGTAAGAATTTAAAAATGTTTTAAACTTTTAAACCATTGCAAAGGTTTCTCTATGGAAACCTATCTACAGAGAAAGGTTTCTCTGTAGATAGAAAGGTTTGCACCTTTCTTTCTTTGTAAAAAGGTTTCTACCTTTCTACAGGGAAAGAGAGAAATTGGTGAAATGGCCTTTTGTTCTTCCACCTTTAACTTCTTCAAAGTTAAATTATGATTTAGTCGAGCAAAGGAAACACTGCTTATAATCATTCTTGTTTATTCTTCCTTTAAATTAAACAGTTCCCACATGGAAACACAACATGTATTATTAAACCATATAAATCTTTAGAGAATCATATTGACAACAAATACATAAGGTTTGGCCTTCAGACTACAGAATTAAATCTGTTAATTTATGTAAAAAAATAAAAAAGAAGAAGAAGAAGAAGAAGAAAATCCAAACGCCAAGCACTTACCAACAAAAAGAATCCGTGGAACATATTGTCCATCAGGGGACAGATGCTTGTCTGTGGTTTCATACTGGAGGGAAGAAAAACGGCATGTTTGAATCTTTCAGGACTACAGCTGCTTCAGCATCAGTTCAACTTAAACACTTCCGAATAAACACTTCTGAACACTATACATATACTATATATATATATATATATATACTGTATATATATATATACTGTATATTATGTGACACTTCAAAAAACAAAAATGAGAATTTGAGAATTTGAGAAAGACAAACAAAATTTGACCGAAAACTGAATGATAACTGAATGGGTTGTTGTTGAAGACTGCACTTCAGTGTGAAGTATGAAGAATGAGCTATTATGCAAATTTTAAACACACTGGTTTCCAGGGAAACCTGACTCGATAAACTGTGCAAACTACCATGAGATTGAGAACGATAAAATCCTCATCAAGAGTTTTCTGGATCTCGTTGTTTTCAGAAAAAACCTTCTTCAGTGCTGCAGCAGGACATGGAACAGAAGCAGAGGCAGAAGGTGAAGCACACATGACCAACATGTTTCCCAACCACTAAAACCCAGAGCCTTACCTTGGCTGTGTGGACAGTCCTCAAGGTGAAATATGACCATCAGAGGCTTGTTCCTGTAAAGCAGCACATTTCATTTACTGCTCTATTCGAGAAGCTCTGTGGTCGTCCACATTTCAATTGTTTCTTACCTTGACCTTGACCAGTAGAGAGCCTCCTCATATGTCTGAGCCCAGATCAGCTGGTCACCCCATCCTGGAAATGTGTAATAATATCAAAAGTTGTAAGAATCTAGTTGGTCCCAGCATCTGTCACCATCCATATTCATTTAATCATGCAACCTCAGCTGATTGCTACAGACCTCTCGACAGAGTCTGTGGAATCCTCTTCCCAGTCTTCGGGATGTATTTGGCAATGGTGGAGGAAATGATCGCCAACACCAAAACAGCAGAAAGCACAGCCTTCACCATCCTTGATGACTATGTTAAAAATAAGAGTCAATACAAAGAATACTTGAAAATAAACCACAAATTTTGAAAAATCACAAATAATAAAAATTTCTGTAGATTTATATAACCATCACACTCCAACAAACTACCGGTGTTTCCATCCCTACTGGAACCATTTTGCTCATTTTAAATAGCATTATTGCTGGGTTTAAAGACCTCTTATTTGCACAATTGTATTTTCATTTTTATTCTCCTAACATTTAATCTTTTTTGATGCACAAATGCACATACACATTTTACACCTTTTTTGAGTTATCCCACACAGTTGTACATGAATCAGTTTTATTTTATGCTGTAATTTTGTCCCTATTGCACAGTATATCATTTCTAATTTTTTAAAATATATATTTTGCTTTTTTTGTATGTGAATCTCAATGTCCCATCACTTTTCTGCTGTTCCCCTTGATGTCCCCACCATCCCCACTGTCCCCATCGTCTCCACTCTGGGGCAACATTCTAATCTGTCATTTCAGTTCTCCAACCTCCAACATCAGCATTTAGAATTATTTTTTATCTCTGAATGGTAGACAATAACTGAATGAAGTCTCAAGTTCTGTATGAAGACAGATAGTTATGAAAGACTCAGTGACTCGGTGAAGGTACAATCAATAAAGATCAAAATATTCCCATAAAAACTCAATCTTTGTGTCCATTGCTTCTTACAATTTTCAAATCCAAGAAAAAAAGGTGGAGCACCCAAAGACACTCTACCTCCACACTAATCTTTGACAGTTTTTTAGTTTAAGAAGGAAATAGTGTTTCTCTTATATAAAAATAACCTGTTGGAAAAAACTAACTTCAATTAGCTATTAGTGAATTTGAGAAGAGTTTAGCTATTAAATCTGAAAGGGAAGAAATCTTTCCTTCAGGTGAATTCTCCATAAAGACTTACCTTCGTTGTTTGCGACAGGTCGGACTGAAGCTCAGTGATCTCCTGCATGCTAAAGCTCACCCGATCCCTTTTTAAGCACCTGTTCCCTGAGGATCCGCCCTCTTCTTTCTCACTGCTCCCATTCTTTCCGTCCTCAGCTGGAATTCCCGGGAGTGCCTCAAAAGTTTCCAAACTGAACTCTGTTGGAAAAGTTGTATCTGAAATTTCTGTGCATTTTCCTGTAGAATCATTGATGTTAATGTATAACTCTAAACATTGATTAGTTTTATAAGTAGGTACTAAATATAAATGCTTTAAGCCAGTGTTTTCTCAGATTCAGCTCACTGGAACGCCACAAACAGTTTCTGGAAAGGATTTTTCACATATTGAACAGGATTAATATTCTGTCAGTTCTGTTCTGTTATTTAATCTTATTATCTTACTCCCAAGTCATTGATTCATTGTTGCATCACAGAAAGAGTTTGGCTCAAATCCAAGGACAGGTCAGCATCCTGAGCTGATGATGGATTTACTGCACATCATAACATAAAACTAGAATGATCAGCCAGGTGGTTTTAACTGAATGTGTAGTCCATGTACTAACCACATTCATAAAAATATTTCAATCAGACATGAAAAATGCCACATTTCTTCAATGCTGATTAAGCTTAGTTAATCTTCTTTCAGGTCCATGGCTTTTTTGGGAAAGAGGGGGAATTCAACTCCATTCTAATGATGAGTCAGCACTGGAAGACTCAATCATAACTGGTTTTATGTGATTTGCCCGATACACAGAGGTGCAACTCAGTACATATTTGCTGCAAAGCATAGACCGTTGATTTGTCCAGGAAGACGGATGCAGACACGTCAACCTGGGCAAACAAGGATTTCAACGTTTTAGTTTGACGCTGTCCATTTTCTTGTCTAATATTATTAATTAATATGTCTACATCCACGATTTTATAAAAGTTTGATTTTCTTTTTCCATCATACCAGTTTCCTTCTGCCATCACTATCAGGGGTGTCTTCACAAAGCCTGTAAAGAGGTAGCTCAATGCCTCCATTGTTCTGTCCCAGGCAGGAGTGAGTCTCCGGACATCCGATCCACTCCATCAACTCTTTCCTTCTTTTTCCAGTATGCCAATGTCTGTTTCCACCTCCCATTTTCTCTGCACAGCACATCATACCATGCCATAAAAACACATCCTGCTCACGGTTTGGTTTTGCGATGAAGCTCTTCTTCTGTGCTGTTTCCAAACCAAGGTCAAATCCAGTAAAATAAAAGGTAGGTTGAATATTGTAGATAGAGCTTTCCAAAAATAAAGGATCAGTTCTAGATGTGTTGACTGAATTCAAACATTTAGTGATAGAAGGAAATAAAATTTTAAAAATGCCTAGTAAATTTTCTACTATTTCAGTGAGTACTGCAAGAAATACAGTCACCCATAAGTGTTAAGTGTTCAGTGTATTCTTATCTAAATTGGTAGGAAAAAAACATATTGAAACATTTTAAATCTTTTGTGGAACTTTAACATATTGAATGCATCACGCCTCTTGCCCAGTTTGTCATCAAATACATGACCCTTGTATCTTCAAGGCCTTTTAATGTTCAAGAAAAATACATTCTTCAAAATGAGCAGGTGTTCTGACGGACCTCTTCACCAACCGAGGACTTAAACAAACAAATTCTATCAACAGTCACTTGTAACAGGATGCGGAAGATGATTAGTGCTGAGGTGTCCTAACTCTTGCTTTCTGTCCGTTTTATTGTATGTTTTAGGAGTACAATAGTCAATATTTGCTCTCATGGGCTTGGTTAAGATCTCTCCCATTAACGTTTCATATTTATCAACTACACTCAGCCCCGCCTTGTAAAGACGGATCTGATGCTGTGTGTGTATGAGTATGTGTGTGCTTGTGTGTGTGCATAACATACACACAGAAACTTGTTCCCAAAAATCTCAGGAGTCTCTGGGGTTTCAGAAGCAGGGTTCTTTAATTTAATACCTGATAGATGTTCACTCGACTTTTTCTCATTAATTGAAGTTAAATCAGATCAAATGTTTCTTGATTTAGGTCGGTCAGAATTACCAAAATTATTTCTATAATTGCCAGAAAACTTAGTGAGAACATTTCTTAGAACTATTTTGTAAAGTTCTTTGACAGTATTATTATAGTATTGATATTCTATTCTTTTATTCAGTCTAGATTAGTGTTTCTCAACCTTTTTTGGGCCAGCGCCCCCTAGCCTTTATCCAGGTCCCTCACTGCCCCCCACCAAAGAATTTGTAGGCTACTTTGCACTGACTATTATTTTATTATTAATATTACTATCATTATTGTAGATGTTTTGATTTTTATGCTTGTTTCTGTATTTATCATCAAAATAATACATATAATAATTTAAGAATAATACAGGTGTCTATGAATAATGCAATGAACATTCAAGTTAAAATTGGTAAGCCTAACAGCAGCCAATCAGAGTGGAAAATATTCTTATTCTTTGCCATTTTCTAGATGTTAAATATTCCACAAAATGACCAGATAAAAGATGTACAACATGCCAGTTTCAACTTTGAACTATTTGTAAAACAACCGAGCTCTGCAACATTAAAACATGGATAGAACTGTAACTACACAGTCCAGTCACATTAATGTGACCATCTGTCAAAAGCCAGAATAACCACCTTTCGCAGAGCGAACTGCTACGAGACGTGCAGGAAGAGAGTCACTTAGGTCCCTGAAGGTCTTCTCTGGGATGTTGAGCCATGCCGACTCTAATGCCGTGGCCAGCTGCGCTAGATTACGCGGTTGAGGATCCATGGCGCGAACAACTCGATCGAGATGGTCCCACAGATGCTCGATTGGGTTTAAGTCAGGTGAGTTTGCTGGCCAGGGGAGGACGGTAAACTCATCCTGGTGCTCTTCGAACCACGCACGTACACTGGCAGCTGTATGGCACCTCGCATTGTCCTGCTGGAAGATGCCATCATCCTGAGGAAAAACAATGCGCATGTACGGGTGGACATGGTCCGCAAGGACAGATGCGTACTTGTATTGATCCATCGTGCCTTCCACAATAATCAGTGAACCCAGAGAATGCCAGGAAAACATTCCCCAGACCATAATGCTCCCGCCTCCAGCTTGGACCGTTCCTGCAATGGTTGCAAGGTGGTTCCTTTCAGAGGTTTCACGCCTTATACGCCAACGTCCATCTGTCCGATGGAGCATAAAACGCGATTCATCTGAAAACGCTACCTGTCGCCACTCAGTGGACGTCCAGCTGCTGTACTGGCGTGCAAATTCTAGCCTTCGTCGTCGATGAACACCAGTCAGCATAGGTGCACGAACCAGGCGTCTGCTTCGGAGGCCCAGACGCAGCAATGTTCGCTGAATAGTGGTTTGGGAGACACTTGTGGTAGCCCCTTGGTTCATTTTAGTGGTCAGTTGCTCAACGGTAGCCCGTCTATCTGCCCGAACGCATCTCCGCAACCGTCGTTCGCCTCTGTCATCTATGGCCCGTGGTGCACCACATTTGCCACGTCGTTGATTTTGGACAGTCCCATTTTGCCATGCACGGTACACTTTTACCACGGCGGCACGCGAACAGTTCACAAACTCAGCCGTTTCGGAAATGCTTCCACCCTTGGCCCGAAAGCCAATGATCATGCCCTTTTGGACGTCGGATAAATCGCTTCGTTTCTGCATTACGCCAACGATTGAAATGTTTTCCGAAGCCCACACACACCCTTTATATACGCTCAACTGCACTGTGCTGCCACCTGCCTTCTGTGATTGGTTATTTAACTCTGAAGTGGAAAGTACGTGGGTGGTCACATTAATGTGACTGGACTGTGTACATTAATAATAGCTCTTCTTCTCTTCAGTGTTTCTGTCAGTTTCTGGTGGTGCAGCTCTGTGCTGCCTTCAGGACAATGGGACATCAGAGCATCATCCATAAAATTTCACCCACATGGTATTTAATGTGCAAACCAGAGCTTTCAGTCGAAAAACAAAAGTTCCAGATCCTTTTAATGCCATACAAATATGAGACAGAAACATGGATTAAATCTTTATATATAATCTATTTATTTATAGACTAATAGTTTTACTGGACAGAAATTACAAAAACAAATCTGGTTCTTAATCAAATCCTAATGAGTTAAATTGAAAGTGTCATGGAGTCATCAGCCTCATGATATTAACACTGACATGAAAAATAATATTGAAGAAATAAATATATCAAATCTAATTAAAAACATAAATAAGTGATCAGTTCTTTACTGTTATGATCTGTAAAATATATTTATTCTCAGTACTAGATGTGGTCTCAGCAAACACCATGACATTTCAACAATATTATTTTACATTTTATCTGGAAATAGTGTCTGTTATTCTTGCCATACAGTCCTTTGTATTAATTATTGCTCAAAAGGTCTTGCCATACCAGTTTATTCCTCTGTATTTACTTTAGTTTCTTAGTTTATTCTTGAATTTTGTTCTTCATTCATTTCTATTTAGTTTCCTTTGATTAGTATTACCCTCTCCTGGTTTATTGGTATGTTCACTCTAGTTTCTTTCCTGTTGCTAGATTTATTTTATCATTTATTGACGCTGCGCCGCCTAATCATCATGTGTTTCACATCATGTGTTGATTTTTCACTGTTCAGTGTCGGATTCTCTGTTTTTATGCCATAATTCACATTTAGTTCGTCGCTCCGTATTATGTTCCGCTTCTCCTGTTTCAGAGTTTTGCACAATGTGCGCCTCGGTTTTTTTTTTTTTCCTTTTACCCCTTATGGTGCGCAGCGGTCGGGAAGCATATCGATGGGGAAAAGACAGTCTGACGTAAACCTTTTAAAACAACGGAAACAATGTCGGTATTCTAATTATTGAAATTTTAAAGCTCTGTGTTGTTCTATCACCCCCGTTTCATACCGGACCACTTACAGCTCCGGTGTTAACGCTATAAAATGATCGCTCTCTATCGTGGTGTCACCATGGAGGGATTTCTTTATTTAAATGGAGCTGCCATCGATACAGTTGCAGCCAAACATGATTTAATGTTACACAATACAGTTTTACCAAGTTGCTCAAAGTCTAAACTGGTACTGTTGTGCATTTAAAGTGTAAAGTTTACCTTCGACCAAACGCCCCCCTAAGGCATCCCAGCGACCCCCTTTTATAAAAATGTCCGCCAGCGCCCCCTGCCGTCCTCTGAACGCCCCCTGGGGGGCGGTACCGCCCACGTTGAGAACCGCTAATCTAGACCATCCAGGGTTGCACAGCAGTCATCAGTGAACAAGTCTGTTTGAAAATGTATTTTTGTGTACAGCTGGGCCCACTGTGACCATTTCTGCTTGTGAGCACTGGCCAAATACGTAGTAGGTTAATGCACCGCAAGCCTCTGGAGGATCCTCCACCTTGAGGTCCCAGAGGCACCAGCAGCTTCAAATAACTGTTTGCTGCTTTGTAAGGACATTTTAGCAGCTGCTCTCTTAATCCGATGAATTTGTCTAACAGAAACCTTCCTCATTATGCCTTTATCTGCACAAACCCATCTTTGTTCTGAATCAGCCACAAATCTCTTCACAGTACGATCATGCTTCAGTTTTCATTAAATATCTGATGTTTTCATACCTTGTCATACGGCGGTACACTATCTGATGGTTTTCGTCAGCAGAGACCCTTTCCCTTTACCATATTGCTTGAAACCTGTGGCCTGCTTAATAATGTTGAACATCCTTCCTAAGTAGATTTCCTTTAATTGAGCTCACCAGACAAACTAATCAACCCAGCTCTCTGAAATTAATTACAGTGATTCAAAGAGCCCTGACACACAATACCACCTATAAATTTAATAGCACACCAAAAAAATTATCTTTATGACACTTAAATCTAATTTGCATAATAATTTGGAGCACGGTGTACTATATTGTCAAAAGTATTTGCTTACTCATCCAAATGATCAGAATCAGGTGTTCCAATCGCTTTCATGGCCACAAATGTATGAAATGAAGCATTTCATACATTTATGTATGCATACATTTATGTGTGCATACAGTGTATGCACACTGTTTTTACATTTGTGAAAGAATGGGTCGCTCTGAGGAGCTTGGAAAACTCCAGTGTTGAACTGTGATAGGATGCCACCTATGCAATAAATCCACTTGTGAAATTTCCTCACTCTTAAATATTCCACAGTCAACTTGTAATGCTATAAGAAGATGGAAGTCTTTGGGAAAGACAGCAATTCAGCCACAAAGTGCTAGGCCACGTAAACAGATGGAGCGGGGTCAGTGGACGCTGAAGCGCATAGTGCAAACAGGTCGCCAACTTTCTGCAGTCAATCACTACAAACCTCCAAACTTCTTGTGGCCTTCAGATTAGCTCTAGAACAGTGCGCGGAAAGCTTCATGGAATGGGTTTTCATGGTGACCAGCTGCATCCAAGCCATACATCACCAAGAGCAATGCAAAGCATCGGACGCAGTGGTATAAAGTGGAGGCGCGTTCGCCGGAAGGACGAATCATGCTTCTCCATCTGGGAACCTGATAGATGAGTCTGGGTTTGGCGGTTGCCAGGAGAATAGTACTTGTCTGACTGCATTGTGCCAAGCTGGACTTGGCCTATTAATTCCAGTGAAAGGGACTCTGAATACTTCAACATACCAAGACATTTTGGATGTTCTCCAATGGAGCATTGAGAACATGGAAGAGGAAGGGGTCAGTTTGGAGTTGATCCCTTCCTCTTCCAACATGACTGAGCACCAGAGCACCAAGCAAGGTCCATAAAAACATGGACGGCAAAGTCTGGTGTAGATGAACTTGACTGGCCTGCACAGAGTCCTGACCTCATCCTGATAGAACACTTTTGGGATGAATTAGAGCAGAGACTGAAAGCCAGGCTTTCTCTTCCAACATCAGTATGTGACCTCATAAATGCACTTCTGGAAAAATTGTCAAAAATTCCCATAACACTCCTAGACCTTGTGGATTGCCTTCCCAGAAGAGTTGAGGCTCCAAAGGGTGGACCAATGTCATAATGAACCTTATGAATTAGGAATGGGATGTCAGTTAAACTCATATGCTAGTCAGGGCCATTGAGTAAATTCTTTTGGCAATATAGGGTATGTTAAAAGGTCATTACAGTCATTTCTTCTAAATGAAATCCTTTTAAACAACTGATTAATTTGCGCTTTTGTGAACTTCAAAGTACATGTTATATTTAGATTCTCTAGTTCCATATTTTGAACTTTATATTCTGTGGAATACTGTGTCACACTAACCAATTTAACCTCAGATGAGGCTTCAAAATTAAGTGTTTCAGGATTTATAAATTATGTATGGTAAGGTTTATCTTTGTTAAACTTAAAACCCATAAATACAAACAAAAAGATGGAAGACACCAACATGTTTCTAGTTTTAACAATCTATAATCTGAGGTTAAATGTAAAAAAAAAAACTCATTGGTCAGATATTTCATGTCTGCAAAATAACTGAAAAAGAGCACACACACACATATATATCCATGTTCTAAAAACACACACGCACACACACACAAATACATACATACAAGTATATATATTTGTGTGTGTATGTATGTATATATATATATATATTTGTGTGTGTGTGTCCTGTATTCATACAGAGGTTTGTTCAAACAATAGAAATGAAGACATTTCACACAGGTTTGAAGGCCAAGACTGTATCAAAAAATAAACAAAAATGTTTGGAGGGAGCAACGTTTAACATTACATTCTCAAAGTCCCAAAAGAGACAAAAAAAAATCTTTGTTTTCACAGAAAACACTTGTTATACGCGACCCACAGATGGATACATCATCTCTAACACTGACAACACAAACCCGTTCTGGGTTTACATGAGAGTACACAAGTTACAGGCAGTAGCTCACCAATAATGACCACAGTTATGCCAAGATTGCCACTTTAGACCCACAAATACAGGCGAGTGCATGCAGGAAATGTCCATGTAGCACACTGCTCAGCTTTTTTAGCATCTGCTAGCATTTCATATTAGCGACAGAAAAAGTAAAAATTGAAAAAAGTTGGACCTGCTTTGTTGGATTAGAAATAAATGTATAGCTGCTCAGCTAAGCCCAGTACAATCTGATTGCATTCTGTTTCACTAAACTTCATCAGTGAATATCCTTGGTCCAAACTACACTGGGGATGGGATTAGCTGAAAAAAATCCTACAGCAGCACAACATTTGGCACAAACTCCAAAACCAAATTAAGAGGGATGTTTTGTTCTAAAAAAATTCTGAAAAAATATTTTGGTCATAGATATTCACAGCATGAAGCACAGAGCAAAGTGAGCCTATAAATAGCTGCAGTAACTCAAATATAGTGGTCAGGTCTTTTCTCAGTCTCACAGATCAAGGAAAACAATAAAACAAAATCACAACAAATACACTCGTGTCCCATCTCTGATCATGGTGCACAAATTCGGTTTGCTGTAGTCTCAAAGTGTCTGTCTGCAGAGTCAGATCTCAGTGATTTATCAGCATAACTGCAGTCAGTCTGCCACTGTGGTTGTAGAAGACATGGGAAGCGACAGTGTCTCCTAGTGGCCATGCTGTGCGTGCTGGTTGTGTTGGTTAGCAGGGTAGTTGGGTGGTAGAGGTGGGCCGTTCACACCAGGGTGGTAGAAAGCACAATTGCTTTCATATCTGCAACTTCCCTTCATCATGAAGTGACGACATACTGGCCTTTTGGACATATCTGTGACAAGAAAAGAACGTTACAGAGTGACATAAGCTGGTTAAGCAAATCTGGTTGTCTTAAAACTCTCCTGTTCAATTTGTATGTTGAATAAGTAGATGTAATATTCTCAGAATCCATGATTCTAGCTCACGTACCGTTCATGTTGTTGTGTCCTCCTCTGGGCCCTCCACGGCCCCTGCCTCTGAAACCCAGATCTCCACCGCGTCCCCGGCCTCCTCGGTGGAAATGTCCTCCTCTGTGTGGTCCTCCTCTCATGGAGTCCTCTCCCCAGTAGTTCCCGTTCTCTCCTCTGCCCTGTCCAGGCCGGGGCCCCATCATGCGAGGGCCTCCAGGGTTATTGAAGGGCGGCCCATGGTTGTGAGGTGGAGGGGGATGGTTGAAGCGAGGACCCCCAGGTGAGCTGTTGGGTGGGTATCCACCATTCATAGGCCCTTGCATGTGCATGTTGGTCATGTTGTTCATGCCTGGGCCATGTCCCAGCAGCCCCAGGTTGACTGAGCAGGAAGAAGACATTAGTGTGTGTTCTGGAGGGAAGGTGCATGATGAATCAGGACATGTGTTTACCTGGAGGTGGTCCTCCCTGCGTTTGGATCTGGCTCTGCTGCAGGGAACCCAGCAGTTGCTTGATCTTATCGGAGAAGTCTGGCTGCTTTATCAGCTCTTCGGTAGACTGACCACCAGAAGCTCCCTGATGACACAAAACAGGTATTAGCTAAGCTGAACAAGGTCTGTGTGTGTGTGTGTATTCTTTGAGAGCACTAGAAACTGTGCTTAAAAAGAGTATCTGTTGTTCAAATCCCATCAGTACCATGATGGACGAGAGCAGCTCCTGTACGTTGACCACTGGAGCTGCAGGGTTGCTTGTGGCGCTGGAGGCCTGGGGGCTGCGGGAGCTGCTGCTAGGTTGACCATGAGGTTGGCCAGGACTGGCGGCAGCTTGGAACTCTCACTCTGGGCCTGTTGGGAGGCGGCGTCTGCAGGCTCACTGTAGTCCTCATCTATCATAGACGAGTCCTGTAAGGAACAACACATACACAGCTTAGTAGACCGCATAGGACATCACAGTAATGACCGAGTGTTTGTGGTTCTGTGTACTGACCTCGTCCAGAGGAATGAGACAGGGGGGCATGGGTTCATACGGCTCTGGGTCTGGCTCATGAGGACTGTCAGGTACACTGAGGAACACAACAGGTTAGGATGAAAACACTCAAAGCTGCTTCCTCTGTTAAAGCATAGTGCAGACTTCTGCTTAATATGCACAGTTACCTCTCTTTACTGAGGAAGATTTCTTGTAGGATGCCCATCTCACGCTCTCTCTGGGTGTGTTTCTCTGTGCTGTTGGCCCCAGGGGTCACCAAGCTGCCTGCCAGCGTCAGGAGCCTGGGTTGTGTCCAGGGGACCCTTTCTTCCATGGTGTCATGTGAAAGCCGACGAGCCATCTCAAACGTTTGCCTGTCCATCATAAGCTCCCGCTTGGCAGCCTCACCAAAATCTTTGATCTTGTTCACATTGACTGTAAATTAAATGTAATTTAACTCTTTAATGGTAGTGGAAGGGACAACAAATTCCTTATTTTGCACTATATTTTATACAAAGCATGTTTTTTGTTGTTGTAGTTTTTGCAGATTTACTTTGTGATCCCGATCAGTTTCCTCAGCAAGTTCTCTATTAGTTCACACATACCTCTCTCTGTCTCATCCAAATCAAAATAGAAGTAATGCTTGAGCTGCTCTTCCTCGGCCCAGTGAACGGTTTTTTTCTTTTTGCCCTTCTTGGTCAGGTTCTCCTCGTCTGCACGCGGTTCTGCCAAGGCGTTGGGCTTCTCAGCTGAGCACACAGGAACAGACATTGGTTTACTGTGCAAAGTCATACTTATCTGTCAGTAGCATTTAGCTGGTTAGCCGTCTACTCTGTGTTTCACTAACAGGTTAAGCTCAGATTGCAACACACTATTTAGGCGTGTGACAATACAGTAATTGTTTCAGATTAAAAAGTAGATTCTTGTACAATGTCAGTGAGATGTAGGACAGATTTTTAGAGTTACAAGTCTTTGGACCGTACTGTTGTCAGCAGTGTCTGGATCCTCAGCAGGAATTGGGGTCAAAGGTTGCTCTGGCTCCTGGTTTTCATCAGCAGCAATCGAGGAAGCAGAGGTTTCTGGGGATGCAGGTCTAGCTGAAGATGGAGAATAGCCAGCAGGTTTGCTGTCAAATGGGTTTGTCTGAGGACAGAAAAGGCATGGTTAGAAGCAGTTTTATAGTTTAAAACATTTAAGTTGAGTCCAAATATTGAGTGGGGGGGACTAGCTCTTGCCGTGACAGGCTGCTGTGAATACATTACAAATCTGTGCAAATCTTTGTTAATATTCTGCTAATTTCACAATTCTGGAGCGTCCATTAAATAAAAGACAACTACAATCACACTTGAATGAGCTTGTTCATGTGATAAGTCTTTAAAAAATAAAATTGCTCTTGAAAAAATAAGCTAGATGAAACCAATGCACCAGACTGAAACCTTTTGTCATTCTGTCTTCAGTAGAAAGAGAAAGACAATCTATCATGGACATTATTGAGCTTGTTTCCATTTATCATGTGTTTATTGAATTATTGTTCATTGCAACAGGCATAGTAGCACCATTAGTGTGGAATCCAAAGCGTAGCATCAGTACTGTAGCACTAAAAGTGTAGCATCATTACGCTAATGATGCTACATTAGCACCATTAGCATAGCATATTGTGCTATGTTGATGATGCTACACTACTGATGTGTCACTACACAAATGATACACTATACACTACTAGCATTACTACACTATCATTAGTGTACAGAGCTACAGTGATGTAACTGTATGTTACAGTGATTGTGTAACGTTGCATCACTGTAGTGTGGTTTGACCAGTGTAGATACAGTAGAACAGCGTTAATAATGTGGTGAAGCATCACTACTGTAACATGACCACATTAAGACTCCTGTTAGAGTCCCATAAACTCAGTCAGTACCTTGGTTGATGTTGGTGAGACAGCTTTGGTGTTAGCAGGAGTAGAAGCACCAGGCGGTTTCTTCTTTTTGATCTTAATCTCAGGCACTGGGGCCGAGTTCAGGGCGTCCAGAAAACCTGTAGCTTCCATTGCTGCAATGAGGGGGATAAAAACAGCCCATATCAACACTATTATTCGATCAACTAGGAACACAAAGCCGCTTTGTTTTTCTGTGATTAAGCTTACGTGGTGCTGGAATTATCTTCACTTTAATCTCTTTGGTTGCATTTGAAGGCGTATTGAGAGGTTTGTATTTTTTCTCAAGAGGTGGAGCATCTGATGGACCAGAGCTATTGGAAAACAACATTTAGTGCTCAATTTGGCAGACTGAACTCGATTCATTATCACAACACAGGGTGGTTGTGATAAAAGAAAGCTAGAAAACTGGCCTTACCTCGGCCTCTTGAGTAACGGGGGCTTTATGATGTATTTCTCACCCAGCTGTGGTGCAGAGGACGTCTTTTTAGGAGGAATTGGGTTGGAAGCCTCCATCTCCAGACCTATGCAGTACAGACATACAATCATTACAGATACACAAATATACAGTAAATACTGTATAACCCACAGGATCATTGTTGCTAAAGTCAAGCATACCTATGGAGCGAATCTTCGTATGGCTGGGTGCATGAGCTTTGGATTTCTCCTTCTTCCTCCCCTCATCTCCACTCTTTTCCTTCACATCCCTCACTGCCATCTTGCTCTCTTCCTTCTTTTTTTTTTTATCTTTAAGACAAACAGCAGAGTGTTAAAATGGTAGACTTTACAGTCAGTAGAAGAGAGAAAGATAAGTAAGTCTGTACCAGCAGGTGAACTGGCGCTGCTCGAGACACTCTGAGAACGAATTGTTGCCATCCAACCGTCTACCAAAACAGCTGCCAGCTTTCTCAATTCTAAAAACAAAGAGTCCATGTTAGCGCTGCAACAAAAATCAGCTTTAATTTATCTTAAAGTGAAGTAAACTGACCTTCTGTTTCTGCACTTTTGCTCAGCTGCTTTACAAGTTTTGCTGTGTTGTTCTGGGAAAACAATGAAAGACAACAGGATTACTAAAAGTAGCTGGACATGTGACGACATGTGCACTTTGTCGGTAAAATAAAGGCATTACCTGTTTGAGATGGTCTACTTTAAGAGGCAGCTTCTGCAGTGTGAGTAGGATGAGCTGAAGCAGAGGGCTGTTGTTGGTGGTTTTTGAGTAGGTAAGCCAGGAATTGAGCAGCCTGTAGCCACCAACTCTGATGAACCTGTATGAGGGAACTGCTGATTTAATGAAGACTACAACAGAGTCAATCTGAGCTGTGGTTTACATCAGGGTGTATAAATGTAGTAATACATTTATACACCAACAGTCAACTGAACACATTTAGATCTTTTGAGAGTAAGGAAACCTATCTGTAGCTCAGGGACTAGGAGTTAAATGGAACACTATATAATGCAGGATTAATAATGGCAAGATATGTAATCTAAAGTCCCACCTGTTAAGAATATCATGAGATTTCGTCTGCAGCAGCACGTTGAGGTACATACACCTACTGACCATCTTAGTAGAGGCTTTCATCAAGCTGTAAGGAAAAGAAAACAAGCAAAACTATGTTGGCACATTTATTAACAATGGAGGAGCAGGGGTCACAGAGGTTCATCAGACTTGAACTTCTCACCTAAACACCTTGGGACTCCCTCAAGACTGCGCAGCTCACCATCCTTTCCCAGGAGGGCTTCAACGCCTTTCAGAATATCCCTGGGGTTAACTGGTCCCTTCGCCATGTCTGAAACACACACCGCTCTATGAATACACACACCAACAAGTCAAAAGCAGTAAATGTTACATTTTTCACACACACATGGTTCTGGGCTCCATTATGTCTGACTGTCAAACAAAAACAAAGCCAAGACACAGACTGTTTTCGAAGACTATGAATAGCTAAATGCTTTGTGCTCATCCACCACAAGGACTTCGAAACACCTTCAATTAAAGTGAATTTGGACCAACAAGATTAGAATAGAATGGCATCTCCACATCAATTAGAATGCAGAGCTTTCTACAGGAGTACAAGCAACTGATACTCCTGTAAAAGGCTGTCTGACTACACCAACTTGTCCGCATTGGTTCAAAGGTCAGACAACAACAGCAACATTAGTGTAGAAGTGCCCTACATCTTTCAGAACACTTAACTCATCATTCCTCAGGTTTAACAGGTTCCACGGGTTGAGGAATCCACATACACAGATCTGATATTCCAGAAACTTACACTACTGCTCTGACAAGCACTGGTAATTTTGCCTCATACTCAAGGCATGTAGAGTTGTTCCCTGCCCTCAACTGAAACCAGTCTAACCGGAATATGAGTTCAAAGTAACACAAAGTACCACACAATCTCTCCTTCCACTAATTTGCTCACAAGAATAAACATAACCCCATACAGTGTATATTGTGTGTGTGAGACAACATATTTATTCCAGTTTAGGTTAAAAGTACAAAGTGAGAGACAGTGTTCATAATATTGATCCATGAACCACATCCAACAAAAATACATTTTATTAATCTCATTTTTTTTATTTTGGATGAAGAAACAAAACTCTATTTTCACTCTATGTTACACAAGACAAAAATTGGGACACACCTTCCGACTTATTTTCATAAAATAAGTAAATTTTTCTTAGCTTTGTTTGTTGATAGAAATTATCAACAAATAATACACTACATTAATTCACATTTACTAAGCCCGACGATGAAACAAAACATCTTTCTTTGTTGACCACTGGCCTGACAGATACTCAGACCTGCAGGGAGCAGGATGGGTCATCAGTCCAACAGGCAAAGATTCTGTGACAAGAGAAACGGCACTGAGTTACAAAATTTTGATTTGCTAGTACAAATTCTAAAGTGGTCGGAAAATGTAGAAGTCTTAAAAACTTACACCTTTCACTGTATGATCAGGGGGAATGTTTCATTAATACTACACAACAGTGCCTTACAGTTAAATGGGTTAGAAATGGGGGAAAGGGTATTTGCCATAATCATCAGATAAGGCCCAAACTATTCTTACCCGAGGGAAATTTCATTTTGCACTTTGTTTCTTCTAGTCTGAAATAATAGCAACTTTTTGGAGTGGCCCAGCCAGTCCTGGCTTGAATCCCACTGACAATCTGTGACGGGAGTTTAACATTAGGGTGACAACCAGGAGGCTTACCAGCCTCAGAGATCTGGAGCTTTTAAAGCACAAGTCATAACAATAGTAGGAAAAATGTAAAAACAGGTTAGCAATTTGTAACAGGTTGATTGCTATGATGTCAAAAAATGTTTTCCAATATTATTTATAACAAAAATGTTATAAAATATTTTTGTTAAAATTTACAAGTGCAAATTATTTTTATGGAAAATGTATACTCATTTTACATATTTTCCTTCACCTTTTGAGCAATACCCATCTCATTTCCTACGACATCTATTCTTTCTTCTTGGGTGAATAAAAATCATTCAAAATCTAAATTTGCCTGGGATACAAGTAGTATTGGACACACATGTACATTGTTACTTTTAGATATTCTTTTCCATTATTGTCACCTTTAAAAAAAGAAACACAGAAAGTAGCTATTGTTTGACTTATACTGTCAAATTACGTGGCAAAGGCCTAAATGGCAGAAGTGAACGATTGTATAACAAGTTTATGAATACATTTTCCATTATTTGACCTTGTTAAGTCATTTTAAAGTTATTATGCAGGTGATGCTTTAAAATTAAGCATTTATCTCTGATTATTAATAATCAAACTGTTTTTGTGCAAGTGTCTATTCAAGTGCAGAAGCCGTAGTCCTGCAGGAAACAAGTTGAAATAATGTCAGATTCATCAGATCTTACCCGTGTAACAGTTGTAGTAGAAGTTTTATATTGTCTCACACCTCCACAACACTGCAAGTACCTGACACCCTGTAAATGTCACAATAGTTACACAAATGCAGTTATTAAAATAGAAAACATGACCCTAGTTTAGGTGGGGGAAATGTTATGGGTCACAGTGGTGTTACTGCACATATTCTAATCATCAGAGTGGATTTAGTGAGCAACACTGCCACAGAATGTCTGCTACAAAATCAAGCTACCAAGGAAGAAAAGGTTTTTTTCTTGAGCACAATAACTACACTAAGCAAATCCTATTTCACAACCACCATATCCTTTGAAAGGCTGTGCTGATTTGTCCCAGCAGAGGCAGCCTACAAGCCTGCATCACCACTTTTCAAGTAGGGGGAGGGAACTGCAGTCTGACTTCAGCTAAGTCCCACCCCTATTTAACCACTTCCTAGGTACATTCAGTCCCTCATACAAACAATGGGTGTTGCAAACGCCGTGATGGCCGATATCAGACGTATACACCAGCGTGACCAACGAACTAGACCACAGTCTATGCTCGTTCCGAAAACATTAGAAAACATCAAAAAACTTCATCCGGAAAGATAGCGCCGAGTTGTCCGAGGACAGAAATCAAATAAAGGCCAATCCACAATGTTTGTGCTTCGATGTAAGGCTGGGCCACCATCCTGCAATCTTTATCCACAGATTGCCGTCTACACCACCACGCTCAGTGTCCATGTCCTACGTTTATCGACAAAACAAATGGGCTTCATATTGTGTCCGTAACCCCAATACTACCGCAATCTTTATGTGCAGATTGCGGTAGATTTGCAATCCTTGAAAGAATCTCTATGAAACGCATTTTTCCACAAAAACTCCGATTATCCTATCCTTAGGGCAATCTTTATAAACAGATTGCTTATGAAAATGCTACCGTTATCCTGCTTAAACTTTTTATTTTAACAATTTGTCCATCCCGTCTCACACACAAAGGAACGGGGCAATGCGCGCCCGTCCTCTTTGGAGTGTGAGCTCATACTAGAATATATTTGCCCAGAGCCAAACTATTATATGAGCTCTGTTAGCTCGCTACCGATAGCTAGCCGTAACCTACAACAAGCTCATTGGAGTAATGTCGATTTAACTTCAAAAATGAACTTACTATTGATACTATAGATCCTCAGCGTCTCGGCTATATTATGATGTACTTTTTCAAGCACTTATAGCTCATAATTCATTTATATGTCGTCAACCTTCATGGTTTTAATTGTCATCAGAAAGACTTCTTATGGACTGGGCTGTGCTAGCTAAACGCTAGCCTTTCTTCTTGACCAACTGGAGGCAAAAATAGTAATCAAATGTCCATTACTTGAAGGGAAAAAAATGAAATTGAGAAGAGCTGTTTGAAGTCCTCGACGGCTCAGTCTTCGGCAAAGCAATTTCAAACCTGCAGAAATACACAAAAACCACAAATTCATATTCAACTGACTGTTAAACACCCCCGTTCTTGATAATATTAAGGGATTTTATTATCCTTAGTAGTTTTTTTCGTATTTAAAAACCACTGGTGTCTTATTGCTCCCCAAATTTTACTGCCTTTACTTACCTTTGACCAAATCCGCGAATGAGCTCGGAGAGGAGGGACTTAGCTTTTATACTGCATGACGTTTTTGACGTCATGACCAATGTTTTCGTCCATATTAGCACAAACAAAATGGTGGAAAACCGACCTTGCTTCTTTGCTCAAGGACGTAATGGCGAATCTCACATGTTCGGGAACAAAATCTTCTAAAAGGCTCAAAAGTTAATATTAAAGTTCGTTTATCTTGAATCACACTGTATATAATTAAACTACTATGATATTCTGATGATTAAATAAAGGTTGTAAACATTATTTTATACAGAAATTTAATTTCACATTCTTTTTAAAATGGCGACTGGTTTGGTGGTCACGTTCATGCGTATTAGAAGTAAAAGCGTCGTACGTCAATGAAAGCTGCCATATTGGGGAGGCATTCATGGTCCGGATTTCCCCAGAGGATTTCAACACAGCACCTAGGTCCTAGGAGATTCCTAGTTATATCATAATACATTTTTATGTGCAATTGAGAAAATATCACTGATTTTAATGTAATTTACAGTGTAGAGCATAGCGATTACTAGTCTATTTTTACCCAATATTTTTTTCAGTTATCAAATAATTATATCTAAGCACTTTTTTAACAACACCTAAACTATATAGTTTCTTTAAACTACTGTGCTTGTAATATGATACGTTGTTGGTAAAATGGGATGTTTATGCAAATTAAGATAAGAGCTAAGGAAAAACTAAATAAAAACTAAATATTTTGGGGTCACCTGCATTTTTTGTTTCTACACTTTATTTCAATAGCACCAAGACTTTTGGCGGACTTTTTATGACCACAAAGACCTTTACATTACAGTTTTCTTATTCAAAGATGAGACAATTAATAAAATCTGAACTACAAAATGCATTTCAACAGCATTTAATTTTGAGTTCTGAGTGTCTGATGGGGGGATTGGTTATTTAAGGTCAACCTTGATTCTGTTCAGGTGTTAATAGGAAGAGGCAAACAGTTTCCTACTGTGCTTGGTTTGGATGTATGTCGAATTTATGTGGATCTAAATTGAAGCAATAAGACAATGGACATTGTTCTGACAATAAATTACTTTATTTTATGTCAAACGGAAGATCGGCATCTTGAATCTTAATTGAGCGCACGTAAAACCAATGCCTTTCGAGAACAAACACCAGTAGCCTAAAATATAGGATTTAGCAGCTACAGTGTATTATAAAATCCCTCTCTGAAATCATTTTACGTCTAATGTAAAATTCATGTTTAGTCAACGTGTGAATTTACGACATCAGGATCAAATTACATATTATTCCTCCATTAGAAATTATAACATTTCATTTTTTTTCTTCAAACTTTATTAATTTCTACAATAGATGTTTACACAACTACTACGTACAGGTACTTCTAAAACAATTAGCATATTGTGATAAAGTTCATTATTTTCCATAATGTAATGATAAAAATTAAACTGTCATATATTTTAGATTTATTGCACACCAACTGAAATATTTCAGGTATTTTATTGTTTTTGTTTTAATACTGATGATTTTGGCATACTGCTCTTGAAAACCCAAAATCCCTGTCTCAAAAAAATAGCATATCATGAAAAGGTTCTCTGAACAAGCAATGAACCTAATTATCTGAATCAATGAAGTAACTCTAAACACCTGCAAAAGATTCCTGAGGCTTTTGAAAACTCCCAGCCTGGTTCATTACTCAAAACCGCAATCATGGGTAAGACTGCTGACCTGACTGCTGTCCAGAAGGTCATCATTGACACCCTCAAGCAAGAGGGTCGATACAGAAAGAAATTTCTGAACAAATAGGCTGTTCCCAGAGTGTTGTATCAAGGGAAGGAAAAAGTATGGCAGAAAACGCTGCACAACGAGAAGAGGTGACCGGACCCTGAGGAAGATTGTGGAGAAGAGACGATTCCAGACCTTGGGGGACTTGTGGAAGCAGTGGACTGAGTCTGGAGTAGAAACATCCAGAGCCACCATGCACAGGCGTGTGCAGGAAAGGGACTAGGGGTCCAGAGGTCAAGCCACTGTTGAACCAGAAACAGCAACAGAAGCGCCTGACCTGGGTTACAGGGTTAAACCTGTACACCTGGGTTAAAGTACTTTTTTCGGATGAGAGCAAATTTTACATGTCATTCTGAAATCAAGGTGTCAGAGTCTGGAGGAAGACTGGGGAGAAGGAAATGCCAGAAGTCCAGTGTCAAGTACCCAGAGTCAGTGATAGTCTGGTAGCCATGTCAGCTGCTGGTGTTGGTCCACTGTGTTTTATCAAGGCCAGGTCAGGCCAGGCCAGCAGCTATCAGGAGATTTTGGAGCACTTCATGCTTCCATCTGCTGAAAAGCTTTATGGAGATGAAGTTTTCATTTTTCAACACGACCTGGCACCTGCTCACAGTGCCAAAACCACTGGTAAATGGTTTACTGACCATGGTGTTACTGTTGGCCTGCCAACTCTCCTGATCTGAACCCATAGAGAATCTGTGGAATATTGTGAAGAGAAAGTTGAGAGACGCAAGACCCGACACTCTGGATGAGCTTAAGGCTGCTATCGAAGCATCCTGGGCCTCCATAACACCTCAGCAGTGCCTCAGGCTGATTGCCTCCATGCCACGCCGTATTGAAGGACGCAAAATAATTCCCAACCAAGTATTGAGTGCATAACTGAACATAATTATTTGAAGGTTGACTTTTTTGGTATTAAAACACATTTCTTTTATTGGTCGGATGAAATATGCTAATTAATAATGCTAACAGGGATTTTGGGTTTTTCCATCTTGGCCAAAGCCCTATCTGGCAACCCAACGGGGTTCAACAAGTTCCAATGTGCTAGTGACACTTAGTGGTAGATTTAATTATTCTGGCCATCTTCCTTCAATTAAAATAAGTCAAGAATATTCAAGGTGTTAAACGGATAATTAACCAATACAATTACCATTGGGGGCAAAAAAGATAAACAGGCAATATAAGTAACACGTTTTCCAAAAACTGGCATTGCCATCCTCCAAAACATCGGCACCAGTTGTGACAACTCTGAAATGTTCCAGACATCTCCAGTGGAAGCCAGACATAGTTGTTGCAAAGGTGCCGAAACCAACGGCATCCCTGATACCTGTTGTCTATTCGATTAATTCAAAGACGAAAGGAGTCGGCTGGATTATTCAGATGAACTTTAGTGAATAAATAGGATGAACAAATCACACATAATGATATACGAAAAAGTGTAGGAATTCAGCTAACATAGGCCTTTCTGCGAAAAAAACCCTACAAAATTATTTCTTCGTCTGTCTTCAAGTTCTTCTTCTACTAGTTATAAAGCATCATGGGATATGTAGTCCATTTACCAAAGTCAGTGACAACACTGACTTCTATCCCCGAAAACATTGCCATTGTGGCGCCTAATGACATGTCTATGGTACAGATACTCCACGATTAGAATCAGAAAAAATAATGTGCTGAATTGGTTTAACGAGTGATGGAGTTGATTAATGTACGTTCTTTTTAAATATATTTCCGTTTGAGACGACCTTTCACCTTACATCCCATGTGGAGACAAAATGGCCGCGTACGTGTTGAACATATCCAGGATATTTTCTCGTGAATTGATTTCAGCTTCATGCCAGTTTCATCGATATCGGGTATGATACGTTAGTGTTCCGTCAACATGGTCATGATGGTTTCACTGCGGGTCAGAATGACGCGTTTCTGATGTGATTTCTCTCTCATTCAGTCCTGCCTGCGGATTCTGCCTGCGGTGAAGCCGAACCTCCTCTCTGCTCTCACACAGCAGTTCTCGAGTTCAGCAGCATGTTGGCAGGAGGCGGAGGTCCATGCGGCACAGACTGCGGATCGGTACAAACAAAGACCTTGGCTTTACCTGGACAGCGAAGGTACCAGTGTTACACCATATTATGCGACCACCGTATATTGTGACCGTAGGCGGCACTGTTGCATTTTAAGCAGGGGATGGGGGAGAGTGTGTGTGAATAAACTTATTATAGTAAAATAAAACTCTTAATATTCAAGTATTTATGTTTTTCTGAAAGTAGAGCATTATACAAGTCATAATATTAGTGGTCAAATGTTAATTTTTGTTCTTTTTAAGGCTTTTTTTCTACATTTTTTTTCTGTTGCTTTTGTTCACCCTCTCCCTCTGCAGAGCTTCCGTTTTGGCGTAGCACAGTGTTAAATGCAACAGCGCCTCCTACGGTCACAGTATACGGTGACCGTATTGATAAGAGAATATGGTACAACCAGCAGGGAATTATACACAGTCCAGTCACATTAATGTGACCATCTGTCAAAAGCCAGAATAACCACCTTTCGCAGAGCGAACTGCTACGAGACGTGCAGGAAGAGAGTCACTTAGGTCCCTGAAGGTCTTCTCTGGGATGTTGAGCCATGCCGACTCTAATGCCGTGGCCAGCTGCGCTAGATTACGCGGTTGAGGATCCATGGCGCGAACAACTCGATCGAGATGGTCCCACAGATGCTCGATTGGGTTTAAGTCAGGTGAGTTTGCTGGCCAGGGGAGGACGGTAAACTCATCCTGGTGCTCTTCGAACCACGCACGTACACTGGCAGCTGTATGGCACCTCGCATTGTCCTGCTGGAAGATGCCATCATCCTGAGGAAAAACAATGCGCATGTAGGGGTGGACATGGTCCGCAAGGACAGATGCGTACTTGTATTGATCCATCGTGCCTTCCACAATAATCAGTGAACCCAGAGAATGCCAGGAAAACATTCCCCAGACCATAATGCTCCCGCCTCCAGCTTGGACCGTTCCTGCAATGGTTGCAGGGTGGTTCCTTTCAGAGGTTTCACGCCTTATACGCCAACGTCCATCTGTCCGATGGAGCATAAAACGCGATTCATCTGAAAACGCTACCTGTCGCCACTCAGTGGACGTCCAGCTGCTGTACTGGCGTGCAAATTCTAGCCTTCGTCGTCGATGAACACCAGTCAGCATAGGTGCACGAACCAGGCGTCTGCTTCGGAGGCCCAGACGCAGCAATGTTCGCTGAATAGTGGTTTGGGAGACACTTGTGGTAGCCCCTTGGTTCATTTTAGTGGTCAGTTGCTCAACGGTAGCCCGTCTATCTGCCCGAACGCATCTCCGCAACCGTCGTTCGCCTCTGTCATCTATGGCCCGTGGTGCACCACATTTGCCACGTCGTTGATTTTGGACAGTCCCATTTTGCCATGCACGGTACACTTTTACCACGGCGGCACGCGAACAGTTCACAAACTCAGCCGTTTCGGAAATGCTTCCACCCTTGGCCCGAAAGCCAATGATCATGCCCTTTTGGACGTCGGATAAATCGCTTCGTTTCTGCATTACGCCAACGATTGAAATGTTTTCCGAAGCCCACACACACCCTTTATATACGCTCAACTGCACTGTGCTGCCACCTGCCTTCTGTGATTGGTTATTTAACTCTGAAGTGGAAAGTACGTGGTGGTCACATTAATGTGACTGGACTGTGTAGATCCTTGGCCTTTGCTACAGATGTTGGCTGTACTATGCTCCATGTGTTTGGCAGAGTATGCTGAGCGGTACGGCAGCAGTGCGGTGTGGACCGGCTACAGGAGGAACCATAAGGGAGGCATCCCGCCCCAGAAGACACGCAAGACTTGCATTGTACTATTCCTTCTCTGCAGAACTGAGTTCTTTATGCTCTGCTATTTAAATAACTACAACTGTTTTTGTTTTGCAGAGAGGAGACAAGATATGTGGGAACCCCTGTCCAATTTGTAGAGATCCCAACATTATCATCAACCATCAGGTAGATGAAGGTTTGACTGCACACTTGATCAAAATGTCATGTTTTCTGTCTGTCCCTCCCTCACTCACTCTTGTCCCCAGTGGGGTCAGTAGGGGTTTTCTAGAGTTGCACCAACTGGTAAATACCAGAGCATCTGTGTGAAAGCAAATCTACATGATTAAGTTTGAAATAATTTTTTCCCCCCTTTATTTCTATTTCAAAACCCATTTTGCGGTTTTATTTTCGATTGTAATATGAAAATCCATTTTCATGTCCCAGTGTCAAAGCTTCCAGCTGTTTTTAGACTGAACCAGTTGTGGATGCTGAACCGTCACTTTAGAACAAGTTCTGTGAAATATTTCAATTCTACATTCAGAGGCTGTTATCTTTAAAGATTAGTGAATGGTTGTTATTCCAACACAGGTTGTATTCTGTCTTTTTCTTTGCTGGATCACTTATGAAGGAGGAGTTCATGTTTTCAGATGTATTCATATCAACTAATTGAAATGACATTCTCTGCTTTCTTATTGGTTGAATATCTGTTTTTTAGACAATGAAAATTTTAGTCCAGCATTGTTGAAGAAAATAACTTCTGTTGGAGCACAAACGGAACCAGAATAACTCCTGCTATCTTCGCTTGTAGAATGTGAAATTACTCCAGCAGTTTATCAGCCCACACACTGGAATGGTCTATGATCCCACTCTGACTGGTAATGCATCATCTGACCTTTTAATGTAGGAAGTGTAGCAGCCACTGATTGTTCTGGTGGATCTCCTTTCCTCAGGTGTGTGTATGAAACAACAGAAAAAGCTGAATGAAGCTATCGACAAAGCAAGAGATGACGGTACGAAATTCTTTGCTTCTCTGGAACTCTGCATTAAGTCGACCAGAACCCCTGGCTCCATTTGGGCTCGCTTTTCCAAATGCATTGAATTACTGGGAATTTAACATGTCATCTTATCTGTTACGCGGTGGAGATCAGGAGGGAGCTGATAATATCAGAAATGTTGCATTTTTTTCCAAGTTCTGTTTTTTTTAGGCAGTGAATAAATGATTCAGAAAACAGGAACTTAAAGTTGTTCAGTTCCAGGATATTCTTCAACCCTGATCAGTGCTTTAACTGTTTTGATCCGTTGAGCTTTACCAGAAATATTAGTTTTATCCAAAGCTTCAACTTCATAGATCCCCATCAATCCCTACCAACTTAAGAGTTTTCTCCTTTCACTGCTGTCATTTTAGGTACAAATATCCTACCCTTAGTAAGCAGATATGTAATCAAACCTTTCTTAAACATGCTTTCCATAAAGATGCTGTAATAAATTAGACTTTTATCTAATCTAGATCTAACATGCCTGAAAAAATAGTTGCTAATCAAGTATGTAAATCATCTACATACTTGATAATTACATCAAGTAATCAGGTATGTAATTACTTGATGAGCTCTGAAAAGATTCAGAGCAACTAAAACTGCTCTGGTGAAGTCACTGGTTTTCTCACAGGCTCACGATGGGATTTTGCTGTTAGACCCCAGTTCCAAATGGAATGCTTAAAAATGATATTTTGATATTTGGATCAACTTGGCAATATTTTTCTGTTTATAAATGGGATCAATTTTCATTTTCTTATGAAACAGCTTTATAAATAAACAGACTTGAATGAATGTTTTTCTTGGTTACAGACGGCAAAACGTCACATATCAAGTTCAGCAGCTTGGAGATTACATGAAGTTGTAGCCTCACAGATTAAAAGTCAAGTAGAAACAGTTTTCTATGCATTTATAGAAAATAATAGGGTTTCAATAAGTAACATTAGCTAACCCACTTTAATTAAGTTGCTTTTTTTCTTGCACACAACTTAAGCTACGTTTCTACTGAAATTTCATTAAAAGTATAAGTTATCAAAAATCAACTTAAACTCAGTATGTGAAAACAAAAGAAAAACGTAACCAAACATTTCTCCTTTCAGGTTTACTTCCTTTTCAGATTCCACACGTGAATTTTTCAGGAGAGGATTACTCCAACACTCATGATGCTGTTGGGCTCACATCACCTCCACCATTCCTCAGCCCTAGTGAACCCTGGTATAAATGGTATGGAGAAATAACGCCTGATGACAAGAAAGTGGATCAAGTCAAGAAGATATACAAGGCTTATTTAAAACACTAGAGTTGTGAAAAAGGTTTAAAATCTACCATAGAATTTAAGCATCTATGGTAAAATATCTTGCATGCCCGAATATTCTACTGAAGTTCACAACTTTTAAATAAATAAAACGACAAAAATGCAAGTGAAAGATTCTTTTATTAAGTTTTGACAGGTCATAGTTAAAGATATTTAATCTTCCTGCTAATGTGAAGCAGGAGGAATGACTGATATTCCAAATGTTCCGATGTATATGATTGTAAATAATCCATAGTTGGGGTCTCCCGTGGAAGTGATCATGGATTGACCTTATTGACCATGATTTCTCCAAGGGCCTCCAAAACTTCTCTCTTGTAGTCATCAAAGTCTCCCTCGATCTGGTTGATGGTGCAGTCCTCCACCACCCACAGCTGGCACTGAGTCTCCGTGATGAGTCGCGCGTCATGGCTCACAATGATCACAGCTGCTCACAGGATCAGAGTAATTCAGATAATCTGAAAAAAATATCAAGCTTCTCTACCTTCCCCCTATTGTCCTGCTCCATCAGAAACGACTAAACAGAGCCTGTTGGAGGGTGTTGGTGCTGTTAAACATATTCATGTATGCGCTGCCCCCACCCTTCCCCTTGCTCTCTGCTACAGCTGGTTCACCACAGCAGACACTGCCATGGATGCTCAAGCTAGTTAGCATGGCCAATACAGCAGATAAACAGTTTTCCTGGAACAGTAAATTGTTTTATGCTACCAGCACATTTAGTGCAATAGATTGATCGACAGTGCTAAAACCCCCTCATGGCTCTGATCAGTTCTTTTTAACCAATCAGATGGCAATAGTGGCTCAGGAAGGAGGAGCTTGATTTTTTTCCCCCCACAGATCGTCTTAACCAATCAGAAGCAGCATTAATCAGCTTAGCCATGCTATCAGGAAGGATTGTTTATTTTTGATGCAGCCTGCGTTTGACTTTGAATGAATGTTTCCTTTTTTATTTGATATAGGCAGTGTTCAGATTTATTTGACTCGTGTATAATTTATGGTACCGAGAGCCTTACTGTTAAATATTTTACTGATTGCAGGTTTTTCAGTTGTCCTTTGACTGAATAACTCCTGTATTGTGCCTGCATGTATTTTGCATGTTTTATGCCTAAATTAGGTGAATTTATTGCCAGATAATTTTTTTTATTTTGTCAGATCACATAGTACCATTTATATCTAAAGCAAAAAAATTAATAGTAATTCCAGGCGATCCTCAAAGATCAGTGATCAGCAGAGATCGGCCTCATTGGTGATCAGTATCTGAATTGGCAGCAAAAAACCCGATCGGAGCATCCCTACTTAACAGATATCAGACGTCTAAGAAATATGTTGACTTGTATGCACTGAGCCTGGTTTGAGTTCCTGCTGTATGAATTCTGCATCAATGTGATGCAGCATAAGCTAATGCTGCTCTCATGCAGAGACTCCTTACTTTCCCAGGTCCTCACAGCTTTTAAAATAAAAAAATAATTTTACTCACCTCCTTTGTATTCATTGATGGCCTCTGATAAGGCATCTATTGACTCAATGTCCAAATTATTAGTAGGTTCATCCTAAAAAAAATAAAAATAATATCTGACTTCATTCAGAACTACAACAAAAAAAAATATCCAAATTGAGTTGTGAACACCATCAGTTCAGGTGGTGAGGCTAAGGATGTCTTTGGGACATCAAGTAAAAATGCAAAATGTCCCAAAATAAAGGCAAGTTTCTATCACTGACTACAGCCCCTTTCACATCATCCTAAGTGATCTGCTGAGGTCGGAGGTCACATGCAGGGTTTCCCCCAGAAAACCTGCTGACTCTGTGGTAGGGCGCTCCACCAGCGCTCCACCGGGGTTTTGTGTTAAAAGTTGGCAAGAAATTGAAAATATGACTATTTGTTTATTAGATGACATCTACAATACATTAACTACAAAGTCTTAAAAATGCAAAGAAAACATGCAATTAAAATGAATATTTGTTGTACATCAGTTAATTCTTAATTATAAAATTCAAGTATTTGTTACGTTAAGTTTCTAGTGTTTTCCTAAATGCTGCTATTTTGTTTAGGAATGTCTCCTAATTGGTGCAGTGTTTTAATTCTCTGGTCATGATTGGCTGTTAGTTATCCAAGTAAATGGAATATTTGCAAGCAATACTCTGACTGGATGAAAAGGATCGGTCTGAGATCGGCTGGAGATGTGATTCAAATGATCATACACTTTATGAAGTTACATAACAGACACAATAAATACACTACCCCCAGCACTGAACTTTGTGTGGATTTTCTGTTATCATAATATAATAAAGTCTTACAGGTCCAAGTCTCCGCCAGCTACATTTTATGCACCCTGACTGTATAAATATCCTTAAGTGTTTTGGAAGCAAAGTGAATTTGGCCCATAATACCGTCTGAGTGGAAGTTTATCTAATAACTCAGAGTAGATTCTCATGATTCTCACTTTAAGTTCTTCTCTCATCACTGCTTGAACTAGGCCACATGTTAATGATACTTTGATGACTAGACAGGAAGCAGCTCTTACCAAGATAAGCACATCTGGCTGACGACAAGCTAACTCTGAAAACACAACTCTGGCTTTCTGGCCGCCTGTTGGGAGGAAATGCAGAGGGGATTAAAATTGGCTCCTCTGAAACAAATGGTCATGTGGCAGCTGCTTAGGTCCATACCAGAGAGTTTGGAGATCTGAATGGTGTGTGCATGACTTTCAAGGCCAAAACGCCCCAGACACTTCCTGCTATCCTGGTAGGGCAAGTTGAAGTTTCTCATTAGGTACTCTGTTGCCGTCTCCTCCATGTTCAGTTGATCAGCATACTGCTGATTAAAGAAGCCCACTTTCTGTTGGAGACCAAAACATGAAGGGGTCAGCAGGTGGAACACAAGCAAGGAACACAAAGACATTAACACCAACAAAAACATTTATACTTCAGGACATTTAAAATAAGCTCAGAACAATACATCAAATGAATATCCTTTTATCTGCCTCACTACACCAAGCTTTAACTGACTGTCATAGCTCCAGGGTTACTGCTTAAAATTCCAGTTTAGGGATTTATTTTTCTTGCAGCTTGCATGTTGTTCACTATAAATGTCCCCTTTTCTCAGAGTTAACTTGGTTCTTTCCACAAAGCAAAACATGTGCGTTAACTCAGAGTGGACTGGTGACCAGTGAACAAGGTTCCTTCCTCTCACCTACCAGCTTAAATGTGCATATTGGCCCGGTTCCAATACTTACAGTGCACCCTACAGCGCTCTATGAAGCATGTACTCAATTAAAGTGAACATAAGAGTTTGAATGTACAGATTACATCCAAACATTTAAGAATTGAAACAGTACACCTCTGTGTTGCAACTTGGACATCCAGAATGGTGGGCTGGTCACAGTTTAGGCATTTGTGCAGCTAAAAAGTACTGCAAAGGCTACATTTGAGCATTTCTGCTAAAAAATAAAATGCTCCGTTTTACAGTATGGGTATTTGGCTTTTAAAATGTGTTTTGTTATGACTTGTTGATTACAGAGCAAAATTCAATATATTCAACACATGTTGGGTGAAACAAAAAATAGTTCAATATTTTACATTTGAAAACTGATTTTTTGTTTTTGTTTGCGACAAACACAGCTTTCAAGTCATCATACAATAAAAAGTTGCCATCTTGAAAATATGGCAGCCCTTGTATGGTGAAATGTTAGTATATTACAAAATGTACTAACATTCAATTTAACAGTTTTAAAGGCAATTTCTCCTGCGATTAAATTAAAGACCTGATTACACATTCAGTTGTTACCAAAAAAACAATTTCTTTTATGCAGCTAAAAGTTAAATATAAAGTGGAGTTAATGTGCTAACAAAGATCAAGTTAAGGACAAACATACAGCACATATTAAACAGAAAAAAAGCCTGATTGTGAAAAATGAAAAGACTAAAAAAGAGTGAAACTAAAATGTCCTTCTTTAAAGAAAATAAAGATGTTGTTACATTATATACCAAAAATGTTAAAAGACATTCATGAGGAACACTGACATTAAGTTGTCCCCTCTGCCTTGAGAAGAAAACAATTGTTTAAAAATCATGATGATATCTCTAAAGAAAATAAGAACCTTTCGTTACAGTCCACCAACAAATGTACTTAATTTAATAATTATGTATGAAGTTTTCCCTGTAATGACTTTCCGCAAAAAAATAAATTAATTAATTAATAAAATACAGATAAATATCAATCAATTCCTGTGCGTTTTGTGAATAAGATTTTGAGACGCATCCTTTTTCACATGCAACTTCATTAATGTTTTTAGAAAGATTTTTAAAACTGGATCTTGTACAAGAAATCTATTCTGTTTTTAAGTTTTAATGTAAAAAAATTTGGTCTTCTAACAGGGGATGAAGAGGTGATATGATATCAATGATTTAATTCTCTGGCTAACTTTTATTCACAAATACTGCTTTCTAAAATTCACCTCAATTTTTTATATTTTCAAAGTGAAATAATTTTATTTAGGAAAGTGCTTAAATGTTACAACAATACAAAAGCCCAATCTTTATTTTAATATTTTAATAGCTTCATTGAAGATTTGAAATTTGTCTACCATTTGAAGCCTTTTCTGTTGACTTTCATCACAGTTGGTAACTCTTCTTTTTTAATCCCTTCTTTTTAATGCTAAGTTTATCATATCAAATGTGTTTTTGTTACTAATGTGTGCCTTGTCATACTATTTTCTTGAATTTTTAATAATGACCAAATTGCCATGTAATTGCTTGTACTTGAAAACGTCACATGCAGGAATAAATTGTGGGTAACCCACTTTGCCGAAGTCCGCCTAGATGCAGGCTTAATAAATGTGTGGAAATAGGACCTAAAATGGGTGGGGCAAAGGCTGAATGGAGAGAATGTGGGACATACTCCGCACTCAAACCCTTCAACATGAGCACATTTGAAGGATCTTCATGTTGGGCAGAACTAGGGTGGAAGTGCGAGTATTGGGGCCTGGCCTTTATGTGTTTGCATTTATGTTACTCACCAAGCGGTGATTCTTCCTCATTTCACCCTTAATCTGTAAAAGAAAAAGTCTTCTGTTATATAGGAATATAATTTAAAAGAGGAATTTCATGTATGTGGTCTTACAGGATTTAATTTTCCTGTGAGCAGCAGTAGCAGAGTACTCTTCCCAACACCATTGGGTCCCACGATGCAAACTAATGGAGAATTTTGGGAAAAAGTAAATAACAGAAGAAAAACTGATAATTCATACAAAGTTCCCAGCCTTTATAATGCTCAATGAAGACATAATTAGCACCAATATCTAAATATGAGTATTAACCATCTCCTATAGGATTTGGATACTCACTCCTGGAGTCCATGTCAATGCCAAAGTCCACGTTTTTGAAGAGAGGCTTCTGACCCTCGTAGCCAAAGTCAACACCTGTATATAGTAAAAACTAGTCACACAAATATCAACAGACATGACATGTAAGTACAAGAACTTATTTATTTATTTAGAACTTATTTTGTTTGTATGTTTAAATTCCTGACAGAAGGTTTGTAGATTTATGATTTTTTTTGTTACTCTGCTGATTAAACCTTAATCCAGCACAAGGTTTCAAAAATATTTAGCATAAAATAATATTCTTAAGATGTCCACAAAAAGCTAATATACAGCCCTGCTAGACCTAGTTTTTGAAAGGTTATGTTTTTATGTTTTAAAAAAATACAATGGTTTCAAAACCCTAACAATTTTGTGTCTTTCCACTAGGGGGCATGCTGCTTTAATCTAACTCTAGTAGAAGGTCCGGTTTGTTTGGGGAGGTGTGAATGTGTAATCGACCTCCAATGCAGACCAAAAAAGCAAACTCTGGTCCCCCCCTTCAAATCTCAGCCTGGGTTCAGTTGAAGTGAACTTTGCCACGGTTCAAATGCATACGAGGATACAAGTGGACCAGGAGTAGACTACATAGACATAATAAAAGAATAGACCCCTCATTTTGTATATTTATATAAATATGTATGAACAGCTGTGTTCTTTGTAAAATGCTCATTATACATTTGTCTTTTGAAGGACAACGATGAACTTTCTCTGTCTCCCTGCCCTCCCTATCGTCCCTGCTCAGCATCTGTGTCCTGAGTTTTTAAGAGTCTTCTTTGCATAGCTTCCAAAGTTGCAAATTATGGATCTGGTCAGCTGGTCTCTCAATGTAATTGATAAAAAAAATTTCCACTGGGAAACCAGGTAAAGGTGAACCCTTGTGTCCTGACAGAACATTCTTGTCCTTGCTGGATACCCGATGGATTCTGGGTGGAAGTGGAAGACCATTTGTCTGACGAAGCTGTCAGTTGAGGATGTTGAAGATGTGTATATGATTGGATTTATGATAACAGGTTTTCTGCTTATTGGAGTTGGCGGCTACCTGGATTATTGGAAATTTTGGAAGATGCCGGTGACTGTTTTGACCACTGTACCCGAGGCTGCCTGGTACGGTTGATGGGATCTGCAGAGTGATCAACACTCAGACTGAGATGATAAGGGAGTTGAGCCATAGACTGGGTGCAATCCTGGAACAGGACCGTGGCCGGGCAGTGGATCCCGGACTCAGAATGGATATGGTGTGACCTTGCAGAACGTTGTTCGCTCGGATCAGGCGGGAGACCCTAAAATTTGGCTGTTTGGATTTGCTATTGAGAAGCACCAGCGAGACTCTTTCAAGAAAGGCAGTAAACTGATGTCGGCCTGACCTAAACAAATTTCTCCTAGATTTCCTCCTCTGGTTGTTATGTCTAAAGAAGGCACTGTTCTGCTGCCCCCTCCCTGATAACATCTGTGGGCCCTGTACTGATAAGCTCATGGTGAACTCCGGCATCATACTCACAGACAATCACATGCTTCAGTTATGGTTCATGATCTGACACACACATAACTCACATGAAACTCATATGCACATCACACTTCCTCCTCAAACCCGGCTTGTTTTGTTTATATGTGTTTATATGTGCTTATGTGCCGAGGTTTTTTTCTTCATCTCAAACTGCCCTGCAAAAAGCAGAGATAGGCTGTTTTTTTTCCTCTCCTTACCTGATGTTTTTTCTTATTTTTCCTATTTGATCTGCAAGGCGGCACCTGTCGGGCTGCGAGGCATCAGTCAACTGTCCCCCCACCCCCTATCTATAATCTATTACACATTATATTGTGTAATAGATGGTTGTACTGGAACTGCAATTTTGTTGTCTTTCTGACAATGACAATAAAATTCTTCTGATTCTGATACATCAATATCGGAATACTCTATTCCTATTCTATTCTGTTTTCCCCACTAGGAATATTTAAATATGCTGAATCAACCATCAATACAATTCAAAAATACTTTAAAAATAAATGTTCTTGTACATATAACTTTGATAGCTGTCTGAATAAGGTTTCCAGTAAAAATAAAAAGAAGTGCACTGTGTTCTTATTAACAATAAATGTCAGACATAATCAATATTATTTTAACAGTATAAATGTAATAGTGTCTTCTTTTAATTAAAAGCAATTGGATCTGATTGATCATTTCGATCAAAATTTGTATGTTCAGGGTTTCCCCCAGTGTATTATAAGCCTGGCGGCCCACCATGCTTTACTAGCCCCGCCGCCTCGCGCACTGCCACTGCTTTACCTCCTTTCATTCAAACTGGACACAGGCTGACCTGTATGGATATTTACATCAACTTATTGTGAGGAATTATCCTTTGGAAAACTCTAGGTAAGAGTTTAAAACCTGCCGCGTTAGCCCTGCTTGCGCAGCTCCATCTGAACCGCAGGATTAAGTTGTAGTGAATTCAGAGATACGTTGTGGAGCGGTGAGAATGATCTTTGTGAATGAAAAATTATATGCGGCGTTTACATCTCAACACGCTGCCCAGCGTGTGGCTCTGTGTCTGTCTTCTCTGTAAAGTTTATGTCTGTGGTCCCGTTTGGCTGGAGCGTTTGTGGATAACGAGCAGCGCTAACTTGATCATGCAGGTTCAGACCAGTGAGGAGTTTTCACGCTCTCTTTGGAGTCACACATCATGCCGATTTTTATTATTTTATTATTATTTTTAGTATTAATTTTCCGGTTACACGATGCATCAAACCATATCAAATGCGTTGTCTACTTAGAGTTAATACACGCGGCCACACGGAGATCTAAGAAACTCGTTCCATAAACTCGATCAACCAAAATAGTTTCTGTGACAATTAAAAACTCAACAGACAGAAAGTGGAACAGCTACTGAAGTCACATTAGCAGCATTGTATTAAGTCTCCCGTTTGTTTGCACATCTCTGCGCAGTGCAGCAGATTACCTCATCATGCAGGGTCGGTCCAAGGCTGTATGAGGTCTGGAGCAGAATTTGACTTGGGGCCCCTCTTGCTGCTAAAAATATCAGCACCTCTAATAACAGCTTCTGTGTTAGATTTAGTGAAATCTAGGACAGGGGGAGTAGTTTAATTGGCCAGCCTAAAAAGCAATAAGTTATAAACGCAGTTTACCCATTTGTATTTGTAAATTCAAAGATTAAACTCACAGCATCAGATTGTTGCTATGGTAACAAAACAATCTAACTATAAATATTGTTCTTTGAAGTTTTACAAAGAAAACTTGTCAGCTCCTTAAAATCTTGTATTTAAATGTTAAACAATTTAAGATCTTTTAATTTATGTACGCCTAAACAATTTAATAACATTTAACAGCATTGATAATCTCAATAAACAAGTGTTACATTTATGTATCTGTGGTCTGTTTTAAAATATTAGCATTTATGGAACCCCTGAAGCCCTTGGGTGCCTGATGGAGTCTCTGAATTAATTTGAATTAAACAGAAGTGCAAATCTGTTGTTTTTAGACTAGTTGTGGGTTTAAATAGCATTTCACTGGAGATCTTTTCCCGTAACAGTAATACTTTTACATTTCCTGTCCACTTAATATCTTTTAATACAAAAACACAGTGGACCGCCTAGACCACCGGGCTTAGCAAGTTTTCTGGGGGAAACCATGATGTTGATATCATGAAATCATTGTATTTTTTGTAAAGGATATAGCCCTTTGATATTCTCCTAGCAGCTCATAATTAGTCCAATAACTTGATGTTTGCTGGCTACATATTTGTATTTTATCCAAACTGCAGACTCCAGCTGGTTGTGGAGAAGTGTGCGGGTCACAGCAGATCTTACTGTGGAGGCCCAGGATGGGTGGCGAGAGTGGAGGAGGGTTGGGGAAGGTGAACTTCACAGTGTACTCCTTTGGCCTCTTGAGCAGCTCTGGAGCCTCCAGGCTCTCCTCCTCCTGAGGTCCCTTCTTTTTGCCCTTTTGCTGCTTCCTGGTCAGGGCCTCCTTAGTCTGTTTCTCCTGAAACATTGAAATCAGTCTGAATGAGCGTGGTTAACAATAATCACCCAAATGTTGCCAACTTAGCCACTTTGTCACTATATTTCTCAATGCTTCAGACAGATTTAAAATGTATCAGCCAAAATCGTTATCAACAGGTCAGGCTTTCAAAGACAGTACTATCACGGGTAGTGAACTGAGAAAAACCTTTAGTACAGTTGGTTAAGCTATCTTGTGTTCCTCCATTGCATTATATTGCAAAGCACTTTACTGTGTTTGTTTACCTCACCACAGTAATGTTTACTGTGTGGTGAGGAAATCACTGGAGATTCAAATTTGTTGTAATTTGCACCACACCTACAGATGTGATTTTGTGTCACAGTGTGGGAAGACAGCCATACTCACAGCTTGCTTGGTGGACTTGCCTCCAGCCTTGAGCTCTTTGAGTTTCTTCTCCTGTTTGTCATACTGCTTCTGCAGCTCCTTCTGCTTCTGCACGTACATTTTCTTGAAGGTCACTTAAAACACAGAGGGAAACAAATATTTGAGCGACATTTAAAGCAGTGGTTCCCAAACTTTTTCTCCTGGGCCCCCCCTGTGGTTTCCAAACATTCGCTGCCCCCCCCATCCCCCCTCCTGCCCGTGGATTACCAGAGTGGAGGGAGATTGACTTATTTTGGAGGCAAAATGAATTGAAGTAGCTGAACATAGACAACATTGTCAGTAGCCTACAGGCGACTTGTTATGCTTAAGATTCTGTGTTAATTTTAGCTAGTCATCATTTAGCTAACATTACCTGCATCCCAGTGACGTGCGGTCAGGGGAGGCACCTGTCATCGTGGAAAAATAATATATAAGCATAAAATAATTTATATTGCTAGTTTCACCCTGTGGTTTGTACAAAAAAGTGCCTATTTTTCATTTAACTTAACCAATTCTGATGATTTTTTTCTTCAAAATCGCTAAATGTTTGCAGTTTCCCATTCGAAGCTCGGAAGTGAAGCCGGTGATGCAGCAGCGAGGTGAGGCAGTTCTTTGGCCTCAAGGCAGGGGGCGCTCATGATCCCAGACATTATGACTCCACAATTGCAGAGTAAGACACAGTAACAACGAGCTAGCAGCTAACCATGCAGTCAAGTCAAGTGCAGCAATATATTTATAGTTTTCTCCTCTTACCACAGCAATCACTAATTAATAATCCCAAAGTAACCACTAAGCCTAAAACCATGATACTGCAACAGACTGAATGTTCTGCTCTTAGTGTGGGAAATATCTGAGTGTTTTTTTGTGGCGTTGTTGTCAGTTACTATGGCAACGAGTCTACTTGTAGCTGCGCTGATACAAAGAGCGAGAGAGACGTGGATTTGAGTTGTTTAGTGATTTTTCCCTTTGCTGTGGATCACAGCACGAAATTAATAATATCTACGTCAAAGTTTGATCGCGCTAACGGAATTATTCTACGGCGGCAGCGCGGCTATGGATGGCATGTAAAGGAAAAGCCTTTTTTCTCTCCAGCATTGTCCGCATGCGCAAAATGTTATTATGTAAACAATAACTTACATGGGGTCTAGATTTGTAAATCTGATTATGATTAAGTCAGAGCCTCACCAGCTATGAATCTCACCGCACGTCACTGCTGCATCCAACAGCTTCACTCAACTTAGTCAGTTAGTTTGGAGGAAAAACTGTAAAGAGTTCTTTGCGTTTTTGCTGGTTTGCTGCCATGATTCTAACACACCTGAGTGCAGCAGCAGCAAGTCTCCGTCGCTGCCACACAGGTGTAAACCCAGCAAGTGTCTTAGCGCTCATGTTGGGTTTAAAAGCAGCTCGGAAAAACAGGTCACAACGTGTTAACAACGGATTAAACAGTTTTAACTGCTGAAAAAAGTGACAGAAGACACAGATAAGTGCAGAAGCCCCTACTGTATCAAGTTGAGATAGGAATAACAGAAAGTTGGTCATTCTAAGGTTACAACACCAGCGCATAGTGTTCATCATTGTTTTGTTTTTTTCATTCATCCATACGGCTTCCCCCTTGCAATGGCATGGCGCCCCCCGTAGGGGGCGCGCCCCACAGTTTGGGAACCTCTGATTTAAAGAAAGTTACTCAACACCCCTACCAACAACCTTCTCCGGTTTTCCAAACATTTTGTCCATTTCTGTATGTTATCACCAGAGTACTGCAGTCCTACAGCAGCTCTTTTTCTTCCAGAACATCAGTTTATCACAGCATTCAATGACAATGAAGGAGTAGCACTAAAATGTTCCAGTGCTGTACAAACTACTCATTACATTCAGGAGCTTTCAGATAAAAACAAGAAACTAATATAGCAGAAAGCTTGTGTGATACTTACAATAGTTTCCTCTATAATAGTAGAGTTTTTGGTTGTCTAGGTGGATGATATCAGTACACACATCGTCGAGAAAACTCTGGTCATGGGACACGATGAGGAGAGTCTTCTTCCAGCTTTGAAGGTAGCTGTAAGTTGATTTGCAGGAGAAAAAACATAAAAAGTTTTTATACCATTCAGAGCACGAAAAGTCAGAGAAAAAACATTATCACAGTGGGAAGCTAATCAGAACTAAATATGCAAAACATTTTTGCATAACTGATCTACTGTAGAAAAAAAAATGTTGCCCTATTTACTCAGAGGACATTTTGATTTATTGTACTCTTAGGATTTAAATCTAAATTAATAATCCCCAAACAGCGAGCGCCAAGCAAAAATATACACACCATCTCAGCTTCTGACATTTAGTCATTTTTACAACCACAATGTATTTTAATGGGATTTTATCTGACAAACAAACAAAGTGGAACATAATGTTGAAATAGAAGCAAAATACTTAGCTTCAAAAAATATTTACAAACAAAAATGGTCCTTGTATTCAGACTATTTTAAAGTCCAGAGGAACCTGAGATGCACCGATATGATACCAATATCTGCATCAGTCTTGATATTTAAAAAACAAATTCTAGGTTGGATATCAATGACTACTAACAATCCATAAGGGCAGATACAGGGTTTCCCCAGTGTATTATAAGCATGGCGGGCGCCAGGCTTAGCGTTTCAGCTGTTTGGGATTCCCCTCGGTAATTCCCCCTCAAAAAGCAACGCACGTGTAGAGTCCGCGCTTTCCGATTGGCTGCCGGTCCTCCCGGTCAACAGAATTGTCAGACTCTCTACGGATCGCGCGAACCCCCCCTTTTCTGGGGGAAACCCTGAGATCTATTTGGTCTAATTCTATGCCCTAAGTAACATCATGCTTTTTATATTAAATTTAGAGTAAATTTAGAGAGGCGAGGGCGCACTTTCTCCATCTATAATAAGACATTTAAGCGACTTGAAACCATTCCTCCCTCCCTGGCACCTGGGCCACCCCAGCCCCCCCTTTAGCTCCGCGCCTGGTCTGAGTGTTATAATCTGATATGAATGAAAGCTTCAGTACTTGTTCAGCCAGATGACAGCATTCAGGTCCAGGTGGTTGGTGGGCTCATCCAGCATCAGCAGGGTGGGCTCCATGAACAGGGCTCTGCCCACACACACACACACACACACACACACACACACACACACACACACACACACACACACACACACACACACACACACACACACACACACACACACACACACACACACACACACACACACACACACACACACACACACACATTAACAGGAGTTAAAAAGAGAGCAGCATGATGTGCAGATCAGAGTGCAGGTGGATGATAGAGAGCTAAAAGTTTTATTGCAAAATTTTGTGGTACTACTATCAGGGTTTCCCCCAGTGTATTATAGGCATGGCGGCCCGGCATGCCTAGCTAGCCCTGCCGCCAGGCTTAGCGTTTCAGCTGTTTGGGATTCCCCTCGGTAATTTCCCCTCACAAAGCAGGCAGTTGATCCGTGCTTTCTGAGGTTGATCCTCAGAATAGGTTCTCAGAATAGGTCCTCAGAATAGGTTGATTCTGAGGTTGATCCTCAGAAAGCGCGGATTTCTGAGGTCTATGATAAACAGTACAATAAATGCCCACCCCTAGATTATAGAGCATACCTAGCAAGGGAAACTCTCATCCTCCATCCTCCTGAGAAACGCTTGGTGGCTCTGTTCTGCATCTCAGGGGTAAACGACAGACCGGCCAGGATCCGTCTGGCCTTGGCCTCTGCTGCTGCAGCTCCAATCACCCTCAGCTCTTCGTACACCTGGCAAGGAAGAGAAGAATTTTGATCACTTTTGTCAAGAACATTTGTCACTTTTTAACTAGCATGCTCTTTAAATGCTCACAATTAATCCCTATAAAAAACTAGAGTATGGCCTCAGAAAATAAATTATTTTAATCATCAGAGCTGTCTTGTTGGATCTGTGTTATTTCTCTACACAAAGATAACAGTTTTCATTAAAAGCTCTTTATGTTAAAAACCTGCGTGTTGACAGTTGGTGGACACTCAGTCCTTCTCTTACAAGATGGAAAGTGTCATCAGTGTGACAGAATATTATTTTGTGAGCATTTCAATGCAGCGTTCTGTGTCACTACAGTAAAATGACTCTGGTTTAATCCCAGTTGAACTGTCTGATAGAGTTGCTGATGACATTTGCTTAGGATTTCCAGCAGTTCCCTAAGAAAAGCCTGATTCCATGGTAAAGCGTGCCCCGGTTTTGTGCTGATGATGTCCGTGTGGACTCAGCTGCAGCCAGAGCTGCAGCAGTCAGGGAAACGCTGTGGTGTGTGAGTGCTGAGGCAGCAGGACTGTTACTGTGAGGCTCAGCAGTGAGAAAAGCAGCCCAGCGGTCAGGTTCACCTTCTCCAGCCTCTGGGCCACGCTGTCCTCTCCCTTCTCCAGACGAGCCTGGAGCATCTTCTCCTCATCTAGAAGCTTCAGACGGCGGGTGTCAGCTTTCAGCACAGCTTGCACTGCCGGGGTGTCATCAGCTATCACCTCTATCCAAGACATACACACAGTCAGCGGGTGCCACACGGCTTCAGAAAAGAGAAAAACATCAACAGTTCACTTACCCTGTTCACACAGCAACACGTCGATGTTGGGGGGGATACTAAGAGCTCTGTTTGCTATGTGTTTTAGTAAAGTGGTCTTTCCTTTGCTAGAAGACAAAATGAAAACAAGATGGTCCTGAATGACAGAACTGACTGAATCTTAACACACTCTAACAACTGGTTAACATATGAAAACCTGACATAATCGGGGTAGAAATCCTACAAAACATAACAATAAAAACCTTTAGTGATCAACCATTACTTTCACTGTCTTCAGCTTTAAATACATCAACTCCATAATAATTGTAGATATTCAGCAATAAACTAAACATGCAGCATTTAAGGAAACAAATTAGAAAAGAACTCATTATAGAATGGCCGAAAAAGGGCCTCAGAAGTTTCTTAACAATGTGTTCAACATTTTTCTAACTTTTTGGGTCAAATGTTGCAAGTGGACAGAAAGTGGACTGCAGAGCAGGGCATTCTGGGTAAATACAACTAAAACAAACTGCAAATCTAGAGCCAGAGCTAGAAATGTCTGCAGTCTTTCACCAAAGACAAAAGAGAAAGCTACAATTACTAAAGGCTGATGGTACTCTATTTTAGTTTGCATTTTGTGAAGAAAGACTTGAGCTCATGTCTTCTTCTGAGGGTTATATATTGATTCCTTCAGTAGTTCTTGGTGCAGCCCACCCATAGGCGAGGGTGCTGCTCTGTGATTAGTTTGGATCATTTAAGACAGTGCAGTGTGAAAACAAACCACAGCAGCTGCTATGTGTTTACAGCAAATACAGCAAATGTGGCAATTTTGGTCCCCAATCAAACTGAGACTACCAGACTATAAGGCGTGAATAATATCAATAACAACAAAATATCTTATTTTATTGTATTAATAAACTTATGTGTGAATTTTAACTTTTTAAATTTGAGAATACCCTAAAACATTAAAATGAATTAAAAAAAACAAGCAGTGTTGGAGGCCCTTGTAGCGAAGCGCGTCGAAGGCCTATTGGTGACTGCGGGTTTTCCCGCACCACCATGCTCTCGCCACCGCAGACGCTCTCGCGCAGTTTCCGCACCCGTCCACCAGGTGACACACCGATGTCTTCCTCAGCACTCCCTGACGACGCTCAACCCCAGTAGAACAGATTTGCAATTTAAAGTTATTGGGCTTTTTAGAGGCTAACAAAGGTCAAGCCTAACAAGTTTACTGTAAATAAGATGAGGCATGTAAGATTTAGAGCAGTCTTTCTTCCATCAGAAAGAAAGACTGCTCTAACTGCTCTAATAAGTTCCTTCTGACAGGTGACTTCCTGTTGGAAGGGGGCGGGGCTAAAGTGATGTCACCAACTGAATGTGATGACCTCTGCTCTGTGATGATACCAACGAAGTTTGATGCATCTGGGAGCTTCTATGAGGAATTTATTCCATCCTGATGTTCCATGCCAAATGGCCAGATTTGAGGCTTGGCCACGCCCACATGCTCTGACAGGAAAATTCCTTTGATAACTTTTGACCTTCAATGCCTCAAGATTCTCCTGACTGAGTTTGAAGCCTGGATCTCAAAAGCTGTAGGACGAGTTCGTTCGGATACGATGTCAATAAAATAAGACAAAATGGAGGCTTTGATCAAAAATGGTTGACTTCCCGTTGGGTTTAGACCATGGCTTCAAGAGATTTATTTGTAGGTCCTGACAAGATACACATCTGTATCAAGTTTCATAATTGTAGGTCAAAGCATGGCTTGGGGCAGATTTTTAAAAATATTCTAGGGGCCGGTGTGGAGGAATTTGGCCACGCCCGATAAATAATGGGACTCCATTCCTGTCTGTGGGCGGACACGGATCGATCTCACCAAGTTTGGTGGAGCTGGGAGCTAATGAGGGGAAGTTATTCCACCTTGATGTTTCATGGCGAATGGCCATATTTGAGGCTTGGCCAAGGCAACATGCTTTGACATAATAAAATTCCTTTGATAACTTTTGACCTTCAATGCCTCATGATTCTGCTGACTGACTCTAGGACGAGTTCACTCAGATATGTCAATAAAATTGACAGGGCTTTGATCCAAAATGGCCGACTTCCTGTTAGGGTTGGACCATGGCTCTCGGAGACTTTTTTGTAAGTCCTGAGAAGATATACATGTGTACCAAGTTTCATAATTCCAGGATGAAGCATGGCTTGGGGCTGATTTTTAAAAATATTCTAGGGGGCGCTGTGGAGGAATTAGGCCACGCCCACCAAGTATTGCACTGGATTCCTGTCGGGGGGTGGTCCACCCCCCATCATGGATTCCAGTGCAAAACTCACTGGGTTTTTTATTCCTGGGCTCATACCATGTCAACAGCAACAAGTTGCAACTTTATTCTGCTGTTTGACTAAAAGTTACTTGATTCTTCAACTTTTATCAGTCTACTTAATAAAATCCTATTTTATGTAAGTACAATGTTGACTATTAAAATTCACACACAACACCGAGTCTGATATTTTAGCAAAAATTAAAGAATGTTATGTGGGTTTTTAAAAAGCGGTGGACTGATTGCATTTTCCAGTCATTAAAAAGTCTCACCTTGAGGTGAGGTTACAAATGTTAAACTGTATTTGTTTACTTAGCATGTATACTTATAGAGACAAATTCATTTAAATAAAAAAAAATTCAAATTCAATACCAGTTTCTTCAGAAATCATCAAATACACCAACAAAAAAAATGTATAGCTTATACACAGTCCAGTCACATTAATGTGACCATCTGTCAAAAGCCAGAATAACCACCTTTCGCAGAGCGAACTGCTACGAGACGTGCAGGAAGAGAGTCACTTAGGTCCCTGAAGGTCTTCTCTGGGATGTTGAGCCATGCCGACTCTAATGCCGTGGCCAGCTGCGCTAGATTACGCGGTTGAGGATCCATGGCGCGAACAACTCGATCGAGATGGTCCCACAGATGCTCGATTGGGTTTAAGTCAGGTGAGTTTGCTGGCCAGGGGAGGACGGTAAACTCATCCTGGTGCTCTTCGAACCACGCACGTACACTGGCAGCTGTATGGCACCTTGCATTGTCCTGCTGGAAGATGCCATCATCCTGAGGAAAAACAATGCGCATGTAGGGGTGGACATGGTCCGCAAGGACAGATGCGTACTTGTATTGATCCATCGTGCCTTCCACAATAATCAGTGAACCCAGAGAATGCCAGGAAAACATTCCCCAGACCATAATGCTCCCGCCTCCAGCTTGGACCGTTCCTGCAATGGTTGCAGGGTGGTTCCTTTCAGAGGTTTCACGCCTTATACGCCAACGTCCATCTGTCCGATGGAGCATAAAACGCGATTCATCTGAAAACGCTACCTGTCGCCACTCAGTGGACGTCCAGCTGCTGTCCTGGCGTGCAAATTCTAGCCTTCGTCGTCGATGAACACCAGTCAGCATAGGTGCACGAACCAGGCGTCTGCTTCGGAGGCCCAGACGCAGCAATGTTCGCTGAATAGTGGTTTGGGAGACACTTGTGGTAGCCCCTTGGTTCATTTTAGTGGTCAGTTGCTCAACGGTAGCCCGTCTATCTGCCCGAACGCATCTCCGCAACCGTCGTTCGCCTCTGTCATCTATGGCCCGTGGTGCACCACATTTGCCACGTCGTTGATTTTGGACAGTCCCATTTTGCCATGCACGGTACACTTTTACCACGGCGGCACGCGAACAGTTCACAAACTCAGCCGTTTCGGAAATGCTTCCACCCTTGGCCCGAAAGCCAATGATCATGCCCTTTTGGACGTCGGATAAATCGCTTCGTTTCTGCATTACGCCAACGATTGAAATGTTTTCCGAAGCCCACACACACCCTTTATATACGCTCAACTGCACTGTGCTGCCACCTGCCTTCTGTGATTGGTTATTTAACTCTGAAGTGGAAAGTACGTGGTGGTCACATTAATGTGACTGGACTGTGTATGAAGTATGTACTACAAAACTCAATAACAGTACAATTCTATAACATGTTTGGCCACTGATTGACTATAAAATAACATTTTCTATTCTTATTGATCAGAATTTATATCTATTTTTTCACATCAAATAGCAGGAAATAAAGTATTTACCCATTTGGTCCAACTAAACCATATCTTCTTCCTGCCACAATCAGAAGGTCAGCATTGACAAAAAGCTCCTTGCCATGAGCAGATATGCTGAACTTCTCCAGCTGAAAGACACACAACAATCTTCAACAATTGCTTCTGCTGTACACACAAGCTGAGGGTGCAAAAAAATGGTAGGAATTTTAGAATAGACTACAATTACCCTTCAGAAGTTTCTTTGGTCTTTGTTTTCTTGTGTTTTTTGAAAAGTACAAGGGAAAACTAAGTCAACAAATTTCTAAGATGAACATGTTACCTTAATATCTGAGGCATTCTCCAGCATCGCCTGCCTGGAGGACAGTTCAGCCTGAGATACGGAAAAATCTCCTTCCAACGCATTTTGAGCTCGGACACTTGCCACCTGACGCTCATATTCCATCTGGACAAGCACATCAACACAAATATGGAAATTTCAGGTTTCTAATTGCAGGTATTATGCAACGAATGCTTGGCGAGAACTGCATGCTATTGCTTAACTAAATTTAAATAAAAATGTAGTAGAAGTTTGATACAAAAATAAAACCACATGAAAATGGTAAATATTGTCATTTAGTGATTTTTGAATGAAATTGTTGAAATTTGATGGTAGATAAGGTAGAAATCTCTTTGGAGTTGTTTTGAAACAATGATATGAAAACGTACCCCCGTCCCGCCTTCTGATTTGTTTTTTTGTTTTAGTTTTTTTGCATGTTTGTCACACTTTAGTGCTTCAGAACATCAAGCCAATTTAAATATTAGTCAAAAATAATAGAAGTAAAAACAAAATGAGGAAATATTCATATGCATTTAACTTGATTGAATTATGTTGGTGAAGTTTAAAAAATTACATCATACTCACATCTGTTAGGGCTACAAATAGTTTTCCTAACTGCTAAGTGTAGCAATCAAATCATTTAATTATTGCATTATAATCAAATGTGCCTTACATGGCTCTGATTGTTTGTTGTTCGTCACAACTAGCACACATTAATAAAAAGGCTTACCTTTCTGTTAGGAAAATGTGTTTTAAAAAAACAAGCTAGACAGAAACCGTTACACTGGCAGGTCAAAACATTCTTACAACCAAAGAAACTGCTCTTGGTTATATGCATTTCCTATGCCCTTTGCACAGACAGATGGTGGGTGTTTTTGCGACCCTGCAAAGACACCTAGAACTGTCGGTTCTCCATCTTTGCAGACAGACTTGGTGTCCTACAGGAAATTAACTAACATACTTAATAATATAAATACTGCAATGTGTATGTTACATCAACCAATCAATCAATATGTCACATTATTCTGAAATCATCATATGTTCTGGTTCATAAGGTCAAGGGCAACAGAAGGGTAAATGATCAGTATTATCAATAAATAATGGTAGTGAACAAACATTTTTTCAACACTTTCTTAAATCTAAAAAGTTACATATAAATTATTCTGTCAAAAAAATCCTATCTGTAGTTCCTGCACCTCCTTTTATTATAAACATAACTTTTCTGAGGTGATTGAGCATCTGCACCTTAAATAACCTTTAGCTACAATAGATATATATTTGGAGTAAAAGAAAGGTGATGTATTGTAATTACCTGTTTTTTTTTCTTCTTTTTCTCCTTTTTACTCAGGTTAGCAAATGGGTCATCTGCTGCCTCCTTGGTCTGTTGTGCAATGACATCCTCAGCGCTCTGCTGGAAACAGCAGAGAAACACACAATCACACAGAGAACAAGGCAGGTGGCAGAGGAGTTGTGGAGGCACAGCATACCATCATACTGTCACTTCCTTCATCATCTTCCTCATCGTCGTCCTTATTAGCAGCTGTGTTCCCTTGTTGCTCAGCTGCTTTTTCTTTTCCTTTCTGTAGAGTTCAATTGTAACACAAAGATAATAAAGAGAGGCTTTTTTGTTCTTTTTGTTTACAAAAGGCTCCAGTCTCCAGTCCAAGTCCTTCATTGTGACACTGGAGCGGTGAAGAGGCATGTTAATCATGACAACCTCACAGCAACCACAGCCTTCTCAGGCTGAATGTCGCCAGCCCCTCAGCTCTAGTAATGTACCTTCACTACAGGTTTATTGTCATCTTCATCCAGATCTGGTTCATCATCACTCTGTCCTTGGCTGAGAGCAGCAAAGATGTTTCCAGTCTAGAAAACACCAGACATATCAGGACCATGCCACACACCGCAAAGGAAGCCACACAGATACCATTGACTTCCATTCATTTCTACAGCCTAAACCTTACCCTTATAATAGCCCTAATCATTACATACCTAACCCTAACCAAAATTCAATTCACACCTTAGTCCTAAATCTGACCCCTGACCCAAAAACAGTATTTCCCCTTATGAGGACCAGGCTTCGGTCCCCACAATGTAGTGTCAGGAAAATGGTCACTCACTGCAGAGGAAACTACACACACTGTTAATAAGAGACAAACCGTTTTCTTATTTCTTTTGCTGGATGTGATGCCTGTGGAAACATAAACAAGTAAAGCAGATAAATGTTTAGTTGAGAGAATGTAGCTACCCTGACAGGAATCAGAGGAAAACATCATACCTGGTTCATCTTCCTCATCACTTCCTTGCACTGAGAGATTTTTCAAGGTCAGCCTGACATCCTCATCATCTTTTTCACCCACATCCACATCTTTTCCTTTTCGTCGCTCTTTTTTTTTCTGGGGCTAAAAAGAGTAGTTCCAAAGATTATAGATTGTGAATATTCAGACAGTAAACACCAGGGGGTGCTGTTAGCCTCAGTAATGGTGACAGAGAAACCACTGTTCATCAGCTCTGTTAGCTTGACCAGCCTGGTTCTTTAGTAGCTGGTGATCAGACAGCACTGAGGTATGCTAACTATGACAGATGGAAATGAGAATGGCTCATCTATATTAAAAACCAAAGCATTTTCTTCATCACAAAAAAACATGTTTCCAGTTGTCATGGACACCATACCCTCACATAATTGCATTGTTTTGTGCTCCAGTTAATTACCTGTTTTGTTTGATTGTCTTTCCCAGCACCCTCATTGACCTTCTCAGGTTTGCTTTCAGTTGAGAGCTCTTCAAAAAACTGGAAAAACATTCACAACACAGTAAATGAGATGTAGTTCATTTTCAAAGCAGAAGATCTACTATGAGATTTTTGAGGAATAAAGATCAACTTACACTCTTTTTCTCCTTTTTGTCTTTCTTTCCTTTTTTAACTGCTTTTTCTGTGGGACGATTTGAGATAAAATTACACTCTTAAAAATTCAAGAGATCAAAGAATCCCCTTATAGTTACCAAACTATCACAGTGATCATCAGTCTGCTGAATGTAGTTGTGTTGTCTTTATTTTTAGTCTGACATACTAAAATGGATGGCAGTCATCTGAAGTTACATGAAATTTAATATAATCAAGGGTTCAAGGAAAATACTGTCATAAAATCCATTTGGCATCCTGTTATAAAAGCAGCTAACAGAAAGAAACTGAATCTTTTTTACTTTTTTAACACGTTTACAATTTGAATACTGTACATGTGAACTGAAACTTTTTGCAATACTGGAACTGAAAGACATTTATCAAAATAAATCAACAAGCCTTTGGGCTGGGTATTCAAAGAAAGTTCTTTGTAGTCCCAGAAATAATAATAATAATACATATACAAGTACAAATAAATAAATAATGATTTATGTGAGTAAAACGACCAGAGAAAAAGGTTTTCAGAAGTATAAAAATATTTTTATATTTTTGGTGTGTGTGTGTGTATGTGTGTGTGTGTGATGTGTGTGTGTTGTGTGGTGTGTGGTGTGTGTGTGTGTGTGTGTGTGTGTGTTGTGTGTGTGGTGTGTATGTGTGTGTGTGTGTGTGTGTATGTGTGTGTGTGTTGTGTGTTGTGTTGTGTGTGTTGTGTGTGTGTGTGTGTGTGTGGTGTTGTGTGTATGTGTGTGTGTTGTGTGTGTGTGTGGTGTGTGTGTGTATGTGTGTGTGGTGGTGTGTGTGTGTGTGTGTGTGTGTGTGTGGTGTTGTGTGGTGTGTGTGTGGTGTGTTGTGTGTGTGTGTGTGTGTAGTGTGTGTGTGTGTGTGTGTGGGTGTGTGTGTGTGTTGTGTGTGTGTGTGTGTGTGTGTGTGTGTGTGTGTGTGTGTGTGTGTGTGTGTGTGTGTGTGTGTGTGTGTGTGGTTGTGTGTGTGTGTGTGTGTGTGTGTGTGTGTGTGTGTGTGTGTGTGTGTGTGTGTGTGTGTGTGTTGTGTGTGTGGTGTGTGTTGTGTGTGTGTGTGGGGTGGTGTGTGTGTGTGTGTGTGTGTGTGTTGTGGGTGTGGGTGTGTGTGTGGGGTGTGTGTGTGGGTGTGTGTGTGGGTGTGTGTGTGGGTGTGTGTGTGGGTGTGTGCACGTGGTGTTTTGGGGGAGGCAAAGTACTGAAGATTTTACCTAGTTAGTTACTTAAATAATATTTGTTTTGTAAGAATGTCTGCTCCCCATTTGAATTAAATTCTTTTCTATCTTCATAATTTGTAAAAAGCATTTATCTCCAACTCTGACACAGGGCAACATAGAAGTACTCATGACAGCCAACAATACACACATTGTGAGGGTAATTTAAAGTAACCTGACATTTCTGTTTGGGACTGTGGGAAGAAGCTGGAGTACCCAGAAAGAACCAGGGGCAGAAGATACAAACTGATCACAGAATTTCTGTCTTAATAGAATGTATTATGTATATGTATTATATTCCTAATACATCTTTACCCTCATAACTACAGCTTTAGGCTTTCTGATGATGTGTTGATGATAAACACATATAACAAAACCAGTGTCATAATCGCAAAGTATATATATATATATATATATATATATATATGTATGTATATATGTATGATGTATATATACAGTATATATATATATATCTTTACACATCTTTTATATTTATTTATATATAAAGAAACTATCATTCATTGGAATGAATGATAGTCGAGTGTACTATCCTAAGGTTTTGTCTGTTGGAGGAAGAGTTATTATACAATATTTTTTATAGTAATAGTAGAGTTTTAAGACAGGATAAATTATCCGCATTTTATATCATCTTAACTGAACTTTGGTCAAAAGTTACAAGACAGCATATCCGGTATATGAGTTCGAACATTCGTTTTAAAACTGGTTGTCTCTTGACATGAATGACAGTCTGCTACCACCAGTGATTACAATAAATCAACTGAGTTTTCTCTGACTCACATCTTGCTAGCTGGAATGCTATATATCCTTCACCCAACTTCACACAGTCAGTTTTCTCACCTGCCCCTGGAGCGACATCAGTGTCCACCCATTCAGTTTCTTCTTTCGCTTTTTTAGGCATTTTATTAATTTAACTGCGAATTTTCCTGAGAATGACGTTGCTTTAATTTTTATCAAAAAGGCTCAGCTAGTCTCACATGTACTGCGGCCTGATAACCCAATGATGCAATATCAGGTCGCCAAACTCAGTCGGCGGAAACACATGACCTTAGAATTTACAGCGACGCGTCAACACGGGCGCCATGTTGAAAAGGGAAGGAACACAATGACCATAGCTGCTGTAATCTGATTAAAAGCAGTTAACACATCCAGTGGCGGATACCTCTGGATACTTTCTATTGAACCCTTCCCATTCTCCTCCACCTCTACAACTCTCCATTTGTAAGTGCATTTGTAAGTACATTTAAGCATATTACAGTACATTAAATACATTTGTAAGTTTATTTTAGGATTCATTTTAAAATTCTTATGTTTGTTTTTAAATTACTGCATAATCTTGCCCCGGCTTACCTCTCTGAGCTTCTTCACCCCTACATACCATATCGGTCTCTCAGGTCCGCGGATCAGCTGCTCTTGGAGGTACTGAGATCCAGAAGCAAGTTCAGAGGGGACAGGGCTTTCTCTGTCATGGGTCCTAAGTTATGGAACGACTTGCCTTTGCAGGTCAGAGAGGCCCCTTCACTGTCCACTTTTAAAGCTCGTCTTAAAACCCATCTATTTTACTTGCCTTTCAACTCCAGCGGGATCTAGTTTTAAATTGTATGTTTGTTTGTTTTTAAACTGTAAGAGTTTTTATTTTTTTATTGTTATGTTGTATTTTAATGTACAGCACTTTGTATCAGCTGTGGTTGTTTTAAAGTGCTTTATGAATAAAGTTGGTATGGTATGGTACGGTACATTTACATTAAAAATGTGTCCTTGGGGAAGACACTTCCCCTACCTTGCCTGCTGGTGGGGGTCAGAGAGCCCGGTAGCACTGAGCTATGGTAGCCTCACTTCTGTCAGATGGCCCCAGGACAGCTGTGGCTACTATCTCGTAGCCAGAGCTACGAGAATGTGTTTGAATGGGTGAATGACTAAAAATGCAGTGTGAATCTGGACTTGATAAAGCACTGCACAAGTACATGTCATTTACCATTTTACCATACATTTATTTTCTGCATTATGAAGTCCTATGAGTGTGATTGAATTTAGGTCATGTGCATTTTAGAAAGAGTTTAGAATGAAGTGTTCAGTTTTTTTATTATTTTGGGGAAAAAATGGTTTGAAAAGCTTAATTTTCAACTCAAAACAGTGTTGGATGAAGTTACTTTCTCAAGAGGTCCCACCAAACAGTCCCCTTTCTCTCTCCATCCATGTGGAATCACCACCTGTCTTTTGGAAGCAATAGTTTTTGACATTACTACATCATTATTGATCAGTTTCTGTCCCATTAGCTGCTGTCTTGGCAATAGTCAAGTCGTTTGGGAAGACTGCATCTCCGTATTCCTAGCAACAAAATGTTCCTTTCCTGTCCATCTATTTGTTTTACCAGATATAGACGACAGATCCTTCCAGCTTTAAATAGATTGGTTACACAACATCACAAATTTGACCTTATAAATTCACACCACATGTTCAGTATGTAAGATGTACTTACATACTGTGTGTGAATACAAGGGGTAGGGGCTCAAGCTCCTTCCGACCCCCACACCCACCCAATCAGCATGTGCAACAAAAAGTAAGATCACTCATCTAATAAAAAAGAGCAAAGGAAGTGATGTTATCGGTGCTTTGAGGCTTGGATATTTGCAGTAAATTCAGTCTCCTGTTGGTGGCAGCACCGAACGTCACTCCAAAGAGGTTAAAGAGAAAGAAGAAGAATCATGTCTATGGAATTTCCTACATCAGCGAAAGCACCGTCGTTACGTTACGTTACGTAGTGCAAGGACATATTCAGGGAGGGGGAGTGACATTTGTTAAAGTTACCTGGATTACGTAGCGTCTTACTGTCTTATCCGTCCTGTTGCTGCTGTAGTTCTGCGGTTAAGAACAAAACCTTTGAGACGAATGTGAGCAGCTTTCCGTTCGTGGAAGGAACAGAGCAGGAGGTCAGTAAGCCGGACTTAGAGGAGACTCAGCTGCTTCCTTAGCTTAGCACGAAGCTAGCTGCCGTTGTTCGTCATTGACTGTCACTGTTGACTACTCTGCATAGCAGCATGGTTAATATTATGTATTTGTTTCTCTAAATAATCAACCAGATATGCACAACTAAGGAAAATACAGTGGCTTCATATTTAACCTGAATCCATGTTGGATTTTTTTACACCAACAGCTGTCATGTGTAAGTGTGTTAAACACATCATATGTGACCAATATGCTGTTTTCCTTTATTACATTGCATTTAGGACTTGGTAGGTTTAACAGATAATGTGCGTTCATTAAGGTTCTAAATTTCAAAACAAAAGTTGGGGGCCCTGGAAGATGTTTGTTCAGTTTTTAGAATTAGGGCGCTGGAATTTAGAATGAATCAGTATTTAGCAATATACAGTTAAACCCAAAAATATTAATAGTTTTGGCAGGATTAGGCTTATCTTTCCATTTTGCTATTATGTTCTTCCTACGTTAGAACTGTGGTTCTGTTGGTGTAGTTCTGATTTGTTCATTGTGTAGATTTCAGTTTTTTTTATTGAGGTCTTGCTCTTTGAACAATTCTATTTTGTTTTAGAATTGTAAGAATTCTTGCTCTTTCTGTTTTACTTTCAGATAGTTGCTATGATGTGTAGCCATGGCAACATTTTTTTTTTTTACACATTATGACAGTCATGAAACTCTTACAGCAGCAGTCTTCAGTTAGAGGCATTTTCACGTATCATCAGTCCTGGCTTCCCTATATTAGCTTCCAGTACCCTATCAGATTGATTTCAAAATTTTACTGCAGGTTTTTAAAACTTTAAATTGCTTAGTTCCTCCATATTTACAAACTCTGACACCTACAATGAACTCTTTAAGATCAAGTATTCAAAATTTCCTAGATGTCTCTTGGTTCAGTCTGTGGAGTAAAGGGAATCACATTTTTTCTTTAATGATTCCCAATCTATGGAATAATCTGCCTTCTTATATTGGCATGCTCAAGACTTAAATGGTTCAAGGTGCATCTTTACACAAATTTTTATTCAATATCACTTGTGATTTATTGTAATTATTTTAAATTATTTGATAATTTATTTTACAAGAAATAGTATATTTGTTGACTTCTTCATTGGTGCAGCTTCAGCTATTTCAAAAGTGCTTTATAAATAAATTTGACATTGACATACAGGTCGACTGAGAGCTCAATCCTGACCTCAAGCTATAGGAACTTTATGATAGAGGAACTGTTTTTTTCACTGAACATGTTTTTCTGATCATAAGTTAGAAACAGAGGAAGACCTGATAAAGAGCAATTTCTTAATCTTTTTCTAATGTTTTTTTCATAATAATCATGAGGATAACGCTTCTCTGCCCTTAGATTCGAGCTTCAGGACAGCTGTCAGCTCTTTGGATTCCCTGCTTTGCGGTGGTCTCTGGTGATGTTCAGCTGGTGACCCCTGACTGGATGGCTGTGAGCAGAGGAGGGGTGACCCTCTGGATGGGTTGTATCTGCAGCCAGAGTAGAAGTAGACCCATTCAAAAATGGAGCCGAAATCTCAGCCAGGTAATCTGTTGGATTCTAAGATCACTATACATTTGGCATCTACAGTCCTGCTCACCATCAATGGTACCCCTTTGTGTTTGAGTAACTGAGTGAATATATTCAGAAATAAATGGAAATGTTCAAAATGTATATCAGCATTAGGCTGAGGCAGCAGAGTAGTGGAAGAAATACTACCAAATCCAGGCGTTAGGTATCAGTCACTTAAACTCAATGATTTTGCAATAAACTCACAAGTTTGCATTATCTCAAAAAGAAAAATGAAGTTAAGTGTTGATTATGATTTTCTGGGATAAACTGGAGGGACAGTCTAAACAGAGACTTTTTACTGTCTCTCTTTTGATTGGCAGGTCTTCTTCCCAAAGCGAGCTCACATCCATTATTTGCAAACATCCCACTGGTGATTTTTATCAACGTGTCTTAGTTCATTAAACACACATGTTATGTACATTATCATCAAAATGATGAAAACTAAATACTCGAAATCAGTTGTGCAAGAATTGCAGTTTTCTGGCCGAAAGGCCTGCTGGAATCAGCAGGTTTCTAAAAGTGTTGCTGTTTTTTGTCTGAATTGCCACTGGCAATGGTCGGGAATTTGAAAGAATAGGAGACTGTGGCAAAGCAGCCTTGGGTTGTAAGTATGTAGAATGAAGGTGGAGACAAAGTAGAGGTAGAGGAGAGAGACTTGTGTGTTTTTAATTTTTTACGTAGCCAATAACTAAACGGTGCAAACTGAAAGAATGCTGCAGAAATCTTTTTTTTTTTTTTTTTTTAGTTTCACATCATGTTATTCCCTCTTTAAACACATACTTGTAGTGTTGCTTTGATTCTTTCATGCATATTTGAGAAATCCTTGAACGGCAACCATTCAACACTTGTTCTCACAAGGTGACTCCTTTTCCACCCAGCTCCTCCTAAGAGCAGAAGGAGGCCTTGCTGAAAATGTTCTATATAAATAAAATTACCTTACCTTACCTAAGACCTGAAGGCTCCAGCAGTGCTTCAGCCTGACAGAATCCTCCAAACCCTCTATATACATCAGAGAGACTAGACCCTAGACTAGTGGCAGTAGCAATTTTCAAACCCTTGGTGGAACTCAATGTATGAATTACTTGTCAGTCCAACGCTCCATAGAACTGCTGTAAACAACTTAATGGAGAAAGGTTGCTGTGATGACCGCCTGAAAGTCATCAGGCGGTCTTTCTGAAAGTGTGTCAGAAAGAGCAGGAGCTTCTTAAAGACAAAGAGATACAATTTCAAGGCATCAAATTGCAAAGTCAAAGTTCTAATATGTCATATGTGATATAAACATAATTTTTATAGCAACTGAAGTTGCTAGGTTGTGCTATAAAATATGTAAAACTGTCCCATTAAAACTGCAATGAATAGGCAACTTGTCCACGGTGACCTCACCTCTTGCCCATTGACTGCTGGAGATGGGCACCAGCACCCCTCATGCTGGTGCCCATCATGAGGGGTGCTCATGATGGGCACCCCTCATGATCCAATACGCTTAGGGATAAGCGTATTGGATGGACGGATGGATGGAGGGAGAGACCGTTTGTCTGTCCCTCCGTCCCTTTAAGGGAAGTTCTTTGGGCTGGTGAAACCTAGATGAGTGGGAAAGGACACCGAGTGTTGTAAAATAAATTGCTAGTGATGTGTGAGCTCTAACTTCAGGTCAGAGGAGAGAAGATGAGGAATGGAATGGTGGTGGAATGAGGAAAAGAAGGAAAGCATAAGCCCACAGAGTGTGTGCAGAATATATTTGTAATCTTTAGTTAGCCCAGCAAAATGTCAGGTGTTTATGTCAGCACATGAACGTTTGTGTTATGGAAACCTTGCATAAATGGTGTGTTAAGTGTTCAATGCTCCATCATAGGTCTTTCACTGGCAGTGGATGTGTCGGGCATGTCCACTAAGCAGTGCAGCTTGGGCTCTGGCCCCCCCAAACAGCCTGAGGTATCAGAAGCCAAGGCAACCGCTGCTGCATCATCCGCTTCACCACCCACTGCACCACACCAGCCAGCAAAGAGACGGCTGCTACGAGGAGGACTGGGAGGAGTCTCACAGCATGTGTGTGCTCGTGCCACAGGAGAGACTGAATAGTCGGAACACACTGCTGAAACTTCCTGCCTTCAGTCACATTCAGCCTGAAGATGTGATTACTTTGGAGAATCCGGGCGGAGATGCAGCATTTTCCTTTCAACTGACCACTGTGGACGGCAGCAGAGAGGACGACATCAGCATTGACAATGTCCAGATGGGAGGAACAGACGTTATTCAGAAAGACTTAAGCTGCTTCATAAACCTGCTGGAAAGAGAGGACTGGGAGCCATTTATGTATGGCTCCCAGTTTTATTGTTTTTGTTGTCCAAGCACACATCTGGGTGTTGGTAGATTGATGAAATCCTGCCAAAACCATGGACTGACGAGGACAGAGCTGCTCCTGCTGCCACCATCCTCTGTGTGTCTGTTCAACCCGCTGGGCCCCGGTGGGATGCTGGGGACGGAGACAGTGAAGAGGAGAAACTGGGCCTGATGTACGAAAGGCTCAGGCTAGAGGTGTGTTATTATACATTTGTCCCAACTTTCCATCTTTCACATCTTATAAACACACAACTACACACGAAACCATAGGCACCTATTCCATGTTTACTTTGTGATTGGAGCACAAATAGAGTTACAAAACACACATGTGTGCCAGGCAACCTACACTTTTCACTGACTGTTAATAACCACAACAACAAGTTCTGCAAGTATGGTGAGCAACATCAACATGCTCCATATCACTGGGTTGGACAGCGCCTAAAAGCTAGTGACTTTCAGGGCCATTACTATGCATTCATTTATTTCCACAAACCATACAGAATGAGCATGAATCTATTACAAAAGTGGTTGTAACGTCCTTACTTATTATCCAATTTCTATCAGTTATGGCTTAATAAACTAAAGCTGCAAAAATTGCAGATTGAAATGTAAAATGTCTAAACTCCCTTGATATATGTTTGGTTTCTTGATGCAAGTGAAGACTAAGCAAACTTCTTTTTTTATATTGGACAATTCATTTAATTTTTAATTTTACATACCAGTAATTGCTGCTGTAAGAGACATAGTTTGCTAAATACAGTGACATATTTGATCATATTCTGACATTCTACAAAGTGAACTAGGTAGTTAGTCCAGTTTTGTTTATTGAACAAAACTGGACTACAGCAGCTGCAATGCGCCACAAAAATGCAAAAACAGGTGAGGAACAACTCAGAACTACTCAAATTGTTCTTTTTCTTTCTCAGTGTTTCGACTTTACTTGACTTGATGAATAAAGTCAAATATCAAGAATCTTCCTCTGGGAAAGCTGCAGCTCCGCTGTCAGATCGCTATGAATTGTGCTCTAATTTTGTTCTTTTTTTTTTGCAGCTTCCAAATTTCTTTATGACAAACCACGACTACACCATGTACTCGAATGATGTGGAATTTATCAATGGCTTGCTAAACATGAAGACCAGGTGACTGCATGTTCAGGTGGGATATCCTCAATGATATATGCTCCCAACAGTAGCAGTAGATTTTTGCTCATTCTGTAATTATAGAGGTCTTACGGGGTACCGACTCACACTGTCCCTGTGGCGCTTCCTGTCCCTGTGCTACTATGCTGAGGCTCGGCTGGATGTGCTGAAGCTCACCAAGCACATGGAGGACGGGTCCATCAAGGCTCGCTGGAGGATCAAGGGCCTTCCCTTTCATTCTGTTCTGCTGCGCTTCTACCGGAAAGACAAATCCCACCTCTACAGGTGACACAGTTCATTCAGACTAGACACTAGTTCTCTACTTTTACTTTGGAAAGCCTTCACTTGTTGGATTATTGTCATGAAAGCACACACTAGGTGACTCATGGTTATTACTGCAGTATCAGTCAGTAAAATTTCATAAAAATGTTTTTTAAATGTTTCACTTCAAGATACAAGTTTGTAGGCAACTATCATTTGCAATGATAAACTGCCTATAGAATCAATTTCCTGTGGAAAATTCCTAATGCCTTGATGGCAGATTCAGTAATGTACCTGAACAAGCATTTGTAATACCCTAACCAGTTTTTACAGGGTTCCCCCAGAAAACTTGCTAAGCCTGGTGATCCACCATGTTTTTGTATTAAAAGATGTTCAGATGACAGGAAATGTAAAATATTACTGGGTAATCATGTTACTACTCGAAGACATTGCTGACATTACTTAAACCCACAGCTATAGAGTCTTAAAAACAACAAATAAAAATGATACAATTAAAATAAATATCAATTATTTGCACTTTTGTTAAATCCAAATTGAGTCACCAGCTGCTTAAGGCCCCCCAGGCCTTCAGGGGCCCCATAAATGCTAATGTTTTAACACAGACCACAGATGTTGAATTTTTAACATTTGTTTATTCAGAATGACAATGCTATTAAATTTGAGGGAATGGGATAAATTATAATATTTTAAATTGCTTAAGATTTAAATTTAAGATTTTAAGGAGTTGACAAATTTACTTTGTAAAAGTTCAAAGAATTGTTTATGTTACCATAGCTACAATCTCATGCTTTGAGTTTAACCTAGGAGTTTGAGCTCTGTTTATTCACAAATACGGCTTAGTAAATTACAATTATAACTGATTGGTTTTAAGCAGGGGTGAAAGTACCGTATTTTCCGCACTATAAGGTGCACCAGATTATAAGGCGCACCTTCAATGAATGGCCTATTTTAAAACTTTTTTCATATATAAAGCGCACCGCATTATAAGGCGCATAGAATAGAAGCCACAGTTATGTTGCCACCCGTCTGGTATTGAACGGGACATGATTTGTTCCGTTCACTACAAATATGGATGTCTAAAATTGGTCCCCGAGTTCTTTATATTGCAGTCTGCACTAGTCATTGTTTCACTCACGGTTTTGGTGTTGCGAAATTGTGCCCAACTGCTTTCTGGTTAGCACAGACCAACCGACACGCTGCCGCCACAGCCTCTGTCTCTCTTCCACCGACCCCACGGCTTTAAATGTATAGGTGCTGGTCCCTTGGTAACTCTAGCTGAAGCTCCCCGGATAAATGTCTAAAGCTACTTAGTTGACATAAAGAATGTCAACAAAACAGTCCGATTCCGGTCGGCGAGGAGAGTCTTCTGACTGGATCATCATCTGTTTGACCTGTTTGTTCTGAAGATCCTGCAGCTTCCACTTCCTCTTCCTGACATGGCGCCTCCTCACCCTGACTCTCATACTGACAGGAGGAACCACAGAGCTCTGTTAAGTTAAAAGCTCATCTTCTGAAGTTGGGATATTTTTCCTCCAACTGGTTCCAGAGGAATCACCTCAAATCAGATGTTGGACTGGATTTTATTTCAGTGTCATTTTTGAATGTTAGACCCTCAATTTCAACAGTGGAGCTATAAAGGTTGAAAAAAGTTATTATTTTCAAGAAAGTCTCATCAACCTCAATATTTCCACTAAAGAGGCAAAAAAAGGTTTGATAGAGGAAAAGCCTCTCAGACTCTGAGCTCAAAGCAAGCAAGATGCCAGAGAGCATCAAACTGTTTTTTTCCTAAATATTAGTTTAATGCCACATAATTATTGTGGTAGAAGCCATTTGTTTGTTAAATACTTAATGAAGCATATTTACCATGTTTGATGTTTGTTGTGAATGACGTATACTCACAGACGAACGAGATAATTAGTCAGTTTGTAATTTATTAAACGCTCAGAAATTACAGCAGCTGTAATGCCACACAGCAAAAGTAAACAAAGGTTAAAAAACTCAAACAGCTCTAAACCACTCGTACCTGTTTGTCTCTTTGTCATTTGCACACACCCGTTGCTGTGGCAACCACAGCATGCTGTTGCCGTGGCAGCCGCCTGCACTCTGCAAGCTGAGCAGAGATTACTTTAAAAACATAACATTCAGTCTGTTATGATATTAGGTTTTCAGGCTTGATATTTATTTTGCGCTCCCCGAAGACAGCGGTGGTTGGTTAGTTAGTTTTAAACTCTTGCTCGCACAGCTTGCAGCACCTTGTTGAAACAATAATTACTGAGATTATTATTTTTGTTTGGTCATTAATTTAAACACGTTTTGTTGATTTATTTATTGTTCTTTAATAAAGTTACAAACGTTTTGATTAGGAGTCAGAGGAGGATGTGCTGGTCTCAGCATCCTGGTGGCGTTCAGTTTGTCACCTAATGCCAAGATCGAGTCAAATCTTCCGTGATCGATGTATTGCACCCCTGCTCTAGCAAAGCACGAAGAGTTCAGAAACAATTTGAAATGGGGGTGGGGGGGGAGTTCTTTATTATCTGATTAAGTCGTGTTTTAGATTGTTCTTGAAAAACTAATCAGTCACGCCTTACTCTGTGCACTCACGGCTGCACATGCACCCATTGATTTTTTTACAGCAGACAGCCGCTTCCCTCTCTTGCAGGTACTGCGTACACCCACTAAATCTTTTAGGGGTACGCAGTACCCTGCCGTACCTGCCTACTTTCACCTCTAGTTTTAAGATTAGCCCCTTCTGCCAGAATTTAATATATCTATGTTGAAATGCTGTTAGTGGTGCTGATGTTCTTAGCAGGAAGAGGGGTCCTTAAGTCAAATTCTGCTCAAGGCCTCATACAACCTTTGACCGGCCCTGAAGGATGAGCTAAATCCACTGAACTGGATACAGGAACTAACGGGGAGATTTAATTTAGTTTTCTGATCTCCACGCTCTGCCTGACTGTAAGTAGACAAAGCATTTAATATGTTGCATTTGAGCAGTTTGAAGCATTTTGTCAATGCTGTAATAATGATAATAATAATAAAAATAATACTAATAAAAAGCTCCTCCACAACCTCAACCACCGGTCCACCAACACACCATCTAAAAACACATCCATAAACTGTATCAGTGCAGACGGCCTACAAGGCTTGTAATTATTCTGGTGTTATGCCTGAGAAACCAACATAACAGTTCTTCTCAGAACAGAACAAGCTTAGGAGTATTCTGATGTACTGAATTCAATACCTCATCTGGTCAGACTTAATGTTTGAAGAATCTTTGGTTTTCTAATCCGACTCATTCCTAATATCATCTCTTCTAGGTCATATGATGCATTTTCAACTTTTTACATTGGACATGATGGACTCATTCGTTGTCATAAAGTTGAAAAGGTGAGTTAGTGGCTTCTATTAAAAGGCCTTCAAATATTCAGATTCAAATCAGGTCCCAGAGTAAAGCACTACAAAATGTTAGGAATACTTGGCTTTCTGAAAATATTTCATAATGCACCATAACCTTTATAGGTGAACTGATTAGACCTAGTCCAGTTTTTTAAAGGCATCTGTCCAGATGTCAAATAGTTCAGTACTTTAGGTGAAATTATAATAATCCCAAGTGTCTGATCCAAGAATCAACCTCTGGATCAATGACAGTTTGTATGTAAATAAGCCCTTTCATTATGCTGTTCATTCTGTGGCGCCCTAAGACCAGTCAGTGGTGTCTGAGAGTTTCAAGGCAGTCTGCTCTCAGAGAGGACATGTTCACCCACAGTGGAGGACACGGCTCTCCTTTCACTACCTCATATCCTGTTTCTGAGCTGGTGCCTCCAGCCAGGGGGAGGTGGGAGGGATCTTTTGGTCAGATCTTCCCAGAGCCAAAAAGGGAACTACTAACAAATCTTGTAACGTAGATTTTTTTTTTCTTTTTAATGTAAGATGTATCTTCACATAAAACATACTTAAATAAAGCCAAATCATATGGGTAATTACTCTTATCATTTTATTTAACTTACTTTATTTAACAAAAAAAGTACAAGATTAAATATTGGTTCCCCATTTTTAATAAGAATAAGTAGTCCATAATTTATAAACTCATAGGGATTTCTCTGGACCTTAATTTTGTTCTCGATTAGAGAGGTATAAATCTCCATGTTTGATTCTTGTTCTGGGTTGTTAAGTAAACTAACAGGTAATGCTCCGACATTAAAAGCTAAATGGTTGGTTGTTTGATTATAAAACTAAATGTTGGTTCCAGTTGTTCTAGGTTGCTATGTAAATGGTACTGTCTACGTTTGTTCTGGAATTGTAAAGTATAAAGCTACATGTTGGTTCTCCATGTTTGACTCCTGTTCTGGGTTATTGCTAAGTAATCCACAATTTATAAACTAACAAGAGTTTCTCTAGGTATTGCTCTAAGTCTTAAATGTACAAAATGTACTCATGGTCTAAAGTAATGAGTACGCCACAAATTCTAAAAGTAATAAACTAAACAGACAGACAGGGTGAAGAAATGACACCTCAGGAAGGATAAGGCACATGTAGCAACATTCAGTCAGCCAACGAAAAGCAGTGAAAATCAGGGAAATGTCTATCTGTAGACATGAGATGTGAATGTGAAGTAACTGCATGAGCACTGTAACCAGCTTCTCCAGGTTAAAATCTTTGATGCGGTGGACTTATCTAAGAGCAAGTATTTGGGAGCACTCTGCTCCTGTCTTCCTGAAGACTCATGTCTTCAGGAACAGAACAAGGTGTAAAAGAGCGTCTTGTTTACATATCCATGAGAACTGAGATAGCCAGCCAGCCAAGGTCTACACAGGGGAGCCAGTTCCAATGGAGACAATAGTCCACCCTATCTTGGGTAGACTTCTAATTTCCATTTGCCATAAAGTTTCACCGGTATATCTCTGTTCCATCATACTGATCAGACATCTTGACACGGCTGCCGACATCTTCCAAATTTGTCAATAAGCCAAATTTGGCGTATCCACCATCTCCAAGCCGAAATCCTGTTTTTATGAATCCAAAGAAATACAAATCCTTTGCATTTTTCAGGGATAACGTGGACAGGCAAAAATATTTGTAAACAACCCAAAAGTCCAAAATGTTTCCTGTTGGGTATATCTCTGCAGGATAAGCAGGCTCTCCTTTGCCCAGTCTTTGCGTTGAGAAAATTTGATCAGTTGCATTGAGAGACCAGTTAAACATGTCCATAATTTGTAGATTCAGTGGATATGCAAAGAGAGGCTCCAAAAAAGCAGGACAAAGAAGGAGAGGGAGGAAAGAAAAAAGCATCTGCCTTCACCGAGAGCTGAAAGAAAAAAAAAATACTGAAGTTTAGTTAGTGAATGAGTAGTTGAAATGAAATGACTCCTGTGCTTTCTGTAGAGCAGATCCCGTAATTGTTTTGTGGCCTCCTCTTCTCTCCTGTCCTAGGTGATGCCGGCGGAGCCCCCCGTCCTTCCCAGAGTAAAGTCCCTCCTAGCGGGGGCTTTAGTGGCACTGGGAGTGCAAGAACACAGACCTGCTCTCAACCTTCTCCCCCCCATCCTTTCTTCATTGCGACAGAGCAAAAATTGACAGTAGAGAAATAAGTCAGTGAAATGAATGTTTGATCCTGAAAATGTCCATTCACCCTCTAAGGTGCAGCTTAAAATGAAACTACAAACAGATATGTTTGATTCATGCTGCCTCTGTGTTAGATAAGCAGTATGGCTTCTCTCTGCTTCATCTGTTTCAGTTCAGCTGTCTACTTAAAACCTTCCTTAGTTTTTTGGGTTCAGACATCACAGGATTGTCGGTGATGTCAATCCTGGGTCAATCTCTGCTGCCAAATGTTCTAATCAGAAAAGCTGCTGTTCTTTCACAACTATTAAAAGCATCAGATTTTAAAGATTTCTCCATATCAAGCTTAGGAATAAATGTTTACATGTTAAAGATTGACTAAGCAGCTTCAGAACAATTTTTCTATTTGCCATGAGTAATAAAAAATGTTGAATATTCTCCACTAAATGACGTCCAAAAGAATATTATTCAGTAAACCCTTCCCATGTTAGATGGCTTCTGTTTTTGGAAGATGTTTGCAAAGTGATTATTTTGTCCCTTTTTAAAAGTTCCTTTATCATTTAAGTAATCAAAACATCAAGTTAGCATAAACAATAATAAAAAGTAATCAAATGTAGATGAATACGTTTACATTTGATACATTACTGTGTGGTTGAAATTCCTGCCACAAGCTTTGTGTTCCTATCGCTGCTTGGATAGACATTTTTTCTTATGACAACACAAATCATCACAGCTAGAGTCTTTGTTTGCCTTACTGACTTTCAATTGGCTCTCTAGAAGTTATGGAAATGTATAATAGCAGATGTCTGAACATGAAGCTCTGGCTTGAGAAGAAGTCACATGTTTGGAAAGCATTGTTTTATTTGCTAAATCATCACATATTTCCTAATCTGCCTGCAGTCTGTCCTCAGACATTTTGTCTGGATTGGGTCAGTGAGCACAGCAACTTAGTGACTAGTTTTTAACAGCCATCAGAAAACACATATATTGTGTGAAGTATTTTTAGTTAATTATTTAACAAATGGCGTTTTCACCGCATTCAGCCTATGAGCTGGTACAACAGCAGTCCAAATATGAGTTGAAGTTACGTGGAAATAAAATTTTGATATGGATCAGTGCTGTGGCCAAGACAACCCCAGTTTCCAAGCCTTTACTGCTGTGTCGATAAAAGTGATATTATCATAATAAATACATCTTTACAATATGAATTATTTTGTGCTTCAACTGTAAAACCAGTTTGTGGGTTAAAAGATATATTCCTTCACTTCCTTTTACCTACATTAAAAGTACACAAATAAAATGCACTCATAAATGTTCAACTCTTTGAAGCTTCCTGTTGACTGGTTGGTTCTTAACATTACTTAAAAATAACCCATTTGATGGTCTTTAGGCAAACATAGGAGTCGGTCTATGTGGTTTATGTGACTGCTGGAATTCCAAGTCCTCATACTGATTCATGCATTTTCACAAGAAATGCTTTATAAAACGAATATATTTAACTAATACATTTCATATTACTAATACATTTTAGTTTTATAAAGTAAAAACTAAAATCTATTAGTTTTAGTTTTGTGATGAACCACAGCTACCAATACAGTAACCCAGGTCCAGTTGTGTTCAGCTCTGCGTGTTCTAGAGTAAACTCTAGTGTGATTCCTGATCGAATGAATAAACTTATTTGATTAACATGATTCCTATCTTGGATCTACTTTCGACCATATATATACGGTGCATATCAACAAAAAATCCAAGGTGATGTTGAATTTTTGAGAAGAAAAGTAATGGTCTTCTTAATGGTTGTTGGAATGGTACAATATATATATTTTGGCCATAGTGGCCTTTATTTGATATATAATTGACAGGAAAGAGGGTAATGAGAGAAGGGGGAAGACATGCAGCAAAGGTCGCCAAGGCTGAGAATCGAACCTCCGATAGCTGTGTTGAGGACTAAAGTCTCCAATTTGTGGGTTGTGCTTAATTCCTGCGCCACCACAACATGGTACAATGTTTACAATGAAAAGGTTCTTTGATCTTTGATATGTTATTAGACTAATTTGAGATAGGCCATAATATCAACTGAAACATCTTATTTGTGACAGTGGTTATAACATTTAAAACATTTTATTTGAAAAAGTACTGGCATTTTGCAAACACAGCTCCTGTTTTGCCTATGAGAAGCCCACCTTTTCCAGGGCTCTAACCACTCCCATTACTCCTTCAAAGCATCTGGGACACCAGTAGATTGGGGTTTCACTGACTTGGGGTTTGGTGCTAAAGAGGGGATGAAAGAGATGAAGTGGGATTCACATTTAAGCGTTTCATGTGACTTTTGTCCTGGTCTTCATAGAAACTCTTGACTGGTTTCCTGACTGTAACTTTGTAATCACCTCCTGCCAATTTTGTGCAGGACTTGAGGACTGAAAGCTGCCTTTGCTGCTCTGAGACTCTAACGTGCTGAAGCCACTTTGTTGGCTTGTTTTGTTGTGTCTTACTGGAAAACTAACCCAGTTTTCAGTGTTTTGCATAAAACTCCAAAGGATGGAGTATGATCAGTACACTGTTCTGTACTTTTTTACATGGATAAAATTAAAAATATTGTAAAAATAAAAACATACTAATGTTTACAATGTTGAGGACAATTGAGAGAGCCCCAGACTTGGACATGTGAGTTTTGTCCCCAAACACTACATGAATCAAACAAGGTAAATCTGCAAGACCTGTTTTGTCTATAGGCAGTAATAAATGTTACTTTGTTTAAATCCTGATTCTGCAATAATAGGTTGCACAGTGGCACAATTGGTAGAGCTGTTGCCTTGCAGCAAGAAGGTTCTGGGTTCGATTCCCAAGCCCAGTCTCTCTGCATGGAGTTTGCATGTTCTCCCTGTACATGTGTGGATTCTCTCCAGGTACTCCGGTTTCCTCCCACAGTCCAAAAACATGGCTGTTAGGTTAATTGGTCTCTCTAAATTGTCCCTAGGTGTGAGTATGTGTGTGCATGGTTGTTTGTCCTGTGTGTCTCTGTGTTGCCCTGCAACAGACTGGCGACCTGTCCAGGGTGACCCCGCCTCTCGCCCAGAACGTCAGCTGGAGATGAGCACCAGCACCTCCCAACCCCATTAAGGGACAAGGGTGTAAGAAAATGGATGGATGGATGGATTCTGTAATATAAGTTCCCCTTTCAAAGTGTGTGTAGTCAGGCACTGTAAACATAAAACTGTTAATAAACAAGACAAGAACATAAAGTGTTAATTTACTCTACCAGAAGATCAAAGTTTTCTGAAGACAAGAAACCAGGTGAGCTTTTGGTTTATAAGGCTACATCCAAGCTTTTCATGTAAAATTTAAGATCTCAGACAATGATGACTATCACTGTTTACCGCAAAGTCAGATAACATGGAGATGAGAAAGACAAAGAGTCTGTATTGCTGTGGTTATTATGCACCTTTCGATACACACCAGCAGATGTTACAAGCTGTTGACTTCTTCAGTCAAATCCTTCGGTCCACATAGGGATGCATGTGGACTAGCGCCCCCCAGAGCCAAGTTGTGTCATAGGAACTTACTGTGAAACGTAACAGCGGTGGGTGGAACCATGTGATTTCAGAAGTGGGAAGTGGAACTGGAAAACTGGCTGGCCTTCACCTTCGAGGGTATTTTTTCTAATAGACTTTATTCAAAACTTCTTGAGATCAAAGTAACTTAGGCCAAGAGAAACAGAACAGCACACTAAACATGCTGCATTTAAGACAAAATAAAATGCACTTCAGGTTTGACAAGTTCTCAAAAATATTTTACAAAGACCAGAATAATCTCTTACATGGATTTCAAGGAGTTGTATCGTTTATGCAGTCAGCAAGTAACAGTTCAGTTATTTTAACACGAATTATTAAACCTTCGTTAGTGCTATCAATATTGAGTTATGGGGCTTGTTAGAACCCACAGTCTCTTTACCTAAAAACAAACCACAGTAATTTAGATTTGTTCATCGTCGGTATTCATTATCTCCAAATGAAATCTGAGGAACCTCCGAATCAAACTGACCTAAACAGCGCCCCCGCGTGTTGAAGACAGTGTGAGCCACTTAGCGCCGCTGTGTCGTTGTTCTATCAGAGTAGCATACATGCAGTGAGTACATAGACATAATGTCTCCACAGAGAAGCAGTGGCGCATACATGTGACGTCAATAGAGATACTAGAAAGTCTTAAGAGATACTACACAATTACGACTGTTACAATATTTATTCTTTTATCTATATATTTATTTTTATGTTGTGTGTATATACATTTTTGATAAGAAATAAAAGCATAAATACATATTTTGATAAGAAATATATTCTTTCTATATTTATGTTTTATTTTTATGTTGTGTGTGAATATATATTTTTGATAAGAAATAAAAGCATAAATACATATTTTGATAAGAAATATATTATTCTTTATATATTTATTCTTTTATTTATATATTTATTTTTTATTAATATACAGCTGGTGGCATGGCTGGTTCCTGAACGCCATTCTGTTTTCCTTCAGTCGCCACACTCTTCTGGCCTCCTTCCGCCGCAGTCTTCTCGCCTCCGTCCGCCACCTCTGGTCGCTGTTCACCTGTGCTGCCTGGATTTTGTGGTTTTGTCATGGGTCCACTATGTCAACCTCATGACCTACCAACCTCAATTCATGCCGATCTGTCCAAGTCATTCTCCATGGGCTCTGGGAACTTCTTCTACACCCGAGTTTTTGCCTTAGCAACCACCCGAGCTGCTTCCATCAGCTGCTTCCATGGTGTCAGTCCAAAAAGACCTGAGAGTTCTCTATCTTTGGTTTGAGAGCATCCCTCCCTTCTGGTGCCTACAAGCTGATTTTAGGGTTGTCCCCAAAACGGACACAGAAAATCTTGTGGCCACATCTCTGATAAGCCACATTGACAATGGAATTGGGGGCGATGTTCTATCCACTTCCTCCAAAATATGTTCAAAGTTCTTCCAGAGGTGAAATTTGAAGCTCTGTTTCACAGATGACTCTGCCAGGATCCTCACAACACCTTTGGGCCTCTCTGGTTTGTCTGGCATTCTCCCCCATCATCAGTCAACTTACAACCAGGGAGTGGTCAGTGGACAGCTCTACCCGTCATCACCCAAGAGTCCAAGACATATAGCCACAGATCAGATGGGAAACCAAAAGGTCTACCATAGAACTGTGGCCAGGGTGTCCTTGTGCTATGAGCACATATGGACACCCTTATTCTTGAACAAAGTGTACATTATGGACAGTCCATGATGAGCACAGAAGTCCCATAACAGCACACTACTCAGGTTCAGATCAGGGTGGCCAATCCTCTCAACCACAAGCCTCCAGGCCTCACTGTGATTGTCCATGTGAGTGTTGAAATCCCCCAGCAGAACAAGGAAGTCTCTTTGAGGGACACTCTCCAGCACCCCTCTAACAACTCCAAAATAGGTGCCCAATGTGAACTTGTCCTTGTTAGCTTTTACTCCTTGGTAGGAGATTAGCCAACCTACTGCCTTGCTGGCGAAGCCACTTGGAAACTCGTGACCTTAAATTTCCGGCATTTCTGCTTTCAGAAGGGACTTCCTTAAAGGAAACATCCACTTCTTTAACATCATTGCTTTCATGATGTTGTGGCTCAATTTGAACATCGTGTTCTGAGCTTTCTTCTGAAAACATTTCTTCTGATGTAGAACACTCAGAAATTATGTCAAAAGGTGGCACGTAATTCTCCAGATTTAAATATCCCAAGATGGATGATTCCTTAGAGGAAAGAACCCTCCTGTTATAATTTTCGGAGAATTCAATGTCATCTTCTGTGAGAATTTCTGAAGAAGATTGTTTTTCTGAAGAATGCTCAGAAACTTCTTCAAAATGTGCCACAAACATTGTCAGCAGTTGTGTTAGAAGAAGGGATTTCCTTAGAGGCGACTTCCACATCTGCAGCATCCATGCCATCAAAATGGTCTGCGTAATTTTGAACTCCATCTTCTGAGTTTCCATCAACAGAAGAAGCCTCTTCTACCAATGGATCCTCATAGACTTGTTCAAAATTTATCGCATCTTCCTGGCCGTCACAGCTCGCTTCAACGGCTAGGTACATTTTTTCCACGGGAACATCAGCACTGTTACAAACATCAGTGTCTGCGTCCCCTGGACAAGTTTCCAAGTGGAGTCCACATATGCTTTCCAAAGCAATAGGATCTTCATGAGTAAATGTTGCCGAACTTGTAAAGACACCTGAAGTGCCACTGACAAGGTTGGCAGAAGCGTCCATGTCACTTTGGTCTTCATCTGCTTCCCCAAGGCATGTTTCCAAGTCCAGTCCACGTATGCTTTCAAAAGACACGGTATCTTCAGGGGTAAAATTGGTTACAGGTGTCAATTCCCCTGAAGTGGCACTGACATGGTTGGTGGAAGCGTCCATGTCATTTTGCTCTTCATCTGTGTCCTCAGAGCAAGTTTCCCAATGCATTGCACAGATGCTCTCCAAAGCCACGGTATCTTCAGGGGTGAAATTTGTTAACCTCGTCATGACACCTGAAATGGCACTGGCGATGTTGGCGGAAACGTCCGTGTTGCTTTGGTCCTCTGGAATTAATTCCTCATACCCAAAATATCTCCACCTGATAAAACAACAACCATGATGGACTATATGATGAAGTTGTTAATATGCTGCTCCGGTTGGACAACAACTTCAAATATGTAAGCTAAGCTCCACCGTTAGCCTCCATGTTTACTTCCGCAAACACTGAGCACTTCTTTTTATGGCGGTTGGCAGAACACTGAGAACGCTGACACTATTGCGCCCTCTACTGCGCATGCGGGACACTTTCAGGTCGTTTGCCCGTTTACACTGCAGAACACATACAGGTCGCATTTACTGGCAGTGTGAACGGCCCTGCAAAAAAATCGGAATTGCCAAAAAATCGGAATTGAGTCACTTCAGGCTGCAGTGTCAACGCACCCTAAGTAGCCCAGGCCCCAACCGATCGTAAGCATCATCATCTTGTTTAAATGGTGTGAAATCTCCTCTCTGAAAATCTGTGTCAGGTTCTTGTTTGTTTTAGTTGCTATGGAAACACAAGGAGTTATGTGTAAGGTGGGACTACTGTCAATAAAAAATGAATGCGTAGACATCTAAATCTGTGAATGCAAGTCAATAAATGTGCATTAATTTAAGTTTTGTATTTGTCCTGTTTTTCAACTCATTTTCATGTCTTTCATACTCCTGCTAATTCTGGATTGGACAGCACCTATTAGTCGCTATGTGATTCATTAAGTTATGTCCAGAAAACCATTTTATTCCAATGCAGGACGAGCAGAAATCTGTCACAAAAATATTTGTAGTGCCATCATTTGTTATCAGATATATCTATTAAATATGACTTAAAATAAAGAGGAGAAAACTGATTTTTGATAAGTATCAAACATCAGTTTGATAAATAAAACTGCGCATCTCTGTGATAAACAATTTTGTTTCTGTTAGTTCTGTCAAGACGCAAGAAGGGGCAAATTTCTCTTATATTGGTCAATCGTTTTATTTTAAATATGCTGTAGGAGCCGTAGTTTGATGATTAGTTCAGTTTTTGTCGCTTGTTTAACTTTTATGAATTGCAGCAGCTGCAGACAGTGCGCCACAATAAAGGTACAATAAAGCTGATAAACACGTGAAGAACCAAACGTCACTTCTATTCTGCTTTTTCTCTGTGTATGGGCTTTACGCGGACCTGTTGCCATGGCAACCGACAGAACAGCTCAACGAGCAGATAAAGCAGAGATTGTTGATCAGGGGACTCGACACCACAAAACAAACATTTCCCATACAAAAAATAGCAAAAACACCAAAACAGAACATTAAGTCTGTTGCATTACACTCTAAAAAGAAAAAGTTGAACCAACTTAATTGAATTGCTTCTATGGATAACAAGCAATTCAATTAAGTTTATCCAACTCAATTTGTTAATTTTTTAAACAAATGTATTAAGTATGTTTAAAATATCATATTTAAGGCAATGACTTTACAGTCACATTCACACACCAATATCTACATCGACGTGTGGCAGGAGGAAACCGAAATTGAACCTACAACCTTCCAATCACATGACCACCACTCTACCCACTGAGCCACAGTCACATACCAGGGAATCTGTGCCTGGTTAGCTTGACCAGAAAACTTGCTAAGCCCGGTGGTCGGGGCATCATATTGAACATTTTTTCAGTCCCTCCGAGATTTTAGTTGTTTTTGTAATTTAAAAAATAAATAAAAATCTAATTATTTGCAGAATTAATTTAGAAAAGTTTGTGTTCATTTAGGATGGTAAATGTGACTTTTTTTATTATTTTATGACGGTGGATTGTAGTCCATTATTATGGACAGTAAGTAAAGCCGAGGCAGCTCGAGTTCAAGTCAGAAATGCTGCCCCTACTGTGAGGAGCTGGTATCACATTAACTCAATATTTTGATCATTTTTGTGAACAATTTCCAATAAACTACGATGGAGTATTAGGGATATACCTAATTATTTTGACTTTATTCTAGAAAAATTATGACTTTATTCTCATTATTTGAACTTTATTTTTTTATTTATTTAATTGATTCCTTTAATATTAACTAATAATTAATATTATGGAAGCAAGCGTTTTATTGGCTAATGCCCATTTTACATCACAGCGCAGCTACCACCCGTGTTTACTACTGTAAACACATTAGCATTGTGGTAATGCTAATGTGTTTACTACTGTAAACACATTAGCATGTGTTTTCCATTTTATTTTACCTGGAAAGGCTTTTTACTAAACTGTCCCTGGTAAAAAAAAAAAAAAAGAGGATACTTTAGTATACTAAATTTTAACATACTTTAGTATACATTTAGCAATGTACTTTAACTGCTATTTTGGAACAACCTTTTTTGTACTTAGTATACTTTAGTAGTATTTAAATTGTTTAAAAATACAACTAATAGTATACCTTAGTATACTACACATACTTTTTTTGGAACAACTTCAAGTAAACTTAGAGTGTATTTAAAGTATACTTTTTAAATTTCATATTTCAGAGCTTTATTATTACATTTTGATATAATTATTATGAATGTTATTATTAATTATATAATTATGTCTCAAAATTATATAATATATATATTTAAAATATATTTTAAATATACTAATTTAATAATTTATTTAAATTACAATTAATTGTTATTTTTTATTTTCTGCTATTGATAATAAACGACAACTTTAATTATTCGTAAAAATCTTTATTCCTACGTACCTATTTTGTAAATGACATGCATAACTACACTACAGAACTTACATTGTTTTAGGCTAAAATTACATGGGAAGATTAATTACACAAGATGCCCAAGGTAATTCAAATATTTTTTATTACAGGCATTTAAAAATTGACCAATTTTACTCACAACTTTATGAACTTTACATAAATTATCAGTTTACACATCAAAAGTGAACACGTGAACATGAAAATTTAAGTGTGCCAATAAAACATGACAGTGAGGATCAACGATAGAACATTCCTGTTCACTGCACCTTAAAGAAACCTACAAAAAAGAACAATAGAGCAATTAAACAGAGAAAGCATTTGTATTTAAAGAGAACAGAAAAATGGCAAATAAAAAATAATACTTACAATTTCAAGACGTTGCGGACTCGCCCTGTATGTGAAATCATAAGAACTGATGATGATTGGGACTGGATGCCTGGGGTGGAAAAACATTTCTGGGTGTCTTTGCCTGTTTATGTTGGAAATAGAAAACAATGGTCAGCAATGTCATAGAGTCAGTTGATGTTGGGATTAACTATGAAGCTGTTTTAAGTGTGGACTTAAGGAGACAAACTACCTTAAAATATTTCCATCCATGAGCCATTAGGTCACTTACAGGGCCCTGAAAAGTCAACAACAAATAAAAAAAAGAAATATAAATGTTAGATTAACAAGAAGAGAAAAATTCTTTCCAGTTACCTTTCAATCAAATCATGTTTATTAAGCACTTAGTGCTGGTAACAGCAGTTTTTGTTGTTGAAAATGTAGCTAGCTGCTCATTGAAACACACTTACACCTTCATCCTTAGAGCTGGTTGTTGATCTGATGGAGTCAGAGCTTCTTCTGAGACAGAAAGTCTTTAGGTTTTCTAACATCTGATTTCTCTGGCTTCATCTTTCATCTTCATTTGCTTAGTTAGACTGCAAACATATGTTGAAGATAAAAACATTGATGAACGAGTTAGAACAACAACCTCACAATATCAAAGTCTCTCCATTTTATGGAGCTTAATTAAAACCAGGTTAGTTTATGAATTGCAGCAACAAACAGCCTCCATGTAGTTATAACATGAAGCTGAATTATTACTATAATAATAATCACACAAGTCACAATAAAATTGATAAAATAAAATAAGTCAGTTTCTTTACTGCACTGTTTATAATTAAATTAAGATAATTAATAAGCAAACTTACCACAAGCTAGCAACACTTAGCAGCCTTCGTCCCCCAGGCTCCTTTTGTGACACACATTTCATGTCCATCGGTTGTTGTCCCGTTGTGTTGTCATCTAACTCGGACAAGGACGTCACCAGCTTAAACTTAACAAAATTAGTAACTATTATCAAGGCCCTCTCTACTTTTAAGGCAATATTATGCGAGTAAAAATGGCGAATTTGAACAGAGTCTGTTATCTTCCCTGCTTCAAGTTTTTTCTTCTCTTTGTGGCGTTTTTTAAATAAATGAAAATGTGCAATACTGCCACCATCTGGTCTGGAGTGTGAACTGGAGCTAATGCCGTTGATTATAAGGTTTTTACATCACACATCTGAGAATTGATTGGGTACTTTCTTAAAAATTACATCATGATTATCCTTTTTTTATGGTTTGCAATTTTAATAAATAGTAAAAGATTATTAAGGCACTTAAAAGTTCATACATGTTCATTCAGATTTTGTTCGCTTAAAGCATACTTTTATTTAATATATTAAAAGTGTATTTTGGTACAATTATGTTTAAGTATGTTTATAGTACTAATTTCGAAATTGGTACAAGTGTATTTTTAGTATACTTCAGATAAACTTATAGGTAGTACACTTAATAATTAGCATACTTAAAGTGTACTTTCACAAACGAAAGTATGTTTGAAAGTATACATTTTTTTTTTGACCAGGGGTAATCATGTTAGCCACACTAATTGTGCTAGCCACTGAGTACTGTGTATCGGGCCTAGGCACATTCGAACATTTTCCAACAGAAATCACCCACAAAACCATCAATGGCCGACTTACCCAGCCTTCCAAGAACAATAGGCGTCAGTTATCTTGTTCACAGCTATATTTATGCTAAGGGTACAGGATCTGCTGTGTTCCTCATCGACCGGTAGCATTTAGCTGTTACGTGCACAATCTTGGGGGCATTGCGTGGCTCAAACACCTTGGTGTTGTCCAAAAAAATGACATGAACTTGTTGGTTCCCCTGTCCATTGTCGTGGCTGATATTTTTTGAAAATCCGGCAGAAATGCTACACTAATCGACTCAGAAATACTCTGCAGAGAGTCAGTCGAAATGAAATTACACATAGAAACTAAGCATTGCGAGACTTTGTTTGTGAGGCATGCAGTCACGTGGGACTTTCAAGGGGCGTTTCGGGGCGGAGCTTGGTAAGGTCCATTGGAGTTCTCCCAGTGTGACCAGCAGACTGAAGCCCTGCCTGTGACCAGTGTTTCCAGTATAATAAATTAATGTTTTATTCTTTCAATGTTTGTGTATTTTTAAATATCTCAATCTGAAGTATTAGTGCATTAATGTAGCTTATGTAGATGTACATATGCAGTTTAATGTTTGAAAATGAGTGATTTATAAATCAAAATCATTTCTCAATAACATATAAAAAATAAATACAGAAAAATTGTTTCTTGTCTTTAAATGTACATTAAATTATGGAATTATGTAAATATATTCTTTAATAAAACACTGTAAGTGTCTGTTCATCAATTTCAATGTAAAAATTATCAGAATCATTTCTATCAAATAAAACATTGTGCTCTTTATTCAGAAATGCCCCAAAACAATTAAATAATCACATCAAAAGTTAGAAACGCTCTCTTTAGTAATTTCTTTGCCAAATATATTAATGTGTGTGAGAAAATGGCAATGGCAGGTATTAACTTAAAATATTTTGTAGAACGGCTCTTTATAAAGTTAGGTCCATTCACTTGTATTACCTTACTGGCACATATTCCACATTCAATATGGCGGAAGCTGTTACGTATCGCAGCAACGGGCCGCTCCATGACGCGTCTACGTATTAATGTCTGGCTGCACCCACTTCCAAGTGAAGTCAGTCTGATTAGCCACTGCAGACAAAAATAATAAAAAACGCATAGAAAAGGCCACTGGCCGAACATACGATCTGACAGAACACTTTCCTCTACCCAGATGACGTCAGAGAAGTCTAAGTTGTGCGTTTCTGTCATCATGGCCAGTTACTAATACTTGCATACACTTTATCTAACAGTATATTTTTAGTCCTGTGTGAATGTGAGAGACAACTGACAAGTTGAGACAGAGGTGGAGGTGTGGTGGCAGCAGGCCTGACGAGGGAAGGAGGAGCATTTAGTCTCACGAGGAACATTTGGAGAAGCTGCTGTCCTGCCGTCAGTGAGGAGAGGAAAAGGTTTCTGAAGGAAGAGGAGGCAGCAGCAGGACTTCATTCCTTCTTGGAGATTTTCCAACCGTGTCCCTGTTCGCAGTCTTACGTCCATGGAACTCGCAGTAAAGAAAGTTTATTAATCTGCTACACAAGAAGGTAAATCAACTCTGAGGTTCGTGAATGATTGCGATGCCTTGACCGAAAGACGGAGTTCAAGTCCAGAGCTGTGCTGACTGCTATCTAAATTTAAGCTGTTTCAGAAAGTGGCTTTCTTACCGCGTTCAGGTGTCCAGGAAAAGCTCCGAAACTGTGGCGCTAACTGGGCTTCTCACTGCCCGCTTTTATCAGAAGCTTTACAGAAGTTCGGTCAACAGCAGCAAACTTTGGTTAAACTGAACGAGATTCTAAATATCAGCTGCGACCTAATAAGTTGAGGGTCAAAAGGTTTTTCCTTCATCATAACTACGTTGGTCGGAAGGTTCACACATGTTTTGTAAAGTAAAAATAATAACCCTGTAAGCTAATGATGATGAAGACTATTGAAGCCTCCTTTATTTGTTGCTGCCATGTTCTGATTCCCTGACTCCGCATCATTTTCCATCCGGCAAGGCAAGAGACGGCGTTTGTACGAGATTTCATGCGGCACGGCGGTAATTTTTCATTATTGCAAAAAATAAATATAAATATTCAGTATTTAGTCAGTGGAAACTACCAGAGGTAGCAACACCACTGCAATTAAACTACTGAATATCCTGGCTTTGCAAGATGAAATAAAAAAAAAAATCCCATCTTGATTAATTAGGAGAAAAAATAGGCTAATAAATAAAAATAATTTGCCTTTAGGAAAAAAAATGCTCACATGTGAATTAACTATGCAGATGAGCCCTATATCCCAATGCAGCACCTGGATAAATTAACTGAAGAAAGAAGTTTAATTGGTTGCAACTTCAGTGAAGATGACTGAAAACAATACAGCAATATTTCAAGAAGTGCCACAGAGAAACTGTGCAGAAATACTCTGGATGTTAAGTGTGGTTTTAGGAGTACGAACAGTACTCTGTGAGACTCTGCACCAGAACTTATATGGTAGCTGGCATGTTGACCCAGAGGCCAGCTGTATGCTGCTGCTGCGCTCACTCACTGAAAACACACGAGAGAAAATGATAAAAATTTATATTTTTCTCACAATTCAGACCTTAGGCATTAAGTTCTAAACTGATCAGCTGTTTAACTTTTCCATGGGTTCACTAGACGTCTGTGTTTTACCAGCTAAATAACAGGAACTTTGCTACTTTGAAATTAAATCACATACACCTCACCTGTTGGTGGCTGGTTCTACAGATACATCTAAATTACATTATGTAAAACAATTCAATATTTCTTGTCATGATGTCAGAAGGTGAAACTTGCATGTTATATTTCAATATAACATATGAGAAGCCTGAAATATTTCATTGTGTGTGATCATTCTAAACCACACAGTGAAATATTTCAAGCTTCTGTTTCTCGTAATTTAGCTTATTGATAAAGAAAACCCAAAAGTCTTATAAAATTTCAATTTTATATAAGATCAATAAAAACAGAATATTATAAAAATAAATATTATGCTTCTGAAAACATTTATATCTATGGACTTCTTGCTTATTTGGGGCACCTTTTGCATGACTTACTGCATCAATGTGTGTAGAACTCGTCTGTGCGTAGTGACTCTTAGTTCTGAATCCAGCCTCAGTATTTTGCTGGACAATCCTCTCAAGGTTGTGTCAAGCCCCATTGTTGGTGCACCTCCTCCTACTGTATATTTTTCTTTCACTCAACTTTCTATAAATGTGCTATATTTTTCACAATATTGTATTTGTCTAAGATACATAATTTTGGAGCTTTATCATTGATCATCAAAATTTGTCTAAATTAAAAGCATGAAATATTTAATTGCATGTGAAAGGAATCTGTCTGATATGAATTTGACCTTTTTAAATGGTGCTAAAAATATTGATTTCTTTCATAATATTTATTTTTTTATGTACGTCTAAAGGATTTTTGAACGTTCTCTTTGCTCTATTGCTTTTGCACCCCATAAAGCCCAGTAATTAGTTTTTACTATGGTTCAATATTATGCTGTATGTTCATGCCCATGAGAAAAGGGGAGCACTAAAGAACCAATTTAAATGAACTAATTTTATGTTTTGACAAGTTTCAATGATTATTTGTTTTCAGCAATATCAGCAGGTGTCTCATTTTATGTTTCATTTATGTCTTTTGCCGTTTGCAGCACTTCTGTCTGACGGTTTTAGGTTTCCTGTCATAAAGAGAAACATGCGTAGATTCAGCTCTGAAGGATCCCTTCAGGATCTTGATACCTTACAATGGGATAAACTGTCGCAGAAGAAGTCAGAATATGGACATGTCACATGTACATCTCATTTGAAAAATGATGAACTAGACGCAGAGTCAGCTGGCTTGATTCCCAGCATTCAGGAGCCGACTCAGACACCCAGTGAGATCAGGAAGAAGAAGCTGATTAGAGAGCAGAGCATCAGCGTCGAGAACCTGAGTGAGTTCGGGAAGCAAGAGATGGACCACCTCAAAGTGTGTGCGATCAATGAAAGCTGCAGGGCTTACAGTGACAGTCAGCTGACTGCGGTGGCAGAGGACGTCATGGATGGAGGGGAAAGAGAAGGCCAGCATGAAGCGTCTCTATCAGTCCCCTCCAACCAATTCTCGTCAAAGTCCCAGGATTTTGACGGGATGAGGATGGTGACTCCCAGTCACCATCACAGGGCCAGACTCTCAGCTGCTAAGCTACACCTCAAGAGTCTCTTTGATAAGGTAAGTTGTTTACTACATTTCCACTCACTAACATCTCCTATCACTTTGTAAGAGCTAGGCTTGCCGTGATAATACATTTTGATGGAGGGTAAACTGTCCCAGAAGTTATTGCAATAAATGATAATGTTGTTTTGAGACCATGTTCATTGTAAGAACACATTCTCAAAGATCAATGATTAAAATTTTAATGAACATTTAACACTTTAACTGGAAGACATTTAAATATTCAAAAATAAATAAAGAAAACAGCAAATAAAATGAATTAAGAAGTCTCTATAAACAAAGTTGTTCTTCAAGAAAAAAGGCCTATTTCACACCAAAGCACCAGAATGAAGACTTTTATCACCTGGTTAAAAGAGAGAGAGAGGGAAGAGAAACAATAAATCATGAAAGTAGAGATGATTGATTGTTTTAATTTATTATGCGATTAATTGATTGATTATTTAATGTGCCAGGCCTAGTAAGAGCTACTACCATTTCATTCTGATGCAAACTAGTGGCACTGCCTTGTAGTTTTATGTTTAGGTTTTACTAGAACTAACTTTCAAAAACTGAATGATGTCATCATTCACATCATTCTGATATGAATGATGATGTATCAGCGAGTGCATGATGAATGTGCTGTGACTTCCACTGTAGCTCAGTGGGTATTACGGTCATCTTCTAATCATAGGTTCTTCCTGTCACATGTCGAGGCAAGTAACTCCAAATTGCTTAGCAATCATATCGGTGTGTAAATGTGTGTGTTTGTGAATGTGAGAATGGGTAGCTCGAGTGTAAAGAGACTTGACTGGTCAGATTTACTAGAAAAGCACTAAGTTCAGTCCATTAACCATTTGGACTAGTTAGTCCTATACATGTACAGACCATTTACCAAACGCGGGGTAATCAAAATTGTAGTTTTAACCAAGCACACAGAACAGTGGAGAGGAAAAACTAATTATCACAGATGTTTCCTCTAAGAGAAACAGTAAGTTTCACCAAAGAAAACCACAAACTTCATGAGAGATGGCTTAATAAGTGACTTTCAGCATTAAGATGTAAATGCAGAGAGGAACGTGAAAAATTCAGATTACATTTCTTTTTTATAAAACTAAAAAATAAATAATTTTTCTATAAGTATTAACTGAAAATATATCAAACTGTTGGACAACACTGCAACAGCAAAGCCGTACAGATTAGGTCAGTGTGTTGGACTCACTGAAATAAAACATGGCTTCTGTTTTATGAGCTTTGTGTTCAGAAGAGCAACATCATAATTACTCTATGAGAACTAAGCAGTCTCTGTTGTTCATTAGTGACAAATTATTTGTAGTGGTTTCCTATGTGAGCTATTAATCTCATTATGTTGTGAAGGAATTTTGGCTCACTTTTCATCATGTGCATGTGTTTCAGTTCTTTGAAAGTCCAATCTTCATTACCTTCATCTGGTTAAGGTCTGGACTTTAACTGGAATGCACTTTGATTATTTTCTTTTGTAGACATTCAGGTCTAGATTTGCTGACGTATTTCAGATCATTAGATCATTGGCCAGTTAATGACCTGACTGTGGCCTAGCTGTGCTCTCTGTGGGCTGGTTGGCAGGCAGAGACTGGGGGTCTCATGATGGTTTATTGATTTTGAAGAGTTAATTTATTTATTGAGATCGGCCATTGTACAGGCCCATCACAATAAATAAATCAATGAAGCACATGATTAATTAAAATGAGCTTAGTAATTAACATTTGCTTGATTTATTATTTTTCTCCTTTTTTTTCTTTCTACCAAAAACTGGATGACAAAAGTCTTCAGTCTGGTACCTGGTGTCGACTGGGCTTTTTCACAAGGACAGTCTTGTGTCCATAATTTATTAGTTGTTTCTGATGTTTGGTTTATTTTGGATATTTAAATGTCTTCCAGTTCCAGTGTTAAATGTTCATTAGAATTTAAAGTTTATTGATCTTTGAGAAAGTCTTCTTGCCAAAATGCCATTGCCAAAATGGCATTATAATATAAGGCAATAGCATTATATTGCTTGAAAATGGTCTCAAAACAATAGTATAGTTTATGGCAATAACTTCTGGGACAATTTATCATCTAGCAAAATTTGTCATTGGGATGGCCCAAAGATAATAAATCTTTGGGCAAAGATTTATGAATATAAGATTTATAAATCTTTGGGCAAAGATTCTGTTACCAGTCACCACATTTCACATTCTCTTAAAAGTGTTGCATTAAAATGATGCATTGAGTGTCCACATACCCGCATTTGATACACAATTTAAAAATATTCACTCTTGGATCAGTCGGTATGTTAGCTGTCCGACAAGTGCAGGTGAACAAATCTGCATACTCACCGAGTCATGAACTGAATTAATCTTGATAAGTGGACTGATTTAAACCCCTTAAGTGAGGAAAATCAATGTGTCTGCATATATGCTGGCATTTTTTACAGACATCTACTCTGTTCTTACTTTACTGTTAATGCACATCTGTTTTTGTGAAAAACTGTGTTGTAAATAGTTTGTCTTTTTCAATTTTCAACACACATTAGGTGCATTATTGGAAAAGTGATCTAACTCGGTTGCGAGTTTTTATTTCTAATAACTGCAGTTTTTTTGTTGTCTTGTTACTTGTATTACTATTATTGATGTTTTTGTTAATCATGTTTTTTTCAATATTTTATATACTTTAAGAATTTTTTTGTATGAACCTTTATATCAGTTGTTGCTGTTTCAGTTGTATTTCCCCTTTGTAGAACAGCAAAGGCTATTTCTATATTATTGTGTATTTTTGTTGCATATGTAAAAACTACACAAACAAATTCACTGTGAAAATTTGTAAAAGTTTATTTTGGAAGTGGCAACAGATTTTCAAATAATTGTATGGGTTTTATTTCAGAATCCACATTCATCAAACTCGAACTTGTATAATGCACAAGAGAAAAACAGGTGAGAATCTTGCTTCATTTTTCTTCTCGCCTGCTGATAATTAACATTATCTATAATCTGAATGTCATTTTTATTATGAAGCAATTTCTCATATTGCTTCATGTCTTTTGCTTGATCTATGCTTGTCTGTCTGAATCCCTTGCTTACCCCGGCTCAGTGCGACAGAGAGGAGGTCTCGTATGCATTTCATGCACCAGTGGAGTCAGGTGGGCCATCAGAGCAAGGGGGGGGTCAGTCACAATATGCTGAAAAGTTGGACCGAGTCTTTGAACACCCTGCTGTCTAGTCAAAGTAAGTTCCAAACACATTACTGGCTCTAGCAGGCGATGAGGATCTAGGCAGACTTGCAAAATTAGTTTAATTTTGCTCTGACCACTTTGTGTTCATCACCATAAGAGCTAGAGGTCAGGAACAAGTGACTGAAAACTCACTTGTTTTCTGAGGCCGCTCACTCTGGCTATAACGACGGTTTTAAGGCCGCTTACTTCGGCTCTAAAGCCGGTGTAGAGCCCTAAGTGAACCGACGAGCCCTTGAGGTAGGGAGCGGTAGAGAATGGCTGGCCGAAATTAGCGTTCATAAATCGGATTAACATCGAGCTAAATGCCGCTTGCACCGTGGAGCTCCAATATCTAAATTGGAGTTAACTTCACTGTGGTATAACGCATGTGCGATCTGATCTCCAAATTATGCCCCGCCTCTTCCGTGACACCCCTCACACATTCAAAAAATGTCCCTTACACATACAAAACTGAGTCTCTCACATACAAAATAATGAGTCTATATTAGCTTATATGTGCAATCTTAGTCTTGTGACTAAGACAAAAAAAATTGTTTGCGTGTGTGATATTTTAGTAGTGCATGTGTGCAATTGTGGTATTTTGTGTGCGTGTGCAAGAAAGATACAATGTGTGTGCGACATGTTAGTACAGTGTATGTGTGTGAGAAAGATAAAATTTGTGTTCGTGTGACATTTTAGTAGTGTGTACGTGCAATTTTAGGATTTTGTGTATGCGTGTGGGAGAAAATTTGTGGGCGTGTGTGATATTATAGTAGTGTGTATGCACAATTTGAGTATTCTTTGAGTGTGTGTGAGTCTTTTGTAGAGTGTGAGAGACAAAACATAGATTTTGTCCTAAACGGCCCCTCATACATTTATGTTTCTTCTCCCGCTGCTAGTTGGTGTTTCAGTGTTTGGAGCATTCCTGCGTTCTGAATTCAGTGAGGAGAATCTTCAGTTCTACCTGGCCTGTGAACAATACAGACATTCATCCAACAACTTCAGTTTGCAGAGAAGAGCTAAACGCATCTGTGCCACCTACATCCAACCTGGCTCCCCTCGAGAGGTACCACACTGCCTTCACACTACCTTCACAGGAAGCTGCAGCTGTTACGACAATGTAAAGCTTCTTTATGGCCGAAGAGTGGAATTTAAGAACATGTTTTCTTATGGACTCAGTTGTTCTTCAATGAAGGAATTTGTTAGAAGGTGAAGCTGCCATTTAAACCAAGGATTGTGAATTTACTGTTTGTTCTCTTGCAGGTAAACCTGGATAGTAAAACACGAGATTTGACTCTCCAGCTGCTGCAGGCTCCTTCTCGCAACTCTCTGCTCCCAGCACAGAAACGCATCTACTCTTTGCTGGACACAGATTGTTACCCACGTTTCCTGGAGTCAAACATCTACCAATCTCTGCTAAAGGATGCTGAATAGAAGCCTCACAAACCTGACGTTGTGAGAGGCTCTGTGATCTCCACTGCTTCTGAGTATCGGACACTAAATATTTTGCACTTGGGGGGTGGGGGGGTGGGGTGGGGGTTAGGGGGATATCCCTTTTTTGTCTGAGCCTGAGATGGATCAATAAGGAATTATTAGCAAAACCTGGTTTGCCCAACTCTAAGAAAATAGCAAGTAGCTGGGATCCATTCAACAACACAGCTAAAGCAGAGCCTCACCGTTATTATGTCCTCAAATAACTGTAATATACTGTAACTGTCCATGTTGACTAACCACTGTTGTCACCATCACAGACAAATGTACTGGACTTCCATTAAAACTGAATGATCATTCAATAAAACTAAATGTTTTTAGTGGGTGTGAGAGGTTTGGTTTATGACTGAGACCTTTGTGATCTAAGCCATGAGGCAACATGCAGAGATCATGCAGTTTTATAAATTACCTTACAATTAATACATTAGCAAAGAAACAAAACTAAAAGTTAACATTTTTAGTCTTTTAGCTTTTCAATTTTAATTTGATCCAATTTAGGTCTCATAAATAACCTGCACATAATGATATCCCATGAAAAGATAGGCACAGGTCAAAAAGACTGAACACAGCTGTCGCTGGCTTTCGGTATAAATTTGTAGGTCATCTTTAGAGTTGAATCAAGGCTGTGTGTCATTTAGTATGTACTAGTATATGTATATACACTTAATCTGTCTGCAGTTTCTTTACTGAAGAACCAAATTGCTCATTTTTCAAGGATTTTGTAATAAATATCCACCAGCTTATTTTCCTGCCATCAGTTGAACATGAACTGAATGTTCTGCAGTTGTTTCTAAACATTAAGTCTTCTCTGAACAGCTCCATGGATCATTGCGCACTGCCTGGGTTTTGTTCTCTGCTTAATGGAAAGAAAAAAAACAAGCCAAGCCGGAATGAGCTGTTGGAAAGGTTAAAGTTCTGTCAGCGCTGCTCAAATAGGAAACTTGAGAAACCTGAATGTTTCCACTCAGACTTCAAATTAGCTCAGTCTAAAAGAAAAACACCTAACCCTAAAAGGTGGACAAGTAAAATGAGCACCACTGATACGAAAGAGGAAATATTAATGAGCAAGAAGTTGCTGAAGAAGCTCATTAATTTCTGAAAACAAAGTAATTCAGTCCTCCTGGTGTGGCATGCGCTTTTAATCTTCATATCAGTCTCTGATCTCAGCTAATGTTTAGATTTTTACATTTACTTTGTTTTCTTGTAGTTTCTGTTCTAATCCATAAGCATTACTCTGTATCTCAGTGTTAACGCTTCATCTTTAAACCCCTGGAGGAAAACGGTGTCAGGCTGCTCAGTGTTATATTGACTTTTCTGTTCATACCAGGCAGACAATACAGCTGAATAACGTATACCAATGTGCATCGTAGTGGCTTTTATTTAAAAAAAAAATTTGTTTGGACAGGTGAGAAATTGAACCCCAGCAGAATGAGTCAATGAGTCAACATAAAGAAATGCATCAGTAAAGTGCTGCAAGTATAAACGCCCAGATGTTGACAGGAGATAAGCAGCAGTTCCTCATACTCAGAAAGTCAAGTTACAGGGTGAGTTCACCCAAAACACAAAGGATGGTTGTCATGATGACGTGTTGCCGTTAGATACAGGTTTGGCTTGGTTCATTATCATCAACAGACTCTTCCTCACTCTTTACTGGAACAGTGCAGTTAAAGGGTTTATTTTCATCCTTCAGCAGATTTTGTTAAGATATTAAGAGGGTCCATGGTTACCACTTGTATCAACGTGACAACTTTTTGTTAGTTATTTACAAATAACCCTTCCCCCCGGGATTTATGCCTATGGGTCAGAGATCACCGGGCATTAGGCGAGGTAAATGGTAAAGTCTGATAATTACAAAGGACTTCACACTGGAGTCAGTCATTCACCAATTAATACACACATTCACACACTGATGGTGGTTAGCTACATAGTAGCCACAGCTGCCCTGGGCAATCTGACAGACTGGTGCTACTCTGACCACATCACAGTATAATCATACATGCACAAATTCACAATTAAAGAGAATTTAGAAGCAGCAGTTGGTGTAATTCATAAATTAATAAGAGAAAATGATCATAACTTTCTATCCTTAGTTTGAATTGGCACACTTCTACTTACTTTAGCTTGCTGCTGGTACACATAAATTCAATAAAGAGTTTTCTATTCCAGCATTCTGGTCCTGTTTGCAAACTGTGAGAGGAAGCTGGGGTGCACGGAGAGAACCCACACATGTAAGAGGACAACATGCAAAGTCCATGCAGAAAGAACTGCAGCGATTTGAACTCAGGACTTTCTTGCTGCTAAACAACAGGGCTATTAAGTGTGCTACCATGGACCCCTAACGTGGCACCAGACTGACTAGTGGATTTAGTGGATTTTTCCCCTCGATGTCAGGTTACTGGAAACTGTGGCGTTCCAATAATAAATGACTCAAGTATTTTGGCTTCACTGAAACTGAATGTAAAGTAAAACTGTTACAGTACAGTATCATGGAAGTGTGACTGTTCAGTTATCACAGATTCAGAACTGCACTCCACAGTCAACAACCAACTCAGAAACATTGGTTTGGAACATTCTGCTTTATTTAATATCTCAGTCCGGCTAATCCATGTGTGGCTACTCTGTTTATCTTGGTCATCCATGTTAGATGCTCCTGATCTGCTCCTGATCACCAAGGGCGGGTGCTTCTGTAAACCTGATTCTGCTTGACCCACTGAGCAGTGGAGTAGTTTCCTCCCACTGCCCATGACCAGTCTAGCTGACTGGTCATGGGCAGAAAGGTATTATCTTTCTCCAGAGGTTTGCGGTTGCCTTCAGGTAACCTCTGTTTATTGTCCAACACTTTGGTCTCTGAAGTTACATGGGCCTCAGTGGCTGAATCCAGGTACTTCTTTGTGTCATCTGTGGTAGTCAGGCTGTAAACATCATCACTCTGAAGTCTAGGCGGTGCTGCCAGGCCAGGCCGGGCTCTGCTCAACAGAGAGACAGTACTGGCATCATTACAATAGAAGGAATACAAGCAAGTTGTTTGAATATTTCCATATGTCATCTGACAACTTCAATTAGATAACTGCCACAGCATAAATAAAATCACTTTTACAAATTCTGTATCTGATAACCTTATTGAAATGATGGGAGATATGAGGAATGCTCCTTTAAGCTCTCAGCCAGCTGAAGGGTGTGTCAGTGTCTGGCCTTGAAGGCAGGCAGACACATGCCAAGAGCAAGACACAAACATTCCTTCAGGAGCTTGAGCTGTAGTCTTAGCTTGTTTATGTTTTGTTATGAATGGAGCTCCACAGATGCAGATCTGTTTGCAGTAACCAATGTCACCAGCAAGGTGATAGCAGCCCAAGCTTAGTACAAGACCTGAATTTATCATTGTCTACAAATTATAGGGAGGGTCTAAACCACAGTTTAATACTGTACATCCTTATACCTAACTTTAGCTATAAGTGTCCAAACTTATTCCACACACAAACAGCAATCTTTTTCTGTTGACATATTTTTGCCACATACTCTTTCTCTGCACACGGGTTTAGTCACTCAGTCTAATTTACTGTCTTTTTATCACCAAGCCCAAACCAACAGTCAGAGCTGTAAAGTGCAGTAAATGTCCACTCAGTGGTGTGTGAATACTTGCCAACCTGTGTCCATTTTTCCAGCCTAGTGCACATGTCTGATCTCCCATTAGTATCCGACCTGGAGGCAGAGGGTATTTATACATCAGGAGGCTGAAAACTCTGGAGGACCAATTCTGATAACTTATATAAGTATATACAAGCGTTTGTTCCTTTTACATTGCTTCATCTCTTTTTTTAACTTTTCATTTTGCATTTCTGTCTCCTTATGCAAATGAGCAGGGCGGTGCCTATTGGTTGGTTAGCATTAAACTATACTTGGCATCAACAAAGAAGGCCAGGAGTTTATCGGTGAGCTGAAGCTTAGCAACTTTATTAGAAAATAATACTATAACTCCTGACTTAATCATTTTTCGTGTTGACGCTCAGATAGAACGTGTTTCAGTTTCATGGACTCAAAGGTTCACTGTTAGGTTTTTCATAGTTTAGACAAGTGGTTCTTAACCTGGGTCACCCCTTTTACCTCTACCCCATGACTTAATGATCATGGGGTGACCCAACTAGACTACGTCTTGAATTTGGGGGGGAAAAAATCTTATTTTATTTATCACTACAGAAGGGTTCAGTGAATGCGAATATGAAACTGGTGGCTTCGGTACCTCAAAATAGGTTAAGAACCCCTGGTTTAGATGAAGCGGCTGCAGAAGTTGAAGCTTTAAGGCCCCGCCCTGATAATTTGCATAACAAGCCAGAAATGCATAAGCAAAAGTAAAATAAGACGACGAGCAATGTAAAAAAAAAGATGCTGTTGCGTTGTATAAGGACAACGCGAAAAAAGACGTATTTCTTGACAAAAACACGTGTAAGAAAAAGGACAAATAATATATACGTATTTATATTGGGGGAAATGAAAAAAATGTTTTAGTCATTTGCAGTATTTTCTGTTTTGATGTTATGGCAAATACAATCACTCAGAAGACGATGATAAAAGGATCTGTGGAAGGAAGGAAAAAAGTGTGGCATATTTGAGTTTTCAAATTGAAAACTCAGACATGCCCAATATGACCAAAAATATGATCAATTCTGACATAGTGTAACTATGTCAGGATTGGTCCTCCATACAAACCACCAGTAGGACCATTATACATTGTACATGTAGTTTTCTTTTTCCAAACAGGGAGTCACTAAGAGTGACTCTATGGTGCAGAGTTGCTAGGATGAAAATAAATTAACTCAATAAATATTAGTTACAAAAACACTTCACACCTTCCAGCCTCAAAATCTAAAAGCCACAAAAAATTTTACAAGTATTTACATTACATGGTATTGAATTGTTGGAAGTCAAACTTATGTTTAACGTTTTTAGACACATAATCAGTTAGTGAAATATTTAAACTCAATCAGGGTTCAAGTATTCAAAAGGTTAACTAAAAATTCCCAAAACAAAAAATAGGAAAAGAGACTCAGTTCTTTTTGTTCGCCTCACAAATTTGCAGAGGAGCGCTTGATGCTAGTGTTTCCAGAATATCAGTTTTTGGAAACCTTAAGTCCTAAAACATTCCCAATGAGATTTAGGTGAGGAAAAATTGCCGGATGGTGCAGCAAAGGGATGCTACTCTACTAAATTTCTTTCTCAAACATACAAATTCCGATGTGAGTCTCTGAGGACACACAGGTCTTTACAGGCTGTGTAGCTTTTCATCTCATCCAGAAAAAGATTATAAATGATTCTGGACCAAAGACAAATGACGTCTGTCTTTTCTGCATAAAGTTGAAAGTTGAAAAAAAATCCTAATCTATTTGCTCATGAATAGTTTGAATACAATAACTCAATGGCTATGGTAATGTGAACCTGAAAACCTGGATTTAATTACTAAAAATCTCCTGTAAGTAAAATTGTTTATACTCAAAATTTCAAATGGCTAATAAAATCTTACCTGAGTTTCTGTCCAACAGTCCAGCATGTTTGATATCCATGTGTCGACTGTACAGGCTGGATCTGGCAACTAAACCCTTTTCGCTACTGGAGAAAAAAAGTGCACAGAAACCAATGATACAAACAGAATGGTGACAAAAAGCCAGGAAAAGCAAGGGTACTAAGGGATGGGGGGAAGAAAACATAAATAACAAATAAGAATAAAAAAATAACTCAAATGTATAAAACTGAAAAAACAAAGGTTTAAACATAAGCTCCAGCAGTTAATATATAAAATATATATATATATATATATATATATATTATATATATATATAATATAATATATATAGCAGAAATTGAGGTCAGTTACAAGTACCTAGGAATACTATAAGCAAATGGCAACCTCAATGAGGTCACAAAGAAAGGAACCACGGCCAAATACCTCCAACGAAGAAGACAAGTCCTGAGAAGCCAGCTCAATAATAAGAACAAGGTCCATGCGATAAACAGCTATGCCTTACCAGTAATCAGATACCCTGCCAGAATAATTAGCTGGCCAATGGAAGAGATAAAGGCCACGGATGTTAAGACTCAGAAACTACTAACCATGCATGGAGGGTTCCACCCCAAATCCAGCACCCTGAGATTGTACACGAGCCGTAAGGATGGAGGCAGAGGACTAGTGAGTGTAAGAGCCACTGTCCAGGATGAAACATCCAAGATCCATAAATACATCAAGGACAAAATCTCAACAGACGATGTTCTCAGTGAATGTCTCAGACAATGGGGAACAGAGGAGGACCTGGAGCTACCATCATGGGAGGACAATCCTCTACATGGGATGTACCACCGACAAATAACTTAAGTGGCTGATTTCAGGAAATCCTACCAATGGCTGGACAAAGCTGGACTCAAGGACAGCACAGGGACAACTCAAGGACTCATCCTGGCTGCACAGGAACAGGCCCTAAACACCAGGGAAATCTACCACCCCTGACAAGACCCAAGGTTTAGGTTGTGCAACATCTCAATCCAGAAATGTGCAGTTCTAGGCACAGCCAAGTTACTGCACAGAACCTTCAAGCTCCCAGGCCTCTAGTAGAGGACCTGAGCTCAGAGGATGAGAGAGATCACCTGCGGAGGGTGAGAAGGGATTTTTTTTTTTTTTTGGATGGTCTCTGATGACAAACTCCTACAAAGTTGCATGGCAGTGAGAGAGTTAGCGGTCTTTTAAGATGATCATTAAAAAGTGGTTTCCAACTGTGATCACACTTTTCAGTAGTCCTGCGAATGATTTCTATGAGGTGGTAAAAAGAAGTCTCCCCATACTTTACACAAGATATGTGGCTTGTATACAACTATAGAACATTGAACCACATCTTTGCCATTTCAGAGTTCCTGAGGTAGTTGCTGGAGTTTGGTTGTGATGTTCATAATTAAACCTGTGTCTCATACAAAATGATTAATTTTGTATGTATTGCCACAAAAAGCAAGGTCCTAACCAACAACTATGTCTGTATGGTTGGCACCATGTCCAGCTTGCTCCATATATGGATTGTACTAAGCCAGGGGTGCCCTTACTGTTTGTGGTGTAAAGGAGAAGTCGTGGAGGGAAAGAGGGAGCCTATATTTAAAACCTCAGGGTCTAGTTTTGTCTTGGTTCAGAGAGTGCAGATTTCTTTTGGACAACAGATAAGGGATGAATCAGGCTTTCCTTCCTGAACTTGTTACCTCAGAGAATTAATCCTCAACAAGCAGAAACCAACTTTTAAGGATAAACAGAAGAAGCAATTTGTAAAAAAAAGATTTTATTTCATTGATACAAGTTCGTGTGCATTTGAGTTAAAACCAAAATCCTATCTCAGAATTTAATGGATTAAAAAAAGACGAGCAGCATTGGTTCACTGTGCAAAACTTGGAACTGAAATCAATGTGGGAATTTGTCATTCTATTCAGGTGTGAGTCAAATCCTTATTCTAAAACCAGCAGCTTCTCTATTCCTAATCAGGAAAAAACAGCATCAATATCAAGCTAAGACAGTAGAGCCGTTGTTTGAAACAAACATCAGTTCCAGGGTGGTTAATTAAAATCCAGCTGGGATCTACTGAGGGAACTGTAGATGAATTACCAGACAGACATGGAAAATAACAAATTATGTAGAATGGGTGAACAAAAAATGATAGAAGACAAAAGAGAGAAAGAGATACACTATTACTAATCAGTTATCAATTATGGCAAACAAGGTGATCATGTGACCAGTCTCAACACAGATCTGCATAGTGGACGAGCGGAAAAACAGATTAATGGGAGGAATTGTTTCCATCTTCAAATCCAAACCAAGAAGCTTTTTACACGCAGTCAGGATTAATCCAGGTGCCCATAACCATTTTTTTTTCCATTTTCTTCCGCTTAACCGGGATCGGGTCGTGGGGGCAGCAGCTTCAGAAGGGAGGCCCAGACTTCCCTCTCCCCAGCCACTTCTTCCAGCTCCTCCGGGGGAACCCCAAGGCGTTCCCAGGCCAGCCGAGAGACATAGTCCCTCCAGCGTGTCCTGGGTCTTCCTCGGGGCCTCCTCCCGGTGGGACGTGCCTGGAACACCTCACCAGGGAGGCGTCCAGGAGGCATCCTGACCAGATGCCCGAGCCACCTCAATTGGCTCCTCTCGACGTGGAGGAGCAGCGGCTCTACTTTGAGTCCCTCCCGGATGACCGAGCTTCTCACCCTATCTCTAAGGGAGAGCCTGGCCACCCTGCGGAGGAATCCCATTTCGGCCGCTTGTATCCGTGATCTCGTTCTTTCGGTCATGACCCAGAGCTCATGACCATAGATGAGGGTGGGAACGTAGATCGACTGGTAAATCGAGAGCTTCGCCTTTTGACTCAGCTCTCTCTTCACCACGACGGACCGGTACAGTGCCCGCTTCACGGCAGACGCCGCCCCAATCCGCCTGTCGATCTCCCGCTCCCTTCTTCCCTCATTCGTGAACAAGATCCCCAGATACTTAAACTCCTCCACTTGAGGCAGGACGACCTCCCTGACCCGGAGAAGGCACTCTACCCTTTTCCGGCTCAAGACCATGGCCTCGGATTTGGAGGCACTGAGCCTCATCCCGGCCGCTTCACACTCGGCCGCGAACCGTTTCAGCGAGAGCCGCAGATCACGATCTGATGAAGCCATCAGGACCACATCATCCGCAAAAAGCAGAGATGCGATCCTAAGGCCACCAAAACGGATCCCCTCAACACCTCGGCTGCGCCTAGAAATTCTGTCCATGAAAGTAATGAACAGAATCGGTGACAAAGGGCAGCCTTGGCGGAGTCCAACTCTCACCGGAAACGAGCCCAACTTACTGCCGGCAATGCGGACCAGACTCTGACACCGGTCATACAGGGACCTGACAGCCCGTATCAAAGGGCCCGGTACCCCATACTCCCGGAGAACCCCCCACAAGGCCCCCAGAGGGACACGGTCGAACGCCTTCTCCAAGTCCACAAAACACATGTAGACTGGTTGGGCAAACTCCCATGCACCCTCCAGGACCCTGCTGAGGGTGTAGAGCTGGTCCAGTGTTCCACGACCAGGATGAAAACCACACTGCTCTTCCTGAATCCGAGGTTCGACTATCCGACGGACCCTCCTCTCCAGGACCCCTGAATAGACCTTTCCAGGGAGGCTTAAGAGTGTGACCCCTCTGTAATTGGAGCACACCCTCCGGTCCCCCTTTTTAAATAGGGGGACCACCACCCCGGTCTGCCAATCCAGAGGAACTGCCCCCGATGTCCATGCGATATTGCAGAGTCGCGTGAGCCAACACAACCCTACAACATCCAGAGCCTTGAGGAACTCCGGGCGGATCTCATCCACCCCCGGGGCCCTGCCACCGAGTAGTTTTTTGACCACCTCGGCGACTTCGTCCCCAGAGATTGGAGAGCCCAACCCAGAGTCCACAGGCTCAGCTTCTTCAACAGAAGGCATGTTGGTGGGATTGAGGAGGTCTTCGAAGTATTCCGCCCACCGACCCACAACATCCCGAGTCGAGGTCAGCAGCACACCATCCCCACTATAAACAGTGTTGGTGCTGCACTGCTTCCCCCTCCTGAGACGCCGGATGGCGGACCAGAGTCGCCTCGAAGCCGTACGGAAGTCTTTCTCCATGGCCTCTCCAAACTCCTCCCACGCCCGAGTTTTGGCCTCAGCGACCACCCGAGCCGCATGCCGCTTCGCCCGCCGGTACCCATCAGCTGCTTCTGGAGTCCCACAGGCCAAAAAGACCCCATAGGACTCCTTCTTCAGCTTGACAGCATCCCTCACCGAAGGTGTCCACCAACGGGTTCGGGGGTTGCCGCCGCGACAGGCACCAACGACCTTGCGGCCACAGCTCCGATAAGCCGCCTCGGCCATGGAGGCACGGAACATGGTCCACTCAGACTCAATGTCCCCCACCTCCCCCGGAACGTGTTCGAAGTTCTGCCGGAGGTGGGAGTTGAAGCTCCGTCTCACAGGGGACTCCGCCAGACGTTCCCAGCAGACCCTCACTACATGTTTGGGCCTGCCAGGTCTGACCGGCTTCCTCCCCCACCACCGGAGCCAACTCACCACCAGGTAGTGGTCAGTGGACAGCTCCGCCCCTCTCTTCACCCGAGTGTCCAAGACATACGGCCGCAGATCCGATGAAACGACGACAAAATCGATCATCGAACTGCGGCCTAGGGTGTCCTGGTGCGAAGTGCACGTATGGACACCCTTATGCTTGAACATGGTGTTCGTGATGGACAGACCGTGACGAGCACAGAAGTCCAACAAAAGAACACCACTCGAGTTCAGAGGGGCGTGGTTCCTCCCAACCACTGCCCTCCAGGTCTCACTGTCATTGCCCACGTGAGCGTTGAAGTCCCCCAGCAGAACAAGGGAGTCCCCAGGAGGGGCACTCTCCAGTACCCCCTCTAAGGACTCCAAGAAGGGTGGGTAATCTGAACTGTTGTTCGGCCCGTAAGCACAGACAACAGTCAGAACCCGTCCCCCCACCCGTAGGCGGAGGGAGGCTACCTTCTCGTTCACCGGGGTAAACCCCAACGTGCAGGCGCCAAGATGGGGGGCAACAAGTATGCCCACTCCTGCCCGGCGCCTCTCGCCGTGGGCAACTCCAGAGTGGAAGTACGTCCAGCCCCTCTCAAGGAGACTGGTTCCGGAACCAGAGCCATGCGTCGAGGTGAGGCCGACTATTTCTAGCCGAAACCTCTCAGCCTCGCACACTAGCTCCGGCTCCTTCCCCACCAGAGAGGTGACGTTCCACGTCCCAAGAGCTTCTGCAGCCGGGGATCATAACATAATCCCATAACATAATATTATAAATCCTAATCATCAAAAACACAAAACTGACAAATCCAGTTCTGTTTACCTATGTATTTAACAGAATAAATAAATAATAGATAAACAGAACTTGTTTATTATGAAGACAATTCTCTGTTTGGATCAGTTCGATTGCTGCATGTTTTCCAGCAATGACTCTTTGCTGTAGGTGCGATGGAGCATGTGTCTCTGTTAGAGAATTGAGTCAGTGGCCTCCTATCCATAATGTGTGACCCAAGAACACACATAATGGATAGGATGTGTGTTCTGGTGCTACATCCACCAGTAATGTTCCCAACCTCGTAAAGCCTCTGCATACTCAGCAAGAATTCAATTTTTTTTCGAGAGCAGCAAGAAAAAAATGTTTGTCATTCTGTTACAGTCATGGCTTTGCAGTTATTTCCTGTCATGGCTCCCTTGGGATAATAAATGTTTTCATGCTACACTCAATTTAAATACTACTGTGAATCTGACAATATTTAATAATTTAAATGTACTAATCACTGGCTCCGCCATTCTATGACCCAATTATCTAAACACCTGAAACAAGTTTATTTTACTGTTTTAAGTTTCCAAGTTCAGTTTATTAACTCAATCAGTAGCATTTAATCTCAATGTCAGTAGTGCACCTGGTCAACAACTTTGTGTAACAGGGAAACCTGTCTGGAGGGTCACCAAACAGGCTAGGACCGGCTCTGTCTATAGTTTGCCTAGTTTCTAAACTGAATGGAAAAGCTATCAATATTTATCCTTACAAAAAGAATCTGAGTAAAAGAATATGTATTGGCTGCTTCTTACTCCTAACTTTTTTCTAGTTGCACATTCAAATGTGACTGCAACAGCCGTCCAGATATTGTCTTTACAGTATGTATGCAGATTATAAAAGCTATGCCCACATAAAAACTTAATTTTATTGCAATCATTGCAGCATCAACCTTTAATAAAAACACGTTTATGATCACTGTCTTATTAATCCATCCATTTGCTTTCTGAAACAATGCAGTACTATGTGTGAATGTGTGAAAGCAGCATCGTCGTATTTTGAGCCATAGTAATATACTATATCAATAAAGTAATGGCACATTATTTTACAGATAATGTAGAACAGAGTAATTGTGTGCACTTATCTCTTACTTGCTACGTCTTGTCCTGCAGCAGTCCATCAGAGGTGAATGTGGGCTCTGCTCCCTGCTGTCTCCAGCAAACACTGGATGTGTGACACATGAAAGCAGCCTCCTGGGAGAGGAGCCTGCACTGGGAGACTGGGAGGACTGTGGAGATACTGAGCGGTGAGGGGACAGAGGAGCAGCAAATGGCCAAGGAAGTGTTTTCTGCTCTTGGCGTACCGCTAGGAAAAAAAAAATTACTTTAAGCAAACACATATATATATCTGATTATGGAGAACTTGGAAAAACAGTGAAATAATACCTATTTAAGTTTCATGGCAAATAAATAATCTAAACTCAAGTAAAAAGCCAAAGAAGGATTTCCGCAGTTGTTGTCCATGAAAATGATAAATAGAAAAAGCTGTGTGTAAAAAGCAAAAATTGTTGCTGCTTTCACAGGGTATCACAGGCCAACTGCAGCAGCACATCACATATCAGCACGAGCAGAAGAGGGGAGCACTGACTGCAGTTTACTGGATCATCACCAAGTTTTAAAAAGCCTAACCAGCTGTTTCCAGTGTGGCTGATATCAATTTGATTTTATAACTTACTCTGTCAGGTGTTATAAGGTCACAATGCCCCATCAATATTCCAATCTTATTAAAACGTATCGAACAACTCAAACTTGTTTTAACTGCACAAAGTAGTGCTCTTAAATTATATATTATATATATATATATATACTGTATATATATATATATATATTATATATATATATATATATATATATATATATATATATATACTGTATATATATATATATTTTTTATATATATATATATATATATATATATATATATATATATATATATATATATTTCTTTTAGAGGGACCCCTTCAGTGAAAAAAGTATGAAGGAATATAAATATTTTATGATATATTTGTAATCCACAGCTTTATACATGAATGATTCAATAGCAGTGAGGAACTGGAATGAAGTGGGCCTGCAGTATTCAAGTGATCTGCAAAGACAAACTGAGTTTTTCAGCCAAAACGTATAGATAACTAAAATGATGTTTTACCTTCTCTTTCCATTAAAGAATAAGGCTTAATATCTCCATCAGACTTTTTTACTCTTCTCAACTGGGACACTGTAAAAAACAAAATGTACACTCAGCTCTGGATGGAATTCAACGTCTTCTTTTTTTCATAAATTAATTTTAATACTTACCAGCAATGCAAAAAGATTAAAATGCATAAAGTGGCCAGTTAAAAACCAGATTGTATTTTGTAGCACTTCGACATTAACATGTGAAGTGCTAATGTCATTGTAAGTAACATGTTCATTATTATTACTACTACTATTGAAGAAGTTGTTCCATCTGTCCAATTTTATTAAGTGCCATTGACATCTTCATACTTAAGTCAAACACCAGCAGTAGAAGAAGCTTCTGAGAAGTACAACGCAGATGTTACATGAAAAAAGAAATTCTGGGAAAGTGTTTCTATTCAAGTTATTTTTCTGTTCTTGATAGAAAGTGCAAATAAAAAAAATTTAGCCAATTATAAGGGAAAGAAAGGGACAAAATGATGATGTTGAGGAACATGAGAAAATGAATAAGCTCTGCCTAAAAAGCTGCATATCCTCTAATCTGTAAGGAAAAACAAAATTGTACCTAGAAATTAGGTTAATTTTTTAGGTTAATTTATTTGGAACTGAAATTAAAGCAAAAATTATTTTTGAGTTGTCATCAAATAAAGACTGTCTTACATTAGCGGAGTGGAAAAAGGAAAACAAAAGTTTATTCCAATTGTAGTGAACAAAGGTAAATTTAAATAATTAATAATAATAATAATAATAATAATAATAATAATGATAGTAATAATAATAGTACATTGAAACAAAGATATACAAAAATTGAAAAAATTGAAAGCAAATGGGTTTGTCACATTTAGAAGGTGACCTTCATGGCTCTGCTCAGGAGCGAAGTGTTACAACTGCCATAAAAAAATAAAACGGTTAAAAATTACCTGCTATTTTGTGGAAGAAGTCCTCAAAGGCAACAAAGTTATTGACCTGCACACAGTAATTAAAAAAGTCACATCAAACAATGACAATGTTTATTCTGAGCGGGGGCACAGTATAGGGAGAACAAGTGATGACAATTCCAAGGGCCCTTGACCACAGGGAGGGCCCCCACAAATTATTATTATTATTATTATTATTATTATTGTTATTATTATTATTATTATTATTGTTATTATTATTTTACATAGCTCCTGATGATAAAATCACGAAAATTAGGAAGCATCTTGGATTTTTAAACACTTTGAATAAAAATAGTCGCTGAAATATTGGTGTTCTCTTTGATAGTTCTTTGTCATTGGACAATCATTGCAAATTGTTAGTTTGCTACTGTTTTTAACATTTAAGAAATATTTTGAAGCTGCAGGCTATTTTATCACAGAAGGAATCAGAAATGACTGTCCATGGTTTTATTTCTTCTTGTTTAGACTACTGTAACGGCCTTTTAGTGGGTCTGAGTAAATCCTCCATGGCTTCCCTTCAGTCTGTGCAAGCGCTGTAGCCAGGCTTTTAACTAGAACCCATAGAACAGCTCACATAACTCCTGTTCTGGCCTCTCTGTACTAGCTCCCGGTGTAAAACAATGTTTCCTAAAATACATTTTGGTTTCAACTTTTAAAGCACTTCATGGTGCGGCTCCCAAATATATATCGGACCTTTTGAAGCCTCTCTGTCCGTCTAGGACTCTGAGGTCTTCTAATCAGATGCTGCTGTTGGTTCCCAGAATTCATTTTAAAACCCGTGGTGATCGAGCATTTCAGATAGTGGCCCCGAGGCTCTGGAACTCGCTGCCCCGAGTCAACTGACGCATTTAAAAAAAGTCTCAAGACTAATCTCTTCAGACTGACTTTTGGTTAATTTTGTTAATTGATTTTAGATTATTTTATTATTGATGTGTTTCCTTTGTTGTAAAGCACTTTGTGATCTTTATATCTGTGAAAGGTGCTATATAAATAAAGTTTACTTACTTACAAATAGAAAAAAAATCGGGACCCTGTCAATTACTGTTATTGTGTTTTGTTTTTAGCAGTAAAAATTAAATGTTACCCCTCCCAGACCATAAAGCACAAGCGCACATATTTGCACTGAGACCCCCTCCCCCCAAATTTGCGTTAAATGGTTTGTTCCTGCTTGGAGCGCTTGACGGTGACGGTGTTCAGCATTAGTCAGTAGAAGACAACAATGACTGTGAGAGCTACTATACTGCCTAAAAAAATAATAAAGTCAAGTTTACAAAAGGTTATTAGTTACATACTGCATGCTTACATGCTTGAATAAAATGCAACTGCATAGCTTTTTTTTAGAATTCTGGATGGTTTTATGTACATTTTGCATGTTGTCTGTGACTGTTGCAAGTGGGAAGAGACATTTCAATGAGATAAAACTAATAATAAAAATAATTAAACAATTTATGTGCTGTATTGTAGTGGACTGTTGCATATAAAATTCATTAGCAGTAAATATTGTGCTAGTATCAGTATTGGACCAAAGAAAACAAGGCAGTTGCAAGCCTTCAAAATTATGATGCTTTTTATGGGTAAGATAGACTCAAGAAACTGTAACCGTAGTTGTTCAGGGGTTGCTAAATCTAATTTTTTGTAATGGGGCCCAAGATTCCTGGCAGTGCCCTTGATTCTGAGAATGGCACACTTATAGCACAGGATACATTTAATGGTGCTTCCAGCAGCTGTCGGACAATAAAACACCTCACAGATATTCCAGCATGTTCACCTCCTGAACTAAATCAGATAAAAAAATTAGTTGAACTTAACTGTAAGTTTAAGAAGTAGATTATTTACTTGATCGGCTTTCTAGTTTATGGGGTTTTTGCCAGATTATATCTAATAATAATAATAATAATAAATTTAATTTATAATGCACTTTTCATTAATAAAAATCTCAAAGTGCTACATGGTGCATCTAAAAACATAAAATCAGCTATCAAAAACAATAAAAAAACAAAACAAAAACAAACAACTGTCATTTAAAAGTGGGGTAGGCTTGTCTAAAAAGGAAAGTTTTCAAGCCAGTTTTAAAATCAGACAATAATTGCGGGGCTCTCAAATAGTCTGGGAGAGAGTTCCATAGACGAGGAGCCGCCACCGCAAAGGCTCGATCACCCATAGTCCTTAGTTTTGATCGAGGAAGGTGGAGAAGATTGCAGGCTTGGGATAGTAGGGGTCTAGAAGGTGAATGTGAAGTAAGGAGGTCCTTCAGGTAATCCGGTGAGGTTCCATACAGACAGTGATGGGTGATAAGTGCAATTTTATATTGAATCCTATAGGTAACAGGAAGCCAGTGAAGCTCTTGAAGAGTAGGTGTGATGTGATCGAATTTACGAGCTCTCACTAGGATCCTGGCAGCACTGTTTTGAATGTATTGAAGTCTCTGAAGGTGTTTTCGGTGTACTCCAATAAACAGCGAGTTACAGTAGTCGAGTCTGGAAGAGACAAAGGCGTGGATGAGGGTCTCAGCATCCGAGCGGGAGAGAGATGAACGAAGTTTGGAAATATTGTGAAGATGAAAAAAACAGGTTTTAAACAGGTGCTTAATGTGATTTTCAAATGTGAGGTGAGAGTCCATTTGAACTCCAAGGTTTGTAACAACGGAGGAAATGGGAATGTCTTATCCAGAGAATGAAATACTGGTCAGAGTCGAGGATTGAACCTGGTGAGGCGTTCCGATCAGTATGGCCTCAGTTTTGGAAAAGTTCAACTGAAGAAAGTTCTGGTTCATCCAAGTCTTGATCTCCTCCAGGCAGGACGTTAGTGCAGTAAGCGGAGGTGAAGTATAAGGTGATCCCGTTGTAATGTACAGTTGCAAATCGTCTGCATAACAGTGAAATGAAATGTTATACTGATTGATGATTTTACCTAAAGGCAACAAGTAAAGAGAGAAAAGCATAGGCCCTAGAACTGACCCCTGCGGGACGCCGCAGGACACACTAACGGTCTGGGACTTGGAGTTACCAAGGCAGACACATTCTAGCCTATTAGAAAGAAAAGATTGAAACCAATCCAGGACAGATTCACCGAGACCGACTTCCACATGCAGACGATGTAGGAGAATGTTATGGTCCACGGTGTCAAATGCAGCAGTGAGATCAAGGAGGACAAGAATGGAAGTGCAGCCAGTATCAGCAGCCATGAGGACATCATTTGTAACTCTTAACAGGGCGGTCTCAGTACTATGAGCAGGACGGAACCCAGATTGAAATTTTTCGTACAGAGAGTTTCTTTGAAGGTGGCGTTGGAGTTGTGAAGCAACTGCCTTTTCCAGCACTTTAGAGAGAAAAGGAAGATGTGAAAAAGGACGATAATTGGAAAAGGATTCAGGATCCAGAGTGGGTTTTTTTAGGAGGGGTTTGATGATGGCAGTTTTAAGAGACAGAGGGACATGACCGGATTTCAGTGATTTATTTATAATTTGAGTAATTAATGGGCTTATCGCAGTCCGATTTGATTTTATAAGTGAGGAGGGAAAAGGATCAAGTGCACAAAAAGAGGGTTTCATTCCCTTTAGGAAGGTCTCAACCTCGCTTTGAGCAACATCATCAAAGCTGTTCAGCCCAAAAGGCACAGAAGTAGAGGCCAGTCGGGGATCAGAGACACCAGAAAACTGAGATCTGATCGTGTTTACTTTGTTTTTGAAAAATGATAGAAACAGATTGCATTGTTGAGTCGTATCTTCAGCATAGATTTGTTTGTGGGGATTAAGGAGGTGATGTATTGTAGAAAAAAGCTGTTTAGAGCTTCCCGGACAACCATTGATAATGCTGGAATAGTGCTGAGATCGCGCTTGTCTGAGGGAAAAAGCATACGCTTTCTGATGTTCCCTGTATGCCTGTTTATGAACAGAGAGACCTGATTTTTTTACACGTCTCTCGATGGCGCGACCAGCGGTTTTCATATTCCGCAACTCATTAGTAAACCAAGGGGCTGAGCGGGAGAAAGACACCAGCCTTGACTTAAGAGGAGCATGGAGCTCCAAAAGGTCCTGGAGAGATTGGTTGTAATGGTCCACAGAATCACTGACTGATAGGTGTGTAATAGCAGACAGAGAGTGAAGGTCAGAGGACAGAGCCTCAGAGGAGATGTTTTTCAAATCACGGAACTGAATAAAACGTTTTGCGTCCGGAACAGACAAACTTGAGGGAATGTCTAATGAGATGACACTATGGTCAGAAACACCCAAATCATAAACGGATAAGTTGCTAATGCTTATAGTGTCCGTGAAATGTTTAGAACATTTATGGACAGAATTTCAGGGCAGCCATGGTGTTGAGGGGTTTTGTTTTGGTGGTCTCAGGATTGGGTCTCTGTTTTTTGCTATTGGCTTCATCAGATTGTGATCTCCTAGAGCATTTTGCTATTTTTTGTAAAGGAGCCTTGATTGTTTTGTTTGTTTGTGTGTGTGTGCATTTGTTTATAATACCTTGTGGGAACTATTTTCCTGACATATACTATGTTGTGGGGACCAATTGCTCCTTGTGGGGACCAGGCTTCGGTCCCCACAAGGGGAAACGCTGTTTTAAGGTCAGGGGTCAGAGTTAGGACTAAGGTGTTAATTGAGTTAGGTATGTGATGGTTAGGGTTAGGAAAAGGGTAAAGGTAAGGTTTAGGCTGTAGAAATGAATGGAAGTCAATGGAAAGTCCCCACAAAGATAGCTGCGCAAACATATGTGTGTGTGTGTGTGTGTGTGTGTGTGTGTGTGTGTGTGTGTGTGTGTTGTGTGTGTGTGTGTGTGTGTGTGTGTGTGTGTGTGTGTGTGTGTGTGTGTGTGTGTGTGTGCCACATCAATGTGTTGAGCAATGATGTATGAGATTTGATGATGTATCAGGGAGATATGACAATTCCAATAACCTAGGAACAATTTTGGGCAGAAAAGAATAATAAGAAGAATTCCTTCAGACACAACAGACCTTCCCAACATTTTTGCTGCTCTGCCTAATAAAACAGAAGCTTTAAAAATGGAAGAGGAGATACTAAATATGAAATAAAGATTTTAAAAATCTTGTGAAAGTAACCTATATTTTATCTTCTGTGGTTGTCAGACCATAAAAGAGATATTCACAAGTCAGACATGACAAGTCTCACCTGAGGAACGCTCTGCCTCAGATTGTAATGCCTAGCCAGGAATGCCAGCAATTTGGTGGAAGGTCTATCATATGCCAACAACACTGGCTCCACGTTCTGATGCTACATCAATGAAAAATGGACAATAACAGTTAGTCTGTAGCAGAAAACTATTCTACAATAATAATCAGAGGGATGTAATTTTTTTTCAGAATATATGTAAGAAGTTTACACATATTTACTTAGTTCTTGATAGAACTGATTTTGTTTGCCCAATATTTGATCACCTAACTATGTCTATTTAAATAAGTCTGGATCAACTATTGGTTAATTAGGATACAGAATGAGACCTGTTGATCCCCCTGCTGGCCCACATGCAACAACTCTTATTCATATTTTATTATCAGATTTTTATGGCGAAACATCTAGAAGCTTTACCTGTAACATAAAATTGAATAGTTCTAGCCCATAGCCATGTCGCTGTAAGTTTTCTGCAATGTAGAAATCCAAAACACAGAGTGGCTCTACTTCGATGTGCACACCATTTCGATCCTAAAACAAATAAGAGTTAAAGAACTGTGATTTGGAATTAGAAAATGAATAACTGTATTAAAATAAAGTTACAGACTCACAAGCAGAAATAATTTCTTGTAGCCAACCTTCAGAAATCCCACAACCACACCTCGTCCTCTGTGTGTAGAATACATGAGAGAGAACTGCTATGAGTACAGAAGAACATGAGACATGTGGGTCTGGCATCAGCATAGTTGAAAATAGAGCCAAACTTCAACATATTTTAATGTAATTAACATAATCTTACAACAAAAGTCACTTTAGGCCAGATTTCAAGTCCACACAAAATGAAATGTGAATGAGATTAGATTTTATTCTATAATAAGACTGAGACTGTTGAGACTGTGTAGATTATTCTCAGGGAGTCAATGTAACTAACTTAAATAAATTCTGCCAGTTCTAATAAGAAAAATAGAAATATGTCCTTAGACTTTGTTCAGACTGCAAGATTTGGAAGAAAGAAATGAGTGAGAGAAAAGAACACATTAAATTTAAATGTTGTTAACATAGAACATGTTCTACTTGTTCCATGAACATGTATGAACACGTTAGTCCAGAGGTTCCTAAACTGTGGGGAGCGCCCCATAGGGGGGGCGCCGTGCCATTGCAGGGGGGGCGCAGGAAGCCGTCTGGATGAAAAAAAAAAACATGAACATTGTATGCCCTGGGGTTTTACCTTAGAACGGCCAACTCTCTGTTATTCCTATGTCAATTTGATACAGTAGGGGTTTCCACACTTCCCATATCTGTGTCCTCTGTCACTTTTATCAGCAGTTAAAACTGTTTAATCCATTGTTAACATGTGGTAACCTGTTTTTCCGAGCTGCCTTTAAATACAACATGAACGTTAGGACACTCGCGCTGCACCTGTGCGGCAGTGAAGGAGACCTGCTGCTGGGCAGAGCTACCAGGTGTGTTAGAATCATTGCAGCAAACCAGGAAAACGCAAAGAACCTTTCACAGTTTTTCCCCCAAACTAACCGACTGAGTTGAGTAAAGCTGCTGGATGCAGCTAAAGTTAGCTAAAAGATGACTAGTTAATATCAATACATTACCTTAAGCTTAACAAGTAGCCTGTATGTTACCAATGTTGTTGTCTATGTTCAGCTACGTACATTCATTTTGCCCCCCAAAAAGTCGATCTCCTCTACCCCCTAGGGGCAGGGAGTCTCTAAGAATCCTCTCTCCCCCCTCCCACTCCTCCCACATGTTGTTCAACCAGACAGCCATTTGTAATCCATAGGGGGGGCCCAGAAAATGTTTGGAAACCACTGGCGGTTTCCAGGAGAATAAGTTTGGGAACCACTGCGTTAGTTCATGAAACAATAGTGGAAAGGAAGTGAAAGCAAGGACGTGGGGTTTACCGGCTGCTCTCTCCGTCCTTCATCAGGTACAGCTGATGCTTCTGGAACTGCAGTTTGGAAGCACTTGTTATAGGAGCTGGGAGGTCTTGTGCCTGTAGTAGCACCAAAGAATAAACATGATTACATTCAAATATGTCCATAAACTTTGCTTTAAGCATGGTGCATGCAGTGATACCAAACTACCTAGCAGCATATGTGCAGTGAATCTGTTGTCAATATGTGATGTGGGAAACCATTTTTGTAAGAAATTAGAAAGATTTTTGTTCATCAGAAGATCCTTTTACCCGACCAAAAAACATCAACCCCAAACAACCCACTCACACAAAAAAGATAGGAACTCACCTTTGCTGAGGCTTTCCCAAGTTCATCAAGGACTGTTGCAATTTTGACCCGAAGATCTGGCCTGTGAAGTTCCACACAGCAAAACAAACACGGAGAAACAGGATTCAGCTTCTATGCACCACAAATCTAGAATAAACTTCCAGAAAACTGCAAAACAGCTGAAACACTGAGTTCCTTTAAATCAAGACAAAACCTCCTGCTTTATAGAGTTGCTTTGGATCCACAAAAAACACTGACCGACATATTTGATGTGTATGATTTTGGTGATGGCACTCATTAAAATATGTAATGTTTGTTGTCTGTATGGTGGTTTCTTTATAACTTTGCAATTTTGTATTTTTATGTAAAGCAGTTTGAACTGCCTTGCTACTGAAATGTGCTATATAAATAAACCTGGGGGGATGGATAGATGGATGGATGGATAAATAAACAGACAGAGAGACAGATTTTAATGGTCAAGTTTTTGAGACCTTCAAGAACTGCTGACTACAGTCCAGACTTTAAAAGAGAGATTCAGTAGAGATTTCCTGAAGCCAAGTGAGCAGCACAGATAAACGGAGCAGTTATTTGCGTAAACACATAGTCATATTTTAACCTACTTTTCTTTAGATTGGCGACTTGCAATAAGATTCTGGTCCAGAATGGAGATCCTCTCAGAGAATAACTGATTAATGTCAAAAGGAAACTCCATGATGCAGACTTGCTAAGAGCTGTAATATACTAGAGAAAGGCTGAAGGAGGTTAGCTAGCTGAGAGGTTTCAGTCTCACTAAGCAACCACTAAACAATTTAGCGAGTTACTTCAAAGATGTTCACCGCTTAACGAGTCGAAACCGAAACACCACAACCATTTAAGACTACAATGTCTATTTCTACAAGAAACTAAACAATGCTGTATCATCTGCAGCCGTTATTTACACCGCTACTTCATTGTGTCGCTAAGGCATAGCGTCACTCCCAGTGTTACCGTAATAAACCGTCAGTTATTTAAAGCGCTGTCTTTGTTCTATTTTTGCAGACTTGCAATCAACATCTCCTAAGGGGCGTCAGATCAACACACAATGTAGTTATTGTCATGCATATATAGTAATACACAGTTCTATAAAATGTACTTTTTATTTCTTAGTAATTGTCCTAAAAATTGTAAAGGAGCGGAAAGTTCTGGTTTTACGGTTTTTTTGTTTGTTTTTTTTTTAACGTTGGGAGCACAATTTGGCAAATGCTAAAAAATCAAATGGCTACTGTACGCGACATATTTCAGAATAGCACTTTTCTTAATTCGTATTTTGTTCGATATTTATTTTTTTTTAAATCTACTTTATTTTTAATCCTGTTAATGAATTTTGGTTATAAATCTTGAAATGCTCAAGCAGGATATGCACAATTTAATTTATTCGAATATAAACGTGAAAGCTGCAAAACGCCATACTTTTATTAGGGTTCCGGTTCCAGACAAATCTCACTCCAAGCAAGAAAGACAAAGGAACCTTGTTTTGCAAAGGGCTATAACACAAAGGGTATATACGCGCGCGCGCGCACACACACACACACACACACACACACACACACACACACACACACACACACACACACACACACACACACACACATTATGGTTTAATGTTCTTGACTGTAGGCCTCAAAGTTGCCACAAGGTGGAAGCAAATAACACTAAAATGTTGGTCTTAAAATCCATTTACTTTACTTGGCTTTTAACTCCAGCAGGATCTAATCTTAAAGTGTATTTTTGTTTTTAAACTGTAAGAGTTATTTTATTTATTTTATTTTATTTTATTATGTTGTGTTTTAATGTACAGAACTTTGTATCAGCTGTGATTGTTTTAAAGTGCTCTATAAATAAAGTTGGATTGGATTGGATTGGATAAAAGCGTAGGTTACAATGTCAGTTATAGGGTTTTAGTATTTAAATGAGTTGGTCTTTTCAGGTTTTAAAATACAAAAAAGGCTCTATTGCAAAATTTCCCCATGCTATTATAATAAAAGAGTAAACCTAAATGGTAAAGTTATTAATTATATTCTCCCGAAAAATCCCAGATAGGTGTATAGTTTTTCAAAACTTTTTTCTTTGATTTATTCCTTGCTTATGTGTTCTGTTAAATAAGGCGGGGACACAGCACAGCTTTCGCAGTCGTCAAGGATTTGGATTGTTTACACTAACAGACTAAACTGTTCTGATTACCAGCTGCAACATATACAGTATATCTCTAGATTACCGACATCAAATTAGCATCTTATTGTGTGTTAAACTCAAATCTAACACAGACAGGTCTATTTTAAACTGCACATCATTCAATGTCTGTTATTACCCTGTCCTTACTGCCTTCTACTAGTTTGTTGCAGAGAGTTTCCATGCAGTTTCATGTACATTGATGTACTTATTTTTCTGAAAAATCCTGTACGCCTTAAAACCCTGTGGAGTTTTGGATGGTTAGTTCAATGTCTGAGCTGCAGAACTCTGAGTGGCTCAACTTAGTATCAGTCCAACCTTTATTGCCAGCAAGACACGAATCCTCCCTGAACCACAACCCATTTAAATACTTAAAGAAGAAGATAAGGAGTTTAATTTAGATTCTGAAAGCATACAGAATTGTATTGGTAGCTATTACAATAACATTTAGATAAACACAGGAGGGTCAAAAGATTTGGGTGACATAATGGGAGTTGAGTTTATTTTTACAAAATTTTCTTAAAGTACAGTACATAATAAATGTTGGCAATACTTTTAACAATACAATGGCTAAAGGATGTTAGATCACACATTCATTTGTCCAGATTTATGTTTATCATTGCAAAGTAACATTCACTCAGAGGGGAGACCAGAACACTATACAGAATACAAATGGGCCTTGAAGTGATATTTTTGTCAATGCTAATGCATATTGGTATAAATGAAAACTGCAAAACATTGAAATATTTGCATGAAAATTAATTTCAATAGATAAAAAGTATCATCCAACAGAAAGGTAAAGGAAAAGTGGCAGAAGTAACGGGAAGAACAAAAAGGAAGACACAATAGAAAGTAGATAAGATGAGTGGTTGGGGGAGGCAGGAGAGAAGATACAACACTCACATCTGGTCACCCTGAACAGGACATTTAGAAAGGGGGAAAATAACACAAGAAATTGTGGAGTGTAGCATGAAAAGACAGTAGAACAACTGGACATTATGTTGCACTGAATGTATACATACATTCACAGTATCTATACAATGTTGGAAACCATTATTAATCATTATCTTCAACCACTAACAATAACTCCGTTATTGTTTGTTGTTGAAGACACAGCAACAAACATGATTGATACACTGTACTATTGACACGGTGGTTGATGAAAATTTATCTGACTTCCTGAAGAAGTATGGGGAAATGATAAAAACCCTGAAAATAGATTACCCACAATTTTCTTACAACAAAAATGCCATTGTGGAGTATGAGAATGGAGCAGCCACTTGAACCTTAACATCCTTATACCCTTCAGAGCCAAAACCAAAACTCTTATCAAAACAGAGGCCTGTCAAATGAGTATGTATCTGATGTCACAGACTGATCAACCCACTGATTGTTCTGTGAACTGCAAGAAATTCCCAAATTAGGTGGGGAATCTTATGTGGCAGCGAAAGAAGAATCTTATAAGAAGAATAAGACTGAAAATTGAATGTAGAGAAGCGAATTCACAGATTGTACAAAATGCATTTTTAAGCGTTTTAGGACTCTTGGCTTCTACTCTCATGAAAACATAAGATTTAGACCTCCTTCCAGTTAGAAACAGACAGATCTGATGCTTTTCAGCATTTCGGAGATATCCAACATCGACTAAGGCTGAAATTTAAATGTAGAGCTGCAAATTCACACAATGTCAAATTTTCACTTCATTCGCTGAGATAGTGTATTTGGCCTCTCGGCTTCCGCTCTCATGAAACATTAGATTTAGACCTGGTTCTAGTTTCAAAAAGCCAGATCGGCTGCTTCTCAGTATTTCTGATGTCCCAGATCTAATAAGGCTTAAAATTGAATGCTTTGAATTCACAGATTATTCATTTTCCACTTCTTTCGCTGATATAGAGCGTATTTGGCTCTCGGCATCTACTCTCATGGAACATTAGATTTAGACCTGGTTCTAATTTCAAACAGCCAGATCAACTGCTTCTCAGCATATTTGAGATGTACTACATCTAATAAGGCTAAAAATTCAATATAGAACTGCTAATTCACTGATAGTGGGGTTTTTCACTTCTTTCGCGGAGATAAAGCTTTTTGGGCTTCTTGCATGCTGCTCTCTTAAAACACAAGATTAAAACCAGATTCCAGTTTGAAACATCCAGATCTATTGCTTCTCAGCATTTCGGAGGTGCCGAACATCTAATAAGGATGAAAATTGAATGTAGAGCTACGAATTCACAGATAGTCCATTTTTCACTTCTTTCGCTTAGATGAAGAGTTTTTGGCTTCTTGCATGCTAAACACAAGATTAAGACCTGATTCCAGTTTGAAACAGCCAGATCTATTGCTTCTCAGCATGTCGGAGCTGTCCAACATCTAATACAGCTGAAAATTGAATGTAGAGCTGAGAAATTAGAGATAGTCAATTTTTTAACTTTTTTCGCTGAGATAAAGCATTTTTGGCCTCTCGTCCTCTGCTCTCATGAAATATAAAATTTAGACTTGGTTCCAATTTAAAACTGTCAGATCTAATGCTTCTCAGCATTTCGGAGCTGTCCAACATCTAATAAAGCTAAAAATTGAATGTAGAGCTGCAAATTCATTCAAATAATCCATTTTCACTTCTTTCGTTGAGATAAAGCGTTTTTGACCTCTTGGCTTTTGCTTTCATAAAGCATTAGATTTAGACCTTGTTCCAGTTTCAAACAGTTAGATCCCTGCTTCTCAGCATTTCTTAGGTGTCCCACATCTAATAAGGCTCAAACGTGACTGTGGAGCATGTTTCATGAAAGCAGAAGCTCCAAAGGGCTGAGAATCTGTAGATCTGGCTGTTTTAAACTGGATCTATTTCTAAATCTTATGTTTCATGAGAGCAGAAGGCGAGAGTATAAAAGCGCTTTATCTCAGCGAAGAATTGAAAAATGCACAATCTGTGAATTATTAGCTCTCTTTCTATTGCTTATTACTTGACTGAAACACCTCTAAAGAACTCCGTCATTGTTTTGACCGTGTTATTTCATTATCAGAAGCTCCTCCTTTCTATTTTTTTCTTCTGTGGTATTGTCTTTAAATTGTTTGCACCCCTTAGACCTTCCCCTGTTGTCATGTTGTCCTGCGGGAGAGGCGTGTACTGTTTATTTTTCATCTAAATACATTAAATGTTACGTACTTTGGTTTAGTGTTGGACTTGGAGCGGGCAGATTATTGGACTTGGAACTGCAGAAAAAACAAAAAATAAAAAATTGAATTGTTTACACATGTCACCATGAGAAAGGCCTACTGAGTTTTGCTTAAAAAAACTTTTAAAATTAAAATCACACATTTTTGCCTGATGAAGTAAAACAATTATTTACAAAAACAAACTTTTTTGCGCATGTCAAAAGTCTTTTCTTGCTATTCCAAGTTTTTGTTTGTGACTTAAAGTTTGTTGTGGGCAGGGCCTAAAATCGCAACAAAATATTTCTGATGTGTGCAAATTGACACGTCCAGGAGCGGATGGACACAGGGACTGAACAGGAGATATAAAAATAGGTGTTTATTTGGGAAACACACAATCTTAGTCAGACGGGCCAGGGTCAGAACCAGGGAATCCAAGTCGGGGTCAGGCGGTTTCAGATCTCGGGGTCAGACAGACGGGGGTCAGAGCCAGTGGGTCCAAATCCAGGTAAAAACGAGTTCCAGATCTCAGGGTCAGACAGACGGGGGGGTCAAAGCCAGGAGGTCCAAATCCAGTGGAGAGGGTCAGGATCAGGGACAGGAGAAGCAACTGGGCAGAAGGAAGAGAACAGACAGGTTAGTACTGGGCAGTAGCTCAAATCTAGCAGCAGGCCTGAACGTGTTACCGCTGAGGGTTAAACAACAATCTGACGCCGTGCAGGGGGAAGATCCGTCCTTATATGGCAGCGGCTGGAGATCAGGGTGATGCTGTTCAGGTGTGAGTGGTCACAGCTCAGCCGCAGCTGTGACACAAATATAAGTTTATGTTTGGCAAATAACTTTTTAAGTTTATGAGACAAAAATGAGGGTAACACTTTATTTGAAGGGGGGTGAATAAGATTGACATGACACTGTCATAAACATGACATAACACCTGTCATGAACATGAATAAGTCTTCATGAATATTTATGATTGTTGTCATAAAGCGTCATTCAGTAAATTATGACACTTTTATACAAAGTTGACATTATTCAAAATGTCTTTATGACAACTTGACATTAACCAAGAAATCATTACTGATATAAACTTGTTCTAAAAGTATTACTGATTGCACTTTAAAAATTAGGTAACTTTATGTTATCAAAGTTTAAACAGTTATTTACTCAGCGAGTGAGCGTCGCTCCTTCATCCTAACGTTCCTTCCCTGGGGTGGGGGGGGGGGGCGCCGATTTATGTTTTTGCATCCACCTGAATATTGAGTAGTTGCGCCACTGCTTGGAGGCAATGAGCAAAAGGAGCAGGTGCTCAAGCCCCCCTAAGCTGCCCTCTGTACGGGCCTGAGTGTGACCCTCTCTCGCCCGATGACCGCAGGAGATTAGTTCCAACCCAGCAGACCTGCTCCCGATAAGAATGTCATGCATTGATCGGTGGATGGAGTAGATTTTTCCCCCTGCCCCTAGTGACAAAATTAAGAAGTTCAGGGATAGTTTACGGTTGGCCAACGTATTAAAAGAAACATTTCTAGAATAAAGGGAAGCTTAAGTTTTTGTTATTCTGCGCGTTCAAGATACTTATGTTCTTCGTGTTTAGTCATGTCTAAGAAGGTTAAAGGCTTTATGGTCTGTCGTTTTCGACGTGGAAGCTGGCTTGACCGCAGCTTACGCAACAGCAGCTGTACGTCCATCTCCTGCAGTTGCACCATCACTGCGCTGCAATCCTGGACACGCCCTGCAGCATCCCGCAGTGCAGTTTCAAAGCTCTGACACAAATTCCTCCACGGGATTCAAATAATAATAAATAAACAATTTATAAACTGCAGGACGAACAAAACATCCAAGGTAAGATCATTTCTAAATTATATTGTTAACAGTTTCCATTATGCAAGCTCTGTGCATGAGAGATATATCTTGGCCAATTAAAAATATTGAACAAGTTATAAAATTCTGTGTGCTTTAATGTGAGTTGTTACGGCTCCTGGAGCTGTTCTAACTGCAATCATCGCATCATCGTACAGGGATCAGCATCAGCGCAGCATCAGACTAACCGGACAGAACACATAGGGAGCAGGGAATTAACAAATTCTCATTGCTGAGACAAGGATGAGACGTCAGCTGCCGCATGCTTATATTCACTATATGCTACTATATGCAGTAAGCAATGTGGCTTTCTGCATAAGTTTCCCAAGTGGTTCTATTTTAAGGAGAAGAGACTGAATGCGGCATGCGTTTACCTTCCGTTTCAGTCTGTGGGAAACCTTGTGGAGTTAAATTAAAAACAAAGCAACGACAATAAGTTCTGTCCATCCACTTGCAGAAGAACATATTGCTTGTCAAGATAACAAGTATTGCGACTACCATACCAAGATGTTGGTAGTGGTTTTACACCTGGGCGGCAGCAACGGAGACATGCTGCAGCTGTGCAGACTGGTTTGTGTTAGAATTATGACACAAATGTCTATGCAAAGGCAAAGGCTTTGCACAGTCCCCACCCCCAATCTAACACAGTGAGTTGAATGATGATGTTTGGATGCAGATACTGTTAAGTAAATTATGAATAACATTAGCTAGTATGACTGGCATAAGCCAAAATATCGCGTCAAGCTTTTCAACAGTATAGACAGGCACGTGCAGAAGGTGGTAAGGTGGGGTTGGGACAGTGGCGCAAAAAGTGGGTATGCAGCGCATGCAACGCGTAGGGGCGCAGCACCAGAGGGGGCGTCAAAACCCCGCCTGGAGGGGGCGACGTGCCGATGATGTTTTTACGTCATCGGCACGTCGATGACGTAAAACCTCGGGCACTTAATGAGGTAAATGTAGCGAGTTTTAACCTTCAGGTCGCCTGGGGGGGGGGGGGGGGGGGGGGGGGGCTGGTGTAGCGTCGGGGGCGCCGATTTATGTTTTCGCATCCACCTGAATAATGTGTAGTTGCGCCACTGGGTGGGGAGGTCGGAGGGGGTTTGAGCTCTGCCCCTTTTATCCTTGATATCCCAAGTGTCCTTTTGGAGTTTATTTATTTATTTAACTTTATTTTCCTTACATTTTTAAAATGTTTTTATCTATGGGTTAGGAGGTTCGCTTGTGCCCCTCAACAACAAACTGTCACCCGACGCTTCTCAAAGCCCCGGTACCGCCTGCCGACGGTTCGCTCTCTGCTTCATCAGGTAGGTTCGCAGCGCTGCTGAACGTTGTTACTGCAGAACCTCAACTGCTGTTATTTATTGACAAACTATGTTGTTGTTTTTTCTGTGAAAGAGTAATCTTCGTGTAACCTTATTTAAGACATGACACGTCTACGTGATTAAATGATTGATTATTAGTAATAAAGCGGTGACTTCTCTCTGATCAGCTGGATATGTAGTGTGGGATTTGTCCGACTTTTCCCTGCCCTTAAGATGGTTAAGAAGGTTATGAGTTCAGGAGGGAGATGGGAAGTCGATGGCTAAGACTGTGCTTTGACGGAGACGAAAAAAATAATGAGTTGTGGGAGACCATGTTCTTGGGTCACCTCAGACTGTAAGGCTTAAAGGACACGATTCTGCGTAAATTCGAGCTTGATGCCAAGGAAGAAGACGACTCGGAGAAAGATCCAGTTTCTAAATGACAACTGTTTGTCCTTACTCATGAGAGAGGCAGCAGATAACGACGGAAGGAGGTGCAGATCCTGCTAGACCAGTGGTCCCCAACCCCCGGTCTATGGACCGGTACTGGTCCGTGGACCAATTTGTCCCTGCCGGGGAAGAAATAATTAAATATTTTCGTTTTATGTATTATTTGAGTCTGGAGGATCTTTTATTTTGGTTACTTGTGCACCAACATTGAGTGCACAAGCAGAAAAATGAGTAAGAAATGGATCAGATGTCTTTGGAATTTTTCTTTGCCTAGGGGAAAAGGCCCAGAGAGGAGACAGGGTTTATCCCAGACCGGTAGGTGAGTCCCACATTCCAAGCCCGCTCTGCGTAACATGCGGCAACCGGCTCGCTAATGAGGCAATGAAGCCTTCAAACTGCTTCGCCACATAGAGACCAGGCATGCTGTTCTCAAGCATCACAACCTCGGATGTCATTGTCTCCCATCACTCCCAGATGGGACTGTCTTGTTGCAGAAAAACAAACTCAGGACTCCCGTTAGTCATTATTGTGAGTTAAAATATTCACAAAAGTAAAATGTTCGTTTTGTGGTGCATCTGTATCTTATTTTGAAGGGATATGTAAACGTTACCATAGCGACCAGAGTCAGAGAGCGTTTGGGCAGTGGTCGAGAGGAGATAAGTAGAGCTTTTGAGTCTTAAGTCTGGTTTAGACAGCAAGATTTAAGAATTGTCGGCCGATTCTCCAAACCTCTGTGACCACAGAGCTGATAAAAGTACATCAGGTTCGATCAGCTCGTGTGTCCAGCCACAAGGCAGGAGCAACACGAACCGATTTCAGTCACAAACATCCCAATTCCAGAGGACAATCCAGTAAAGCCCCAAACATAGCACATGGGAATTTAGAATAACCAAACACGGATGACGATGTAGAAGCAACAGTGATAGTTTGTGGATTAATTTTAAGAGATAAAAGAAAAGGTGGTGGATAAAAGAGTGTCCACCATAGTGCAACCACTCTATTTGCTGCACTATGATTTGGAGGTGACTGTTTTTTCATAGTTAACATTTTTAACTGAATAAACATAATATATAATAATGACCTTTACATATAATAATAAACATTTCCACATATCATCTCCGATATCCACTGTTTGGGATTCCCCTCTGTCCTTACAGCACAGTGCTTTCTGATTGGCTACCTGTCACATTCAACAGGTTGTGTTCTTGTCCGCAGTCAGGGAAAACACCACTAGTTCAATATACTGTGCCTTGTAGGCCTGTCTGGACTGTGATTGGCTCATCAGCCTGTCAATCATGGTTGACAACAACCTATCAGAGCCTTAATGTGTTGGAACTTTCTAGAACATTTTGTTTTTGCAGTAGTTAAACAGCTTAGCAACTGTATTAACAAAGAGAGTTATAAGTGTGATGTTTACTGATTGTTTAGTTTCATTTGCATCAAGAATTGTAAGTTGAGTGACAATAAAAGTCGCCACATCTTTGAAAAGATGCCTGCAGTTTTTTTCTGATATAAATCACCAGGCCCTTTAGTTCAATTTGGTCCTTCGAGCTGGAGATGGAAATACTGCAGGACATGGCGACAAGTACTCCAGTTTGAGAAGAAGAATCCAAGATGCAGTCTGTGGTAGGACCCAGACAAAGTACACATCCATGAAGTTATATGGCAGATTACACGCTGGATTTTAGTCAGCCTGTGCATCAGCCTGTAATGATCTTGTGCATCAGATGCACAAGATCATTACAATGCACCCATCAGCCAGCAACCTAGTCCTAACCATTGGAGAATGTTGGATCAGTGGGAGGATGCTGATGAAGCGGAGAGAGAAAAGGAGTGTTTACGGAAAGAACATCAGTGCCAACGTGAAGCTATTTTTTAGCTCACAAGAGACAGAGGTGATCTATATCACAGTAACAGTGAGATGAGGAGGGAATTGCAGGAGCTGCGACAAACAGCAGCACAGCTGTCCACAGTCCTGGAGATGTTGAAGGTGAGGTGAGGTGAAAATGGAGAAACTCATACCGAGCGAGGCTTTTGCTTTTGCTTCACCAACACATAATGTACATATGTATTTCCTGTCCCGAAGCCAAGGATTCGCATACTACAGAAAGTGAGGAGGGAAGAAGTAGAGCATCATTCACTTTCTGCAAGCATAAGAGACGAATGTACTGTCCCTCACGAAGATCAGCCTGTGCACCATTCAGACCAAGACTACAGGTATGGGAACAGAATATGTCAAGAGAGTGTGTCAGAAAAAGAGTGTATCAGCAGCTCCAGTTCCTGCGCTGTGAAGTTCAGCGAAAATAAGGACCTCTACACCTCCAGTGCCACTTCCCAGAAGGTCAGTCCCATCTAGTTCTCCAGGTTAGAGCAAACAGATTCTTCTGCTTTGTTTGAAATAGAAGATCCTTATGACTCTAGAGTGGTCCAAAGCTCACATTCTACACATAAACATGGAAGTACATATAGTGGTCCTGCTCCAACTATACCCTATTTTGTGTATCCAGACCCATGTGAGGTCTCCAGGCTTAGAATTGCTCTTGATAACATTCTGCCAGCTGGTGCTTCTGAACATTTTAAATATCAGGTTCTAACAGATCATCTCAAGCTAGAACAAGTTCTCCTTATAGCAGATTCTTTTTGCAACTCTCCACATATTTTCACTGACACAATGGACGTCCTGTTCATGCAGTTTGGCCAGTCACATCAGCTTGCCTTAGCACAAATAGCAGAACTGATGGATGGCCCAGACATATGCTTTGGGGACGAGGAAGCATTTTGCATGTTTGCCCTACAAATACGTTCTCTGTTGGGCATGTTAGAGCAACTAGGAAGAGAAGGCAGTATTGAACTCCAGTGTGGATCTCACGTTTCCAGATTGCTAAGCAAGCTTCCACATGAGCTTAGAAGCAGTTTCAGAAGAAGAGTTCATCCAAGTAACCAATCCCAACTCTATGATCTTGGAGAATGGCTGGATTTTGAAATGCAGATTCATGAAGATAACACCAGATTTTGTACTCCTGCCAGAGAGAGCCAAAGGAAAAGAGGCACAGAAAGGGACAAAAGGGTGGCATCAAGAATTACAGCATTACTGCTCAGTACTGGGAAAACAGGAGAGACCAAAGTTTCTGAGCTGACGCAAAATGCCAATACTCCTGAGAAGGTCAAGAATAAACCCTACTGTCCCTACTGTGACCATTCCAGTCATTTCCTGAATAGTTGTCAGAACGTCCAGCAGCTTACAAAGGAACGGAAAGCGCTGTGAATCAAAACAAATAACCTCTGCTGGCATTGTGAAAGAGGACATCAGTCTGCTAAATGTACTCTCAAGGAAACCTATAAAACCTGTGGACGCAGCACCTGTTGATATTACATGATGTAATTGAGAAGTGGCAGGAAAAGGAGGAGACCACAGAGAAAGGGAAATCCCCAGACCAGGGAACCACTGTGGGTGCATGTCTAAGAAGCAGTGTGGATGATAGACTTTATGCTGGACGTTCCCTAACCGTGTTTATTGGTTAAAGTGGCAAATCTTGCAGATGTTTGTATTTTCTCTGAAGAGAAGCAGTGGGTTGACTGTGTTCTGCAAGGTTTAGAGATTTAGCTGTGAAAGCCCGTTTGATCCAAAATGTCTTTGCTGGTTGAGTTACAGGGAGACAGAGAACGAAACTGTATGGCCATGGATGACCCTTGAGTCTTTTTTCACTGTGTGGAGTACAAAAGCTTCAGACTCCCCTTCAAAACTAAGCTCACATGCTGCACTGTGGAGCAAAATGGATTGCTCTGAACCATCATCCAGAACAACGAAGGCTTCCATACTTTTGTTCCCATTACTCAATCTGACCTTGGCTATTTTGAGAAGCACTTTATGCTTGGTTGGGCCACTTCTCCTGATTGGGTCTGACTTCCCACATTTAATCACTCCCACTGAACCGGTCCTCTTAGGGAGTAAAGGTGGCCCAGCAGCAGTCAGGACTAGCTTAGGTTGGACACTACAGGGCCCCGCAGAAGGAGTGAAACCAGGATCAGATACACAGCAATGTCACTTCATTTCATTTCAGCCTCCCACCACTGAGTTGCATCAACAAGTTGAGAAGCTCTAGCAACTTAATATTCTCCCATATCGGAGCACAAAGGTAGTGACAAGATCCCGACAAAATAGTGAGGCTTTGAGCACCCTTGAAGAAAAGACTGTCAGAGCTCAAGTTAGCAGAGTACTTAGATATGCTCCATATTAAAGGCACAGAGCCCCTGCATGCTACTCCTGAAGTAACTCTACAGCTCCTCAGAAAAATAGAAAGGAGACTTGCTAAAAGTCCTGACCATGCAGAATCATATATGGCTGAAATGAAGAAACTGGAGGACGCTGGATACATACTGAAGTTACAACCTGAAGAAGTGGAGAAATCTGATGAAGCCTGGTACATCCCACATCACATGGTGGAGCACAACAATAAAAACATAGTGGCTTTTAACTGTTCATTCCAACATCAAGGCAGGAACTTGAAGAAACTACTCCTACTCCTAGGTCCTACTTTAGGCCCATCCTTGCTGGCAGTACTTCTGCGCTTTCGCGAACATACAGTGGCCATTTCCAGTAATATTAAAGCAATGTTTCACCAGGTGAGACTTCTCCCTGATGACAAATTACTGTTGAAAATGAAAACTGAATGAAAATGCATGAAGAACAAAATGCAAGAATAAACTAAGAAACTATATAAATTAAATATAAACTGGTATGACAAGACCTTTCGAGCAGAGGACTGTATGGCAAGAACAAACAGACACTGTCTTCAGATAAAATATTTTTCAGATAAAAGTTAAAAATAATATAGTTATATGTTATATTGGAATATTTTTTTTACTCTGATTAACTGCTGTTAGGCTTACCGATTTTAAGTTGAATGTCCATTACACTTTTGTAGACACCTGTAAAAATAATCTCTATTCACATGTCTTTTTTTTCTCTGGGAAATAATTTTTGATGATAAATGCAGAAACAACCATAAAAATCAAAACGTCAACAATCGAGATAGAAATATTAAGAATAAAATAATACTCATGCAAAGTAGAATTCAATTTCTTAAATGGGGACCTGGATAATGGACGCTGGCCAAAAAAGGTTGAGAAACACTGTCATAGAACAAAGTCTATGAAAAAACAGAGGAGTATGGGAGAAAATTTGTTCAAAACTAACTCTCAAAAATTAGTGGAGGCATATTTAGTGTTTACCTTTCGGCATTTGTAGATTATAAAGATAATCTACATTAAATTAAAGCCTGTCACCTTCAAAAAACAGTGGCAGGGTGGTAAACTTGTGTCCCTGTCTTTTTCTATTTTGTTTAGTCTTGTGACACCAACTGAGCTTCATTACCAGCAGAATGGCTAACAATGATAAAGGTTCAGCACCAAGTCTCTCTGCACGCCAGCTCCAGTCCCACCTCAAGATGGAGCCAAAGACTTTGGGGGTAAAAAGGCATTTGAATTTTGAAAGTTTAAAAGTGTATTATGTATATTGTTTTTACATTTCATAGTAAGGTATTTTTATTGAGTAATAAAATAGCGGGATTACACTTCTCATTTTGTTTTAAAAATCTGTGATGATTACTTCCTGTATCCTCCTGTATTCTTTCTAGGCAATCCAAATAGTGATTGGAGCTTTGATCCTATGTCTTAGTGCCTCTGTGCTTCAACTCCATGAAGTACACTTCACTGGGGATGTAGCCCTGTTCCTCATTGTTGTGATACAGGTAAGACATTTGGAATTTTTAGTTAGCATATTTTTAACGGTGGCAAATTTTACTATATTAAGTGCTACTTATCTAAGACAATATATTGGCGTGATCTTTACTTTTATTTTCTGTTGGAACATCAGCCTAATCAGATTTTCTTGAAATGCATCAGGTGACATTGTCTGGCTCAGTATTGGTCCATAGTGGAAGAAAACCAACTATGTTTTGGGTAAGTCTAAATAAAATCTAAACAGTCCTATCTATCTATCTATCTGTCTGTCTGTCTGTCTGTCTGGCTGGCTGGCTGGCTGGCTGGCTGGCGAGGCACTGACTTAATCATAATCAGATTTACAAGTGTAGACCCCCTGCCCATTCTTACAAGCAAAATATAAATGGTGATTGCTTTTCCATTTTTCCTTTCATGAGCTAGAACAATTAACATGCCAACTGACTCCTGAGTATTATGTTTTCTTTGAGTAATGCACAATCCAACTATGGAGTAAATTTATTTGGGCATCCATTGTTGAACTAGAAATATTTCCTAAAATTATGTTATTGGATGTCAACCAGAATAAGACTGCACATGAATGCTTCTATTTTTATTTGTAGGTAAAATGTGTCCTGGTGCTGCATCTGGTCAGTGCTGCATTTGCTACTGCTGCCCTGGGTCTTATGTCCAAACATCTCCCCTATCGCCAGGATTCTTACCACTGTGAACACTGCCGAAGACTAGAGCAACATGCTGTGGTATTGTGTTTAAAATATACAAAAATTATTTGCTTTTATATTTACATTTTATTAACATAAAAAAACTCAGAATAAATAAACACAGATGTTTCTAGCAATAATGACCCAGAAATCTACCAAATTTCCTGCATGAGGGAGCCAAGATTTGTCTTCTACAATGATGATTTATAGTCTTGCCTGGTGCGAGACTGAAACAATGTTTGCGGGACAGAAAGATACCTTTTGTCTGATTAATATAGTCCCTAATAGGATTTAATCAAACTATAAAATATATACAGTTAGAACTTTAGATGAACAGTTCAATTGAGAAAGGGCCTTACTGATGCCAAAGGCCATACAGAGACTTATTTGTTATGGAACAGCAGAGGTATTTTGTTTCTCAAATTTATCTGAAGGGATAAAATAACTTAAGAAGTTTTAAAATGTTGTGGAAGTTAATTAGTTGAAAAAAGTTTTTTTGTATTTTCTTATGCGAGGTAGTTGTTAGCACCACTGAATAACAGCATAAAGATTCTGGGCTGGATCTGTATGATTTCTTTTTATGTTGTCCCCATGAATACATAGGATATTTCCATGTATTCTAATTTTTTTACACATTAAAAAACCTTCATATCTATTTGGTGACATGGGCGAAAAAAAAGCACGTGGCAACGACTCATTCAATTCATGGTAACAAAATTAAATGAAAAGTGAGTCAGTGACTAGCAGTTCATTGACTAGCAGTTGTCAGCTGCTTTGCAAACATGGACAAGTCACTCATTTTGCTTTATTAATCTGAGAATGAAATGTCATCTTGTTCAGTCAGAGTAAGTGGTAGCAAGTGACACTCAATTCAAGTGCTCAAAAAGCACAAATATAAGGTCTATGACCCATTCTGTTCTCAGAGTTCTGTCAGAATAATTATTTTTATTATGTGTTTTTTTTTTCCTGGAGAGTTCTAAGTTTATTTACAAAGCATTTGAGAACAACATGGTTCTCCAAAGTGCTGTATAATAAATTACTTGTTCTGTTCATTGTTACACTGTTACAGTTTGTAACCTTTGTTGTTACTATTCACAGCAGCAGGTCTTTTTATCCCAACCTTTCTGACCAGAACCTATTCTCTCCTCTCTGGTCTTCTGCTGTATGGGAGGCTGGGAGTGCGTAATTACGCACTCTATAAGCTGAGACTGTTTTTTGTTATATGCGAGCAGATGCTTCATGGTGGTGGTCTGGATGGACCCAGTGAGGCATAGACTACATCCTGCTCCGCTGTTAACCCACTAGCTAGCCTTAGAGGCCGAAGCCTATACAAAATAGAACGTTGGTTACATATTGTAATCCACAGTTGCTGCAGCCTATTCTGGTTCCGCTCTGCCACCCTCCTCCACCTCTCTGCAGTTCTTCCCGGTGTGACAGCCAGCCACCCAGCGTCTTCCCATAGGTCATCAGCCCGAACCATCCGGACCGGCCAGCCGCAGGGACCACGGAGAAGGCAAGCTAGGAAATTACTAGGAAATAAATCACAAACATATCGCTGAGAGCAAAATCCCTGCAGGTTCCACCGCTGTCAAATCAGCTGATCTCACAGCAGCTTCCTCACACACATTCCCCGCACACAGTGAACAGGTGTTCTGACTATCTTATCATACCCGTCAATCCAGCATACCTTATGCGCATGCGCACATCAACGTTACATAAAATACTGTTTACTTAGCAGATTTCTTATAAATCTGTCATACCTGTGTGTTGTGTTTCTCAGACATTTACGGTAAATTTTATTTATTTAAGCTGCTATGTTAATCAGACATATTAACTTAAATTACTTTTGCTGTTCCCAATTGTGCTACAGTACTGTAAACAAGACATTAGTCCCATTTAGGATCACTATTACTACCCATTTAGGATCACTATTACTACAAATACAGTTTAACTACAAATTTGGTCTCTGGCAGGATATTTTGTCCCTCTAGCTAATCTACCTTTTTAATTTAATATTTCAATATTTCCTTAAAAAACTGCAAAGAATGTCCTAAAAGAAAAAAAAAAGCATTAATAACGTTGGATGCTGACCGAAGCTTGTTAGGCAACAAGCAGAACAACACCTCTTTCTAGACGCATGGAAATAACTAGATTTTTCTTATTTTAATTTTTTTATTTACCGTAAACTTCTGAAAAATAAAACACACAAAAATGAACTTCTAAGGTATGACGGATTTATAAGAAACGTAACATCGATGTGAGCATGCGCATTACCACAAGGTATGCTGGATTGATGAGGTATGACAGACAGACCGAACACCGGCGGCCTCTACGCACCCGTTTAGGAACTCCGTGGTTTCTACAAAGAATTTTTCTGTCTCAGTCAGAGGGCACGCTAGACACTTCTTTGTTCTCTGTCATTTTGGTCATTTTGACCGACAGGATTTTTTAAAAATCGGTCATGTTCTATTTTTTACCCGTCAAATTATAATCATATTAACATCGGCTATTTAGCCGCATTTTTATGTGGTTTAGTTAATATTCACCTAGTTGAACCGTGAATCTAGATCCCATCACACATAAAGCAGATTAATGATCTAACATTTTCTCTATATGACAAAAACCAATGACTGTGGTCCCAATAGTTTATAATGAATTAAATTAAATGACTCAGTGGTCTCTGCAGGGCCGTGCTCAAATAAAGGGCACATCTAACCGCACTCTAGGACAGAATATTAACAAAGATTTAATAAATAATGATAAATTACAAAATTGTGAGATACACAATCAAATCTAAGGAAAATCTATAGAGAGCATACAACTATGCATATGTAAGATATTTTATTAGTAATTTCTTTCTGGAGGTTTATTTTGTTATAGAAAAGTATTGCAATATTCAAACCCGCAATTTAGCAAGATATGTAAATCAGAGCTAGACCACCAGACATATTTCGTCTTTACAGAATTACACTATTAAAAATATATATAAGGGCACAATGCAACCTTTTAGAGGACTGTAATCTGTAAAAAAAAAAAGAAAGAGCTGCCTGTTTGCTACACTTGCAGTGGAGATGAAGATGGTTCATTCAGGAAAGCAGAGCTGCATCAAACTTTAACATGGAACTGCAGAAAAAAAACAAAAAACAAAAAATTGAATTGTTTATACATGTCACCATGAAAAAGACTGAGTTTTGCTTAAAAAAAACTCTTTTTAAAATTAAAATCACACATTTTTGCCTGATGAAGGGAAAAAAATATTTGCAAAACAAACTTATTTGCGCATGTCAAAAATCTTTTCTTGCTATCCCAAGTTTTTGTTTGTGACTCACAAGTTTTGCTTGTGATTCTCACATGATGTCATGGGCAGGACCTAAAATCACAGCAAAAGATTTCTGATGTGTGCAAATAAAAGTTTGTTTGACAAATAGCTTTTTAAGTTCATGAGACAAAAATGAGTTATGTTTTGTTTAAAATATGTATATAAATATAAATATGTATATTAATATATATTTAAAATGTTTTGTTTAAAAAACTTTTCTTTTAATTAAATGACTTTTTGTTTTAAAAAATAAATCGTTACAATTCCAAAAGTTTTCATTACAATTCTCACGTTCAGGAGCTGATGGACGCAGGGACTGAACAGAAAATATAAAAATAAGTGTTTATTGGGAAACACACAATCTTAGTCGGACAGGCCAGGGTCAGAACCAGGGAATCCAAGTTGGGGTCAGGCAGTTCCTGATCTCGGGGTCAGACAGACGGGGGTCAGAGCCAGTGGGTCCAAATCCAGGTAAAAACGAGTTCCAGATCTCAGGGTCAGACAGACGGGGGGTCAAAGCGAGGAGGTCCAAATCCAGTGGAGAGGGTCAGGATCGGGGACAGGAGAAGCAACTGGGCAGAAGGAAGAGAACAGACAGGTTAGTACTGGGCAGTAGCTCAAATCTAGCAGCAGGCCTGAACGTGTTACCGCTGAGGGTTAAACAACAATCTGACTCCGTGCAGGGGGAAGATCCGTCCTTATATGGCAGCGGCTGGAGATCAGGGTGAGGATGTTCAGGTGTGAGTGGTCACAGCTCAGCAGCAGCTGTGACAATAATTTTATTTTACTTAACTGAGGTTAGTTGTCTGTTTTTTTTTTTCATTGAATAATTGGGGGAAAAAATTACCTTATACTCTATGAACCAAACCCTAAACTTACTTTAAGTCTGGATTGAGTTTTTTCCCCTTCATTAATGGCACGCTTTTATTAGTTTAGGGTGAGTTATTTTTTATTCTAAATGAATATCCTTGTTGGACTTTTATTAAATTGCTATTCTCCTTCAAGATACATTTACATGACATTAGAATAAATGCAATGTACATTATGGAGCAAAGGAAATTAGACAATCAGACACATATTCATTAGGAGATGACAGGTTTTGGACGGGCAATGTGCCCCCTATTGCATAAGCAATACTGAAGAATGACTGCTATCATTAACGATACAGGGAAGAAGCTTTTTAGTTATCTTGCTTTGCTAGCAAAGTCATTAGCTAGCAGCTAGCTAATAGCACAACAACAAGAAGCCTAATGTCTGTATGATAAAAATACCGAATTGATAGAAAAGAACAGTTTTTTCTCACCTGGCTGTTTCCTCCCGCTCAGTAGTTCTTCAGAGAAAGGCAGACAGAGGCCTGTCAGTGTCTGTTGTATTTCATAACCTCTCTGCTTAAACCGCTACTCCGTGCTGAAGCAGAAACGATACAATGTTCAATGTTTTCCGTCCAACATTTTCTGTCATCTGACAAGTAGCAAGTCTACCCCACTATATTCACCAAAGACATTTTTTTTTATTCACCTAAAACTTTTCTGTAATCTGGATCGTTCACTAGCTCCAGTTGGCCGCCTTATCTCACTGTGCGATAGGCAATTGCATCATGCGTGATGGGCAACAGGTCAAGGTAACAAGGTTGTACGAAAAAACCCCCAACAAAAACTCAAATAATTTTAGTACATGTTATGTAGTACATGTGTCAGAAGAAGGCTTAGGAAATAATAATACGACAAAAATTACCAAAAGGGCACTTGGGGACAAGGAGCAAAAGGTGCAGGTGCTCGCCTTATTGGTCTAAAAGTCGGTCATGACATAGATACACATGCCTGCTCCTGTAAAATGTTTTCAAAAATTTGCTAGGGCTTTTGGTTTTTTGTCAGGGCCCTTGAGACTGACTCTGGGTGTCTCACAAGTATAGAAACTCTGTCTCCAGCATACTGTCTGACAGCAAGAGCTGAGTTGATCTCCGGGGTTCGGCGAGTTGATCTCAGGGGTTCAGCGGTGCCTCTGCCGCAGACATAAAGACACACTTGTGAAAAGTTGTGATGACGCGCCCCACTTTAGTATCACTTGCTGCAGAGGATCATGTTACATTGCTCAGTCAATCAGAGGACTGTGGAAGAGCACTGATTGAAGAAGTTCCACTCTCAGCCTGTATTTGAACTTGTGTCTTTAATTACTTAAGCAAAGCTCAGAGTTTTTACCTAATTCAGTAGATTTTGGTGTACTTCTAAATCTGCTCCTTAGTTGCATATTAGTCGGGGTTGGTACTGCCTCTAGTGGCGTGGGGGTGGTAACACAATTAATGTAATTACATTACTAAATCAGACTACCACGAAGTCTTTATTATTAATTTTTCATTCTCTTAAGAATGTGGAGCTAATTAAATAATCTAAACAAGACCTTAAAGTGATTCCAGTTTCTCTCGATGGTCCAACCTGTTGAAACTGTGGCAAATTTTAAATACCTTGGGTCGTTCCTGGACAGTCAGCTCAACTTTGCTGAACACACTGACTGACAGATGTCTGATTATATAATTGTTTACTTTAATCACATAAACTATTTATTTAAAAATATAATCTTTCATTACGTATATGTTTATTTCCTGAAATATTTTAAATATCAAAATTTTACTTAAAATGTGATTTGTTTCTTCACCTGTTTACATGTAATTTGAAGTGCTTGAATCAAACGTTTAATGGACCTTACCACAGGGGCCGCGTTTCATTGGCTAATGCCCATTTCACATCACAGCGCAGCTACCACGTGCGTGACCATTTCACAAACACAAGCTACAGAAGTAAACACATGCTAATGTGCATTGTGGACTAGCAGACTAGCAGAAGGTTTTTGCATCAGGACACAAAAAAGAATGGTTCTCCACTGTCAGTGGGGTATCTGTACAGGCGATGTCAGGTATCTTGATCGTATTTGTGGAACTAAAATTCACAGATTTCCAAAATCTGAAACGGAATTCCTTGCTTGGATCAAAGTGTGTACACGACCGCATTTGCAGCTCAACAGTTGTAGGATCAATAAGAACAAAGGAGTGTCTGCTGGTGTAAGTAAATTGCTTTGCTTTCTTTGTGTTTAGTGAATGAAAAAACGAAAGTTAATAATAAACACATCCATTATGAAAACCATTTAGCTAAGTACAGCATAATGGCAGTACCGACACAACTTCTACACCTTGAAGCCTGTCTGTTACAGTTTTACATTAGCTGAACAGATCAATATGCAAAATATGTACCATACATTAAAGATTTTATTTTATCTGAAAAAGCTTTTTACTAAACTGTAATCGTGTTAGCCACGCTAGCACCGAGTACCGTATATCAGCCCTAGGCACATTCGAACATTTACCAAGAGAATCTATTGGCTTCAAAAGTAGCCCTCAAAACCATGAATGCCCGACTTACCCAGCCTTGCAAGAACAATAGGCATCAGAGATCTTGTCCACAGCTATCTTTATGCTGAAGGTGTGAGGATCTGCTGTTTTCCTCATCGACCGGTAGCATTTAGCTGTGACGTGCACAATGTTGGAGGCATCATGTGGCTCAAACACTTTGATGTCGTCCAAAAAAGATGACATGAACTTGTTGGTTCCCCTGTCCATTGTCGTGGCTGATATTTTTTGAAAATCCGTCAGAAATGCTACACTAATCGACTCAGAAATACTCTGCAGAGTCAGTCAAAATGAAAGATGCCATGTTTACACATAGAAACTAAGCTCCGTGAGGCTTTGTTTGTGAGACATGCAGTCATGTGGGACTTTCGAGGAGCGTTTCTGGGCGGAGCTTGGTAAGGTCCATGAATGTTTACCACATGAAATTATTAAATGAGAGAAAACAGCCACTTCCAACTGTACACATATTTCAACACAAATGGTTCATGTTCCTCTTCAGAGTCTTCAGCCTTGCTGAACTCCTCTCCTGGGGTTTCTTCCTCAGCCTCTCCAACTTGCTCCTCTTCTATTGCCTCCGCTACTGTGTTTTCATTATTTATCTCTTCTGGGGTAAATAATTTAGACTTTTTGATATCTTCAGGGAGTAATGGTAAATATTTCTGTAACAGGGATTATGTCAGTAATGCTAAAAAGGCAACTAAATGATGGAAATGTTGTCATATATTGACAACAAGGTTTAAATGCTTAGCATTTACAACATGATTGTTGTAAAAAGTATATGTTGAACACAAAAACTGGTTTGTGGTTGTTTATTGCATTATGCATTACATATCTTTTTTTAAAGAGCTACTTCCACATCAGTGTAAAATGTAAAAATATTTTGTATAATGTGACTAATAATTACAACTGTTCAAATATTTTACTATGTTTGGTGTTGATTATTACATAATGTGTTTTTAATGACATTTTATTACATTTTTGAAGCCAGAATTTGTTACAAAATGGGACGTTACAGGGTTATGTTAAGTGTCTCTTGCTAAAAATTACTTCATGTCTAACTGCAAGTACTGAAGAATATAACATTAATTCTCAGCTTAAAATAAAGCACAATGAAATTAGACTTGTTGAGTCTGCCACTTGAAAATATATGGACAACAGCTAGTCAAAGTACACAGACACTTTTGAAATAATGTTTTTCCCACCTTTTTTCCCACTGCCCTGCGACAGACTGGCAGCCTGTCCAGGGTGACCCCGCCTCTCGCCTGGAACTTTAGCTGGAGATGGGCACCAGCACCACTCCTGACCCCACTAAGGGACAAGGGTGTAAAGAAAATGGATGGATTGATGGATTTTTTTTCCACCAAAACAACTTGTTTTCCCACCAAACACTTGTGATGTTTTTTCTCCTGTCACCAGATGGGCTCTGTACATACTAAGCTAATAGATCACTCTACACTGTATCTATATGTGAGTTTGTTTGCATGGTTGTCTGGTAACCCTGTGTTGAGCTGTTGTTTTCAGTTGTACCTCACATGTTGTCCTCTGACTGGAAATAGGCATCACCCTCCTGAAATAATAATTCTGCTATGGGTGTTTCATATTATAAAGTAGGTTTTTAAAACTTAAAATCTAAATTTGAACTAAGTGGTTAAATCTGTTGGCATCTGTTTCATTTGATGTCCACATCAAATGAAATTTTATGTTTAATTCTAAATTATACGGCCAAACAGTTGCAATAAAATAATAGTATCAAATACATTATAACAAAATATACAGCAGATGTAACAAAAATTGTCTCTATAAAAATAAATTAATATAAATTAAGTATATTTATTTCAATACATTTGAAACCCCTAACTGATATCTATAAGAAATATATTATAATGTGAAGAACATAGCTTAGGTCTCAAAGAGGGCGATCACTGATATGATTGTATTTGCTAGTAATACCACATAAAATAAAAATGGACTGTACAAGTTGTGAAGCAGACTTCCTATTTCTCTGTGTTTACTGTCCACTGCAGCAACATTGTTTCAGAAAATGCACCGGGCTGGTCGAGCAAAAGTGTAAAGTAAGTCACTGACTATTGTTACAACTTTGGTCACACATATTTTTAGATTACAGACTGGAGTCTAAAATAACTAGGTTGGAGAATAAATATTTTTGTAGATGGGTAATGGAGAGGCTCCATAATACATTGTATTTTTAGAAGCTACTTGTCTCTGGAATATCCACACTAATTGTAACCATGTTAACTTTGAAATTCTCTGGGCAGCTACTTCTTGATGGGATTTTGGGAACTCTGGTGATCTTCCTAGTCCTTGAGCTGCTGATCTGCATCACTGCCATGTTGTTTGGACTAAGTGTTCTAGCTGCAGGAGGAAGCCAGGTAAGGGTTTCATTATTTAAGCAATTTTCAAACAAAGAAACAAACAAACAAGCAGTTGGACAGAAGTGTTCCTCATTAAACTGAATTTGCTGTACTTGCTTTACTGTGCTTACTTTACAGTAAATTTCAGTTTTTTTCTTTGTGTGTCACAACATGAAAACTGATATGCAACCTGTATGTGTCTACTGTCAAAAACAGCCACAAAGCTAATCACCCAGAAAAACCAAGACCATTGTAATTTTATAGAGAACAGTGATAAGTATTTTCATTATTTCATTTACAAGGAACTTATACATACCATCACAGCCTTGTGCATAGCAGCAGCATGGTGATTGGAGGGCTGGTGTTACAGGTGGTGTTACTGGTTGGACCATCCAGCAGCCTGTCAAAATAGTAAAGATCAACAGACACATAGGATGCCTGATAGACTGTTTACAATGTTGCTACATCATAATTGTTGGGTGTACAGACATCCCATTGGCTGAAGCGGGAACATATGAGTTTGTGAGAGTACCCACATAGAAAGAGTCATCCAGAAGTTCTCTAAAGGATTTGAAGTATCTCTTTTGATAGTCCTCATTAAATTGATGTCTGCTCATATGTTTATAAAGCTCGGAAGAGATGTTGGAGTTTAACTTTTATTACTCAAAATTGCATGTATCGACTTCCAGTTTGCCATGCGAACAGGATAGACGTAGCAACACAAACTGCTGCGGATAAATTCAATCTTTTAACTAAATTCACCTCACATTTATACCGGCGGGCAGCATAAAACTAGCCCCCCGCCGGTATAATAACATATTGTTTAGTGCTTTTATTATTTATCCACTAGTGATGGCTTGTAAGAGCACTAGGGCTGAAACTAGAGGTGTGCTGATTGATCGGCCACCGATCATAATCAGCCGATTTCCGTGAAAACGTGTATGATTGGTGATCACAGATCATGGTCTCTTGTTGCCGATCACCTCTATCTCATTCGCAGCCTGCATGCGCAGCTGATTTCCTCTTTCCTTCACACTGCACAAGCGCGCAGCATTAAATCCTAAGCAATGTGGTGAGGAACTTGAACGCTCTGAGAGTGAACGAGGACGTTTGCGTGTTGCGGTGGAAAATTACCTCAGGGGTGAAGCACGTCAAAATGCATCAACACAACGAATCTAATGTGACATTTAAAAAACAAGCACTAGGGTTGCCACCTTTCAGAAATCAAAATAAGGAACACCCACCATGGTGTGTCACCCTACTTTCATGGGGTGGGATGGCCGCAGCAGCGATAGACAATATTTGTGGCAGTGTTTTTGTTTTTAAAAAGTGATCCAGAGGGGTGCTGTGATGCGCAGTCGCAAAGCACAACCCACATATTGAGGCCTTAGTCATCAATGGTCGCAGGCCGCATGTCTTCCCCTTCTCTACTTTCCTGTCAAACTACTTCCAAGTAAAGGCAACTACAGCCAGCAAAACCTTTAGAATAAATGTGATCCAGAGAGCAATCATTCATAGAGTACTCCAAAATTGTACTCCAATCAGAGTAGCATACCTTAAACATGTTTAATTAAGCAAGTGTAAAATATATTTGGTAAACTGCTCAAGTACTGAGTAACTGATCATAATACCTAATTTAATAATCACAGTGTGTCCTCAAACAGGGCTCCAAAAGTATAAAAGTTATGTGAAAATTCTGGTATTGTAAAGAGTATTACTAAAATATTTATTCAAGTGAGGAGTTAGATTTGGAAGCTGGTTCTAGATCAAATTTACCACAAGGGCCAGGATAGTCAGTGTTTTTCCATGGCGACACTTAAAAAATAATGAAACAAAAAAAAACATATTCACCCATTATTCATCATTTGATATATCAAGTAAGCCAAAGAGCCACTTGTGTCAGAGTCAAATGGCTCAATAGCCTCCTCATTGTGTGGGTATGCTCATCAGAGTCCTGCTAAACACCTAATTATTGTATTCAGGTGTGGTGCAGCAGCGGCACATCTAAATGTTGCAGGACAGTGGCCCTTCAGGACTGGAGTTTGACACCTCTGGCTTAGATCAAGCCAAATGGTCCAGCACAGCCACTCCCCCATTTTGCAGTCTACAGCCAAAAACTTAAAGAAAACGGCCCCGCAGCTAAATAATGCTAATTCAAATGGCCTCCAGATTTTCCTGACAGTTTCAAAGTTAGGTTAAGATAATAAACAGTCATATGTACCTGATATCCAAACGTTAAGCAAACTGTGTATGAACCAATACTAAACGGAAAAATAATGTCTCCATAAGAAATAGTCAAAAACATGATAAATTTAACATGGAACTTACCTTGTTATAATAAGCTCCAGACAAGACGCCATACTGCTGCCTTCGCTCCTCAGGCAAACATGTGACGCAGTAGTGGAACAAGACGGCGTGGGCCTGGGGGGGGGGCTAATGACCGGGCCCAAAAAATAAAGCTCATGATAATTTAACTTTACAACATATGATAATTTAACTTTACAACATACACGTGCCCGCAACAGCGGAGCTAACAAGTTTCACCACCACAGAGAGCAATTATGTCATTTTGAAGTCCATCTGACATGAAGTAGAACAAACCAAGAGAAGAACAGAAACAAGAGGCTACTGGTCACTAATGATGAAACAACACAAATTTACCCAGTAATTACCCGATAATATTCTTATTTTTTCTGTTTACTTAGCATCTTTCAATACAAAAACACGGTGGACTGCTGATGGACTGCCTCAGCGTCCCGACCACCAGGCTCAGCAAGTTTTCTGAGGGAAACCCTGCAATTCTAACACGATTGATGATTTCCTAACTAAGCTCCACATTCCTGTGATTTCACCAGAACTAAAGAACATTATTTAGGATATTATTTAAAGATGAGTGTTAAACTATCTCAGATTTTAGGTTTATTTTTTGAAAAAAATGAGATAATTTTTACTTTGAATATATAAATAAAATCTTTGAAGAAGATTTAATAAATGTATGTACTTTTCCTGTATCACATAGAAATATGTGATATGTAAAAACCTCTGCTTTGCTCTGTGTATTTATCTCACTAGGATTCAAGTCACAGACCTGCCTATCCACAGACACGCCCCCCACTTGCTCCTGCAGTTCAGACTGCTCAGGTTCCTCAATCTGCAGTTGAGCCTCCTCAGGTACTTTTTGTCCGTTTTTGGTTCTAATCCAAAGTTGCACTTAAACATTTACCCATCCCTTGTCTAATCCTATTTATCTACGCAGTCTTGTGGGGTTCTTTTTGGAGAGGTTGCCAATTTATCACATAGCAACACAGAGACACATACATGTTGAAGCAGCCATTATCAGTAACTGAAAAACTATACTATTTTGAGTTGCATAGTCCCTGATTCACCGATTCTCTGTTTACTGAAGATAATAATACTGAGGTTGAAAGTGTTCCAGATTAATATGTAGATTCACTTACTGTTTCTCTATTACTAAGAAAACTGTCTCACACACACACACACACACACACCACAGAGTATTTTTCAGTGAGTAATTCCTCTTGCACTGAGTCAATGACAAATATTTATGTTCAATGAAAAAAATGTTAAAAGGTGGAGGAAGTTGTGAACGATTTCAGCAAAGACTTGAACAATTGATTTGCAGTTCTGGAGGAAGAATCTAGATCAAGTGATGAAGAAGAGGGAAAATGACAGATATAGAAAAATAAGAGAAGCGTGAATTTTCCAGAATGGCAGCATATGCCAGAATTATAAGTAAAATAATGTGCTGTTATTCAGTGTTGTAGTACTCGGGATCGGTCTTGGTCTCGATTCGGTCTCGAGACCATTTTTGATGGTCTTGGTCTCGTCTTGGACTCGACCGCATCTAATCTCGGTCTTGTCTCGGTCTCGGGCGCTGAGGATTCGGCATTTTATTTCAAGACCAGTCGAGACCGCATCTCTGAAAATATCACTAAACATGCAACATACTGTCCAGTTTATTTGTTAATATCTTTGTTTTCATTGGATGCAAAGCGCACCGATAAAAATCCAACCAATAACGTTACTTGCCAATTACGTGTTTATGTAACTCACACGCGGCGCTCTGAGACATGCAGTGGTTTTCTCTCAGCGGCAGAAGATCTGTCAGTAATATAATAGCGCTGCATACATCATAATAAACCCGATGGCCACAGCTAACTCAGCAGCGCTTCGCTTTCACAGACAGTGGGGACTACGTCTAACGTTTTTCATCACTTCACGAAGCCGTCTGGATGAAAATGAAAAACGAATAAATATGAACGCTGTATGCGCTGGGTTTTTACTTTACAACGGCCAACTCTCTGTTATTCCTCTGTCAATTTGATACAGTAGGGGTTTCCACACTTCCCATATCTGTGTCCTCTGTCACTTTTATCAGCAGTTAAAACTGTTTAATACTTTGTTAACATGTGGTAACCTGTTTTTCCGAGCCCCCTTTAAACGCAACATGAGCGCTATGACGCTGGGTTCACACCTGTGCGGAGTGAAGGAGACCAGCTGCTGCTGTGCGGAGCTGCACGTGTGTTAGAATCATGGCAGCAAACCGCCTTTAAATGCAACATGAGCTTTTCACAGTTTCCCCCCCAAACTAACAGACTGTTTAGTAAAGCTGTTGGATGCAGGTAAAGTTAGCTAAAAGATGACTAGCTAGCTAATATCAACACATCACCTTAAGCTTGTTAACAAGTAGGTTATAGACTAAGTTGTTGTCTATGTTCAGCTACATAGATTCATTCTTGCTTGTTGCTCCTTGGTCAGTGTTCATAGTTGAGCGTCAGGTCGTTGCCTCAATTGCCATGTTTAATGGTGCAGACAGTGGTGGTTTCTGACATGAGCAACATGGGTAAACACCCAGGGCGTTATCTTCTTGGGGATGGCACGAGACCACTGCAGATCGTAGCACGGAGATGGAAGAAGCAATGCAGAACAAAGAGTTTGTTAAATTTAATATTTATTAAGTATTTAATATCTATGTGTTTTTATGGGAATATGGATCTTTGAGATCATTGTGAGGAGTAATTTTGATCATATTTTACATTTTATCATATCATGTAGAGCGCGTCGCTGGTCTTGATCTTGACTCGGTCTCGACTTCCCTCGGTCTTGGTCTTGACTTGGTCTTGGACCCTAAAAGTCTTGGTCTTGTCTCAATACACTCTGGTCTTGGTCTTATCTTGGTCTCGGCTTAGGCAGTCTTGAACACAACACTGCTGTTATTTCACAGCAATGAGAATCTAGTAACATTTTACACTGCACTGAATTCAGTAACTTCAATGTTCTCTGTTCATGCATACATTGACATGGCTTTTATGTCTTGCATGAGGATAAACACTACTGTCTTTCATTGTTTCGTTTTTTCCGAATTTGATAGCCTTGAGTGAGGTTAAAACCTGAAGCCTGAAGTTATTGGTGCATCAGGGAGGAGCAAACTCTGATGCAGATGCCAGATGAATCTATCACATCTCGTGATTCCTTACTCCTTTTCCAATCTCTGTCAGAACAGCTGGTTCTCCCTGGTCTCATCCTGTCAGTTTCCATGCTGACATCGGCATTCCCCGCCCCTCCTGACACCTCTTGCTCTGCCCTCCTTCACTTCATGGCTACCATCCGCATTCCTCTGCTCTGGATCCTTGATCACCTGCTCACCTGGTGATCAAAGTGAGCAGGTGAGAGCAAAAGACCCTCCAACAGTGTTTTGCTCTCACCCAAGCCTGAAGATTTCGTTTGAAGATCTTCGTATTGCTCCCCTGCTTGCAGCCGATCTTAGTCTCAGCAGATAGATGACCCTCCTTGGATTTTCCTCACCTTCACCAACAGTAACTTCTATCTCCCTTCCGCCCTCATATTGATCTCCTACCCAGTCCCCTCATTACTCACATTTCTCTACGTCAGTGCAACCTGATGAGCTGACTGCCTTAACTCAAACCATGTCTGAAATGTCATGTCAACTCCAAGAAATATGTACTAAAATTCAATCTTCTGGTGCTAATCCAATGTGTCCCCCTACCTCGTCAGCTCCTGTCGCTACTTCTGCCTCGCCTGCATTCCAGGAGGCTGTTTTCTGGAGAACTGGATAAATACAGAGGGTGCCTCCTCCAATGCAGTTTTTGGCTGATTCCCTCAATGATTCAATGATTCAAGCTAAATGTCTTACATTGGGCTTTTAAGAGATAAGGCCCTAAAATGTATTTAGGCAGTCATTAATGAAACTAATCTCTACTATTATTCATTACTATTACTATACTATTATTCAGGTTTATTGAGACCTTTAAACAGACTTTTGATCTGGGATCCAGTAGTAAGGACATAAGCAAAAGCTCTGGAATTTAAAGCAGGGCAATCGACCATATGTCTTAGTTCATCCTTTCTGCAAGCCATATTAACCTCTGACTGTTTTCTTTGTGTCTTCAGGTGGCAGTAGTTGTAACAGAACCTGACTCAGAACAAATGGAAGACATTTCCACACCACCGACTGAACCTCAGGTGGAACCAATTGAAGGCATTACCGTGGAATCCTGAACTCAGCTTTCACTGCTCTCTCTTGCTGTCATGTTGTTCTCAGAAAGAGTAGAACATTTGATTGTCAGTAATGAAAATTTTGTTTTCAGGAACTCCGTATGATTACACATTTGTTGATGGTTGCATTTGAAGATGAATGGAAGAAAATGATTTTAGGTTAAAAAAAATAGCCCTAGCAATTTTTGAACCCCTTCCAATCCATTTCCCTATGCTGAATTGCAATACAAGTTTATAGGCAAATTTGGACTGAAGTTAATTCAGTTAAAGTCAATTAAATAAATTTTATTTAAGGCAATTAAACTTGGGAAGCAGACATACAGTAACTGTTGATTGAACTTAAAGCTGAGACTGTGAGGTAGGTAAATCTTGTTAAGTTCAGGAATCAGGATTTACTATATTCTGTGCATAAATGTGTCCACTTTATAATTCCATCTTCATAATTTGTGTCATCTGCAAAAATATGTTTTTATATAGCGCTTTCCTTGTCCGGTTGGTTGCCAACTTGCTTTTCACTAGCAGTACTGTTCACTTGGCAGTACGTCATCTGTACAGTTTTAACAGATATTGACATACATCCACTCATCAGCAAATGTAATCATACTACACACCTTCTAATTGGCACACAATGTCTGATCCCTAATCTGTAAATCTTAGTTTATAGATTAGCTTACACTTTAATTATTAGTTAGAAATGTAACAAATTATGCACAGAAATACTTGTATAGAAGTATTTTTTATTTATTTTTTTCAAAGTGTTAATCACTGAGTAATCACGGGTGCCACGATATGTAAGCGGCCATTATTTTACTTGTAATTATAAAATAAAATTTAATTTAATTCTGCTTGTAATCCAGCACAGCTTGCATATGTATACTACGCACTGCTGTTTGTAGTGCTGACTGGTCAGTTATTATTTATGAAAACCACATAATTATCGATTATCTTCATATGAGTGTATAAACATTGCAATCACAGTGAAAATAAAGTTAATGATTTGAAAACTCAAACCGTATTCATGATTGATTTTTCAATTACCATGAATTGTACTGCTGTTGTAAATAAATAATACTAATAGTATGAGAGCAGCTGAAAGGCCTTTATTTTGTCTCTGCAACATCTCCCTTATCCAAGAGTTTCCTTTAGATCCAATGGAAACACCTAAAACACAAAGTGAATGTGGTAGAAGATATGGTAAAGGGAAAACCAAGTCAGATAAATATTTTAAAGCAATATAAATGGTTAATAAGAAAAGTGAATATTCATCATGTGGAGGTGAAAAATAGCCTACCAATGGCAGACTATTTTTCATAGCAGCTGTATTACAATACCAAAGCAATTAGTTGCTTCTGGCCATGATCAAAAAAAGTCACGGTTAACTTTTCTTTGTTAACTTAACTTCTGAAAACAGAAGTCAAAAGGTGAGTTCTGAAAGTTGTAGAGAATTAATTTAAAGCTTACATAAGCAGAAAGTGATGAGTCTCATAAGTGGTATTTTATTAGGTTGTATTAAAATTCCTACCCCACACTGTAAAGGATTTCATTGTAAAGAACAAGTAAATTACTGGCAGCAAGAATGCCAGAAATGTACCATTTACAATGTACAATGTAATGTACTGTAATGTAATTTAACAGTATTTTACTGTAAATTGAATAACAGTAAATCAATGGCTTGTTGGATAGAGCAGTTTCAGCAAAGCAGGTTTTGCTGAAACTCTTTGTAACATTATAAAAATGTTTTATTCTGATACATTTAGCTCTGTATCTCTCAACCCTGGTATGCAGGGGCACCACCAGGAATCTTGGGCCCCATGACAAAAAATTAGATTGGGCTCCCCAATGCACAACTGCACAACTACTCTTACAGTTATTTGAGTCTATGACCCATCAAAAGCATCGTAATTTTAAAAGCTTGCAACTTCCTTGCTTTCTTTGGTCCAATACTGATACTAGCACATTATTTACTCCTATTTTACCTGCCACAGTCCCCATACAATACAGCAAATAGGTTTCTGAAATATTTTATTATTAGTTTTATCTCATTGAAATGTCTCTTACCACTTGCAACAGTCTCAAAGTGCAAAATATACATAAAACAATCCAGACTTCTCAAAAAAATGTTATGTAATTGCATTTCATTCAAACTGCAGTATGTAACTTTCATTAAAATGTTTTCTCCATATTTGTTAAATGTTGTCACCATGTTATGATGTTTGGTATGAGACAGATAATCTGTGAAAAAAATCAATCTCCTCCACCTCCTCCCTGAACTACTGTTACTAGCTAAAGTAATGCACCATTCTGATCAAAAACAACCAATCAGAACCAGGAGGAGGGTTTTAGGGCTGTTAATCAACTAACTTCATTCACTCACTGCTAGCTAATGGTGGAGAAACAACTTATTGCTTCAGGAAAAGTGTTTATCTGCCATCATTGGTAGCTTTGTTAACTAAACTGAGCATTCACAGTTTGAATCTGCACAGCTCTGTGCTATGCTAGCTACAGCATCGCACAGAGCAAGGGGGAGAGAGGATGAGAAGCACCACATGAGATTGTGACTGTGACTGACAGTGCTAAAACCCGCTTCCTCCCTCTGGTTGTTTCTAGAGAGTATTGGGAGAAGGCAGAGGAAATATTTTTTTTACAAATTATCTCTCATGCCATACTGTCACAACACAATGACATTTCAAACAAATATGTAAAACAATGTTTTTTATAAAAGTTACGTACTGCAGCTAAAAAACAAAAATATTTACTTTTCTTGACAAAAATGCATGTTTAGGGGAAATGAAGAAGGAAATGTATACATTTCTTGACAACATCAAATGTGTAAGGACAAGGAAAAACAAAATGTATATTTATGCTTTTATTTTTTATTACATCAGTCTTGGTCCGTTGTTAAAAAGTACAACTACAGCAAAATAAATTATTTTAAATGTACAGCAAAGGTATTTTTGATTTTCTAAGTCGTTATTGGATATATTTGTTGGAGATGTGTGTTTTGTTATGACTAGTTGAATACAGAAAATTCAATGTAATCACACATGTTCAGAGTGAAACAAAAACCATTTCAATGCTTTACTTTTGAAAACTGATTTTTTTTTTTGATCAAGGTCTTTTTATTATTTTTACTACTTTTACATAATACATCCACAAGTCACAGTTTTTCAGGTATTTACAATTGAGACATTTTGTAATGTCAAACTCTGGATGTTTTCCTCTACGTCCCCCAACTTCTCTTATAGATGAGATTTTGATGTGTAAGTCTGTAACAAAACGCTCTATGAGTAGAGTCTATTCGTTACTCAGTTCATTTAATGACACAAACTTAGAGTCTTTGAGGGGCAAGTGGGAGTTGGACTTGGAGGAATCCATATCAGACATAGTTTGGCAAAAAATTATTCAAATATATAATTCGTCCTCAATATGTCTAAGGCATGTTATAGTTCAATTCAAGGTCGTACATCGTCTACACTGGTCTAAGGACAGGTTGTGCAAACTCAAAAGGGACTTGGACCCGACGTGTGATCGTTGTAAACAATCTCCAGCCACTCTTTTACACACATTCTGGTCTTGTCCAGAGTTGCATGGCTACTGGCAAAGCATCTTTGACACCTTTTCAGGAATATTTGGACGAACTGTTCATCCGTCACCACTCATCTCTCTCTTTGGGGTGGCTCCAGCGGAGACTTCCTTCAGCGAACATCAGAGGATTGTGTTGGCCTTTTGCTCTCTACTAGCCAGAAGACTCATTCTTCTTCGATGGAAGGATCCACATCCTCCAGTATATGGACACTGGCTAAGAGAGGTTATGTCTTACATTCATTTAGAGAAGATCAGATATACTGTTGGGGGGTCGGTAAACAAATTCTTTGACATTTGGCAGCCTTTTATATCTCATGTAGAAAAAGTTTCTGCAGATAACTTTGTGTAATGGTCAAATATTGGCTTTTGATGTACAAACCTGTGCTTTGCATCGACAGATGTATGAATAATATTTGGACACATCTTGGGGTGGTAGATCCAGTGTAGGAGGGGAAGGGTGGGAGGAATTTCAGTTGGGGGTGTCTTTGTCGTTTGTATTTTTTTTTTTTTTTTTTGTGATTTATGTAAAAGTTGAAAACTGATTTTATTCTATTTTTTGCGACAGGACTTACTCAATGAACTTTGTCAAATTTCCAAGATGGCAAAAAATACACATTAAAATGTATTAATTTAACAGTCTGCATGTGACTACATGGTTTTTTACTCATATAACCATCTCTTTTATGCAGCTAAAATTTGGTTTGGTATAAAGTGGAGCTAATGCGTTAACAAAGGTCAAGTTAAGGACAAACATACACCATCCATTCATCCATCCATTTTCTTTACATCCTTGTCCCTTAGTGGGGTCGGGAGAGTTGCTGGTGAAACATGCACCATATAAAAATAAAAAAATGCCTGATGCTACATTTGAAAAATAAAAAGACTAATAGAACTAAAATGTCCTTTTTAAAAGAAACTATGAATGTTGTGACCAAACATTCATAGACCAAATATGTAACAAGAAATTCATCAGGAACTCTGACATCAATTGTCTTCCTGTTGGGAACCTGTCACCACCCGTAAGTCCCTTCCTTCCCTCACTAGATGTCCTCAGGGAGCAGGTTTGGAGCTGAGCCTCTCGGAGGTTTTCCCGCACCTGCGATTCATCTTCCTTCATTAGATGTTGCATGAGAAGAACCGGCTGCTGGTTCTCCGACGCCAGAGTGTTTGCATGTGGTAACTCTAACCCAGTGGCGCAAAAAGTGGGTATGGTATGCAACGCATAAGGGCGCCAAAACCCCGTCTGGTGGGGGCGACGCGCCTATGATGTTTTCCCAAACACTTCAGCGCTTTACGCTCCTTCACCTCGCGCACATAACGAGGTAAATGTAGCTCTAGCAAGTTTTATTCTTAGTTTTATTGTTGCTCATATAGGAGGAGGGGACGGAGTTTGTCCCCCCGTTTGGAACAGGTGTACTAACTTTCTGTTACCCATGAATCCGGAGGCAGAGGAACTGAGAATCATTCAGTTATTATTAGACTGAGGGCAGCCTGACTAATTTATTTTTGCTAAATTGTTGCATAGATAAAAACATACCAAATGTAAGAAAAAAAAGTAAAAATCCTCACTCCCTCTGCATAAATATAGCTGTGGACAAGATCACTGATGCCTATTGTTCTTGTAAGGCTGGGTAAGTCGGGTTTTGAGGGTTACTTTTGAAATGACTGATTTCTGTTGTTTGCAAATGTTTCAGTGTTCCTCGGTCTGATACTCGGTGCTAGCATGGCTAACACGATTACAGTTTAGTAAAAAGCCTTTTCAGATAAAATAAAATCTTTAATGTATGTCAGATACTGTACACGTTACTGCTTCAAGATGGAGAAGTTGAATCGGTGCTGTCATTATGCTGTACTTGGCTAAAAGGTTTTCATAATAAATGTGTTTATTATTGACTTTCTTTTTTTCAGACTTGGGGGTCATTGTTCACACATTATAGGCCTCCTGAAGACCTTACAATATTTCAAACTTCAAAATTTTTCCTCAATCCCTGACCGACTGAGCTGCACCAGTATGCCACAAGCTTGGGGAGGACCATCGGCTCGGGGTTTGAGAATTGAACCCGGGCCATGCCCATCAACCACCTCACTCTGATACGACATGCGACTAACCCAAGTGCAGACCAAAGGAATGCAGTGTGGACATTAACAAAAAGTATTTATAGTCTTTTACTGATTTGGCTTTGACTGATTTAGCTTTGAAACAAAATTTATATAATTTTATGTTGTGTTGTTTTCCGATTCAGAGTATAACTACAATTGCATGCATGCAAACAAAGCAAACACATAAAACGTTTTTATTTTAATTACCATTGCAAATTTGACAGCTCTCAAAATACATTTCCATTGTATTTACAGGGTGAAGGGTGATAAAGGTTGAACCTGAGGAGATAGCTGCGCTGACAGCATTCTATGGTACTCCATTGGCATATGTGGTGACATCTTCAGCACCAAGTGTCTCAACACCCCTGGGAGAAGTGCAAGTTAGGTCTGCTGTTTCCTACCAGGTGAAAATGTATGAAATGTGTATTGAACTGTCTCTGCAAACAAAACTTCTGTTACTGTTGGTTCTTATGTTTTGTTCAAAACCAAGCCCTGGAAAAGTGTCAAGAGCAACACACAGTCCATATTCTGTTTAACTTTGGAAATAATATAGCAGGAATTGTACAACCAACAATCTTTAAATCTTTTATGCGAGAAATCGCATAAAAGATGTCAGTGCAAGATCAGCCTGAGACAACTGTTTGTCTGCTGAGGCAAAAGGTGGTATGATTAAGGTCAAACCAAGGGCATTTATCTCATCCTTGATTGTAAACCCTTTGTCTGCCATGACACCGTCACTATTCTGAATATAACCAACACCCTTTAGTTGTTGTATTGTTTCATAAAACCCACTTTCTTTTGTGATGCCCTTGTCTAAAATTGATCCTGTGAATAATTCTGATGTGAACAATAAAGACCCCTGAGAGTCACAAGCTCTGAGTGCTTTGAATGTTATGCTAGACTTATAATCGCTATATAGTTGGCCCAGGGGGATTCTGTTTCTAATTCTGTTCCATCAATAATAACTAACGTAGGGAAATTAGTCTTGAAGTCTTTTGGCATGTTATCTATTATAGTTTGTCTGTGGGGCCAGATAGAAACAGTGCACAGCTTTAGATATATAATGTTAATCCAAGTGTTAAATACTACACCAGCTGACTGTTGTGAAATGCCGAAGCGTGTTGCTAGATCAGATAGATCAAAGTTTTGTCTCGGTCTGCAAATAGTCAGAAAAAGCCCATTTTCCGCTGACATTTCTCCAATATCATTTCTGTTTCCAACTTAAATCAAAGTCTCCCTCTTTGACAAGAGAACTGTAAATAGTGACAAGAAACGCACTAATGTAAGTCCTGTATAATATAAAAACAGATTGTTTCTGCCATTCTTCTCAGAGTCTGCAACATTTTCAATACAAAACTGTTTTTGTTTCCATTCTTGCTGTACGGCCGTCTTCTCTTTCTGTAGGTGTGTTTCTAAATCTTCCACTTTTCCTTTTAAGGGACTGATTTCTCTTTTTGCCATTTCCAACTCTGCAGTCAGTGCCATCATATCCAGCGGTGAAATCCCTGAAAACAAACAAACAAAAAAGCAATTTACAAATCTATCTATCTATCTATCTACTGTATATATATATATATATATATACTGTATATATACATCATATGCTCTTGTCATCAAAGAGCATATGATGACAATGCTCTTTTTTTCTTTTTTGTTTCAGACAAGGAACTTGAAGGCAGATGTGACAGCAGTCAAACAACAGTGTTGCAAGACATGTGTCACAAATAATCCACCAGTGGATCTTCCAGAAAAATCCTATGAAGGACATTAATATTTGTGAAGATCCTGTGGGACTTGAAGCTTGAAGCAGAGGTCAGAGTAAATGTTCTGAGTGGTTTGAGGCAAGGAAAAAAAGGTTAACAGCGTCAAATTTCCATGGACTCATGGTCAGAAGAGCAAAGGTCACAGACAAGTTTCTAGAGACAATTTTTAATGTTAACTCGGTTTCAGCCCCTTCACTTGATTACGGGCGAAGAAATGAGCCCTTAGCAAAATCGAAATATTTACAGACTCATCAGGACCGGCACTTGCACGAGTGTGGCTTTCCCTTCTTAGGCAAAGTAAAGTATGTGATGGTGGCCAGTCAGGCATAGGCGTAGGAAGGCGCACAACAGCGCATTCAGCAGAGCGCTTCCTGCCCCTCCCCCCTCTGAACGGCTCAGAGTAAAGGCAGCAGAGAGTCAGAGAAACTATGTTTGAATGAGGTAAACCATGTCAGGAATGTTGCCATGAATATCGCTCGTTTATAACATCTTGTCAGTTTACTTTCATAATAGAACTAAAGATTTTTGGTTCAGTCGTTTTAATTCTGGATTAATAACATGTCCAAAATGCTACTGCTAACTTTGTTTAAAAGTTAGCTAGTTTAGTCACAATGATTTAGAATGAGACTGAACAGCAGCAAAATGAGCCTTTTAATTATTTAAAGTGAGCAACACCTGATCATACTGACCATTTAACATGTATTTATATTATATTATATTATATTATATTATATTATATTATATTATATTATATTATATTATATTATATTATATTATATTTTATTATATTATATTATATTATATTATATTTATTATATAGAACAGCAGTGCTAGAATGATGTTGAAGAAAGGTGAAGAAGCTCTGGCGAGGTCTTTAGTTTATTGAAATATGTATTAACTGTTTTTAATTTTTAAATAAGCTAAACTATTTTATTATGAGAGGAGCAGGTCAGGGAAGGCATAGGAGAGCCAGGTGGAGTTTCAGAGTGTGAAAATATAAAAATTATATTAATTAATTATATAAATTATATTAAAAATTGTATTAATTACAGGAGGCAATAAGAAAAGTGCTTGAGGAGAGGTTTAAAAATAAATTAGTGACAATTTTTGCTACACAGTAAATAGAGTTGAGATGTATAATAATGTATACATTTGAAAATTAAGTTGTTTAAATTCTCATTCTGTATGATAAAAACAGATATTTTATATTCACGTTCTGACACTGTACATTACTGTAGTGTCTGTTGTAAATCCATGACTCCCTGCAGGAACATCAGGCTATAGAGTCAGAAGGAGGCAGAGACAGAAACACATAACTAGATATTTCAGTTAAATGTTTGTCACTAAAAATTACAGGGAAAAAAAGATTTAGGCTTTTTGCCTCAGTGTTTTTTATGGCTATTCTTTGGTAAGTTACTGAATGCAGAGCTGGAAAGTGAGACTGAGTTAACAGTGAGGGGCTAAGGCGTCTGTTAGATGTGAAAAGTATAATTTTTATTTGTTTTGTAGATCAAATTGTTTTACTGATGTAGAGAGTTGTTCAAGAAGAACAAAACTTGGATTTTAGATTGTATTTTTGTTGGTCAAACTGATATTTTGAGTTTAAAACAGCTGAGTCTTATTATATGAGCTGTTTCCTACTTTGGTTTTAGAAAGAGGTAGAACCAATTCAATTGCAAGTCAATTTATATCAATGAATTTTGACCACTAATCAAATGTCTTTTGACCAATAAGATATATCACAATCTGGTAACCTGTCTGTGCTACCAGATTATTTAGCTTGCTAGTTGTGAGGCAAATGCTAAAGTGAGTGTTCATCCTGGAATTACGGTCATTATACTATGCATAACTTTTATCTGATTATTGGATTGTAAATAACATGTAAGAATACTTGTTATTGACATAAGGGTCAGATTAGAGTAACGCATTACTGATGTGTTGATGGCATAATTGTTTGACATTTCTGCTCGAGCTATTTACTGATCTGTCAGGTTTCCGATATGCGTCCCCCCCAATGACAGACTTATTCCTTATTCCTAGGTATAATAGAAATAAAGTGTTCATTTGCCGCTCGAAATTCCACCATTTTGGATGCATGCATGCTACCCAATTTTTGCTTAGAAATGCAACAAAGTGGCTCTGCTCAGCTGAAGAAGACACACATGCACTATGCTCAGGTTCAAGGTCAACTTATGATCACAGGATGTGATTTTTGTGACTTTATTGTTTTCACTCACAAGGATCTACATGTAGAAAGAGTGTGGCCTGACACCATTTATGGAATCCATGTTAGAAATTTTAGCCGCTTTCTATCAAGATCGTGCTGTGCCTTATTTGGAAAACATATAGACAGTAAAAATTGACAAAACTGGTTATGCTCACTTACACTGTTCTGCATCCTCTGTTCTTTTGTCTACATCATTGTTCACCGCAGCCTCGTAGGTCTCCCTGTAAATATTTCAGAACATTCACTGTGATCTAGATGGCATCCTGTAAATAATTGAAATAAAAGTGATTGATGTTCCTGCATTATGTTCATGTGATCATTGTGTGATGTAAGATAACAATAATAGTAGATGTTAAGTTTTTGGAAAATGTGAATTCTGACACATGATAAATAATAAACGAACTTTGAATCAGAACTGTGTTATAGGTGCATATGTACTTATGTACTTACAAGCTCTCTGCTCCAATCCGTGGTCTCTTGTCTTGACTGTCTTGCCTACTTGCACTTTCTGATGCACTTTTTCTTACAGGCCTTGCTTTATGCACTCGGGGTCCGTCTGCAGGTGTCGGATAAGGATGGGACGCTGTTGGCACAACCCCGCCAACAAAATGCTAATGAATAAATAAATTGTAATATATATATTTATTGCAATACATATTAATCATAGAGACTGAAACAGTTGGTAAAATAGTATCCCACTCAATTAAATGTACAGTTCCATTCATCAGACTACAAAATGCATAACACTACTGAAGCTGTATAGCAGAATATCAAATACATAAACAATCACTCAAAATATCAATCCATTTTCTACACCCTTGTCCCTTAGTGGGGTCGGGAGGTGCTGGTGCCCATCTCCAGCTAACATTCCGGGCGAGAGGCGGGGTTCACCCTGGACAGGTCGCCAGACTGTTGCAGGGCCACTCAAAATATCCCCATTCACTAAACACAAAGAAAGCAAAGTAATAATATTTACACCAGCAGACACTCCTTTGTTTTTATTGATCCTACCACTGTTGAGCTGCAAATGAGGTCGTGCACAAGTTTTGATCCAAGCAAGGCATTCCGTATCAGATTTGGGAAATCTGTGAATTTTATTTCCACAATTACGATCAGGATACCTGACATCGCCTGTACAGATACCCCTGTACAGACAGTGGAGAACCATTCTTATTTGAGTCCTGTTGCAAAAACTTGTAATGTGGGGGTCCACAATGTACATTAGCATGTGTTTGTGAGAAGGTCAAGCACGTGGTAGCTGCGCAGTGACGTCAAATAGGCATTTGCCAATGAAATGCGGACCCTGTGGTAAGGTCCGTTAGGGTATAGGCTCAAGCTTTACTTATTGGTAATAAACCAATAAGTGAAGTTGAAGCTTAGACATCACCCCATCTTATTTGGATAACGAAGCAGAAATGCGTACTTAATGTAAAAAAAGGAGACAGAAAAATTAAAACGAACAAATGAAAATAACATTTGGGAAGAAAACTAAATAAAATTGGGAAAAAGGTAGGCATAAACGTGTCTAAGGAAAAACATTAAAATATAATTTTAAAAACATATTTTAAATTTATAGTATGTGTATAATTTGTATTAACTAAACTGAAAAAATAAATATGAAGGTCAGCTAAAATGTATAAAACATGGTAAAGTCCTCCTTTTTAAAATTAATTGGTGCATTTTAGGTGTATTAATGGTGCCATTTATGTATTCCTGCTTTTGTTTTTATTTCTGTCATTTTCGGTCCTCTATACTTACAAAATTAAATTTGACATTGAGACAGTGGAGCATATATTGCTTCCTCCCAGTATACGGTCGAGACAACAAATTGCAGCTGGATATGCATGACCTTTAGAACAAAGTTTTCAGTTAAGGATATTATTCTTTTTCTCGAAGTACCTTTAAAAGAAGAAATGAATGGGAAGAATATCGATTTTTGTCTATTTCACAAATATGATTAGTATCTAGCGACCTGAACCACACTCAATTCCGGTAGGTGGCGGTAATGGGCGAAAACGTTGCTTTGCCAACTGCCATTAAACAAAAAGAAGAAATCAGAACTCTTTGTGTGCTAGCAACGCATTGTGTGCTGTGGTAGCTTCAACCATAAAATCGGTTTATAGCAGTTCTCTCTTTATTTTTTACAACAATATTCAAAACGTCGTACGCAATGAGGTAATTATGATTAAATTCTGTTTGGTATAGTTCATGCTTTAGGAGCAGTTTGCTTACTGATATAGGTGATTATGCGTTAGTAGCCTAGCTTAATTTAGCTTGCGCAACTGGAGGCTAATTTGAAGTGAGCTCTGTAATTCATGTATGAATCAGCATTAAGCTAGAATTACTCCAAAGAGAAGAATCAGTTCTTCACTGAACCTTGATCCGTTGTTTTATGGTGTGCAGTAGGTTTTCTGTAGTTATTGACATCATTTTAGATTGACGCAGTGCCTGTTAAATACCACCGTTTTTACACGACTAATGAATCGCCCGTTTTATTTATTTTTAGACTAAAAGTGACATTTTTAAAATCAAATTTTATTTTACCATGTTTAACTTAATGACTGGCGTGTTTCTCAAAATACACTGCCAACGTTTCGTCCTAGTAGTCTAACATTAGCTGCATGTATTTCCCGTGGATTATCTAACATGTTTCTGTGTTAATATGCAGAGGAGACCGCGGCAGAGGCCGAGGGGGCCGCTTTGGGGGCCGTGGAGGATTGGTTCAGGGGTGAGTGTTGTTAAATAAGAAAAGTCAACGTTATAAATGTATTAGAAACGGTGCACTGATCAGATTCACGGAAATTGTAACAGCTTGCATCGAAAATTTTACGGGCTAAAGTGTGTAGAAGTTGCAAACTTGACTTAATGGTGGGTATAATTGTTTCATTGCAGGGCGATTTGATTGAACGATTTGATGTTTATTGTATTATAAATAACTTGATAAAGGAAAAAAAACATCCATCTATAATAAAATCTGTTTATTCTTCTTTTCTTGTTTTCTTTTTTAAATTTTTAAATTTTCTGTTTTTTATTGATTTGTTGGAAATAAACATATTCATGTTCAGTCTGGCACCAGAAGGTCCACTACTAGCTGCCACTGCCTCAATTTGAGTTTGCTGTCTCTTTGGTCTTTGGAATATTTGCTCTGATGTTTACGTCTACAGCAAACGTAGAACCGCTAATGCTTTCTTACTTTCTTTTTTTACTATTTAGATATCGGCCATTTGTCCCACACATCCCATTTGATTTTTATGTGGTAAGTGATGGAACTGTGATATGGTAGGTCATTACTGTAATACCATATGGTATGACTGTTACAGTGATCACTATTATCACTATTACACTATTACAGTAAAATTAATCACTAATAGTGATAATGGACATTATAAGTAGATAGCAAAGCTAATGTTTTAGTCTTAATGACCTACTCTAAAATCATATTGCATAGTGCTAAACAATGATCACCATTAATCACACAATAACTGTCTTTTCCAACAATTACAATAAGCTGTTAGTGAAGTAGAAGCATTTAATATCAGCCATGAGTACTGAAGCAGGTTTCTGTTTGGCACCAGTGTGAGATGGCATTCCCCAGAGTAAAGCCTATGCCTGACGAAACTGCTTTCAGCGAATGTCTCCTGAAGAGAAACCAGGACCTGAGCCCCACACCTGCAGAGCAGGTCTGCCCCCGTCAACGTACTATCACATTTTTTAATCAAACATCATGCTCTCTGATAATCTGACCGCCTTCCTTTTCTGTATCTCTTAGTCCTCCATCTTATCTTTAGTCACAAAGATCAATAATGTCATTGACAACCTGATTGTAGCACCTGGGAACTTTGAAGTAGTAAGTTACACGTCTTGCATGTAGACCGGTTGTTTTTTTCAAAAAGTAAGCAAACTTTTCTGACAAACAAAAAAATAAAATCTCTGTGCAACACTTGATAGCAAATTGAAGAGGTCCGTCAGGTTGGCTCATACAAGAAGGGCACTATGACGACAGGACATAATGTTGCTGACTTGGTTGTCATCCTAAAGATCCTCCCAACACGTGAGTAAAGGCTACAGTGAATTAACATAAGCTGTCTTTGTTGCGTATTCAGTATGTATCACTTCTCCAGTATTACCTTTGAGCCATTAAGGCTTCAAGTTTCTTATGTAGGCTGCAGTTTGATTATAACTACGTATTTTCCAAGTCTGAATGTCTTTGGGAAAATATTTGTATTTCCATACTTGTATTTTCCGTTGTCTAAATGTTATATTTTTCCATCCAGTTATTTCTCTGTTAATGAATAAGCACTGGAAAAGTATAGAATTTGAAGAGAAAAATGTGTATGAACCCTGAGGCCATATAAACAGTTTCACCAAATTTTACACTTACGAATGTTGTGGTATGCTTTGTGAATTTTTTTGAGTAATTTAGCTCCATTAGTTCAGTTTAAAAATGTCCTAATACAAACATTTAATCAACGCTAAAAAGTAATCAAGAGTTTTTATGGAAAACCATAGGTCATTTAGTAATATATGTGTATTAATCTTAAACAGTGGAGGCAGTAGCTGCTCTTGGAAACAAAGTTGTGGAGACCCTTCGCACCCAGGACCCCACAGAAGGTAAAGTCAGTGGAGAATACTGAGAAAGTTGGATCAATCATTGGCATTTGCTACAGTCATTTCCTAGGCTTTTTCATAAAGTTGTGGGTTTAATACATTTTAGAGCCACTTATTAATACACATTGTTATATTCAAAGTTACTTATCACCTAAATCCTCCATCCTTGTAATGTAATGTTAAACCATGATTCAGACTTCTTCAAAAACAGGAAGATAAAATAAAATAAACCTTTCAATCTATCAGCTACGTTCCCAGTTTGGTCCAACTGTTGCAATACACTTTAACCAGCCTGGCTTAAAAACAAACGTTTATTATGTAAAAGTACATTACACCTGTGAATACAATGACAAAAAAAAACAAATCCAGTAACCAGTAATTTCAGAAAAAATATGACATATTCATGTTACCAAAAATCTACTCACACAGTCTTCCCTTCTTTCTTTTATTTGGATTCCTATTAGCTGTATCTACTCTTCCTGGGGTCCTGACATCCATCATAAGCAATAAAAATACATACCATACAGAGATTACACAAGAAATCTAAAATAAAGTAACTACAAGATAAACACAAGTATATAAAAAGAGGCCAAAGTTCAAAAATGAAGTTTACTATAATGAAAAACATTTTACTAAAGAACATTCACTTCCAATTTGTCAAACACATATACAGACATTTTGTTTTATAACACATTAGGTCCTAATCAATATAGCACAATATAACTTTACAAAGAATTAGAGCTGGTGTAAACGAATATTTTAGTAATCAAGTAATCTCGATTGTTCTTACAATTAACCGAGTAATCATAAAAAAAAGATAATGTCAAACTGGTAAATCTAACATAGCAGCAATAATACTATCGCATATCAACATCAGTCCAATTTTTCACAGTTGAGCTTCTCTAACAATAACTTCTGTAGTTTAGAAAATAAACTCGTATCAATAATAGCTCACTTTCTAAGTTAATCTGAAGAAAAGTTATACAAAAATCTGAAATTATATTAAATTTAATAATAAAGAGGCAGGCTCACAAATACAAAAAATATCTATACTCCAGCTTTTTGTTTAGGTATTCATCTTCAGTCAATTTAATAGACAAACTCTTACCTTGCCGTCGCTAACATAAACACATAGCTTTTGTGTTTATGTTAGCGACAAGATTTGACACCTTCGTTCGTCACACACAGAAACACATCTGTTGTGTGCCGCCATGACGTGCTCCGCCACCCATTTGTTGAGACCGAGACTGTGAACCCCAAGCTTTTGTGTTTTGGGAGCAGCTCTTTAAACCACAGTGTTGTGAGCAATAACTGTTTATAAGCAATAACCGTTTATAAGCATCTGATTTTGGTTGCATAAACATGCATCACCGTCCTGCTTGGAAATGAATTGTCAACATTTAAAACAATATTAGTAATTTAAGATTACATTAAATACTCAAATACTTGATAATATTAATACATTAAATACAGTTAGAAAGAAATCAGAATAAAAGCTGTTTTGCAAAGCAGAATAATTAGACTTCTATTGGGGGAATGAACAGTAACAAAGTTCACAACTAGATCTGGTTGGTCATGAATTCTTTATAAATCTGTAGACCAAGTTTTCTCCTTGCTCATGATTTCAGGAGATTTCAAATTCTCTGGTGCTTGATGCTCAGTCATGAACAGCCGCCCAACAATGTTCTGAGTTTTCTAACTTGTTTTAAGATTATCTGACAAACCATTTCCGAAAACTGATTCAAATTTAAACGAGCCGACATCTCTCTCCTCCAGTGTAACTTTGCAAAATAGTTCTGATTATTTAAACTCTTTGGTTAACAATAAACCCCTCAATTTAGGTTTCTTTTTTTTTTTGCAATTAAGCCTTCAGCAAGTGGAGATTTGTTTTAACACCTCTTACCTTAACGCTCATGTTAATTCTTGTTGGATTACTTAATTATTTCTACTGATGCCAGTATTGGGCTGCTCACCTGAAATGGACTGAACACTCCAATTTTTTTGTTTAGGACCTTTAGGGAAAAATAAGGTTCCTGTGAATTGTATGTTTATAGGTAAAGCCTTTTCTGGAAATGTATGTCAATGTTAAATGTGAATATTTTTTTCTAAATATGGAAAATATCATCCAGTTTACTTTAAATGGGTTGAGAACTATAAAGATGTTATTTGCTATTACAGGGAAATTGCAAATATAATGTAGTTCTACTGTTTTGTACAATCTAGGTGGTATTTATAATATTTTCCACATCAGAACATTTTTTATTATAGATTTTTATCCAGGATTAAGTTTAAATTAACTGTGAAATTGTTTCATACTCTAAATGTTTTGTGTGTATGTCTATTTTCAGTGCTGTCCATGCTGACCAATGAGACGGGCTTTGAGATTAGTTCAGCTGATGCTACTGTTAAGATTCTCATCACCACCGTACCACCGAATCTCCGCAAGCTTGACCCAGAACTGCACTGTATGACCATTCACATCATGCATCATGTGCATGTCCATCACATGTCTGCAGGGATGACTACTTTGTGCTGTGGCAGTGGGAATGAATGTGGTTATTTCAAAGTTGGCACCTAAAAAAAGAATAATTGACAGATTGTCTGTCCTATAAAAAAAAAATGTAGAAAACTTTTTAAAATATAATTTTCTTAAGGAAAGTTGGTGACATCCAGGGTTTCCCCCAGAAAAGCTGCTTAGCCTGGTGGTCGGGGTGGGGTGGGGGGACATTTTTACACAGTATGACCTGTTCACTGTTTTGGTTAAACGTAAAAATATTGGTAACCATATTTTTCTATTTTAAATTTATGGTGACATACACAATGTTCTGACAGACTTAGAAGACATAAGTGTCATGAATCTCAGGATAATTTAAAATGTTGTCTGTTGAAATAGGTTGGATGTACTCTTAAATAAAAATCAAATTTTCTATGTGTTAGTGGACATCAAGGTGCTACAGAGTGCCCTTGCTGCAATCCGCCACGCGCGCTGGTTTGAAGAGAATGCTTCTCAGTCAACGTAAGAACATTTGTGAACACACATCACCACTTTTTATTCTGTTCTGGCTCCTGCATTACAATTCTAATCACCTGAACTTTCCTATTTTGTTTCAAATTTTTAGAGTAAAGGTATTGATCCGCCTCCTGAAAGATCTAAGGGCTCGTTTCCCTGGTTTTGAGCCTCTGACTCCATGGATCCTGGACCTACTCGTAAGTTCCATTCATCTGACATTTTATAAACTGTATTGTTCTAAACATGTCAATTAGTAAAGTGTTTCCTGAAATGTTGACATGTGAAAACACGGGACTCTTTGCTGACTTAAGCTATTGTGCTTAAGTCTGATACAAGTGATGGAGGAGGACATTGCTTATAGCAGATCTAGCTGTTATTCAATCTGTGCAGTACAAATGCATAAGCATGGTGTTAAAACTCTGTTGGGCTTTCATGTGACTTGTCTGTTTATTTCTACTTAGTTGTGTATATTGAGAATCTTTTTAGTTGCCCAAGGTTGATGTCAACTGTAAAGCAGCCATCCGTCCGTTAGTCAGCAAACGTCTGTTTGAGGTTGTGGTTTTTTTTGTAGAAAGACACTCCTCTTCCTTCACATTAAAAAAAACTTTAAACAGAACAATATCACCAGCTCTTGAAATTGCAGTGTGCAAGTTTTATAATAAATATTTTTCACATGGATTTTTTAAACTGTCACTATGTTGTGACAATATAGTAGGAGACAGATAATCTGAAAAAAATAAGCTCCTTTGTCTTCTCCCATTTTTCTCAGTGCTAACTACAGAAATACAAACTTAGTCAGAAACAACCAATCATAGACAGGAGAAGAGTTTTAGAGCCTTTTCCTGGCTAGGAGAAGGGTAGCCTCCAGTGTACCTCAGAACAAGAATCGTTTGCAAGATTGTGTATGCGCTGCACACAGATTCCATTTCCTCTCTGCAATGCTACAGCTTCTCCCTGTCAGCAGAGCCTTTTGGAAATGCTCAGTCTAGTTAGCATGGTCACTGATGACAGCAGATAAGCAGTTTGCACAAGAGAATTGTAAAAACGCATCTTGCAAAGCTGGTCATTGTTCCATGCATTTGTGACACAGGATTCATTCATTCCTTCACACTGAACAGCGCATACATGAGATTGATCGATGACACATAGATACTCCTCCATATTTATGTTGACTATGTTATGTTGATTGTGTTCCAGGGTCATTCTGCTGTGATGAACAACCCATCCAGGCAACCCCTGTCTCTGAATGTAGCATACAGGTCTGTTCTTAATTTAAGGGATTCTTACACCTCCTGCCACTTTTTAAGCATTTTCAAATTATATTTAAAACAAGCCCAGGTAGTAATAGCAACAGCAAATTGTGCATATAAATGTCAAATTCCATGGGGAGGTGACATTATGCAAGTTATCACCAGTGGGTCCTATGCTTCCACCACGTGTCCCTTTAAATCAGGAGAGCTCAGTACGTCAATTTAAGGAAGATCTTGAGACAATCTTGGCAGTAGGTGACAACCAACTCAGCCAGATGCTGAGACCGGCATTTCATCTTCTAACGCGCTTATCAAAAGTATTCTCTAAGATCCACCATTTGTAACTTTATTAAAGAGTAAAAAAATAAACAAAACATGTTTAAATTAATGACCCAACAAAAATAATAATCTCAGTAATTATTGTTTCAACTAGGTGGAGTGCAATTCTGTGCGTTTTGGTTCCATTACCAGAATAATAAAAAAAAAGGCAACTCAAAGGTCGACTGTGACTAGCAAAGCAGGAGCTTAAAAATTAGCTAATCAATTAGCTAATGAGTGGCTTTTAGTTGATCACCTATTTGAGTTATTTTACCTTTCCTGTGGCGCATTACAGCCATTGTCATTTCTGAACGTTCAATAAATGACAAACTTGGACTAATCACCTTGTTCCCTTGCCAGTATGTGTAATTTACAACAAACATCAAAAACAGTAAATATGTTTCATTAAGTATTTAATAAACAAATGGCTTCTACCGTGATAATTATGTGAAATTAAATTGCCTAATATATTTTTAAAATAGTTTGGTGCTCAGAGTCTGAGAGGCTTTACCATGCATAAGTAGCATGGCATATGCTATTTATGCATGGAATAGCATGATACATGTTATTTATTGTTGTCTCTTACTTAGTTTAAATATTAATGTTGAAATTTTCTCCAAAATGACAACATTTTTAAATCTTTATAGCACCTGTTGGAGGGAAAACATCCCAACTTCAGAAGATGTGCTTTTATATTTTAACAGTACTCTTTGGTTCCTCCTGAAAGTATGAAATTTCTCATATTGAAGTCATCAAACCGAAGTTCCGATCTGCCATAATTGACTGATACCTGGTGCCCTCAGGTTTGCAACCAGCGCCTGACTATGAGAAACCAGCGACCTCCCAAAGTTTCACTGAGGAAGAAATTGCATTAGGTTATCTATCACTTTAATAGGTCTTCTATAACAATGTATATTCGCATATAAGATAAGTTAATAGAGTTTCAATTAAAATTTGTATATCTTCGTATCATGTGGTAGATCTCAGTTGGCTGATGAGAGACAAGTAGATCTTGGTCTCAAAAGTTTGGGCACCCCTGCTTTAAATAGATTTGATCATTTTCACACATATTGCTTACATGAGCTTAACTCTGACTTATGTATCAATAAGACTGGAAAAAACACTAACATTTAAATTTAAAAGACAACTCAATATTCCCCAAAAAAAAACCTGCCGTTTGATTATTGTAATCAAACTGCAGGGTGTTGTGTGTGTGTGTGTGTGTGTGTGTGTGTGTGGGTGGGGGGGGGGGGGGGGGGGGGGGGGGGGGCGGGGCTATTTGTAAACCCTTAGCATACAGTACATTATTTGCTCAACAATAATGCCTCACTTAATTCTAGGACTGTTTAAACAATTGTTTTAGGAATCGAGTATTCTATTATTCTGACGAGTAATCGAATAAAAATGTGATAAAATAAAATATTGGTAAATTCTACTATAACAGCAGTATTACTAGCGGATATCAATATCAGCTCAAATTGTCATATTTGTGCATCCCTAGAATTACTTTTCTTTAGTTTATAAAATTAACCTGTAAAAATAATGACTCACTTTTTAAGTTGACCTGGACAAAAAATAGTCAAAAATCTGAAATATTCAATTTAATAATAAAGAGACAAGCTCACAAAGATACTTCTAAACAATTTCTATACACAAGTCTTTAGTTTATGTATTTAATGTAGTCAATTAAATAGGTGAACTCTCCAAGCTATTTGTAACTTTTATGTCCATATTCAAGGTCTGGATTTGGCTCCTTCATCACACACAGAAACACATCTGCCAGCCACAACGCACTCTCCCACCCATTTTTTGCGACAGGGGTGATATTAAATTTATTTTCCGGTTTGTCCTTAAAGCTACACTTATGTTAAGCATCAACTACAGAGCAATAGCCCGCTTTGTTTAGTTTATCCGTTCACCTGTATAAATACCGCAGTCTTCTCCACTGAGAGGAGAAAGGCTTCCATACTCCATGCATTGCATTAGTCAATTAAGGATGCTTATTAATCCCCCAAAAATGATTAAAAACCCAGACATTGTCATAACTTAATGAAATACCCGTGGACCGAACTTAAAAATTGAACTTTATGCTACTAGCACTTAGCTTTCGTCCACAGCTCATAGGCAGTAGTGAGAGTGTTACGCAAAAGAAATAATCACCGGACCGAAATTTTGCGCTAAATAATAAAACAGTTTAACAAAGCTTTCCTCGATGATGGAAGAAAATTTTAAGTATCGCTTGGTTTTTATTTATACTATTAGCTTTTGGTGTTTTTGCCAACTTTATAATTATGTTATTATTTTAACAACCCTAACTTAATTTTATTTTTTATTTTATTATTTGTCTACCCGTGATGTATGTTGCGATTCACTTTGGTCAGCTGAGGCTGTTGTAAATGTGCTATATAAATAAACTTTGACTTGTCTTGAGGAATTTAAATAATTGCGGTACTTGAATCATTCGAAGAATCAACCCTTATAAAGCTGCTGATTAGTTAGCCTTTGTACCGTGCAATTGTATTTTTTATTTGAAGGACGCCAATATGTGGAGCAATGTGTGATATTTAATTATATGCAACTGTCAATAGTTTTGTCTGAGGTTATTCAATTTAAAATGTTTGCAAGCAAATAAGGTATCCGATCTTAGTTTTGTTTTGAGATATTTGTTTGCCTTTACGTCAGAAAGTTTGCATACTTTCACCGCTGGGCCTACATGAGGAACAGTACAAATCTCAGTATAGAGGATCTTACTGATTACTAGTTGCTAAAGCACTTTCCCCCTTTTATGACACACTTACCTATGCACTTCATGAGCACTGCATACTGTGCATATTTTGAAATTAGAATCTTCTGCCGCCTATGTGGATTTGTTGACAGTACTGACATACTTTGTAACAAAAATGTGTATGCTTCTCAAAATCTGCACACACTAATCTGTCTAAATAGAAACATTGTTCTGAATTTGTTTAGGCGTTGCCTTCAGATGTTGGCTGCTGGTCTCTTTCTTCCTGGCTCTGTGGGAATTACTGACCCTGTGAAAGTGGAAACTTTAGGGTGCATACAGTCATGACTCTGGAACAGCAGGTAAATGTTTGGTTCTGTAGTAGCAGGACATCCATGGTGTTGGTCAATATTTATTATTATTAATTTTCTCTTAATATAGGATTCAAATAAATATCTTGCAAATAGAAAAAATAAATTTGCTGCAAGAGCGATTGTAGACACAAAGCAGCTGAACAGAAGTAAGAACTGAAACATGACAACCTAATGATGTTTCTTTTGTTTTTCTTTAGGACATGGTGTGTTTTACTGCCCAGACATTAGTAAGGGTGCTCTCTCATGGAGGTTACAGAAAGATCCTTGGCATGGAGGGAGATGCCAGCTGTAAGAAAATGGCTTTTCTTTGCTGCCTACTGTAAATAAGAAGGATTTCCGATTTAAAACAGACCATTAGTTATTATTTTTCAGTTGGAATGTTTTGTTACTTTTTATTAGAACTACCCGTAGGTAAACCAGAACATAATACTTATTACAGCAAACGAAAAAGGACCAAGCAGAAATACTGCAAGCAGAAAAGGGAGAAGCAAGAAAGACTAAGCAAAAATATCAGGTTGAGGGGAAATTAAAAAGAAAATATATACATGATGGAAACTCATGTGTAAGGAAAAGGAAAAACTAAATATATATTTATGCTTTTATTTATATATTTATTATTTTATTTCTTATGTCAGTTTTGGTCCTCCAAAAATATATTCATGTTTTTATTTCTTATCAAAATATACATTTATTCTTTTATTTATATATTATTTTATTTCTTATGTCAGTTTTGGTCCTCCAAAAATATATTCATGCTTTTATTTCTTATCAAAATGTACATTTATTCTTTTATTCATATATTATTTTATTTCTTATGTCAGTTTTGGTCCTCCATGTATTTCAGATAATCAGTTGAATATTTCATGTTTAGTCACAAATCTAAACAAAAGATTAAGTCTAAACTGTTCTTTCCCAGACTTGGCCATAGAAATGTCTACGTGGGATGGAGTAATTGTCACTCCATCAGAAAAGGCATATGAGAAACCTCCAGAAAGAAAAGAAGAGGAGGATGAAGCTCTCGAAGAAGGAGGAGATGGAGAAGATGAGAGCATGGAGACTCAAGAGTAGGAAGGTTAGGGCAACTTGACACATTACTGAAACCAAAACATGGATTTTGCTTTCATTTGAGTCTTCAGAAGGGGATGAATCTCTGTAATACAGTGCTACAGAAAAGGCTGCATTGTTGAAAAATGTTTGTTGTTCCAACAAGCCTCATAATCCTGAAATTGCATCATCACTGAATTTTTGACCTATCAAAATGTAGGTGTTCCTTTGTCTAGTCACAGCTTCTTTATGCTCATAATCTGGTTAATAGCTTAATATTTTATAAAATTCACTTTTTTCCATTTCATTTTTATGGAGTGAAAATAGTCTCAAAATACCGTGTGTGTAATACTGGATTTGCAATCTGTGTAGCATCTTTGTGTGTAACTTTAGCTAGTTGTATCTGAAACATGATTTGTAAACCGTAAAGAGGAAATGTCTGCAGTAACTCCAGGTAGTTGCAAGTATGTGGTGAAATGCATAATCAAAATTAAGAAATTACGAATACAAAATAAAAGTACATACACACAGTTATAATTTCTACAAACATTAAATTTCTGCACATAGATTTTTTTAACTTCAATCGCACAAATCTGATCATTTCGAATTCAGACCTTTTCCTACGCCTACAAATGTTTAAGTGCGCACAAGTTATCTGATAAACAGACAAAACTTTGTTTACGCACATATTAGGTTAGTGTGCAAGGATTTTTGAGACTCATTTCATGCTTCCGACAGCCTCAGATTCGTTGTCAAGTGGTGCGTTTAATGCTGGTAGAAAGCTGGGTCATCAGATTTTTGCTTGGAGTGTAATGTTTTTATCCTCTGAGCGTCTGTCACTGTGCTTGTGCCGAAGTGACAGACGTTTGGCCCTGACAAACCTGACTTTGACAGTTACTGAACCTGAAAACTACTTGTATCTTCACAATGTATAAGTAGAATTTTTTATTTTTATATTGCTCAACAGGGTTTCCCCCAGTGTATTATAGGCATGAGGAACCTGCCCTAGCGTTTCAGTTGTTTGGGATTCCCCTCGGTAATTTCCTCTCAGAAAGCAGGTGGTTGATCCGCGCTGTCTGATTGGCTTGCATTAAGTCCCTTTAAGTTAGACATTTCATCACATTTCTTCCCTTTTTTAAAAAAAATTTTTCTTGTTTTTTCTCCTTTTTACTTAATGACTTAAGTAAAAATAGTCCCAGTAATGAAGCTCTCTTCATTACACCAGTATCACACATGCACAGGTATTTTGAGGCTATTTTCACTCCATTTGCCTGATTTCAATTTATGTATGTTAGTGCAGATTGCCAGGATGGTTTTTCAAACCCTAGTTTCGAATGGGGTTTTGTTTTTTCAAAATACAGTATGGGTCTGCATTTCTTTTTTGTTTTTTTAATCTTTGATATTGTCTCTATAGAGATCCTTCCCTCACACGGCGTTGTGTGTGTAGACATAGCTGCCATGGCATACAAAAATGCCAATAAATGAGCAATAACAGTGAAGGAAATGTTAAGGCCCTTTCAGTTGTTGTCACAGTTTTAGTTTAGCTACACAAAACTATTTTATATCTGAGCGTATAATATCAGAATTTACTAGGGAATATTTTGTGCTTTTGTTCAGCATCATAGTATAATGTTGTGTAACTATTAGGTGTTAAATGATGGTACCTTGAGAACACCCAAAAATGACTGTACTGCTGTTTTTTCATTCACAGTGAACTTGGCTAATCTTAATAAAGATGATGTGGGGTATACAGAGGAACCTATCAGAGGAGCTCCCTTGGAAGCCAGAATTTCCTGAAAATGGAACTGTATTGTCTTTTTATTATTGAGATGTTTTTCGTTCCCTTGATTTGGTTTTATATTTGTCTTTGTAAAAGTAGAATAAACATGCTTTCAGATTAAATACAGCTGAATACAGCAGCGACTGTGGCAGTTACTATGTTGCTAAGAAAAGTTATAAAATTGGGTTTTCAAAAACAAAAAAGAGAGGGAGAGAGAGGAAAAAGGCAAGAGTGTTAATTTATTACCCAGTTTTTCTCCTAGAGGTGGGTAGATTGTAAGAGATTATCAACCATTTAGCATAATTAGCTTAGCTACAGACTACTATTTGCCTCATTTTCACTAGCATTTAATGAATTATGGAAAAAATTACCAACATATTCATATATTTAACTTGTTCCCTGTGCCTTTTACCACTTAACAAATGAGCAGAAGCTCTAAACCACGTCCCTTTTGACCTGTTCTCTCCTGAGTGAAATTAAAGCTGCAGAATGTAACTTTTTTTTTATAAATATTTTTTTCCACATATTTTTTAAAACTCATTATGTTGTGACAGTATGGTATGAGAGGTAATCTGTGAAAAATCTATTTCCTCTGCTTTCTCCCAGTGCTAGAAACGACCAGTCAGAGGAAGGAGAGTTTTAGTGCTGTCAATCACAATCTCATTTGGTGCTGCTCATCCTTCTTCCTCCTCGATTTGTGCCGTGCTGCAGTTAGCATAGCATAGAGCTGTGCAGATTAAAACTGGATCCTCAGCTTAGTTAGCATAGCTACCAATGATGGCAGATAAACAGTTTCTTGTAATGATAAGTTGTTTCTCCACCCTTAGCACATTTAGCAGTGAGTGAATTAAGTTGACTAACAGTGCTAAGAGCGTCCTACTAGTTCTGATTGGTTGTTTTGGTCAGAACGGTGCATCACTTTAACCAGTAATAGTAATTCAGGAAGGAGATGGAGATTGATCTTCCAATGGGCTCACCACCTGTCGGAGGGGCCAAAGGGGTCGGGTGCAATGTGTTACGGGCGGTGGCCGAGGGAGGGGACCCTGGCGGTCTGATCCCCGGCTGCAGAAGCTGGCTCTTGGGACGTGGAACATCACCTCTCTGGTGGGGAAGGAGCCGGAGCTAGTGTGCGAGGCTGAGAGGTTTCGGCTAGAAATAGTCGGCCTCACCTCGACGCATGGCTCTGGTTCCGGAACCAGTCTCCTTGAGAGGGGCTGGACGTACTTCCACTCTGGAGTTGCCCACGGCGAGAGGCGCCGGGCAGGAGTGGGCATACTTGTTGCCCCCCATCTTGGCGCCTGCACGTTGGGGTTTACCCCGGTGAACGAGAGGGTAGCCTCCCTCCGCCTACGGGTGGGGGGACGGGTTCTGACTGTTGTCTGTGCTTACGGGCCGAACAACAGTTCAGATTACCCACCCTTCTTGGAGTCCTTAGAGGGGGTACTGGAGAGTGCCCCTCCTGGGGACTCCCTTGTTCTGCTGGGGGACTTCAACGCTCACGTGGGCAATGACAGTGAGACCTGGAGGGGCGTGGTTGGGAGGAACGGCCCCCCTGATCTGAACTCGAGTGGTGTTCTGTTGTTGGACTTCTGTGCTCGTCACGGTCTGTCCATCACGAACACCATGTTCAAGCATAAGGGTGTCCATACGTGCACTTGGCACCAGGACACCCTAGGCCGCAGTTCGATGATCGATTTTGTCGTCGTTTCATCGGATCTGCGGCCGTATGTCTTGGACACTCGGGTGAAGAGAGGGGCGGAGCTGTCCACTGACCACTACCTGGTGGTGAGTTGGCTCCGGTGGTGGGGGAGGAAGCCGGTCAGACCTGGCAGGCCCAAACGTGTAGTGAGTGTCTGCTGGGAACGTCTGGCGGAGTCCCCCGTGAGACGGAGCTTCAACTCCCACCTCCGGCAGAACTTCGAACACGTTCCGGGGGAGGTGGGGAACATGGAGTCTGAGTGGACCATGTTCCGTGCCTCCATGGCCGAGGCGGCTTATCGGAGCTGTGGCTGCAAGGTCGTTGGTGCCTGTCGTGGCGGCAACCCCTGAACCCGTTGGTGGACACCTTCAGTGAGGGATGCTGTCAAGCTGAAGAAGGAGTCCTATGGGGTCTTTTTGGCCTGTGGGACTCCAGAAGCAGCTGATGGGTACCGGCGGGCGAAGCGGCATGCGGCTCGGGTGGTCGCTGAGGCCAACACTCGGGCGTGGGAGGAGTTTGGCGAGGCCATGGAGAAAGACTTCCGCACGGCTTCGAGGCGATTCTGGTCCACCATCCGGCGTCTCAGGAGGGGGAAGCAGTGCAGCACCAACACTGTTTACAGTGGGGATGGTGTGCTGCTGACCTCGACTGGGGATGTTGTGGGTCGGTGGGCGGAATACTTCGAAGACCTCCTCAATCCCACCAACATGCCTTCTGTTGAAGAAGCTGAGCCTGTGGACCCTGGGTTGGGCTCTCCAATCTCTGGGGACGAAGTCTCCGAGGTGGTCAAAAAACTACTCGGTGGCAGGGCCCCGGGGGTGGATGAGATCCGCCCGGAGTTCCTTAAGGCTCTGGATGTTGTAGGGTTGTGTTGGCTCACACGACTCTGCAATATCGCATGGACATCGGGGGCAGTTCCTCTGGATTGGCAGACTGGGGTGGTGGTCCCCCTGTTTAAAAAGGGGGACCGGAGGGTGTGCTCCAATTACAGAGGGGTCACACTCTTAAGCCTCCCTGGAAAGGTCTATTCAGGGGTCCTGGAGAGGAGGGTCCGTCGGATAGTCGAACCTCGGATTCAGGAAGAGCAGTGTGGTTTTCGTCCTGGTCGTGGAACACTGGACCAGCTCTACACCCTCAGCAGGGTCCTGGAGGGTGCATGGGAGTTCGCCCAACCAGTCTACATGTGTTTTGTGGACTTGGAGAAGGCGTTCGACCGTGTCCCTCGGGGGGCCTTGTGGGGGGTTCTCCGGGAGTATGGGGTACCGGGCCCTTTGATACGGGCTGTCAGGTCCCTGTATGACCGGTGTCAGAGTCTGGTCCGCATTGCCGGCAGTAAGTCGGGCTCGTTTCCGGTGAGAGTTGGACTCCGCCAAGGCTGCCCTTTGTCACCGATTCTGTTCATTACTTTCATGGACAGAATTTCTAGGCGCAGCCGAGGTGTTGAGGGGATCCGTTTTGGTGGCCTTAGGATCGCATCTCTGCTTTTTGCGGATGATGTGGTCCTGATGGCTTCATCAGATCGTGATCTGCGGCTCTCGCTGAAACGGTTCGCGGCCGAGTGTGAAGCGGCCGGGATGAGGCTCAGTGCCTCCAAATCCGAGGCCATGGTCTTGAGCCGGAAAAGGGTAGAGTGCCTTCTCCGGGTCAGGGGGGTCGTTCTGCCTCAAGTGGAGGAGTTTAAGTATCTGGGGATCTTGTTCACGAATGAGGGAAGAAGGGAGCGGGAGATCGACAGGCGGATTGGGGCGGCGTCTGCCGTGAAGCGGGCGCTGTACCGGTCCGTCGTGGTGAAGAGAGAGCTGAGTCAAAAGGCGAAGCTCTCGATTTACCGGTCGATCTACGTTCCCACCCTCATCTATGGTCATGAGCTTTGGGTCATGACCGAAAGAACGAGATCACGGATACAAGCGGCCGAAATGGGTTTCCTCCGTAGGGTGGCCGGGCTCTCCCTTAGAGATAGGGTGAGAAGCTCGGTCATCCGGGAGGGACTCAAAGTAGAGCCGCTGCTCCTCCACGTCGAGAGGAGCCAGTTGAGGTGGCTCGGGCATCTGGTCAGGATGCCTCCTGGACGCCTCCCTGGTGAGGTGTTCCGGGCACGTCCCACCGGGAGGAGGCCCCGAGGAAGACCCAGGACACGCTGGAGGGACTATGTCTCTCGGCTGGCCTGGGAACGCCTTGGGGTTCCCCCGGAGGAGCTGGAAGAAGTGGCTGGGGAGAGGGAAGTCTGGGCCTCCCTTCTGAAGCTGCTGCCCCCGCGACCCGATCCCGGATAAGCGGAAGAAAATGGATGGATGGATGGATGGAGATTGATTGTTTTCACAGATTATCTGTCTCATAGAGTGCTGCCAGAAATCCCAAGATTTCTGGCAGCGCCCCTGCCATAGGATAATAAGAACAGTCTTCACTGAAGTGATAATAGACTAACTGCTAACATCCAATCTTTGCACGACAGTCGATCGACTCGGCAAATTGTTTTTTGCGTAGCATCACCAATACAGTGCTTCTAGCAAATTAAACCTATTGTATTAAACCTTTTTTTTTAAAAGGTTTTATTGGCTCTAGTGGCCTTTATTTGATAGTGAAGTGGGTAAAGAGAGAAGGTGGAGGACATGTGGCAAAGGTCGCCAGCCCTCAAATCGAACCTGTGACAGACCTCCATATGTGGATTGTGCGTCACCACAACACCCACTATGTTGAAGCTTGGTGGGGGAGAGAGGGACTTTCTTTCTTTTCCGTAGGAAGTATTGTTTCCACTTACAGATTTTCAAGATACAAGGTTTTCAAATGAATTATGAATATTCTATTCTGAAGTATCCCATTAGAAAATAGTGTCTTGAATCACTATTTTATCATTATTTATAAAACCAGTTTTGATTCCCATGTACAGTAACTTCCATAATCCCCAGATTGATTAACTTAAAGTAGTATTGTGTTTTCCAGGATCATAGTACCATTTTATAGCAGAATCAAGTAATTGTGTAATCTTCAGTTGTAAAAATAATGTATATACCAAACATGACTTAAAAGAAAATTTACCTTGCAATTTAATATCTTGTAATTGGGCCTCTGCCTCTTTAAGAAGCTGCTCTTTCCAACACTCTACCTTCAGCACATCATCACAACATTTCAACATTAAAAATGATCTTCAGAGTATTGGATTCAGAAATGGTTACATATTAGAAGCTCCACTACGTGTGTAATTGCTGCAGTCGCTAATTTGAAGAAGCTAAGTGGGAAAGGCACGAGGGAGCGTAGCTCTATATGAGGTGGACTTGGTGAGAAAAGAAGGTATAGGCAACCCACAAGAGATTCACCACTCCATGTATGTTTTTGATAAGGATGTAACATGATGCGAAGTAAAAAAAAAGGTCAATATTACAGCTAAGTTGCAGAAAGGATGCATAAGATACTGTGATTATACTGAACTCCAAATATAGAAAATCTGTATTTTGTTTCACAAATTGTTTGGTGATGGAAAAAAAGCAATTTGTGAAAGGTTGAGTTGAGAACTAAGTGAAGAGACATGCTTTATTTTGGCAATTTGAGTTGAAGCTAATGTCTCTTCCTTGAAGTTGATTTCTACATGTGGCACAGATGTGCCATAACAAAAGTAGGTGAATCTAAGATTAAAATAATCTTGATCAGAAAATTCACTTTTATACGTTTTTTAAACATTTAATGACAATTGAAAAATCTGATTTGTATTACGCATTTTATTAATAATTTGGATAAGTTTGTTGCAGTGCAGTTTTAGAAATTTATAAACTTAAAATATCAAAGTAAAAATTTTTTAATATTTTTTAAATACTACTTTAAAGCAACTATTCACTATAATCTAATAAAAATCTTATAGCAACCGACTATTAAAGCCAACAGAAATTCAGAAATTCTGCCATTCATCAGAGGAAATTAGAACTATATTTTAGAAAACCAGAAACCTGATTACTGAATTAATATTTACTGTTGAACAGCATTCTTGGAAATTACATTTTTATGAATTAAATCAATTTATTAGTTTAACTTTGACATTTGCGAAACAGGTGTATTCCTCAAACAGTGACACACCATGCATGTCTTTCTAAAAATTCTTAGTTCATCGGTCTTGAAAGTAAATATGTGTCGAAGAACATGTTGATGTGCTAGCATAAGTCCCTGTTGTGTAAAAACACAAATTGATTAGTCATCTTGTCAGTATGACAGTGTACTGTGGAGGGACATTCTGTTGTAAACTATAAAGTTTTTATAAGTATTGTAAATTGCAATTGTAGAAGATTAATGGCAAGAGACACTTTTACTTTGTTCAGTAATTTATTGATAGATCATGTCACTGATGGGAGGAAAAAAAGAGCACAAAGAAGTAAAAATAGGAACATAAGATCTTAAGGAAAATTGCACATGCAGTGCTGTGGGAACTGCGGTGCGTCTCCATATTTCCATCTCCACATGCTGAGAAAAAATCTAAAATTTGTGGTTGAGGAATGAAGAGCAAGGTGATAGGAACTCCACCGGCATCCTGTTATGGGACACAAACCTTTACATTACAAACTATCATACGATGGTGTGATGGAAATTGGTATCTCCTCCTCTGCCTCTTCCTATTTAGCCGTTTTACTCCTCCCCAACGTCTTCACTCTTCCTCTCTCTCTGGTTGTTGATCCCGTCCAAGTTGTCAACCTTCCATTATCAGAAATGTAACATTGTGTTGTGCTCCCGTTACATATACTAACTTAGGATTCATCTGGGAGAAATAAATCAGTTCAGGCAAAAGTTATAAAGTCTAATGGAAGTGCATAAAAATATTCTTGACATATTTGTCCAACCTTTTTGTATGTTTAATTACAGTGGAGGAAATAAGTATTTCCTTCACTATTTTTAAAACAATTTACACGAAAAATTAAACATCTAAAAATTTTATGCCAGCTTTATTTTAACAGTGACACGGAGTATCAAAAGAAAAACAGAAAATTACCTAAAATGAGAAGAAAAAATATAATTTGAATTATATTGAATGAAATAAGTATTTGACCCCCCAGTGAAACATCATTTAATATTTGGTGGCAAAACCTTTGTTGGAAAGCACAGCAGTCAGTAGTTTTTGTTGTTTTTTTGTATAAGGTGAGCACACCTTATAAGGAGTAATTTTGGCCCATCACCAAATTCTTATTTTTAGTCTTGTGTTTGTAAATATGAAGCTTCAGCTCTCTTCATAGCATAAGGCCATTCCATTTCATGACCTTGATATGTTTCTTCTGGAGCCACGTCTTTTGTTTCCTTAGCTGAAAGATAGTCTGGGTGGGAAATTTTCCAACCAAGATGACTCATGTCTAACACTAAATAAAAAGGAAAGATTCAACATTGTCTGAACAAATTAATACCTATAATCACAGTAAAGTTAAGTATTTACTGAGGTTATTAAGTCGAATCCCCCGAGTCCCTGAGCCTGGTGATGGCAGGAAACCCTTTCATTCACAGAATTTGGAGCGATGACCCATTGTGTATGGTTTATCTGGGTTCATGGCTTGAGTTTCAGCCATGGGTGGAGCATGGTGACAATAGAGAGGACTGATGAGAGCAACCCACAAGTCCCAACAAACCCTGGGCCAGTTTGATAAATCCCCAGCTTATCCAGTGGAATAAAAATATCACAGCCATTCTTCAGCAGGTCCAACAGGAGTGGTGGGTTGTTGTACAGGACAGTTCCTATTTGATGGATGCGTTTGCGGAGCCAGAACCACATGACAGCAGGAGTCGCAGTGGCTTCAATGGAAGAAGAAGAAGATGATGATGATGAAGACAGTTGGTCAGCAGGGATGGCACTGCTGGGACTAGTAGACGATGATTTGGTACTTCTGTAACAATCGTCGCAGTCCAGGAGGAGGCAGAGTTCATACACATCTCGAGTGACATTGAGAATCAGAGCAAATAGGTAGTACCTGTCAAGTTCAACACATATGTTTCAATTGTAGTTTTATATTTATTTCATTCATTTACAGTTTAAGATGAACATATCACATGTTGACTAACAATTACCTGTAAATAAACAGTCTCAATTTACCTATTTTTCAAAAGGTAAATTGAGAGCTATGCTTTTTGGCTCAGCTCTCTTTACTACAGTGAAAGCACCAATTCGCCTATCAATTTCTCACTCTGATTTTACCTGATTTGTATGATTCATAAAGTGGACCCAGAGATATTTAAACTCCTCTACTCAGGGCAGGAATTTGACCTGAAGATGGCACTGATCCTGTCCACTTCACACTCAGCTGCAAAGTGTTCTGGCAAGCCCTGAATGCCTATTCCTGATAAATATCCCTGATAGAAAAATGGACGGAGCTAAACACAGGGCAAACTGTGAAAGACTTGATACAAGAGAAGAGTTATCCTCAAGCTGGCCCTAAACATATTTGTGTCATTAAAAGGCTGTAAATAACAGACACATGATTTCTGTATTACTGTGATTTAAAGGCCTACCAAATTAATTGTTTGCTTTGTATATAAAAGTTGCTAAGAACATACCAATTACAGACAGTTTTAAATAGTGTAACTGTAGAATCCAGAGAAAAACCCACAGAAAAAATATGTAACTTACCTGAAAGATCTATGATTCCATTTCTGTTGATCAAGTTTGGAAATTATGCCAATTTTTCCTGCCCACAGAACATTGTCACAAGCAAAGTACATGGCTCTGTTCAGATGACCAATGGTAAGGCACAGCCTCAGAACACTGTCAGAAAGGTGGATGGTTGTCTTGGCTGCCTGCAGAGCCTCCACAGAGTTCCCCAGACGCAGCACTGTGGGACATCACACATGTCAGAACCAGCAGAGTTTCTGTACTCAAAACTCATACTGAATTTTTACACTTACACTTTCTTGTCAGGCTCATATGTGCTTCCAGTTCACTGATAGTTCTTTGGAGGTCAGTGGCTACACTGCTTTTGTGCAGAGTGTAGCCCAACAACATGCAGGCATACTGTCCAGCCCTGTGGTGGATGAAAAAACAGTAAGCAGATGGCTATTTCTCAGGCGAGAACTGCTTCATACCAAATTAAAGAAGGGTGATCACAAATCAAACTGAGCTAAATTTTAAATCAACTGGATTAAAAAAAAACGTAATGCTTTAAAAACTGATTCACAAGCATATAAAGAAAACGAGCAGCTGCACATTCCTAATACCATAGATAGTTTTAATTGTAAGGTAAAATATTCTAATATCAACTGAGTAGGAAATTAAGGGCTTTCCTGCTCAGGTTATGGTTCATGAAAAGACTGAGTTAAACTACCTTTCTAGAATATAAACTACCTTCTGCATATAAAAAATGACAAAAACTTGATGCAACACAGGTTGTAAAGTGCAGCTATTTTGATGAAGCTTGCAGTTAAACAATAAAAAGCCCTCATTAAAATTTTTAAGTAAGTTGGTTACTTTCTTATGAGCAGAACATAAAATGTGTGTAATTTTAAAGGGACATTAATTTCCAATAATCTTCTGTCAGCAGATCATCTTCCCCACCTCAGCATCCTTTCTCCCCCACCAAATCCTCTGCATTATTCACTACATCTATGAAGTTGATGGATATAATTCAAATGTAACTGAGTAAAATACTTTAAAAGAAAAGCTCTGGTTTTGTAAACAAACTACAAAGTACAGACAAATTCCAGTACAGTAATGCAACTTTCCATCATCTGTAGCCAGTACTTTATCAATCAAAATATTTTTTTGATTGATAAAGCTCCTCCCCGGAGGAGCTGGAAGAAGTGGCTGGGGAGAGGGAAGTCTGGGCCTCCCTTCTGAAGCTGCTGCCCCCGCGACCCGATCCCGGATAAGCGGATAAGCGGAAGAAAATGGATGGATGGATGGAATATTTTTTTTTTCACATTGAATTGCTTCTATTTTCACATTGAATTGCTTCTATTTTCTGCTTTATCCATAAAAGTGGCCTACAGTAATATATTGATGGTTTTATTTGTTTTGGTTTGACCTTTGCTTTTAGAAAAATAGAACAAATATATACTATTGTAAAAAATAAAAAAAAATTATACAACTTTGTAGAAATCATTCTTTATGTGGGAAAAATAAATAAATAAATTGTCCTTAGGGTCTCCGTAGTGGCTGCAATAGGTCACGCTTCACTCTGCATATAATACCAAATGTGCAGAGCATCCAAACCTCAAGACACTAGTGGAAAATATGTAAGCAAAACTATTTTGCCAAAAAGGACTTATCCTTCAGGGACAGAGAAAATAAAGGAAAAGAGTAAAAAAAAAAAAACAAGATATAAGTTTGCATATCTCTTGTTAATGTAATCCATTCATTACCATCCAGTAATGGATGGATGCCACCAGCATAATATGGATATATTATGGAAAGTCGTCTGACTATCCTTAATTACATTCCCGATATCTAAATATGCATTTTGACTATCTGGAATGGTAATTTAAGATATCTGTATTTACATTCTGACTAGTAAGAATAATAATTCAACATATCTTCAATTACATTTTGACTAGTCAAAATTCCTTTCATAATATCTCAAATGACGTCACTGGATCTGTCATTTGATGGGACACATATCCGTAATTACGATTTAAGATAACATGAACGTAATTATCACTAGTCAAAATTACAATTTTAGATATCTGAATTAAGAATGACGTGAAACCCCTTTGTGGTGTCCATACAGTTGCCTGCAGAATTTTATGTTTCCTGCACAAAATTTGTCAGTAAATGCCACAAATTAGAAAGAGCTCAGCAATGTTGGAAATGCGGAGATAGCAAAACTTCATAAACTATAAGACTGCTTCTGATATCTGCAAAGAATTTCCTGTTTATTCATTTCCAACGAACCGAATGCATTTAAACAGCTTTGAAAAGCTAAAATTGCTTTTGTCAAACCATTTTCAACATGAAAGTGGCACATTTTCAAACATCTTTTTTTGTTTTCTCTATTTTTCATTGTTTTATTAAACTTTCAAATTGCTACGTAATTCAGGGACGTTTTGACTAGACAGAATTCATATTCAAGATATCAGCAATGTCATTCTGACTAGTCGGAATGACAATTTAAGATATCTTTAATAGAAAAGCTGTGTAATTCAAGATATCTCTAATTCATTTAGAGATATCTTAAAACTAGGAATTCTGACTAGTCAAAATTACAATTCAAGATATCTTTAGTTTTGTCTAGTCATTATTTGCTTTGAAGATATTTATAATTTAGTTTTCACCGTCAAAACTACATTTCTCCTATCCAAAAATACATTTAAGATATCTTGAATTATGGAATCATTAGAGATATCTTTAATTGAAATTATGACTAGTCAAAAGCAAAATTGAGATATCTTGAATTTACTTTATGACTAGTCATAATTTAATTGTAGATATCTGAAATATTCAGATAGTCAGTAATTCAGTTTAGATATTTTTAATTGAAGTCTCCATACAAGTCAATAGTAAATCTGACGTCATTTTGACTAGTCAGAATGTAATTAGAGATATCTTAAATCGCTGAAACGTCTAGTTACAAAACAATTTGAGATATCTGCAATGTAAGGGCGGTAAAACCGAATTTATGTTTAAACGGCTTGCCATAAACATATATTAACCCTAACCCTGAGTTTGATTCCCACAAAGCTCATGGTTTTAGCGTAGCATAGTGTTGAGATGCTAAAGGGGCAGAGCGGAGGGACCTTACTGACCGGTCTCTACATTTTGGTAAATGTAAATATTTATAGTCTGAATTACAGTATTCACTTAAGCATCTCACAGAGGCATATTATATACAACCCCCCTAAAAATGTACTTCAGACCCATACCCAAAATATACTCAAATAAAACTGAGAATGGACACTGAGCACCGCTTCTTTAATGCTGACAACACTGGTCGTGTTACCTCAAAACTCTCTCCTTGGCCTGACTCTGGGTATTGAACCGAACCCAGGAGTCCATCTTGGATGATGGTGTTCCGGGCCTAAGACTACTTGGCTGTAAACCCACGGAGCAGTTAATGCTACTTGTCCTTTTGGTTCTATATGGCAGGTTTCGAGCTCCCGCTCTGAAGTCTGCAAGCTGAATACACTTCGTTGAAACGTTTTCTGAATTTCCGGTATAGACCTTGTTATTAGATTGTATACTGCCCCCAACAGGCAAAACAACAGGTCTTTCTAAAAGTATAGAAACTGAGCGGAAAAAAATTATAATCACATCAAATTAAATAAATTATTGCCAATGTGGAAACACATCGTCTGGAATTCGGTTCTGTGTGGACCCGAATCTGGTAGGAAACAACATATAATTGACATGGGATTATATGGTCTTTATTTAAAAAGAAAGGAACAGAAATATTTACTCTAAGCCAGCAGGAGGAGGTGTCGGTTCGTTCATGTAGACGGGCTGACACAGGGAACAGCACTTCTGACGACAATAACTGCCTAATCACAAAATAATCTTTAAGACTTCACCATCACATATTGACACAAAGAGTTTAATTGGCATAAAGTTACTTTTATTTTATTGGTACAAAAACCTGGACTCATTGTTCTTGTGTCATGTTTGATCCACTGTCTGAATTGGCTCAAACATCAATGAGACATAAAAATGAGGGACGGAGGGGAAGAAAAAAATCACAAACACGGCAGAAAACTTTAAATTTAACAGCTCAGTTGTCATTTCATCTACAAAAATTTTAATAACTGAAATGAGAGTTATTTATGGCTGCTTTTTATTTTTTCAGATTGCAAATAAATTAAACATGCCAGTTCACAATGGATGTTCACCAAAACAAAATCCTGTTTGTGAACAGAGATAAACTTAATCCAAACACTGTCAGTAACCGACATTCCACATTGATCCTATTTATAAAACAATGGGAAGTTCAGTTTATCATCTAATTTGTGAAAATGTTTATATCCAAATAGCCCCAATTGATTGCATCAAGTAACTGACTGAAGCAATCGGGTTTTTGCATCATCTACAGCAATATTTTACTGTGTAGTACTAAAAGTAGCAGGACAAGGAAAAGTGCTCAACAGACAATACAAGCCTAGAAAAAATACCTATAGAAGTAGCTCGGGATACCATAAGATACTCTAACAGTATGTTTTTGTAAAACAAAGTTTTATGCTTAGTCTTGAAAGTAGACAGTATTTGTCTACTTCACAGACAAAAATTGGATCATTTTATTTTCAAAACATGGAGCAATCAAATTTCTGAAAAATGACAGATTTGTTATTATTGCATTGAAAAATAAGGAGAATTACACATTCTGGTCTGGATTTAACAAGGAGGCAATGAAGAGCAACTAAAATACAAGACAATCTCTCCTTAATTTTCATTAGAACTTCCCTGCAGTGTTTTGGGTAAGCTGAAGGGGAAAAGTGAAGCAGGGTTTCCCCCAGTGTATTACAAGGCCAGCAACAGACTGGCGACCTGTCCAGGGTGAACCCTGCCCCTCGCCCGGAACGTTAGCTGGAGATAGGCACCAGCAACCCTCCCGACCCCATTAAGGGACAAGGGTGTCAAGAAAATGGATGGATGGATGGATGGTATTACAAGGCTGATGGGTCACGAGGTTTTACTTGTATCCCGCCAGGGTACAAGTAAAACCTTGAACCCTAACCCTAAGTTTTGGTTTTTTTTGCATTTTTTAAAGGCTTTATAGTTGCTGGTCAGGTTTTCATTTTCCAATCTTTCAATAACACATTATATCAAGTGATATTTTAAAATTTTCTGTCAACTTAAACATTTAATTCAAAAACACAATGAGTCGCTGGATGAATGACTACCCTAGCACCCATCCACTGGGCTTAAGTTTTCTGGGGGAAACCTTGATTAAGTCCAACAAACCTTTTAATATGATATATAAATGGCAAACAATGCTTTAATTTGGTTCCTCATCAGTTCATTTACCACTTTTAAGTGTTTCAAACAGCCAAAACCTTGCTGTTGCAAAACTGACTTGCAACTTCCAGAGTAAATTTCAATTTAGCTTATATTTCCTCTATTGATACAACAAAAAATCTTAAATGCCATTATTTGATTAACAAACCATTCTTAGGAATACCCAGGATTGATATGCGATTTCAACTTACAATAAATAGCACATACAAACAGCAACTCTTAGTAACACAAGCAGCTTATCATTCGTTTCCACTCATGCAGTATGCACTTTTCACAAAGGTACCAAGTTTGAAGTCCCTAAAACCGTTCATCAACAAAGAAAGTATAGTCCCCATGAAGCCCTCATTTGTATGTGGCCATAGTTAAACTCAATACTGCCATTCAAACCCAGAAAGTCTAGGTCTGAATCTAAAGTTAAGAGCTATCCAAAACAATTAACATTACTATCGTGTATGCCTTTTAATGGAAACAAACACTTTAGTTGAAAACAATTTTTGAAAATTACTAGAATGAGAAACATAAGGGGTTTTAAGTAATTGTTACACATATTATTTTGTGCTCATTTTAAACACACATTTTTAATTTAAAGACAAAAACAAAGCAATGCAAGATAACATCAAGTTCTTCAGCAAACACATCTAAATATTCCAGACATATGGGCCCACTGAGTATTTGAACTTCTAGTCCTTCATGCATCAGTGGGACAAGTCATGCGGCGCAGTGGGGAACGGGGCTCATGGTTTACTAGGTGAGCGAGGGGTGAACACTCCTGATGCTTCAAGCATGGTCTTTCTTCGCGCTGTCTCCTTGGCCACATTGTGATTCAGCCTTCTCAGGCGTTCCTGTAAACAGAGTATTTATTTAGTCTATATTTTGCAACTCCTTGGGCAGTTAATCTCTTTACTAAAACGATCAAGGAGAAGATGAATGAGAAAAGAAAGGAAAGCCTGCAGTTAAAGTAGAAAAAATGACAGCATCTAAAAATTACAACATATAGGGTAGCTGTACTGATGTTGCTAGTCATGGATGCTATGAATGTCTAAATTCATAATGAACTGGCTTGTGAAATTTATTCCTCTGCTGTTTCATCACATTGAGAGGAGGAGGCTTAGACGTCTGGCATGGACGCCTCCCTGGTGAGGTGTTTTTGCATGTCCCACTGTGAGGACACCCAGAGGAAGACCCAGGACATGTTTTTCAGCTGGCCTGGGAACACCTCGGGATTCCCCCGAAAAAGCTGGCCCAAGTGGCTAGGGAATGGGAAGCCTGAGTCGCCTTGCTTAGACTGCTACTTGGTTGATACAAAAATGTCAAATTTGATATTAAGAGAAATACCTAATGCCGTTTTAGATACCATGGTAACATTTTTGAAGGCACAGGGTTATTTCTAGCTAAGCGCAAACAATTGGAATAATTACCATGTGACTATCCAATAACCTCCTGAAGTGGAGTTCTCCAGTAGTGGAGAATTCAATCCTCATTTATAAAAATATACAAATTTTGCCTGTCTGGCAAAATTGTAGACAAGATGGCACAGTTAAAACCAGATATTTACATACATTAGATAAAAAGACACATACAGGTCTGAAGCAAAACACAAAAGGTCAAACCTTTTGTTCCCTTCCACAAATTGTTAATGGCACATTTGTGTTATTCTAATTTTTTAAGGCTACAGCTGGAACACATTGGTTTCTTGTTTTACACGATTTGAAAGTCAACAGAAATCAGACAAGATATCAGGAAAAGAACTGTGAAGCTGCACATGTTCATTGTCGGGAACAATTTCCAGATGCTTGAAGGTGCCACATTCATCCAGTCAGACAACTATATTCAAGTATATGTATGATGGGAATTATACCACTCAGGAAGGAGATGGGTTCTATGTCCCAGGGATTAATATATTTTGGTCCAAAATTACAACAGAACAACAAACAAAAAGACAAGAGACCTTGTGAAGATGCTAACAAGACAGTGTCCTTATTCACGATGAAATATGTCCTGTACTATAATGGGCTGAAGCCTTTCGTCATGGCCTTTCAGCAAGGAGGAAGCCTTTACTTCAAAAGAAACATAAAATGCCCGAATACCGCTTGCAAATACAACATACAATATACAGTATTTTCCACACTATAAGGCGCACCTAAAAACTTTAAATTTCCTCAAAAGCAAATGAGTTGTTTGCCTTAAAATCTGGTGTGCCTTATATATGGACAAATATTGAGCCACAACAGGTCTAGCAACTATGGTAAGCAGCCGCTGACTTCATTTCTGCCTGTAGAAGAAGAAGCGCGCGCTGCATGCTGGGAAAGTTGTCAGAACACTGGTTTGTTAATAAATTTTGACTGACCTATCTGCCTACCGACCGTCTAGAATCAGGTCGTCTCCAGGTCATTTAGCACCACGTTCTCCACGAACATGCAGTGCGCGAACGGAGAAGGGTGACCATTATCCGGACCCCCCAGCCGGAAGGCTCTCCTCGCTGGCCCGAGTCGGACTGTTTTGTTGACGTTCCGTTTAGTGCAGTTCCATCTAGTGGATGCATAACGTAACTCCAGCCTCTACTGTAGTGTCTATTCTATGCGCCTTATAATGCGGTGCGCCTTATATATGAAAAAAGTTTTAAAATATGCCATTCATTGAAGCCTTATAATCCGATGTGCCTCATAGCGCGGAAAATGCGATAAATATAAAAATTATCCACCCATTTCTGTCAATTGTATTTACCTATAGTGTTCACCATTAAATCATTTAAGATTAAATAAAAACAACAATAGCTGTTGAAGTGTGTGAGAGCATTATCAGCAAGTTAACCCTTCTGCGTACAAGGACTGAGGCAAATGTAGAGGACTATGGAAAATGATACAAGTTTTACATGTGTGGGGTCGGATAGGTAATAAAAAACGGCTTAAGTCTCTCACTCACTGAGATTTGAGTCCTGCCATTCATGGCATAGAGCCTATCTCTGCTACCTTGTTAGATTTTCCTACTGTAGCGCATCTAGATAGCTATGTCCACCAGTAGGTGCTACGCATTACCATAAGGGTTAGGGAGCACAGATAGTCAGAACACTGGCACAGATTGAGTAAAGTGTTGGAGTTGTTAATGAGCCATGTGCTTACTTCAAACCTGAAACTTATTGTTCAAAGTCAAAGTAAAACCGTGTAAATACCCAATAACGCTTGGTATAATAATCAACTCTAAGCTATCTCTCGGCAACTCTTGAAATGGTGCAGGTAGACAGGCAAGAGCCAGTGTTATGCCAGATGTTGGTTTTTCAAAAAGTAAAATTTTATGCTTATATAAATGTGCAAACCATATCTATCTATCTATCTATCTATCTATCTATCTATCTATCTATCTATCTATCTATCTATCTATCTATCTATCTATCTATCTATCTCTATCTATCTATCTATCTATCTATCTATCTATCTATCTATCTATCTATCTATCTATCTATCTATCATATCTTTATTCCAGACACAAAAAGGTCCATAGTAAAAAAAGTAAACAACAAAAAATAAGAGAAAAATAAAAAATAAACATGACATATTATTCACCGAGTCACAAATAAATGATGACACCAATGATTCCTCAATCTTGAAGAAAATCTCATTGTACTAAAAGCAGGATTTACTAAAATTGCAATTATATTATTGCATGACACAGATAATCTACACATGCATTTATACATAAGATGCCTGAGCACAACTGAACATGTGGGAACAGCATTATGTACAAACATATTGCTAGCACTGCTCCATCTAGGCACTTTGAGTAGTAGCCTCATGCCATCATTGTATGCACAAAAAGAAATTCTTTAAATTAAAAGAAAAGAAGTTTTGGCACCATAAAAACTATGCTTGCTCACTGCATGTGTGTAAGAGTTACTGAGTTCCACATGTCTTTGGTGATTTAGGAAAAAAATTATAAATTTGACAAATTATTGTTAAATCTCTGTTAATCTTCAGTATGGAAGAGGTTTAGTCAAGAAAAAGAAGGTCCAAAACCAGGCACTAACCTGAGCGTTCTGTAGAATATTGTTCACAAGCACCACTCTACGCCTCGCATTAAGTAGCTTCTTTACATAAGGATCCAGGTCTAGTGCAATCTTCTGGTGTTCATTTATTCTGAATAACTCTGTGAAACACATACAAAAATATATATAATCATTATGTAATCTTTGTCTAATTTTCAATATTAAGTATTTTGTTTTAATTCGTAAAACAATGGTACAGTTTTGTGTTATTTTACAATTAAAGATTACCCGTCGCCAAGTTGTCTATATGTTCTCTTAATTCCACCTGGCTTTCTCTGCAAAAGACATTTGTGAGAACAGTCAATAAACAGGAAATTAAATTGTTTATATATATATATATATATATTATATATATATATATATATATATATATATATATAGGCAGATTTTTTTGAAGAAAAATGTACAAATTGAAAGAAATTTTGTGGCAAGGCTCCAATAATAATAAATAAATAAGTAATTATAAAATTATAAATATACATGTATATAATAAAAGATTGAACTTAGGGAATTTAGTATTCTTATGGCATGAGGTGTGTTTAAAAATGACAACTTTGCATTAATTATCATAATTCACAAAATCATGTGTATACAGTACAGACCAAAAGTTTGGACACACCAACTCATTTTCATGAGTATTGACATTGCAGATTCACACTGAATGCATTGAAACTATGAATTAACACGTGTGGAAAATTGTACTAAACCAAAAAGTGTAAAACAACTGAAAATACGCCTTATATTCTAGTTTCTTCAAAGTAGCAGCCTTTTGCTGTGATTACTACTTTGCACACACTCTGCATTCTCTTGATGAGTTTCAAGAGGTCGTCACCTGAAATGGTTTTCACTTCACAGGTTGTGCCCTGTCAGGTTAATAAGTGGGATTTCTTGCCTTATAAATGGGTTTGGGACCATCAGTTGTGTTGTGCAGACGTCAGGTGGACACACAGCTGATAGTCCTACTGAATAGAGTGGCAAGACAAAAGCAGCTAAGTAAAGAAAAACGAGTGGCCATCGTTACTTAAAGAAATGAAGGTCAGTCAGTCCGAAAAATTTGGAAAACTTTGAAAGTGTCCCCAAGTGCAGTAGCAAAAACCATCAAGCGCTACAAAGAAACTGGCTCACATGAGGACCGCCCAGGAAAGGAAGACCAAAAGTCACCTCTGCTACTGAGGATAAGTTCATCCGAGTCACCAGCCTCAGAAATCGCAGGTTAACAGCAGCTCAGATTAGAGACCAGGTCGATACCACACAGAGTTCTAGCAGCAGACACATCTCCGCAACAACTGTTAAGAGGAGACTGTGTGAATCAGGCCATCATGGTAGAATAGCTGCTAGGAAACCACTGCTAAGGACAGGCAACAAGCAGAAGAGAATTGTTTGGGCTGAAGAACACAAGAAATGGACATTAGACCAGTGGAAATCTGTGCTTTGGTCTGAGTCCAAATCTGAGATCTTTGGTTCCAACCACCGTGTTTTTGTGCGACGCAGAAAAGGTGAACGGATGAACTCTATATGCCTAGTTCCCACCGTGAAGCATGGAGGAGGAGGTGTGATGGTGTGGGGGTGCTTTGCTGGTGACATTATTGGGGATTTATTCAAAATTGAAGGCATACTGAACCAGCATGGCTACCACAGCATCTTGCAGCTGCATGCTATTCCATCCGGTTTGCGCTTAGTTGGACCATCATTTATTTTTCAACAGGACAAAGACCCCAAACAAACCTCCAGACTGTATAAGGGCTATTTGACCAAGAAGGAGAGTGATGGGATGCTGCTCCAGATGACCTGGCCTCCACAATCACCGGACCTGAACCCAATCGAGATGGTTTGGGGTGAGCTGGATCACAGAGTGAAGGCAAAAGGGCCAACAAGTGCTAAGCATCTCTGGGAACTCCTTGAAGACTGTTGGAAAACCATTTCAAGTGACGTCATCAAGAGAATGCCAAGAGTGTGCGAAGCAGTAATCAAAGCAAAAGGTGGCTAATTTGAAGAACATAGAATATAAGACATATTTTCAATTGTTTAACACAGTTTTGTTAAGTATATAATCCCACATGTGTTAATTCATAGTTTTGATGCCTTCAGTGTGAATATACAATTTTTATAGTCATGAAAATTAAGAAAACTCTTTGAATGAAAAGGTGTGTCCAAACCTTTGGTCTGTAATCATATATATATATATATATATATATATATATATATATATATATATATATGCGCAGGGAATTTAGCGTCATCATCATTACTGCTGTTTATTTCCCTCCTAGTGCCAATATTAAGGAGATGCTCTATAGTTCCATATAAAACGTGAATAACAAGTATACTACTGCAGCAAACGGAGTTTATTTATTCTTGACCGAGATGTCACGTGACTGTCAAGGTAATTTATCGCATTGTGTTGTGATCCATAGTCCAGTTTACCTGACTGAGTGGACGTGTACATCGAGCTGATGGATCGCAGGTTTGATGAGTTCAAGAAGTCCTTCTGCAACAGGATCTGTACCGGAGAATGAGTCCACCACAGCGACAGCAGCCATTTCGCTCAGAAAGCAACTGCACTCAGGAAGTCACGTGTTCGTGACGCAGGTAAATCGTCATCAATGCTACATTCTATTAAAATACGGGAGTTGGAATTTCGACCTTCATATGTGAACAGATATTTTAGTAAAACGTCAACAAATCGATTTTAAAACTTTGTGACATATTATTAAATGTATGATTTAATTTAAGCACATGACAAAAACAAACTTGGTTGCGAAATCAAATTTATTAGGCAAATTAAAATACCAAAAATGCTCTCGGAAGTGACGTCAGTCTTATGTGCGGTTTCTTTATTCCTACATACATTGAACATATCTGTCTCCATTTTCCTGCCCAAGTCATCCCAGCAGCACCATTTTAGCCACATAGGTAGTTGAACCGATGCGGGACGTGATTCTGTAGTTTTTTTTTATTTACTTTGAGAATCTTTAATTCAATTTTTACTTTATGCATCTACTGAATAGGAAACCAACCTGTTATATTTTATTTACACCGAGTATCACAAAAATACCTACTGGAAGACAGAGCACTGAAGCTAGCTGCTAAAGTTAACCGCACCAGATTCATTTCTCGTAAGACGCAACAGTAAGTAGCTACAAATAATCACTCTGCTACCACTAGATATGGCAGATCCCCAAGAACAAGTATATGTGTTAAACGTGGCAAGAACGTGTTTAACGGTAGGGTTAAAAAGTACGTCTAACTGTAGCGCTAGTGATACGAAAATATCTTATTAATTGTGAATCGACATAGGAAACCGCGACTTAGCGGTTTTCTGTGAAAGGATATTGTTTCAGTTACAAGCAGCATATTCAAGGAATTAGATTTCTCATCACAAACCACAAATTTATATTTGGATTTATATATATGTATGTGTATGTAGAGAATATTTTTAAAGTATGAAAAACGTAATATCTCTGGATATGTCTGAAGCTGCTGAGTAAGTAGATTTAATTTAAAAAAGTAAAAAAAAATTATAACAGTTTGAAAAGATGTACCATTTATCATTTGACTGTGATATTATGGTGACAAGGCTTTGAACAGAGCCAACGCTGACCAACTGTATCTTAAGATGAAATTATTGGACTAACAAGTGATTAAACGAAAATGTTTGTTTTTGTCAAAGCAAAATTTTATTATGTTTCTAAATTACAAATATCCCTAAATGTTATTAATGCACACAACACTTGTAGTAAAGAACATTTTTGATTTCCATGTATCCATTTCCATGTAGAATCTAAGAATCTAAATACTATTAAATACTATACTTTCAGAGTCTATAATTAACTCAAACTGCCTGAGTAGACTTATTCATGGTTTTATTATGTCCAGTTACAATGGGTCATAATAAAATGAAGTGACACTTCATATTAAAAGGAACAAACACAATGAAGATGTTATTGCAGGGACACTTTCAAATTAGCTGGTCATCGAGTGTTTGTTAAATGGAGCAAGTGGTCCTCAGTCTGAAAAAGTTTAGAAAAACACTGTTCTAAAGTAATGTATGATATAAAAAATTCTCAACTTAAATCACACTCTTTGAAATGCAATGCAATAAAAAAGTATGTGTTTTCTCTTTGACACTTCATTTATTTTTATTAGTTTTTTATTGCCCTCAAATAATGATAGTGCATTTGTGGATGTAAAAAAAAAGAAGACAATTCCACTGCCACTCATCTCTTGACGAGTGGCAGTGATGAGTAGATGTAGATATTGCCGTTTTAGTGTAGAGGAGTATAATTCCTTAGTGATGTCTTTTTTTCTGTTTTCCAGGATTCTACAATCAAACTTCTCAAAATGAGTGCTGCTGCATCCCAAAAAGTGGTCCTGAAAAGCACCACCAAAGTGTCTCTCAATGAGCGGTGAGGCACCATGCAAAGACCAACTTTGGCTTGTTAAGATTGTAATCTCTTCAAGAGGCTGCTGTGTGGGACTGAACCCAACATGGATACTGTTCTGACCCTTCCCAGTGTGTGCACTGCTCATTCAACATTGTCCGTATCAGTATTTTCTAACGCGTTGGGTGGATTTAATGTCAAAGTCATACTAGGTAAAAGAGGGATGCCCGGGCTGACTTACTTGTGTAAGCAGTGCATACATGTAGATAAGGGAAAAGGGTAGCGGTCATGCATGGTAAGCTGTTACCCCTGTGCTGAAACACACCACTGTCCTAAAAAAGCCATGGCAAGCTCTCATATATATGAGCACACAGAACTGTATACATGCTGTATACATTTTTAAAGATGAGCAGGAGGGCTCAAACAGGACTGAGAAATGCTGCAGCTCCATGTGCTACTGATTCATGTTTTTCTCTCTCAATGAGGCGTATGCTAATTTATTCACACGTTCTATTATTGTTTCTCTCTCCTTAAGATTCACAAACTCAGTCCAAGCCTGGACGTGACAAAACTTTTATTTCTTTCCCCCTTGACCTTCCCTGCCCAACACCACACATTCAGTGGGCTCTTTGCAAGTCACGGTCCATGCTGTAAGTGGCTGAGTCACAACTGATGTCCTGGGCCTCTGCTGTAGCATGGTGAAATCCCTGGCAATCAGCTGGAGGCCTGTAAGTGGCAAAGTGTAGCTCTTTTTCTAAAACTTTTTGTCTCGTCTTTAGATCTGTTTTTCTCGCCTTTTTTTCTAATTCACCTTTCCTGTGTAAAATTGTAACGCTAAGCCTAAACATGAATAATTTATGAATAATTTAGTATATTATGCGAAAGAAAAAAGGTGCCCTCTAATGAATCAGAAATGAGCCCTGACAATCCTTATAGCCGCATCTATAATGTGAATAATAACTTTGATGTGGAACCATGCTTCCTCCTCCTGCTCCCATCCCATCCCTGTCTTTTACTTCCTTCCTCTTCTTCCCTCCCACATCTGAAGCTTCACTAACATGCTGAAGAACAAGCAGCCTACTGCAGTAAGCATTCGAGCCACCATGCAACAGCAGCATTTGGCTAGTGCCCGTAATCGCCGGTTGGCCCAGCAGATGGAGAACCGGCCCTCAGTCCAAGCAGCTCTAAATCACAAGCAGGTAAGATGAAGCATCTGATCTTTTGATTTCCTTTTCTGGATAGGGGTTGTGGTGTTTGGTCAGAAAAAAGGCTGAACCACTTGTTTGGGTTTTAACTCTCTTGTAACAGACTACTGAACAGGTAACATAAACTACGGCCTAGTAAGGTTACCGTGACTAAATCAAGTTCCTATAATGCTCTGCTGAAGCTCTATTCCCTTTTATTACGTAATTATGAAATTGCTCTGTAACCAAAATAAGTTGTTGCCAGTAGTTAATTTTCTCCAGGAGCACTGTAAAAATATTGAATCTTGTTTTTACAACTCAAGCGAGTTAAGGCAATGGATCAGCCTCCTCTTGCATCAGGGGAACTTCCTGGTGAATAAAATAATATTAAGACAAAGCCTCAGCTAGTCTCAGTGGTTACAGTTTGAAGTAATACAAGTACAGTGGTGTGAGAAAGTGCTTATCCCTTCCAGATTTCCTTTTTTTTTTGCGTCGTTGTCACACTTAAGACTTTCAGAATATCTAATCAATTCAAATGTTAGTTAAAGACAGATGTACACACAAAATGCAGTTTTATTCATTATTAAGGAAGAAAAAAAATCTAAACCTACATTGCTGCATGTGAAAAAGTGATTTCCTATCAAGTTGAGCAGCAGTTACCAATACCGACTGCATAAGATGTAAGAGGGTTTTTTTCTATATGTGCCTATGTTTCTAGAACATAACAAAACTGGAGTAGTACCCTCAGTGATAAATAAATGAGTAAATAAACAAAGTCTCAATCAGTTCTTAGGATGCAGCAAATGGGTGTGAGTGTCCTGAATATCTTCTTTGTCCAGAGTCTTATCATTGTTTATCAGACCCACTAAGGTGACATCATCTGCAAACTTCAGAACCCTGTCAGAAGAGTGGATGTCCACACGAGTGAACAGGGGGAAATGAACCAGACTAAGCACATAGCCCTGTGGTGTGTCTGTATTGAAGACCAGAATGGATGATGTTTACATACTTTAAAGCTAAAGCATTTAAAAGAGGGATGTCCCGATCACATAGTTTCAGACTCTGTTGGAGTCAGGAGTTAAATCATGATCAATGTATATGTATTCTAAGCACAAATGGTAATAATAACAGCGATCTGTTATATGGTGGTACAGAGTCAGAATATTGTTATTTATCACAATAACTTCCAGCACAATTTATCTTACAGTAATATTTGTTATCTTGTTATCTAGAAGCGTTCAGTCTAACAGCAAGCTCAGCTTAGAGAGGAAATTCACTCCATTCTGTTTCCACATTGCAATGGAATCATGCAAGCACATGATTAAATATGTGAAAAAAGGAGCATTTGGCAGACCTGAATTTCCACTGAAAGGGGATATTGATTGATATTTGGGAAGATATTTGCAATTGTTTAATTTTCAAATCTCATGTGAAATAAATTGATATAATCTATTCCAAACCACTATAAAAACAGAAGCAAGGACTAAGTGTACATAGAAAGGGACCCAACACATGTTCAAGTGAGTGGGAGATGGTCAGGCCTTTGCTTCAAAGGAAACTGTTGACAATAAAAAGCATGGATGAACATATCCTAATTTGACCGCTGCTCTCATACTGAACAAATACATTTTAAATGTTATATTTCTTCATGTATATTCTATTATTTTTCTAAAACACAAGCTTTGAAATTGTTTAAAGATTTTATTAGTGCCTTTCCTGAAGCTTTGACTTCATTGGAATGTTATGCTCCTTCCAAGTTGTAACTCTAACCATTGGGTTTGGAGCCAATATTTCAGGGCAACCCCCATGCTTGCTGACTGCCCTTTGACTATCCTTCTGTTTTGCCAACAAGTAGAGGAAGCATGTTGCTCTTTAAGTATGATTCTGTTTCATAATTAGTCTAAATGACCTGAGTATATATTAAGAAGCAGCTTCATTCACCATTTATTTAAAGTGGATATTTTTCTTATGGCTTTCCATTATGTAAACTTTAATGATTGGTTGTTCCAGGTTGAATTTTTCTGTGTTGATTGTCACAAATGCATCTCCTCAACTTATGTCAGAGCCTAAAGCAACGCCTGGGTAAGGGTAGCATCCAAGCCAGGCTAGGCCGGCCCATAGGAGTTCTAATGCGTGGAGGACCTGCTGGGAGCAGAGGTGGCTTGCGGGGACTGGCCAGAGGAGGATTTAGAGGAGTCAGAGGAGGAATCATGCGAGGGGCTTTGTCCCTGAGGGGTGTGTATCTACAGCTTTGAAGCCGATGAAGCTAAATGATGATTTTGCAAGATATGAGCTAAGATACAATGGCTTTTATTAATTCAGGGAAGCGAATTCCTACAGGTGGCCCCATGCGAGGCCGGGGTATGCTAGCCGGATGCCGATCCGTAGAGGAGGCCGCTACCGTGGAGCACCTGCTGGACGAGGAGGACTAATGTCCAGAGGAGCAGGTCGAGGTGGAGTAGCAAGAGGCAAGAGCTGACTTGCTTTTTTTTTTTTTTTTTTTTTTTTTTTTAAACCAAGAATAGTTGCGATCTTACCATAGAAGAACTAAGCCCCTTTTGCACTGCACAGCTGAACTGGGGTCGACCTGGGCCTGTTTGGAGCTAGCTGTTGATTGGTTCATTGGCTGTGGAGGTGGGACAGAGACCAGATCTCTGGATCAGAGGAGCACTAGACTTTCTCAATGGCTGCACCAATAAATTCCCATCATAAACTATGTTTACCCTAATTCTTACCCTAATTGTGCTGATTACAATCGCCGCTTCAGCAAAAGATTTTAATGATAAATTAAAATTAAAATCTTTCAATTGGAGAAATTAGCATTTCTCCAATTGAACCAATCAGAAGTCTGCTAGAGTGTGAACGAGGGGATTTCCGCAGCAGTAGTTAAGCTGGCCGCAAGTCCAGCTCAGAGACAACCAACATTCAGATGACATGTTTTTTCTGTTAAATGTAAAGCTTAGGTAAATGTTTCTCTCAGCTTCCATGCTCATGAGCACGTACAGAAGAAGTGGGATGGGAGACCCAAGAAAAAAACTGTTCTGTGGTCGCTGGGGAGATCGCCTCAGTAGCTTTAGCAACAAGTGACATATCCAACACAATGCAAAACGACCAGGGCCATAGCACCAATGGGACCAGGTTGAACGGAGCCGGGCTGGGCCAGGCCAGACTCTGCAGTGCAAAAAAGGCTATAATGTCACTTAAAAAAAAATTATGTTGCTTTGTGTGTTATTGTACAGGCCGTGGTGGACTTCGTGGACGTGGGGGATTTGCTGGTAGAGGAGGACGTGGTCGTGGGCGGGGTAGAGGAAGTGGTCGGCCAGCTGTAACCCGTGAACAGCTTGACAACCAACTTGATGCCTATATGTCAAAGACCAAAGGTCACCTGGATGCAGAGCTGGATGCTTACATGGCCCAGGCAGACCCAGACAGCATGGAGTAAAGGACTGAACATGAACTGTGTAGAAGTCAGGGCTATAGTTTAGCAGTAGATGGAACTGCTGACAAAAGTAGCAGTGTCGCCTGACCAATATTAAACACTGCAATAGCTACCTGTTGGAAGAACCCTTTCATTGTGGAATAGTCCTGATGTCTACAGAGCTTGAGTCTTCATCGGTAGCATTTTTTTGTTTTTGGGTCAAAACTGTTTAAAACTTGTAAAACTGGTCCATGATCCTGGAGATGTCCCTCCCTGTGGAATCCATTTATTATTTCTGAAATGATTTTACTGTTTTTTGCTTAGACCTTTGGAGGAGATTGGTTGACTTGTCTTAACAACTGTATTCGGAAAACATTGTTTAAATTATGCATCAGAATGTAAGAAAATAGTTTTAAGACTTTTTTTTTTTTTCATTTTATATTTGGAAATTCTGTGGAGCATTTATAATTGTTTTCCCTGAAGCAAAACATTTGTTTTCAAATAAAAAAGTCTCTTTAGGTATGATTAAGAAGTTCATTTCTAAAATATTTTTCTTACACTGTCACCATTAACTTTTTCTTTTGAATTGTATTAAGTTCATAGGGAGCTTTATTTTCTTGCCATGATTGGTGCTGAATAAAATATTAATTTCAAGGGCTAAAGATGTATTTACTATGGCCAGTCGCTTCTTGCAAATTAGGAAATATGGATTAAAAATGAGTAAAGTTTTTTTTTTTCACCTTTGGAGAGGCGGGCTCAAAGTTAAAAAGGGGCATATTGAACAACACAGTACAACAACTCGTATTAAGAATCTAATATATAATCAGCTCATACTATATCGTCATGTGGGGACAAAGCAAAGCAAATTTAGTCTACTTTCCCTGATGGGTGTAATGTTTCTGCTGGAGGTCTGTGTTGATCCAAGAGAGACCATAGGAGAGAAGGTCGCTGGTTATGAAGTGTGTTATAAAATAAGGAAATTTGCTGTTATTTTACAAAATAAATCCTAATATCTGTTTAACTTCCACAGCTGCAGACTGTTTTAAAGATCAAAAAAGCTCAGAGAGGTTAACTACATATTTTTTCTGTTAGCACCTCTGAAAGAACTAGAATTGTAAGACATCAAGGCAAAGAAATCTCAGTAGCTGCTTCACGCCTACCAGCAGGTCGCAACTATGGTTGAATAACAGACTATAGATCTAAAAATTTAGCATTTTATTGACAATGACAATGCTATTGCATTTCAATGTGTTCAGCAAAGATAAAAAAAAAATTAATTATACATTTAAGATTTAATTACTCGTTCGTCACGGCACCAATGTAACCTTCCTTGGTTGGTTGTCACCTAGTACGACAGAATGAAACACTCTTCACAATGCAATTTCTAACTGCATGCAAGTGGTCCCTCAACTGAAAAATAAAAGAAGACACGGAACAACTGGCACAGCTCCCACTTAAAAGGCCATATTTTTCCAGCCCAACCACGAGGAAACTTTACAAATTATATTTGTAGATGTTAAATGCTCTTACAGTATTTTGTTAATTGTTGAACTACAAAAATATGACCCTAAGTAAAAAAAAAAAAAAGTGAAGAGCTGCCTCACTTGCACCTACCTCCATCAGCATTCCTTAGAATTCTGGTGGGGGAAGCCGTGAGGACACCTGAAGGACCCGTTGCATTACTCAGCACACCACTAGGTGGTTCTAAACATAGTTCTAAACCAGTGGTTCTTAACCTGGGTTCGATCGAACCCCAGGGGTTCGATGAGTCGGTCTCAGGTTCGGCGGAGCCTAAACATATGCATCAATTAAAACCTCATATAAATACTTATTATTATTATTATTATTTTGGGTTATTATTATGGAGAGCCATTTCAGCCAAAATTAAATGAATAAATAAATGGGTGGAATAAATAAAAAATGAGTAAAATAAATCAATAAATGAAGAAAATGAGTGAAATAAATAAAATAGTTAAATAATTTAGCTTTTACATTAACCCAATTTTTTTTTCATATCAATTTCTCAATTTCCATTCTTTCATTTAATCTATTTTTCATTTACCCATTTTTCATTAATCTATTTTTCATTTAACCATGTTTGTATTTCCCTTTTTCATTAATCCAATTTTTCATTTTTCAGATTCTCAATTTTTTTCATTTATCCCTTTAACCATTTTTCATTCATCTATTTTTCATTTAACCACTTTTGAATTTCCCTTTTTCAGTAACCCAATTTTTCATTTATTTATTTTTTAGATTATCAATTTCTCTATTCCCCTTCTTATTTATCTATTTTTCATTTGTCCATTTTTCATTTATCCTTTTATCTATTTACCCATTTTTCATTAATCTGTTTTTTAATTTAACCATTTTCAATTTCCTTTTCCCATTAACCCAATTTTCTATTTCCCAGTTTCATTAATCAATTCTATCTCAGTGGTCCCCAACCCCCGGTCCGCGGACCGGTACCGGTCCGTGGACGAATTGGTACCGGTCCGCGGCGCAAGAAATAATTAAATATTTCCATTTTAAGTATTATTTGAGTCTGGAGCATCTTGCCTTTTGGAAATCCTGTAACCGGATTCTCTCGGTTACTTGTGCGCCAACATTGAGCCACAAGCAACAAAGGGGGAAAAGAGACACATTGCGGCCCGGTAGGTGAGTCCTACGTTACAATCCGCTCTGCGTAACGGCTTCTGCCTTAGCGCAGAATGCAAATGAGTTTCCCACAAAGGGCTCTTTAGCAGGAAGTGAATCATTGGAAGTCAAAATTGCTAATAAAAGAAGAAAGCACAAATTAAGACGGAGTTAGGTTTTAATAGGGAATTGCAATTTGAGAATGTTGTTCTGTTAAATAGCATTGAGGGGGAAAAGAAGATTTTTCAGTTTTTTAAAATAATACTTGGATCATTATGAGAATCTGAAGTATAGATATTAGGATCCAGTTGATGGCAGTAGTGCAACAATAATGGATACAAGCTGCAGTTAAAATGTAAAGCATTTGCATTTATTTTTTTCTAAGTTTTCCGGGGAAATAGAATGTGATAAGAAAATAAGGAAATACTAAATGAATAAGGGAAATTGGAAAAAGGGAAAATTAAACATTTTTCAAACAAATGTTAAATGAAAAATAGATAAAAGAAAAATGGGAAATAAAAAGGATCTATGAGAAATTGATTAATGAAACTGGGAAATAGAAAATTGGGTTAATGGAAAAAGGAAATTGAAAATTGGTTAAATTAAAAAATGGATTAATGAAAAATGGTAAATAGATAAAGGGATAAATGAAAATAGACAAATGAAAAATAGCTAAATAAAAAGGGGAATAGAGAAATTGATCATCTGAAAAGTAATTAAATTAAAAATTGGGTTAATGAAAAAGGGAAATTGAAAAGTGGTTAAATGGAAAATAAATTAATAAAAAATGGTTAAATGGATAAAAGTATAAATTAAAAAGAGAAATTGATAATCTGAAAAATAAATAAACAATTGGGGTAATGAAAAAGCTAAATTAGATTAATGAAAAATGGGTAAATGAAAAATAAGTGAAAAAAGGGAAATTGAGAAATTGATAATATGATAAGTAAATAAATAAAAAATTGGGTTAATGAAAAAGCTAAATTATTTATTTAAATGTTTTTATTTATTTCACTCATTGCTTCATTTATTGGTTTATTTTACTCATTTTTTATTTATTTCACCCTTATAACACTGGGTTTGTTCACAAATGTATCACAGTACATAATGCCCAATCAGTGATTTTAAACTCGGCCAGTTACCTGGACCCCATCTGGGAGTGAAGATAAATCAGATTCTGCCTAAAGCCACATATTACTTTGGGCCGGACCTGCGGGGCGGAGCTGCTTTATGGATTTCCACCTTGGAAATCCAGTTGGACGTTATTTTACGGTGAAGCAGAGAGAGCGAGAAGGTGGTACTGGGGCTTTGAGGTAAGTCGCGATAGTTAGGATATCTGATTCTGACCCACAGCGGCTGCCTGTAGCGAACTGGGCACTGGGACAGCCTGATAAAGTTAAAGTCAGCAACTGAACCATTTCTGTGTTTAGGGGCGAGGATGTTTTTTTCCCCCGCTATTACGAGGACATTTACAAAAAATAATTAGAAACAATTTTTCTAACTTCAACATCAGACCTACGTTTTTATTCACAAACAAAATATGTTGAAAAATAAATATTTGTGCTCATAATTTGATCGAGGGCGCAGTTCTGCCCTCCTCATCCTTTCCATGGGCCTGGTGTCTTAACATGGAGACAGAGGCACTGTCTCAGTTGTTATTAGACCGAAGGCAGCCAAACTAATTTATTTTTACTAAATTATAGGTCATTCTCAAAAAATTAGCATATAGTGATAAAGTTCATTATTTTCCATAATGTAATGATAAAAATTAAACTGTCATATATTTTAGATTCGTTGCAATATTTCAGGTCCTTTATTGTTTTAATACTGATGATTTTGGCATACAGCTCATGAAAACCCAAAATTCCTATCTCAAAAAATTAGCATATCATGAAAAGGTTCTCTCAATGAACATCTAACCTAATCATCTGAATCAACAAAGTAACTCTAAACACTTGCAAAAGATTCCTGAGGCTTTTAAAAACTCCCAGCCTGGTTCATTACTCAAAACTGCAATCATGGGTAAGACTGCTGACCTGACTGCTGTCCAGAAGGCCATCCCTCAAGCAAGAAGGTAAGACACAGAAAGAGATTTCTGAACGAATAGGCTGTTCACAGAGTGCTGTAGCAAGGCACCTCAGTGGGAAGTCTGTGGGAAGGAAAAAGTGGCAGAAAATGCTGCACAATGAGAAGAGGTGACTGGATCATGAGGAAGATTGTGGAGATTGTGGAAGATTCTGCTTCCCCCTATTCCAGACCTTGGGGGAAGCAGTGAAGTGTAGCTATAAGCAGTGAATAGAAACATCCAGAGCCACCGTGCACAGGGTTGTGCAGGAAATGGGCTACAGTTGCCGCATTCCCCAGGTCAAGCCACTTTTGAACCAGAAACAGAAGCGCCTGACCTGGGCTGCAGAGAAGCAGCACTGGGCTGTTGCTCAGTGGTCCAAAGTACATTTTTTTTTGGATGAAAGCAAATTTTGCATGTCATTCGGAAATCAAGGTGCCAGAGTCTGGAGGAAGACTGGGGAGAAGGGAATGCCAAAATCCCAAAAGTCCAGTGTCAAGTACCCACAGTCAGTGATAGTCTGGGGAGCCATGTCAGCTGCTGGTGTTGGTCCACTGTGTTTTATCAAGGCCAGGGTCAATGCAGCAGCTATCAGGAGATTTTGGAGCACTTCATGCTTCCATCTGCTGAAAACCTTTATGGAGATGAAGATGTCATTTTTCAGCACGACCTGGCACCTGCTTACAGTGCCAAAACCACTGGTAAATGGTTTACTGACCATGGTGTTACTGTTGGCCTGCCAACTCTCCTGACCTGAACCCTATAGAGAATCTGTGGGATATTGTGAAGAGAAAGTTGAGAGACGCAAGACCCGACACTCTGGATGAGCTTAAGGCTGCTATCGAAGCATCCTGGGCCTCCATAACACCTCAGCAGTGCCACAGGCTGATTTCCTCCATGACACACCGTATTGAAGGCTGCAAAAGGATTCCTGACCAAGTATTGAGTTTGAACATAATTATTTGAAGGTTGACTTTTTTGGTATTAAAACACTTTTATTCGTCGGATAAAATATGCAAATTTTTTGAGATAGGAATTTTGGGTTTCATGAGCTATATGCCAAAATCATAAGTATTAAAACAATGAAAGACCTGAAGTGCAATGAATCTAAAATATATGAGTTTAATTTTTATCATTACATTATGGAAAATAATGAACTTTATCACTATATGCTATTTTTTTGAGAAGGACTTGTATTTGGTGCTAAATAATATCATTTTAACCTCCATATACAGATACTATGGAGGTTATATACATAGCTAATACTATTGTTGAGTGGCACAAGCCACTTACAAAAAAATAAATAAAAAAACACCCTCAAAAAAGGGCACTTGGTGCATCAAGAAGTCTCCTCTGCAGCTTAGGGAAAACATACTCATTCCTGAGTGAGCGTTTGTATATCTCTAGATTGGCATCTAGAGATACATGTATCTAACATGTATTTTATTTATTTTTTTGATGGGGCATGTATATACATTTAACAGTATTATTATAATTAATAATAACCATGGATAATTTTCTATGCTTATATGAAGGCCTTTAAGTAAACAATCATTATAATACACAGTCAAGCACACCTAATAGAAGGCAAATAAACATATCATGATATGAAGTTATGTTCATAGATCTGACTTCGTTTTAAATCACTTTTATTATATATTTGGGGATATATCTAAAATATCCCCAGTCTGAATCTAGCTTAAGTTTATGGCTCAAGCCAAGTCCAAAGGATCTTGGACTCACCCCAAGTGGAAATACAAGTTCTATGCATATTTTAGGACTATGAGAACTCAGAAAGAAGCTACAGAGAAACTAAGAACTCCTTCCAGAAAGATGGCAAGCCAGAATTCAAACCCATGACCTTTGTGCTGCAAGGCAACAGAGCTAACAATTGCAGTTCCATGCAGCCTGTGGGCAAGAAAACAACTTCTAAGGGTTTTAAATTTAAATTTCATAAATAAGTGTTCTATCCATAGTTCTTACTTAATAAAGGGAGTTTGGAAAGCACCTCCCTTTATTAAGGGATTATGCAATTTCATAGGAAAAACCCTCGTGATGCATAGAAAGACAGCTGCTTGAATTAGGTGATAGTTCATCTACCTCCACCAGCACGGTGTCAGTGACCAATAGTGACAGTGAGCTGGGCATGTCATTTGATGCTTCTCAGCAGGACCTCTGTTTTGACTCTCTATCAAGATATAACCTAAATGCAGCTTGATTCCAAGGAATCAATCTCTATTTGCAGTCCGAATACAACCAACTCCTCCACTGTAGTTTTAAAGTGGCAAAGTTTAACTTTCATGATGTTGACATTGAAAGTCCAACCATTTTTAAAATAGCCTTTGAGTGTAATCTAACCGAGTACTCTATCCTTGAGGGAAAATGTCACTATAGTGTTCGTCAGTGTCTCAAAAAACACAACATAGAATGTTTTCAATTTCTGTGGAAAAAATAAAACTTAATCCATCCATTTTCTATATACTCTTTTCCCTAGTGGAGTCAGGAGGGTTGCTGGTGCCAAATATTTCAGGTGAGAGGCAAGGTACAGCCTGGACAGGTTGCCAGTCTGTCGCAGGGCAACACAGAGACAGACAAGGCAAACAACCATGCACACATTCACTCACACCTAGGGAGAATTTAGAGAAACCAATTAACCTGACAGTCATCTTTTTGGACTGTGGGAGGTACCCAGAGAGAACCCACCATGTAAACTCCATGTAGAAAGACCCCAGGCCGGGAATCAAACCCGGGACCTTCTTGCTGCAAGGCAACAGTGCCACTGTGCAAAATGATCAAAATGAGTTAATATTAAGCTAGAGCAGGTGCTAAAATCTTACATTTTGATGCAGTGGTCATTGGTTAAAAGCCACTTGTCAGTCAGAATCTATATGATACCAAGATCCATCTTAAAAAAATAGAAGGCTTTGAGTTTCTTTTAAAATCAACTTTGAGGTGAACAAGATTCTTGTGAAGTTGTGACAAATTTCCACAATACTGAAAGATGTTATTTGCCCACAATTGCCCCCACATCAGTTTTGTTGAACAATAACATAGTGATATATCTAGAATATTTTCCATAGATTGGGGCAGGGGGGAAATGTTGGACCTCTTCTGCGAAGTATGTGAAAATCATCTGTATGTAAATGGAGTTAGCAAAATCCAAACAAAACAAACATTAACTCCAAACAAAACAAACATTAACTATTTGTTGTGATGACACAAATTTTTTCTCATAATTGTGGGCAAATTTTGAGTGTTTTTCTGGTGTAGCCTACAATTCATATTTGGGTGTGCGTAATTAATTAGGCTTGCTTAAAAACTGTTGTCAAGATTGTGGAGGGGTTAAGCACAATCCATATATGGAGGCCTTAGTCCTTGATGCAGCCGTTCCAGGTTTGATTCCTGGCCTGGTGACCTTTACTCTTTCCCCATCTTTCATTACCAACTTTCCTGTCAATTAACTATCAAATAAAGGCCATTAGAGCCAATAACACCTTTAAAAAAAAACTGTTGTCAAAATTTGTGCAGAATTTTCAGTGTGCCACCAGAGGGAGCAACACATTAGACCAAGTCTACTGCAATATTAAGCAAGCATGAAGAGAAGTTCCTTTCCCACACCTGGATCAATCAGCTCATATTCTACTCATGTCACTGTTTCTCGTCCTTGCATACAACCCTGTCAAGCAAAGAATCAGGCCCACTACCAACACTATTCAAACTTGGCCAGTTCTGGCTGAACTGCAAGACTGTTTTTGCACACATCAAATGGAACATAAATGCACATCAGTCCCTGGAAGAATACATAAATATCGTACTGTGTTATATCAAAAATTATACTGAAAATATGCAAAAACATCAAAATTTATCCAACCAATGATAAGCAATGAAGTCCAGTATCTGTTGAAAGCCAGAAATGCAGATTTCAAATCTAGAGAAAGAGCCTGCTACAACCAAGGCAGCGTCAAGACTGCAAAAACAGAAATTATATTGAAAATGAAGGGCCAGTTGGCTCAAAAACTTCACAGCAGATCTGGCAGACTACATTCACTAGTAGTGAATGTAGCTAATAGATTGCCATTAGCAATCTATTAGCCACTTTATTGCTAATACCGGAATGGGCCCTCTTTTACCTTCAGAACTGCCTTAATCCTTTGGGGCATAAATTCAACAAGTTACTGGAAACTTTCTAGCGAGCCTGTGTAATTTGTTCTTAGCTGACAGGAGTGGCACCTGGGGGGATCTTCTGCTCCACCTGCCTCAAGGTTTAACATGTTGTGTTTTTAAAATATTTGAGATGGGATGGTGTCACTCCTGCACAACACTGCCAGTTTCACGATCCTCCAGCCCTAATCCTACAGGAACACCAAGTATATTGGGTACTTGAGAAAGCACACCCAAAAAAAATCACCTGGACCGGATGGAGTACTTGGAAAGGAAATCTTGTGCTAGCAATGTTTCTCTCGCACAACAAGGTATCCCACACCTTGTCTCAAGTTAGCAACCCGGTAGGCAAAAAAAAAAGGATATACACGACCTAATGACAGGCTTATTGTTCCAACATCATGATGAACAATACTGCAGATTTATCTGCAGCTCAGCATATCAAACACCTGCTCTGACCTGTTTTGGATCCCCACCAGTTTGCACAGGGCAAACATTGTCAACCAATGATGCCATAAGAATTGCATGTCCCACCTAGAACATTGGGGAAATTATGTGCAGATGTTTTTTGTGGACTAGTTCTCTGCTTTTAACACCCTGCTTTTATCCACCTGTGAATGATCAGAAACTTCCTCACTGCTTGTCCTCAAACCAACAGACTTGGGGCCCCACTGGTCCTCCTCTCTCAAGCTCAGCACAGGTTCACCACAGGGATGTGTGCTTATTCCCCCCCCCCGCCCCCCCCACACACCCTGGCATTCTACTCATCCTACAGTCATCCTGCAGACACCATCGTCACCATCATATAATTTACTGATGTTACGACATGGCGACAGTTTTAACATGCATAACACATATTTTTGTAAAAAGTATAAAGTAGTTTTAAATGGCTGTAGGTCTGTAGCCATTACTTTCTAAAAGTTATCAGCTCTGGAACAGTAGCTCTACACCAGACCACATTATATTAATGATGAAACCAGCCAACAGTTGTCTGGACCAATCACAATACAGCTGTGTTGTAAGTTATTGCAATTATATTATAACTAAAGATTGCTTTTGTTAAACAAGTCCAGTTCTAAAGGACAAACTCAAAAAGAGACTAGTTAAAGTCTATTTGACATTCCCAAATAGGTTGTTGTACTCCAACCACATCCCCATAGACAGTCTATGTGAATAACAAACAGTGATTTACATAGACTGTGAAACCAGTCTGTTGGTTTCACATTTTAATAATATATTTGTGTAAATAAAACCTTTCAGTGTATTTTCTGACCTGTCCAACTAATTTTAAAATTGTAAAAGTATGGTGTACTTCCTAACCAAAAGCTTTAATAATCAGTCTAAATCACTGTCAAATGAGGATATTTCCAGCACAACCAGGTGATACCGTCTACGTACGTGTACGTGTAAAACACATGAAACTACAATGACTCATTTGTCTCAAAGTTTTCAGCTTCCAGGGTGTTTACTACAAATGTACTTTCAGTCTGTCTTCAACATCCCTGTTCTCCTGACATCTGCTGAGCACGCTCTCTGTTCTCAGAAACATGCACTGTCCACGCGTCGGTTCCGTGTGTTGATTGGCTACACCCGAGACAAACAAAGATTCTCAACCAATAGGAACAGTGTGCACGCGCTGAGCCATTTCTTCCACCCTGGCTGCACATGTTCAGCTGGGGTGCGTCATATAAAACCCCTCCGCTGTCTTTGTTTACAGTAAAGGGAAGTGAACGGCGTAACACAGGGTTCTATTACGTTCAAGCGATATTATTCAAAAAAGTACACGTTAACAGCATCGACTATTACTAAGATCACATCGCAATTATGGTGGGCAATGACGAAGAAGGTGAAAACCTTCCAAATCACCTTGTCGGATTCAAACAAGTCCTTCTACTGCGGCGGGGACAAGGTGTGCGGCCGAATTGAAGTGGAGGTGAGCGACGTGACTCGGGTGTCCGCAATGAAGATTCAGGCTGTGGGCTGCGCCAAAGTGGAATACGCTAAAGGCAAGCAGCGCTGCCGCCAGGAGGCCGAGTACCTGCGCTACGAAGACGCCCTGCAGCTGAGCGAGCAGCCCACAGGTTCGGACTTCTCACTTTTGTATGTTAACTTATTATTTTACATATTCTAGGGGAACAGTAAAACATTGAACTTTAAATGTAGCTGTTTTTTCTTAAGTTTTTAACTAATGCATGCCTCACTCTGCCAAAGAAGGAAACATTCAATTTAACCTTGTATTGAAACAAATATTTTCTCAGTAAAGAGTTATTAAAATCTCTTAAAAACTTCTCTTTACAGATTCAGATGGCTCAGTTGTCTTAAGGCCTGGTAATAAATATGAGTACAAGTTTGGATTTGACCTTCCTCAGCAGGGGTAAGGGTCTCAGAATTCACATTTATTTTCATGGAATACATCTGTCTCCTCTGGATTCTTGTGCAGAATCTGCCTTTTGATTTGCTCATTTCTCTCCTCACAGGCAGCTGGTGTCTTCATACAAGGGGAAGTTTGGTTATGTCCACTATTATGTAAAGGCCTTAATGGAGAGGCCACAGCAACCTACTCTGGAGTGTAAGAAATGCTTCGAGGTGGAGGAACCTCTGGACATCAACACACCAGACCTGCTGGTAAGTTGACCTGAAAGTAAGATATTTTTTGCAGTCATCCAAGTCAAATCAGTCAAAACACATAATCCACAAATTTTATATCTTTTCAGTCCATTTCAATTGAAGAAGGTATTTTCTTCTTTTAAATAGTATGAAATATCCCAGTTAAGACAAGATTTAGTAATGGTAGAAAAGCCATGAACTAAATGTTACCATTTCAGTGTATTTTTGGTAAATGGGTTCCCAGATTATCTGACCTGATACGATAGTAGCAAGATCCTCCAGTGTATTCTATCATGAAAAAATGATGCCTGTAGAAAATGGTGGATACATTAACCTTGCATCTAAAATGCATCTTTAACTTTAAACACATGTTGAAGCCTTTATATCACAACCAGTCTGAAATTCATATTTTCAGTGCAAAAATGGCATTTCAAAATAAATGATATACCGCCTCTACCTAGCCTGCTTACTGTTCCACGTAAAAATGGCGCCCCTAGCAATGACCATTAATGAAGTAGATGGACGAGAACGTTCCTGTGCTGCTAAAGACATCGAATAAGGCCTGGAGGAGGTGACCAATCCGGAGCATTAAATTGGCCACAAGTTTAAGACTGAAGGCTCACAGGTGAGCCAGAAGCTACAACTGTTGCAACATAGTAAACATAGATAATTTAAATGATAGAAGAGCAGATATTGGCATGGAAAGGAACTTGCATACAAACCTGGAAATGTTAACTGCAGTGTTAACTGGTAAGAGAATTTTAGAAATGTATCTTTACATTTCCAGATCTTTACATTTTTTATGGGAATATAACTACCAACATAAGATAGATGATAATAATAAGCATACATACACGTAGGCTCAAAAATATTATATCTCTGGAAGATTTAATAACTCTTACTTTCTCCACCGACCCCCTTCCAGCTCAAAGTTTTGTTGTTTTCTCTGCTCTCCATCAGTGTCTTCAGCTCACTGCATTATATTATGGTGTTACTGCAGTGGATTTCAGGCTGATTTGGTCATTTCTTCTGGATCCCATCTAGTGTTCATAGGGGTGAAAGTAGTTTTAAATTCTTGGGGTTACTATGGACAAAGTGTGTGTGTGTGTGTGTGTGTGTGTGTGTGTGTGTGTGTGTGTGTGTGTGTGTGTGTGTGTGTGTGAGTGACCACGTCTTTTCAAACCTTTTTTGTTGAATCAACACTTCAAAACATTCACTGGCTTAAAAGACACCAGCGAATGCAGCAACCAGATTTACAGTCTGACCTCAGAAAATATTTTTGTACCATTTAAAGGAACTTCAAATAGGCATTTTAAGCATATTTGTACAAAATCCTTGAGGATTAGTTGGACATAAAGTTACCAGTAGAGATGATTTATATTTTTCTGTGTGCCATTAGTCTCCCACAGGTGGCACAAAGGAGAAGAAGGTCACCTGCATGTTCATCCCTGACGGTCAGGTGTCACTGAATGCAAAAATTGACCGGCGTGGATTCTGCGAGGGCGAAGACATTTGTATCAATGCAAAGTTTGAGAACACTTGCTCACGCATTGTGGTGCCCAAGGCCGCCATCATCGCCAAACATACGTACCAGGCCAATGGCCGCACCAAGGTCTTCCGTCAGAAGCTTTCTTCGGTGCGTGGAAACCACATTATCTCAGGCATGTGTGATGCCTGGCAGGGAAAGACTATCAGGGTGCCAAAGATCAAACCGTCCATGCTTGGCTGCAACATCATTCGTGTGGAGTATGCTCTAATGGTAAGTCTGCTGTGCCAGTCTGAGTGCTACCTACGTGCTTTTGTTGGGAGAACGTTCCTAATTTATGCCTTCCTCATTCATTTGACAGATTTATGTCCACATCCCAGGTAGTGAGAAGCTAATTCTAGAGCTACCTCTTGTTATTGGAACTGCTGGTCTTGGTAGCCGTAGCAACAGTGTTAGCAGCCAAGAGGGTTCAGTCAGCAATGCATCTCAGAGTTGGGTGTCCCTCAGGATGCCCTCTGAGCCTCCAAGTTACTGTGACATCACTAAGGACTGCCGCCTGGACCAGCCTCTTACCCCTCTGCTGGATGATGTTGACTGTGACGACAGTCCCATCTTCATGAGTGCACCCAGCTTCCAGTTCCCATCCTCTCCAACATGCACTGAGGTAGGCATCTCAAGACAAGTTGGTTCACTTAGTGACATCATCAGACATCAATGCCTGATATTCACTGCAGAATTTTTGGTATTGCACATTATATAATAGATTCCTCAAATCTAGTTTTTACATTATGGAAAATTCACGCACACAATTACAGCAAAGTGTAATAATGTGGATGTTTGCAACGACGCAATGAACAAACCCCTTTTTAATGTACGAGGTTAGTCCACTGTCTCAGTATATCTCTTGTTAGCAAGCCAAGTGTTTGCTAACAGTTTCTAACTGTAACATAATCAAAGCTATTTGTTAAAAAGTAATTCAGCTGAAAGGTTATAAGAACGCTAGAGGCGTTGCTGATTCCAGTGGCGTAGGAGGAAATTGTAATTTCCTCCAAGGAGGCCCAAGTTAGCCTGACTCAGGTTTACTGGCTCAGGCTGACGGATATCATATCCATTATGATATCCGTATGCAGCTAAAGCAACACTACTAAAATGTTGCAGCAGTGTTGAATCTCCATTTGCAAAAACTAGCCACAAAATGTTAACTTGAACATTTGAATGAATGATCCTGCCAAAATTAGCAATAAAAATAGAAATAAATCACTGGCCTGACTAAGTAGTTCATCTTAGTCTTTGTTCCAAAAATTAAAGAGAACTTTATACATCTTTACATAAAGTAGAATTTCTTTATCATTTTCTACAGTATTAACAGTATTAATTTTCATTATCACTAATTTCTAATTATATATGTCATTGTTCTATTAATTAATTTCAGTTTATATTTTTTCCTATTTTGTAGTTATTTAATATAATGTTTCTATTTATTCTCATTTTCTTTCGAAGCTTTAAGTTGGAAAGGTTCTTGTTCTTACACGTGGAGTGTTCTTTTTGCCACTTTAATTACTTTATCAATTCATTTACTTCTAGTTTTACTGCAGTTTTCTCATTAAATGTCATCCAGAGACATACTAAAAATTAGTTACGTTTTGTTATTCTGAAAGGAGATGAAAAAGGGGAGAAGGAAAAGGTGGATGCAAGAAAAAAAGGATTCACAAAAAAGATGCAGTCCAAAAACTGGGAAAAGAGACAACAAATTACAGTAATGTAACAGTTTAGATGATCTCCCATACAAGTTCAGCAAAGATCTGAGCACTTTAATTATTTAAGATTTTTTTGAGAACAACACTCTTCTCCACTCACGGAAATAAAAGACAAAAAGCCACAGGTGCAGCTATGATAAGCAATAGGCAAGAAAGGAACAGTATCTAACGTGTTAAACAAAAGTAAGAATAAGTCGACGTCCACATTTAATCTCACAAGTTGTACCATTTCTTCTTTGAATAGTTTTCCATGCTTACAAATATGTTTTTCCTTAATTCCATTTGTTTTGAAGTAGAAGTTAACAACTAGGAAGGAAGAAAGAGACAAATTAGAACTGTGTATTAGACCTACCTCCTAAAACACATAAATCCCCCCAATACATCCAAAAATTGATATTTTCTTTTTCAAGAGAATAACCTTTTACATCAAAGTGCTCCTTAATTTATAGGCGTATTCACCCCTTTTTTAAAAAGTGAATTTCAGGCCCTGCGCTTTGAGGTTAGACATAGTTAAACCAGAACTAAACTGTGCTTATTTCTTATTTTTCCAGACAGAGGAGGAGTACAATGGGAATTCAGTCATGCTTCCTGTCTGCTGAAGCTCATCAGTGGGATCCTGGAGATGTATTCAAGCTCTCACTGACTATTCTTTAAAGGCACTTGAGTTGCCCACACCATATGAAATGGGATGGTGGATGTAAAGCCAGGGATATAAAGATAAAGAGAAAGATTCTTGCTTATCACCGTGCTTCATCACCTATGTCGATCCAAAGTCTTCCTTCTGGTGCTTGTTGGGCATATGGCCTGAGGTCATAGATTCTGTGGCACATTACATTTCTGAGTAAGCTGTTCATTCTTAAGACTGTGGGGCTCAAGCATCAGATGTGTCAGACCCCAGCTAACTTGTTTTCTTTTAATCATGAATCTTTGTCATTCCAATCAAATCTTGGATTTTTAAGAGAATTTAGAGGAAGGCTCATTATTTAGTTAGTGTCGCAGTACTGTAAAGAATTTGTTGGGAACAAATTTTTAACAGGCATAAAAGAACCATAAACAGCATTATTTTTCCATGTATGCCAGTGTTTTCAGCATCCACTTAAGCCACATTTATACCACAACTCTTGACTTAATCTTGTTTGATACTTGTTTGTTTTTGATGTAAAAGTAAAATATTTCCTGGGGAAAAAAATCCGCTTTGTTAAAAATGTCTATATTTGACTCCCATTTAACACTGCAAGTGCCAAAATTAATTCAAGTGGCAACATGCCCAGTTTTTTTTTCTTGTAAAAGCACCTTATGTGAAAACATTCTTTCTATGTAATTTGCAGTTGTCTAAGAAGGCATTTCACACTAACGTCTACTTTGTTCCATTCTTTAATTTCTGAACTTTCAGGGCCCAAAATGAGTTTGTTGTGAAAGACTGTATATTTGCAATGCTTTGTGAGTTATTTTTGTATGGAACCCTATGGGTCATTTTTTAAAATAAAGAAATGTCTAAAATGAGGCATAATTTCTGCTCTTCAACATATCTGAAAGTTTTTGTTTCAGTTTCACCTTCGAAGAGTTTGTCAAGATGCATAATCACAATAAATTCAGTTCAAATTCAAAAATACTTTATTTATCCCAAAGGGAAGTGAAATATTGTGACTAGAGATGTGCCGATCAAGTTTTTTTGTGCCGATACCGATCACCCCCTGTGGGCTGATCGCCGATACCGATCACATAATTATTATTTATTTATTTTTTATCATAAACACTACCGTTACATTATGTGGAAAAAGGAACCATGAATTCACCTTAACTTAGACAAAAACTTGTTTTAAATAAATTTTCCAAGAAGAAAACAAAACAGGCATTTTGCAAATTGTACTATCAATAATACTATCTAACAGACTGATAACATGAAGGCTCTGGAGAGGCTACATAATGCAAAGAGCTAAAATAAAACCTCAACATTGACAAAAAGTTCAAGTATAAAACTTAACATTCAATCCAAAAACAGGATCCATTACAATAAACAATCCTGAGTTACTGAATGAAAACTTTCTGTTAGCATGGCGGCTAGCTGATCACTGCTAGGTCTCTGACTGAGGGAGTAATTATGCAGAACAGGGAGGAGATCGATTATTTTTTAGCGATTATCTATCTTATGTTAGGACAGCGAAAGTTTTAATACATATGTAAAATGTATTTTTTTTAGGTTAGATGCTGCAGCTTTAAACAGGTTCGGTGTGAGAGTCACTACCAGGTGGAACAGAAGCGGCTCCGTCTGTCAAATATTAAATATTACTACCTGTAGCGGAGCAGCTGTTCAACAGCAGATCCAGCGTCTTACATAGTAGCTCCAAGACTGAAATCATTTTACAGGTTATTTGTTTAGCTTTCTGACCGTCATGCTAATCCGGGTGAGTGTTTGTAGCTGTGCTGCTTTACCTGCTGTCTGATCCTCCATGTCTTTTTACTGCAGTGAGCCTCATCGTAGCCAAACTCCGTCATTGTTCTTATGTCATATTAGCTTCGTCGTGTTGATGCATTTTGACCTGCTTCTATTTTCCGCCACAACACCCAAACGTCCCCTCAGTGCGTTATAGTTCCACATCGCTTAGGATTTATTGCTGCGCGTTTGCGCAGAGTGATCGGGTATCGGCACAAGAGCCAATGATCACCGATCACCGATCATGCACTTTTTCAGAAAAATCGGCCCGATTGTGATCGGTGACGGATCGATCGGCACACCTCTAATTGTGACTCATTATCTGAGTATCCTCAGGTAATATGTGGATGGCGTTGCTGTTGTCAGCAAGCCACCTGTAGCAATTAATCTTGCAATGAATCTAAAGAAGCCCTTGACTGAAGAAAAAATATGATAATGTGATATGAAAGTTTCCCTCATTGCTGTGATCACACACTACTGGTGCAACCATTATAATTTAATATTTATCATGACTGTTTGTGCATTTAAACCTGAGAGGGAAAAATCATTTAAGTTCAGTGGGATCAGTGCATGGCAGCCTGGCTAGTAGCTCAGACCGCCCTTAGCTACTAGCTAAGGGCCTTAGTGGTGGCAAGCAGTCTTAGCTACTAGCTTGCCACCATCAGCATGTGTGTGAGCATGAATGGTTAAATATGTCATGTATTTTAAGTGTGTTCTTTAGATGCAATAAAAATCACTAGGGCATCCTAACTGAAAGAAAAGATGATTTCTGCTTAATAGTAACAAGAATGAATGGGTGGAAATTTACCCTTAATTTTGCTTGTGTGTTAAATCTAAGCAAAACTGTCAAAGTTTGTCGTAATGAGTCTCAAAGCCTGCAAGTCATGTAATGGAATATTGTTTTTGTTCTTGCTTGTATGTCTTCTTCCGTGAAACTAACCTCTAAATGACTTCTTCAGTAGAGGTAATGACCATTTGGATAAATTTCTGATTAGAATGTATCCAAACATTGCATATTTATTTTGTGTTTTTAGTGATTTATTTAACCTCTCTTATTCCAGGATGGAATGACTATGTATATATAGATATTTAAAAACTTGAATTTACTGCACAAATTTGAATTCATTGTGGATAAATAAATAGATTTTTTACTTAAACAGTTTATACATTTAATTTAAACATTTATTAGCCAGATATCATCAACTGTCAAAATACCACATGGATATCTGACCACTCTTCCTAGCAGCGTTTTTTGTAGTTTGTTTGTACCATCCCAATAACTTCCCTGTCTCTCAAATGAGAGATGTGTTTGGGTCAAATGAGTGACCCAAACTCAGGTGGACAACTAAAAAAGACAACAGTTGTACATGGACCTTACCACAGGGGCCTCGTTTCATTGGCTAATGCCCATTTTACGTCACAGCGCAGCTACCACGTGCGTGACCGTCTCAAGCTATAGTAGTAAACACATGCTAATGTACATTGTGGACTAGCAGACCGGCAGAAAGTTTTTGCATCAGGACTCGAAAAAGAATGGCTCTCCACCGTCAGTGGAGTATCTGTACAGGCGATGCCAGGTATCCTGATCATATTTGTGGAACTAAAATTCACAGATTTCCAAAATCTGAAACGGAATGCCATGCTTGGATCAAAGCTTGTGCATGACAATATTTGCAGCTCAACCGTCGTAGGATCAATAAGAACAAAGGAGTGTCTGCTGGTGTAAGTATTACTGCTTTGCTTTCTTTGTGTTTAGTGAATGAAAATAAAAGTTAATAATAAACACATCCATTGTGAAAACCTTTTAGCTAAGTACAGCATAATGGCAGTACCGACACAACTTCTACACCTTGAAGCCTGTCTGTTACAGTCTTACGTTAGCTGAACAGATCAATATGCAATGTGTACCGTATCTGACATGCATTTAAGATTTTATTTTACCTGAAAAGGTTTTTTACTAAACTGTAATCGTGTTAGCCATGGTAGGCACCGAGTACATTGCATCAGGCCTAGGCACAGTCAAACATTTGCAAACAACAGAAATCAAGGATTCAAAAGTAACCCTCAAAACCATGAATGCATGACTTACCCAGCCTTGCAAGAACAATAGGCATCAGTGAACTTGTCCAGAGCTATATTTATGCTGAGGGTGTGAGGATCTGATGTTTTCCTCATTGACTGGTAGCATTTAGCTGTGTTGGAGGCATCGCGTGGCTCAACCCACCCTATAGCTCCGCGCCTGCTGCTGCCCCAACAGATGATGGCAGAAGAGAATACACTCTCAACAACAAACTTTATAGAATATCTGCAGTATCTTGCTGCAAACCTTGAGAAAGATGCTGGAGGACTTTAACTTAAATAACTTAAGATCAAACCTACATTGAAAAAAAAATCCATACAATTACCTTCCAGTGATTTTTCACTCAATTATTAGTATCATCTGAGACTGCAGCAAAAGACTGTGAAAGGTCTTAGCTTACTCAAGAAGTGCAGTCTAGTTTGTCCTTCTGTCCTATTCAGTTCGTCCAGGCAAACACTGAGGTATTTATATTCCTCAGCCACCTCCACTTTTTCTCCGTGATGGAAAAAGGGTTTGATACTTCAAATCTAAAATCATCTTTTGCTTTGTTTACATTCAAAATGAGATGACTGTCCCCACACCATGACACAAAGCAGTCCATCTTTACTCTGTACTTAGCCTCTTGTCTATCTCTGATACACCCAACTTCTGACAGTCATCAGAGTATTTCTGTAGATGACAGAAGTCAGACTTGTGCTGGAAGTCTGAAGAATAGTGAGTACAGTTCCCTGTGGTGCACTTGTGTTGCTGACCACCTTGTCAGACGCTCTGTCCCAGGGCTGGCCCAAGGTATAAGCAAACTATGCGGCCGCTTAGGGCTCCGGGGCCTCTAGGGGGCCCTGTTAAGCGGAAATGATCTTTTTTTTTGTAGTAATGTTTATGTGATTATATTCACAAAAACACACAAATTTATTATAAAGTTGTGATTGTTTTTTAACAATATATATTTGATAATGTATGTAGAAATCTTCCTTTTATGGCAGTGTTTGTCAACCTTTTTCGGGCCAGCACCCCTCTAGCCTTTGTCCAGGTCCCTCACTACCCCCCACCAAAGAATTTGTAGGCTACTTTGCACTGACTATTATTTTATTATTATTACTATCACTATTGTAGATGTTTTGATTTTTATGCTTGTTTTTGTAATTATCAAAAATAATTTCCCAGAGAACAAAAAAGCCATGGGAATAGAAAATATTTTCACTGGCGTCTACGAAAAATGCAATGAACATTCAAGTTAAAATCAGTAGGCCTAACAGCAGCCAATCAGAGTGGAAAAATATTCTTGTTCTGTGCTATTTTCTAGTTGTTAAATACACAAAATGACCAGATAAAAGATTTACAACATGCCAGTTCTCAGGCGTGTCCCTTTCCTAATCATGTCCAGTTTAATTAAATACAGCTTCTTCATTGAACCCCAATGAAGTAGAACCATCTCAAAGAGGGTCAGAAGCTGGTGCTGATTGGAGGCACCTGTGAGACATGGAGAGTTGGAGCAACGCAGAAAAATAAGAAATATACCTGTTCTTGTTCTGTGCTATTTTCTAGTTGTTAAATATTACACAAAATGACCAGATAAAAGATGTACAACATGCCAGTTTAAACTTTGATTTATTTGCAAACGATCAGTCGTTTGCACCACTAAATGTTGCAGAGCTCAGGCTCTGCAACATTAAAACATGGATAGAACTGTAACCACATTAGTCATAACTCTTCTTCTCTTCCGTGTTTCTTTTGGTTTGTGGTGGTGCAGTTCTGTACTGCCTTCAGGAGAATGGGACATCGGAGTATCATCCATAAAATTTCACTCTCATTTTGTGAAATGAGATATACTGTAGTGCATAACTACACTACAGTACTTACATTGTTTTAGGCAAAAACTATATGGACAACTTAATTACACAAGATGCCCAAGGTAATTCAAATATTTTTTATTACAGACATTTTAAAATTGTCCAATTTTACTCACAACTTTATGAACTTTACATAAATTATCAGTTTACACATCAAAAGTGAACACATGAACATAAAAATTTAAGTGTGACAATAAAACATGAAAGTAAGTATCAACGACATTCCTGTTCACTACACCTTACAGAAACCTACAAAAAAGAAAAAAGAGCAATTAAACAGAGAAAGCATTTGTATTTAAAGAGAACAAAAAAATGGCAAATAAAAAATGTGACATCATAAGAACTGATGATCATTGGGACCGGATGCCTGGGGTGGAAAAACATTTCTGGGTGTCTTTGCCTGTTTACTTTGGAAGTAGAAAAAAAATGTCAGCAGTGTCATAGAGTCAGTTGAAACTTAAAACAGCTTCATTAACTATGAAGCTGTTTTAAGTGTGGACTTAAGGAGACAAACTACCTTAAAATCTGTCCATCCATGATCTGAACACACTGATCCTTGCAGGGTGGTGAGGGGGGCTGGTGGTGTCCATCTCCAGCAGCCATCAGATGAGAGGCAGGTTCACCTGGACAGGTCACTTACAGGGTCCTGAAAGTCAACAACACATAAAAAAAGAAAGATAAATGTTAGATTAACAAGAAGTTACCGTTAAATCAAATCATGTTTATTAAGCACTTAGTGTTGGTAACAGCAGTTTTTGTTGTTGAAAATGTAGCTAGCTGCTCATTGAAAAAACAAACTTACTTAAGACGATGTGGAGGTTCATCCTCAGAGCTGGTTGTTGATGTGATGGAGTCAGAGCTTCTTCTGAGAGTCTTTGGGTTTTCTAATATCTGATTTCTCTAGTTTCCTCTTTTATCTTCATTTGCTTAGACTGCAAATATATGTTGAAGATAAAATTATTGACGAACGAGTTAGAATAACAACCTCACAATATCAAAGTTTCTCTGTCTTATGGAGCTTGATTAAAACCAGGTTAAGTTTATGAATTAAAGTATAAGTCGTAACGAATGATTACTATATTAATAATCATACAAGTCACAATAAAATTGATAAAATAATTAAGAAACCAACGTAAATTATATGTATTTACTGCACTGTTCATAATTAATGAAGATAATTAATAAGCAAACTTACCATCAACTAGCAACACTAGCTGACCGGGGGCAGCCTTCGTGCCCCCGGTCTCTTTTTGTGACACACGTTTCATTTCCATCGGTTGTTGTCCCGTTGTGTTGTCATCTAACTCGGACAAGGACGTCACCAGCTTGAATTTACCAAAATTAGTAACTATTATCAAGGCCCTCTCTACTTTTAAGGCAATATTATGCGAGTAAAAATGACGAATTTGAACAGCGTCTGTTATCTTCCCTGCTTCAAGTTTTTCTTCTCTGTGGCGTTTTTTAAATAAATGAAAATGTGCAATACCGCCACCATCTGGTCTGGAGTGTGAACTGGAGCTAATGCCGTTGATAAGGTTTTTTACGTCACACATCTGAAAATTGATTGGGTACTTTCTTAAAAATTACATCATAATCATCTTTTTATTGTATGCAATTTTAATAAATAGTAAAAGATTAAGGCACTTAAAAGTTCATACATATTCATTCAGATTTTGTTCACTTAAATTATACTTTTAATACACAGTCCAGTCACATTAATGTGACCATCTGTCAAAAGCCAGAATAACCACCTTTCGCAGAGCGAACTGCTACGAGACGTGCAGGAAGAGAGTCACTTAGGTCCCTGAAGGTCTTCTCTGGGATGTTGAGCCATGCCGACTCTAATGCCGTGGCCAGCTGCGCTAGATTACGCGGTTGAGGATCCATGGCGCGAACAACTCGATCGAGATGGTCCCACAGATGCTCGATTGGGTTTAAGTCAGGTGAGTTTGCTGGCCAGGGGAGGACGGTAAACTCATCCTGGTGCTCTTCGAACCACGCACGTACACTGGCAGCTGTATGGCACCTCGCATTGTCCTGCTGGAAGATGCCATCATCCTGAGGAAAAACAATGCGCATGTAGGGGTGGACATGGTCCGCAAGGACAGATGCGTACTTGTATTGATCCATCGTGCCTTCCACAATAATCAGTGAACCCAGAGAATGCCAGGAAAACATTCCCCAGACCATAATGCTCCCGCCTCCAGCTTGGACCGTTCCTGCAATGGTTGCAGGGTGGTTCCTTTCAGAGGTTTCACGCCTTATACGCCAACGTCCATCTGTCCGATGGAGCATAAAACGCGATTCATCTGAAAACGCTACCTGTCGCCACTCAGTGGACGTCCAGCTGCTGTACTGGCGTGCAAATTCTAGCCTTCGTCGTCGATGAACACCAGTCAGCATAGGTGCACGAACCAGGCGTCTGCTTCGGAGGCCCAGACGCAGCAATGTTCGCTGAATAGTGGTTTGGGAGACACTTGTGGTAGCCCCTTGGTTCATTTTAGTGGTCAGTTGCTCAACGGTAGCCCGTCTATCTGCCCGAACGCATCTCCGCAACCGTCGTTCGCCTCTGTCATCTATGGCCCGTGGTGCACCACATTTGCCACGTCGTTGATTTTGGACAGTCCCATTTTGCCATGCACGGTACACTTTTACCACGGCGGCACGCGAACAGTTCACAAACTCAGCCGTTTCGGAAATGCTTCCACCCTTGGCCCGAAAGCCAATGATCATGCCCTTTTGGACGTCGGATAAATCGCTTCGTTTCTGCATTACGCCAACGATTGAAATGTTTTCCGAAGCCCACACACACCCTTTATATACGCTCAACTGCACTGTGCTGCCACCTGCCTTCTGTGATTGGTTATTTAACTCTGAAGTGGAAAGTACGTGGTGGTCACATTAATGTGACTGGACTGTGTATATTAAAAATGTATTTTCGTACAATTATGTTTAAGTGTTAAAGTACTAATTTCAAAATTGGTACAAAGTGTATTTTTAGTATACTTCATATATACTTATACTTAATAATTAGCATACTTAAAGTGTACTTTCACAAATTTAAGTATGTTTGAAGAATATTAAAGTATACTTTTTATTCACCAGGAATAAAAGAATAAGGAATACAATCTAGTTTAATCACAGGCTAAAACAAAAGATAAAACTATTAACTAGTTACTTGTGATTTTGGTAAATAAAACACCTTATTGTGCTCTAGTGTAAGGTGTTTTAACAAAAAATACTTCAGCATTGAGCCAACGTCTTTGAGTCTACATTCTCATGATGCAATGCTGCCCCCTTAGGGTTGATACATATTAGTTTAAAACAATTAATTATTGTCCCATGCAGATGTCTTGAACTATCTCACATGCAAGTTATTTTTTCCTCGACAAAGAATTAAATATTTTGCACAATTTTAAAAGTGGTCTTATGAAATATTTATCCATCTGTGACCTTGGATACAGTTCTAGACCCTCTTTCTACCAGATCACACAGATAGGTTTTGTAAGAATGGACAGAGGCACTGCTGCAGATTACAAACAGTTTATTAAATTCACAAATTTGAGCAAAAAGTCACAATTTTATTATATGGAATGGCCACTCTAAAAGTGGGAGTCTAAGCCAGCCAATATGCCCCGGCTACATATCTTTTGATGCATATTTATATGCTTTGATTTTGGCATGACGGGCAGAGTAAAGTACTAGGAAGACATGACAGGCAAAAAAACAAAAAAAAAATAGATGGTATCACAAGGAAAAAACATGTAGAAACATCAAAAGACATCTATCCAGAGATACAGTGGTATGCAAAGTAAACTCCTCTAATTTTTTTAAATTTTCTTCAAATGCAGCCATTTGCTAAAATCCAAAAAGTTCATATTTCTCATAAATGTGCATTGAGCATCCCGTCTTGACAGAAAAAAGCAGAAATCTAGGAATTTTTGCAAATTTATAAAAAAAAACAAAAACAAAACTGAAATATCACATGATCATATGCATTCAGATCCTTTTCTCAGTATTGAGTAGAACAAACCTTTGAGCTGGTACACCCATGAGTTTTCTTGGGAATAATGCAACAAGTTTTTCACACCTGGATTTTGGAGATCCACTCAATAAGAGATGGTGAACGTTGGTGGAGGAATTTTCAGGTCTCTCCAGAAATGCTTAATTGGATTTAGGTCAGGGATCTGGCTGGGCCAGTCAAGAATGGTCACAGAGTTGTTCCAAAGCCACTTCTTTGCTATTTTAGCTGTGTGCTTTGGGTCATTGTCTAGTTGGAAGGGGAACCTTTGTCCCAATCTGAGATCCTGAGCATTTTGGAAGAAGTTTTCTTCCAGAATCTCTCTGTATTTCCTTCAACTGCAACCAGTCATCCTATCCCTGCAGCTGAAAAAACATGATGCTGCTACCACCATGTTTCACTGTTGAGTGGACAGGTCCTGAGCGTGGTGTGTGTGGTTTTCTAGACACTTAAAAACCACATGTGGAAAAAACCACACATACCACTTAGAATTAACACCAAAAAATTAAATCTTTGTTTTGTCATACCAGAGAATTTTATTTCTCACAGTCTGAGATACTTTTATGTATTTTCTGGTAAACTATGCAGGATTTCAAATGTCTGACACTGAGGAGAGGCTTCCGTCTGCCGACTGGTGGAGGACTGCAGTGATAGTTCACTTTGTGGAACTTTCTCCTATCTCCATCTCTATAGCTCAGCCACAGTGACCTTTTGGCTTTTCTCCCACGTTTGCAGTTAACTAACTGGGCTGCCAGGTCTAGGAAGAGATCTGATTGTCCCTGGACTAAGTCCTTAACTTAGTCCAGTTAAGGACTAAGGAGGCCACTGTGGTCTTATGAACCTTGACTGCTGCAGAAATTGTTTTGTAACCTTGGCCTGATCTGTGCCTTGCCACAATTCTGTCTCTGAACTCCTTAGGCTTCCATCTCATGATCCTTATTTGGTCTGAGCTGAGTTCTCAGGTGTGTGCCTTTCCTAATCATGTCCAATCAGTTTAATTAAATACAGCTTCTTCATTGAACCCCAATGAAGAAGTACAACCATCTCAAAGAGGGTCAGAAGCTGGTGCTGATTGGAGGCACCTGTGAGACGCGGAGAGTTGGGTGTTGGAGCAACGCAGAAAAATAATAAGAAATATACTTTGTGGAAAAGGCGGTTTGGCATAAACTAGTATGTGAATGGTTCGGATGGAAATGGAGGTAGGAGATGAGAAGGACGGGGATGTTGAAGGGTGGACATCAGTGGGAAAAAGCAGGGAGAAAGGTCGTGAAAGAATTAAAATGGGTGAAGGAAAGGGCATCGGTGACAGCCAAGGCAATAAACGGGAACTGGAGGATAGTAGTTCAGAAGAAGAAAGGATAGTGAGGAGGAAAGTGATGAGGGAGGAATTCAAAGTAATATTAAAACTTAAGAACGAGGAAGATCAAAATAAAATCAGCCCCATTGTGATATCAAGGGAAATTAAAAAGAAAATTGGAGAAGTTGAAATGATAAAGTTTTTGAGAGACAGAAGTCTTTTAGTAGTATGTAAAGATGTAGAACAAAAGAATAAGGCTTTAAGAGTGGATGATATTTGTAAAAGATCAGTGATTGAGAAAAAAATCATGGGAGAAAATAAAAAAAATTAGGAGTGATTTATGGGATTCCTCTAGGTGAAGATCTTGATAAAATTAAGAAAAGTATTGCAGGGGCAAAAGTGTACAGAAAATTGAACTTTAATAAGGCAGACTGGTTTAAATTTAGATATTTGAATCAATTAAATTTGGAAAATGTAGATGTAAATATGGATATAAATGATGCAAATTTATAAGGTTCTGTTGTAAGGTAATAACAGAAGCAGCAGCTAAATCTATAAAGGAATCTGGAAGTAAGAATGATAAGAAAATGGTGCCTTGGTGGACAAATGACTGCAAAGAAGCAATTAAATTGAGAAATAAAGCATTTAAGGTACTCAAACATAATCCAATTTATAAGAATTTAATTGAGTATAAAAGAAAACAAGCAGTAGTCCATCCATCCATCCATCCATCCATCCATCCATCCATCCATTTTCTTCCGCTTATCCGGGATCGGGTCGCGGGGGCAGCAGCTTCAGAAGGGAGGCCCAGACTTCCCTCTCCCCAGCCACTTCTTCCAGCTCCTCCGGGGGAACCCCAAGGCGTTCCCAGGCCAGCCGAGAGACATAGTCCCTCCAGCGTGTCCTGGGTCTTCCTCGGGGCCTCCTCCCGGTGGGACGTGCCCGGAACACCTCACCAGGGAGGCGTCCAGGAGGCATCCTGACCAGATGCCCGAGCCTCAACTGGCTCCTCTCGATGTGGAGGAGTAGCGGCTCTACTTTGAGTCCCTCCCGGATGACCGAGCTTCTCACCCTATCTCTAAGGGAGAGCCCGGCCACCCTGCGGAGGAAACCCATTTCGGCCGCTTGTATCCGTGATCTTGTTCTTTCGGTCATGACCCAAAGCTCATGACCATAGATGAGGGTGGGAACGTAGATCGACCGGTAAATCGAGAGCTTCGCCTTTTGACTCAGCTCTCTCTTCACCACGACGGACCGGTACAGCGCCCGCTTCACGGCAGACGCCGCCCCAATCCGCCTGTCGATCTCCCGCTCCCTTCTTCCCTCATTCGTGAACAAGATCCCCAGATACTTAAACTCCTCCACTTGAGGCAGGATGACCCCTCTGACCCGGAGAAGGCACTCTACCCTTTTCCAGCTCAAGACCATGGGCTCGGATTTGGAGGCACTGAGCCTCATCCTGGCCGCTTCACACTCGGCCGCGAACTGTTTCAGCGAGAGCCGCAGATCACGATCTGATGAAGCCATCAGGACCACATCATCCGCAAAAAGCAGAGATGCGATCCTAAGGCCACCAAAACGGATCCCCTCAACACCTCGACTGCGCCTAGAAATTCTGTCCATGAAAGTAATGAACAGAATCGGTGACAAAGGGCAGCCTTGGCGGAGTCCAACTCTCACCGGAAACGAGCCCGACTTACTGCCGGCAATGCGGACCAGACTCTGACACCGGTCATACAGGGACCTGACAGCCCGTATCAAAGGGTCCGGTACCCCATACTCCCGGAGAACCCCCCACAATTTCCCCAAGGGACACGGTCGAACGCCTTCTCCAAGTCCACAAAACACATGTAGACTGGTTGGGCGAACTCCCATGCCCCCTCCAGGACCCTGCTGAGGGTGTAGAGCTGGTCCAGTGTTCCACGACCAGGACGAAAACCACACTGCTCTTCCTGAATCCGAGGTTCGACTATCCGACGGACCCTCCTCTCCAGGACCCCTGAATAGACCTTTCCAGGGAGGCTTAAGAGTGTGACCCCTCTGTAATTGGAGCACACCCTCCGGTCCCCCTTTTTAAATAGGGGGACCACCAACCACCACCCCGGTCTGCCAATCCAGAGGAACTGCCCCCGATGTCCATGCGATATTGCAGAGTCGCGTGAGCCAACACAACCCTACAACATCCAGAGCCTTGAGGAACTCCGGGCGGATCTCATCCATCCCCGGGGCCCTGCCACTGAGTAGTTATTTGACCACTTCGGCGACCTCGTCCCCAGAGATTGGAGAGCCCGACCCAGAATCCACAGGCTCAGCTTCCTCAACAGAAGGCATGTTGGTGGGATTGAGGAGGTCTTCGAAGTATTCCGTCCACCGACCCACAACGTCCCGAGTCGAGGTCAGCAGCACACCATCCCCACTGTAAACAGTGTTGGTGCTGCACTGCTTCCCCCTCCTGAGACGCTGGATGGCGGACCAGAATCGCCTCGAAGCCGTATGGAAGTCTTTCTCCATGACCTCTCCAAACTCCTCCCACGCCCGAGTTTTGGCCTCAGCGACCACCCGAGCCGCATGCCGCTTCGCCCGCCGGTACCCATCAGCTGCTTCTGGAGTCCCACAGGCCAAAAAGACCCCATAGGACTCCTTCTTCAGCTTGACAGCATCCCTCACCGAAGGTGTCCACCAACGGGTTCGGGGGTTGCCGCCGCGACAGGCACCAACGACCTTGCGGCCACAGCTCCGATAAGCCGCCTCGGCGATGGAGGCACGGAACATGGCCCACTCAGACTCAATGTCCCCTTCCTCCCCCGGAATGTGTTCGAAGTTCTGCCAGAGGTGGGAGTTGAAGCTCCGTCTCACACTGGACTCCGCCAGACGTTCCCAGCAGACCCTCACTACACGTTTGGGCCTGCCAGGTCTGACTGGCTTCCTCCCCCACCACCGGAGCCAACTCACCACCAGGTAGTGGTCAGTGGACAGCTCCGCCCCTCTCTTCACCCGAGTGTCCAAGACATACGGCCGCAGATCCGATGAAACGACGACAAAATCGATCCTTGAACTGCGGCCTAGGGTGTCCTGGTGCCAAGTGCACTTATGGACACCCTTATGCCTGAACATGGTGTTAATGATGGACAAACCGTGACGAGCACAGAAATCCAACAACAGAACACCACTCGAGTTCAGATCAGGGGGGCCGTTCCTCCCAACCACGCCCCTCCAGGTCTCACTGTCATTGCCCACGTGAGCGTTGAAGTCCCCCAGCAGAACAAGGGAGTCCCCAGGGGGGGCATCTCCAGTACCCCCTCTAACGACTCCAAGAAGGGTGGGTAATCTGAACTGTTGTTCGGCCCGTAAGCACAGACAACAGTCAGAACCCGTCCCCCCACCCGTAGGGGGAGGGAGGCTACCCTCTCGTTCACCGGGGTAAACCCCAACGTGCAGGCGCCAAGATGGGGGGCAACAAGTATGCCCACTCCTGCCCGGCGCCTCTCGCCGTGGGCAACTCCAGAGTGGAAGTACGTCCAGCCCCTCTCAAGGAGACTAGTTCCGGAACCAGAGCCATGAATCGAGGTGAGGCCGACTATTTCCAGCCGAAACCTCTCAGCCTGGCACACTAGCTCCGGCTCCTTCCCCACCAGAGAGGTGACGTTCCACGTCCCAAGAGCCAGCTTCTGCAGCCGGGGATCAGACCGCCAGGGTCCCCTCCCTTGGCCGCCGCCCCTAACACACAGCACCCGACCCCTTTGGCCCCTCTGACAGGTGGTGAGCCCATTGGAAGGGGAATCCACGTCTCCTCTTCGGGCTAAGCCCGGCCGGGCTCCGTGGTTAAAAGCCCGGCCACCAGGCGCTCGCCATCGTGCCCGACCTCCAGGCCTGGCTCCAGAGTGGGACCCCGGTGACCCGCGTCCGGGCGAGGGAACGCCAAATTCAAAGTTTGTGTCCATCATAAAGGGTCTACTCCTTACTACTACAAGCAGTAGTAAGGAGAACTATTAAAAATGTAAAAAGAGAATATTGGAGAAATTTTTGTAATACGATAGGGAAAGAAACAAAAATTGACAAAATGTGGAAAGTAATCAAAAGAATGAATTGTATAAAAAGAGAGTTTGAATAGCCTATATTAAAAATAGATGATACAATTATAAGTGATGAAGACAAAGCTGAAATATTGGCAAGAACGTTTAGTAAAATTCACAGTTCAAATAATATTAGTGAAAAGGAAAGAAAAGGAAGAGAACATACAAAAAGTATATATAAAGATTCAATTCAGAGTGATGAAGAAACAAATAATCTGTTGAATATTGAGTTTACAAAAACGGAATTGAATAATGCACTTAAGAAGACAAAAAACACGGCACCAGGTAAAGACCAAATATGGTATAGAATGATAAGGCAACTCAGTGAAAAATCTAAAGATATAATATTACAATTATATAATAAAATTTGGATGGAGGGACAATTACCATTAAATTGGAAGGAATCAATTATAATACCAATAGCCAGGAAAAGATCATTCAAACCCAGAAAACTACAGACCAATCACTCTAACGTCAAATCTATGTAAAATAATGGAAAAAATGATTAATAATAGACTAGTATACTATTTGAATAGTAATGAATATATATCAAAATATCAAAGTGGCTTTCGAAAAGGAAGGAGCACTAATGATCCAACGCTTTGCTTAGAACATGACATTAGAAGAGCTCAAGTAAATAAAGAAAGTTTAGTGGCAATATTTTTCGATATAGAAAAAGCATACGACATGATGTGGATTGATGGATTATTAATCAAATTAAATAAGATGGGAATTAAAGGAAGATTATTTAATTGGATTAAAGACTTCTTAATCCAATTAAATAGTCTTAAATAGTCTAATAGGAAAATACAAGTTAGAATTGGAAAAGTTATTTCAGAAAAATATATAGTAGAAAATGGAACTCCACAGGGGAGTATTATAAGTTCATTATTATTTTCAATTATGATAATTGACGTATTTAGAGACATTGGAAAAGACATGGGTTGTTCACTTTTTGCAGATGATGGAGCTGTCTGGAAAAGAGGGAAAAACGTTGATTTTATTGTTAGAAAAATACAAGAGGTTATTTTTGAAATAGAGAAATGGGCGTTGCTATGGGGAGTTAGGTTCTCAGTTGATAAAACAAAAGTAATGTTATTTACACAGAAAAAAATAAACAAGGAAATGAAACTGAAATTATATAAACAAGAGTTAGAGCAGGTAAAGTGTGTAAAATGTTTAGGATTATGGTTTGATGAAAAATTAAAATGGCATATACATATTAAAAAAATTGTAGATAAATGTAAGAAAATTTTGAATATTATGAGATGTTTGGTGGGCAGTGATTGGGGAGCAGATAGGAAATCACTAAAACAGATTTATACAGCAATGATAAGATCCAACATAGACTTTGATTGTTTAGTTTATGGTTCAGCAGCTAAAACTCATTTGGTTAAATTAGATACTATCCAACATCAGGCACTAAGATTATGTACTGGAGCATTTAAAACCACACCAACAGCAGCCTTAGAAATAGAAATGGGAGAAATGCCATTAGATTTAAGAAGAACAAAATTCGAAATTAATTATTGGCTAAATTCGCAAGGAAATAACGTGGATCATCCAACGCTGAAAATTTTAAATCCATGTTGGGAAAAAGAAAAGAAAGAATTGAGGAGTTATGGATGGTCAATCAAAAATAAAATTGAAAAATTTAAAATGAATAAATTAGAAATTAGTCAAACGACACCAATTTCAATTATACCACCTTGGATACTACCAGAACCAAATGTAGATATGTCAGTAATGGAAAAGAAAATAGATAAATCATGCATCATAGATAGTGATTTGGTACAAATGTATTTAAATAAGTATTATCAATACATTCAAATATATACTGAAGCATCAAAAATAACTGAGAAAACAGGTATAGCGTTTGTAGTTCCAGAATTTAATATAAAATATTAAATCCCCCCCCGGGAACGTCAGGGTGAAGTTGCGATGCCCTTCTCTCTCTCTCTCTCTCCCCCAAAAACTTTCTACATTTGTTTTTCAAATTTAAAATTTGATTTTAGCAAATGGCAACAGTGAAACAAAAAGTGAAAACTTAAAGGGGTCTGAATACTTCAGTTCCCCACTGTAAAAGTTTAGGCACAGATTGGTATTCAAATGAACAATAACTCTCAGAATACAGCCACACTGGTTACAAAATAGCTTAAGGACAATGTTGTTATCTAGTTTCTCCAGGTCCGTTAACGTCATGTGTAAAAGTGAAACCACAAAGACAACAGTCACTGTTCAACTTAACAATCAACCAGAATTTATTCAAACAATAAAATGCATAAAATCACACCAACATGGACATCAGATAACAAAGTCAAAAAGAAACATTAATTACCTTAGAAAAGAATGCAAAATACAAAGACGCATCTCCGGAGTGGAAGGAAAAAAAGACAGCTCCACCCCAATGAGTTGACTAGTTGTTTTAGCTCAATTACTTTTATATCAAAGGGGTTTTTTACTGTCTGATGCGTTTTGACGCACCGTTTCAGAGGTGGTCTGTCTGTGCACAAACAGCATCATCATTATATGCTATCTATACGCCAGAGACCATGTAGGTGCTGTTTCCCAGGTCAGGGCCAAGTTTATCTGCTGTCAAAACTACCTTCCCTGCGCACTTTCCCAGGGTAGGACCAATAGATGCGTTTCATTTCATATGGAAACCTTTTACTCAAGAAAGCTGGACTGAAGTTTATCAGCTATCCATGTTTTTCATCCTTTCAAATTGCCTCAAACTGGTTCCTACTACACAGAATGTGATCTATAGAAGCTCCCTCTGTGTATGTCCCTGCTTGATGAGCAGGCTCTATAATGATCAAATCGTGATTATATCTAAGAAAAATGTTCTAAGTTATGCATTGATTAAATCATGAATCTAAATTGAACCTAAACTGAGGCCTACTCAAAACAATCATGATCTAATATTTCAACATGCACTAAAGTTAAACATTAAAACTGGCTAACATACAATTAGAACTGTCTGATTTAACGTCAGTGAGAAAAAAGTATGTTTTTATTCAGTGTATGCAAATATCAATATTGGAGTATCTTGTAGCATGTAAAAATAGTGCTTTTTGGTTTTCATTGCAATACATTTTTTGTATTTGTCTATACAAGTATGTAGTTGACATTTTTATTGATATATATATACACATACATATAAAAATACTAAATTTCATATGGGAAAATGTTGCTTAATGCAACACTTTTTTTCCCTCTGCCCGCCTTCACCCTGCTTGATCTGTTTTTGTGCTGCTTTTTTGGAGCCTTTCTTCGCACATCCTCCGAATTTACAAGTTATAGATCTGGTCAACTGATCTCAATACAATTGATCAAATGTTCCCAATGAGAATACTGGGTAAAGGAGAGCCTGCTTATCAAGCAGGGACATACCCAGCGGGATACATTCTGGATTTGTTTGGATTCAAGATAACAGGATTTATGCTGTTTGAAATTGGTGGATACCTGGTGTGGCAACATTAAGTTAGGAGTCTGGTACTCTGCTCCTCACAACAGGGTAACCAGAAGTGGTCAACAACGCCACCTTGGGAATTACACCCAAGGAAATACACTTGTCAGTAGGCTCGAGGTTCGTGACCAGAGAAAACAGACTTTTCCAAAAAAAATGAATTACATTTATTGTTTCAGATTAAAAAGACAATCGCATCATAAAGAACACAATAGGAAGGGGGTGTACAGACTGAAGCCTAACAGCACAGGGAGGGCGGTCCAAATGGGAACTGCTTCCTAAAATAAATGTATAAATCTAAACTAAATCACCCCAAACACTTGTGAACAGACATTCAATCGTGAAGAAATCCCAACACCGGCCACTCGCACGACACACAGTTTCAGTCTCCCTGGAAGCCCCTCCCACTACCGCCAGCTCTCAGCCTGGAGACAAAAGGGTGGGGTTAAACAAGCAAATACAATTAGAAAAAGAAACAAATACTACAATTTAAACTTGGCCAATGACTAAAATGAGGTTACCTCCGACATGATCCATTAAAAACACCAATACTTTAATAGGGTAATTTAAAAGAACCCCAGACAGCTACCGACACAAGGTTGGAGGACGCAAAACAAAAGAATGGTTTAAATTTGTTGTTTTTGGAGCAAAAAAAAAAATTAAACCAAATCATTACAAAAATAGAACAAGTTCAACTGATGAAACAAGGTAAACTAACCCAGAAAATGAAACCAAACAAGGAAACAAAAAAAAAAAGAACAAAAAAAAAATGAAACAAAACAGCAGGGTCTCCAGAGAGCTGCAGCAGCATCAGAGCTGGAATTAAAGCAAACAGTTAGCAGGTGATTTACAGAAGATGGAAGCCAGAGAAAACCATGATCACCTACCAGATGACTTCACCTGAAACCAGAGAATCCCTTTCCAGCCCCCAGCCAGAGGATCAGCTTTCCAATATGTTCTATATACAAACAATCGTCATTTCTGTGCTATGGAACTGCATTGGTGCAATAAAACAATACATACCCGTTTTAGGTGAAAACTGCACTGGGGAGGGTAAATTACAGCCACACCCCAGTACCAAGCAGGAGACATCCCATGGTTTCTAGATTTAAACAATTCAAATCAAACACTGAATCTGTAGGTCTTATGCAAAAGGAGAAACTCTACTTACTGATGTTAGAGCTTAAGACCTGCATGCTTTCCAAGTGACTTCCCCATAAGCATGTGACCAAATGCCAGCATCTGCAACCAGGTGAGAGTCTCTCCCTTTATACTCTCCAGCAATCATGAGGTGATTAGTGGCCAGGTGTTCTGAATATTAGGGCAAGCTTCTTCCTGCTACACTGGCATATCAACAAATTTGTTATGGATTGGATCAACTAGCGAACACTCAGTCTGACATGCTATTGGGACAGAGGCGCAAGCTGGGTGCGACTCTTGCTCAGACTTGAAGCCCAGCTGTGGATCCTAGAACTCACTAGTGGGATGGAATCGATCTTGGAGAAGTTGCTAGTTTCGGTCTGATGGAACAGCCACACAGTCTCTGACTGGAATCTACAGAGAAGTACTGGTAGATTCCAGTCATCCAAATTTAAAATCTACCTGACCTAAATCTGAACTGGTTTACACCTTAAATGCACAACAGTACCAGTTTAGACTTTGAGCCACTTGGTAAAACTGTATTGTGTAACATTAAACCATGTTTGGCTGTTTTAAAACAGCCAAACATGGTTTGGCTGCGCACCTTAGGGGGTTAAAAAAAACGAGGCGCACATTGCGCAAAACTCTGAAACAGGAGAAGCGGAACATAAAACGGAGCGACGAATTAGGTGTGAATTATGGCATAAAATCAGAGAAGCCGACACTGAACAGTGAAAAATCAACACATGATGTGAAACACATGACGATTAGGTGCCGCACCAGGTGATGAGTGAAGATTACTGATAGTCAATAAACGATAAAATAAATCTATAGCAACAGGAAAGAAAATAAAGTGAACATAGCAATAAACCAAGAGAGGATAATGCTAATCAAAGGAAACTAAATGGAAATGAATGAAGAACAAAATGCAAGAATAAACTAAGAAACTAAAGTAAATACAGAGGAATAAACTGGTATCCAAGACCTTTCAAGCAATAATTAATACAGAGGACTGTATGGCAAGAATAAACAGACACTCTTTCCAGATAAAAGGTAAAATAATATTGTTGAAATGCCATGAGTTTGTTGAGACCACATCTGGTCTGAGAATAAATATATCTTACAGACCATAACAGTAAAGAACTGATCACTTATTTATGTTTTAAGTTAGATTTGATACATTTATTTCTTCAATAATATTTTAATGTCAGTGTTAATGTCTTGAGGCTGATGACTCCATGACACTTTCAATTTGACTCATTAGGATTTGATTAAGAACCAGATTTGTTCTTTGTAATTTCTGTCCAGTAAAACTATTAATCTATAAATAAATAGATTATATATAAAGATTTAATCCATGTTTCTGTCTCATATTTGTATGGCATTTAAAGGATTTGGAACTTTTGTTCTTCCACTGAAAGCTCTGGTTTGCACATTAAATGCCATGTGGGTGAAATTTTATGGATGATACTCTGATGTCCCATTCTCCTGAAGGCAGCACAGAGCTGCACCACCAGAAACCAACAGAAACACTGAAAAGAAGAGCTATTACTAAGGTAGTTACAGTTCTATCCATGTTTTAATGTTGCAGAGCTCAGTCGTTTTGCAAATAGTTCAAAGTTTAAATTGGCATGTTGCTCATCTTTTATCTGGTCATTTTGTGGAATATTTAACAACTAGAAAATGGAAAAGAATATGAATATTTTTTCCACCCTGATTGGCTGCTGTTATGCCTACAAATTTTAACTTGAGTGTTCGTTGCATTTTCCATCTGTGAAAATAATTTCTATTCCCATGACTTTTTTGTTCTCTGGGAAATTATTTTTTATGATAAATACAGAAACAAGCATAAAAATCAAAACATCTACAATAGTGATAGTAATATTAATGATAAAATAATGGTCAGTGCAAAGTATCCAACAAATTCTTTGGTGGGGGCGGTGAGGGAACTGGATAAAGGCTAGGGGGGCGCTGGCCCGTATTAGATAATACCACTTTAAAGGTAAAAGATAAAATATTTATACGTAGCACATTTTCAGCAACAAGGGAGTACAAAGTGCTTTAAATGAATTAAAAGGAAATACAAACAAAATAAACCAAAAGAAGAAAAATAATCTTATGTTAATCTAAAGTTTGTAAACTAGATACTCCTATTCAGGGTTGGTAGATAAGTATAAGTATACTTATTGTTAAGAGAATAAAATCATTAACTTCTGGCTTGTTATATTCTCTTGTGTTCCCGGATTCAATGATTCTATGCATGGAAACAAAAGCCACACAGAGATGACAGCGTCACAATAATCAGCATTTATTCAAGACAGATGCATACTATCACCAGAAAAGCACATCACACAACATCAGAAACCTCAGAGCACAAACAACACATGAATTTACCTGAGAAAGGAAAAAAGACAAAAGATGGAAACGACAAACAAAAGGCAATTGGAGAATTGCAAGAGCAAATCTAATTTTTTACTTTGTGTAGAAAGTTTTAAATTCTTGTATTTAATTTATTCAAATAAGGCGTATCTTTGCTCAGGGTCAGACAGAACCTGTCTCTGACCCTTTTTAAAGTTAGAAAATCTCTGCAATTTGTTCACAAGATCAAACCCCAGTTGTCACCATTGTCTAAATAAAGTGGAAGCAGACTCTCCTGATCTCCTGCTGTTTTATGGCTTTCACGGATCAGTGTGAAAAGTTGGAACTTTTCCTGATGTATTTTCCCCCACAAACAAAGGGCAGATCAAAGATCTTGGCAAACAATCTGCTTTAACTACAGGTAAAATAAAGGTCAATATGCCAGAATAAGTTATACACTTTAAAACTATAATTAGGCTATTTCAATCAAGTCATGTTAAAATTTAAAACTAGTTTATTTTAAATTTATTTTTCTTAACATTATCTACCAAGTATACTTATCTAGTATACTTAACTAGTATACTAGATAAGTAAACTTATCTAGTACACTTATACTTATAAGTATAAGTAGATAGGCCAACTTCCTCTGGTCTAATTCCTTTTCTGGTTTGGAAGAATAGGAGTCTAAAATGTAATTGCTAAGGTAGTTTTTCTGGATTCTAAATTTGTTCCAATCCCTGTTCAGGGTTGCTAAATAACTGTAAGTAAGTATTCTCTGGACTTTCTAAGTATGCTCTCAATTTGTGAAAGTAAAGAGACTCCTCAGTTTCTAATAATAAAAACTAAATGTTCCTGTTCTGGAAGAATTTTTTTTTTCTTCTGGATTCTAAGTTTGTTCAAATTCCTTTTCTGGGTTGCCATAATTGGAGTCTCTCTGCATAATCTAAAAATTAATCTAATATTGGTCTAAATACTCTGCAGTTTCTAAAAAACTGAAAAAAAGAAGTGACAAATAAACTAGGATTCCAAGTTTGCTCTAATTCCCTTTCTGGGTTAAAAGCAGGTACTCCACAGTTTCTAACAAAATAAAATAAAAAGAGGAAAGGACACATGGGGCATATGGCAACATTCAGACAAAACAGAGCAAAACAAATGAGTGAAGGCGGTGAGATCACGGGGCCATGAAACCACAACCACAAAAGTCCGATAAGATGTTATCATGATGTCTTTGGGAGCGCTCAGCTCCACAGCTGCATGGATAACAGGAGGGGTGAGGTGGGAAGGAGCATTATGTTTACATATCTTCAAGGAGATTGGAAATATGCAGCCCTTCCAAGAGAACACAGGGTAAGCCAATTCAGCTATAGAATGTCTTAGGTCGGGTAGATTATAAATTTCAATCTTCCCTAAAGTTTGTCCGATACATCTCAGTTCCCAATCATCCAAATTAGTTTGGTGGTTCCACTGAACCGAAACTAGCAACTTCTCCGAGATTGATTCCATTCCATTTAGAGTCCTTAGCTGGGCTGCAAGTCTCAACAAGACTCGCATCCAACTTGCGGTCGCTGTCCATACCAACAGTCTGAGTGTTTGCTAGTTTGTCCATTTCCGTCACAAATTTGTCAATAAGCCAGGAATCCACAAGTTCCAAACAGCAGAAATCCTGTTATCATGAATAAATCCAGGGTGAATTCTGCCAGCTGACCCAAGCCCTACCTTCTGCTTGGTTCTCCTTGGGGCTGACCCAAGCAGAACCAAATTTCGCTTAGGGCCCTAAGCGAATTTCGCTTAGGGCCCTGTTCTGCTAACAATGTGAACTGGTTGCAATCAGCAGTCCACATTGCAAATTTCCACAAGCTGGACTGCGAAATTTTCAGTCCACAAGCAAATTTCGCTTAGGGCCCTGAGCGAAATTTGGTTCTGCTAACAATGTGGACTGGCTGCAACCAGCAGTCCGATTGCATCTGATGATCGCACTGCTGATTGCAGTTACACAAACCACCATCCCAACTATCAAATGTTATGGCCCCTCCCCAATTTGATTTTTTTTTTTGCATCTGTCACATTTCAGTGTTTCACAAATTTTTTTGACTCATTTCCCAGCACAGCACTCAGTTAGCACACCCCAATCACTCAATAACTGTCATATTAAACACTCTCTAAAGGACACACACTGACTATTTAATCTTGTGACTCATGCAAAACTTAATTGAATGCAATGTTAATATTTACCTACTTACCACAATGTACTGTACTCTGTGTTGGAAATAAACCTTACATTTGATGCAAGTATGCAGGGGATAGCTGGCTTGAGAGAGGTCTGACATCTTTGTTACAACAATGAGGTTGTTTTGCAAGTCACAGCAGAATAGTGCTGGTTCTTTAAGGGAAAAAAAATCTAAGCTAGCAAAAACTTCTAATGGTGCACTTTGAGAACAATTATCAGTTTTTAATATTACCAATGCAAAGTTTCCAACAAAAGGTTGAGTTTTCTTTTGTAGCTGCGCAGAAACATGCCCTTGAAGAGCAAATATAAATTCAAAACGGGGAAAAATAGTAGTGATCTTTTGAACTCATTAACCATACTTAGCAAAACTCCATTTTTGTGGTGTTTGGCAGCTATTTTAAAGATGAAATATTACAATCACTGTGTTGTTTACTACGCATTACTTCAAACTGGGAGGTAGTTAGGCCTACCTATGGGAGTAGATAAAATACAAAACTTGAGGACTTCAGGTAATGACATCACACTTTGAAGCAAATTGTTTCAACCTTTATTAAACATAGCTTGCAAGAGATAAATATTACAAAGTTAATTCCTCCAAAATTAGCTTATTTTTTCGATCAATGCATAATTGTCAATCAACTGGCAGTATTCAAACAGCATTATTATTATTTTTTTTACCTTTGAAGATAGTTAAATATCAAGTATGTGCAAAAGGTCAGGATTGATGTAAGCAAAACAAAAATGTCTTCAGTTCGTCTGGTTGATTTAAACATCTGTTTCAACATTATCATCACAATGCAAATAAAATTATTTGATGAACTGGATTCTGCGGTGTGTATTTTTCCAGCATAAGCAACAATAACCAATACAAGAAAGTCAAAGAGTGTAGGAACACATCTATTGTATGCTGGTATTGGCAAAAAAAGTGATCACTGATTCAGAATGATCAGGTCACCATCATTTAGCATGAACACATCTTGTCTGAGTAGGCTGAACTTTCACAAATTATAAGCTACTGTAACACATATATAAGTGCTCCTTTACACCATGTTCAAACAAAAATGGCAATTGAATTAAAAAAAACCTTCCATTCCCACCTTAATTTACACATCAAGTTTAAATGCTTCAAAAGCTCAGTCATTGACTGCAAATGTTGTTCACCTGAATCAGTAAACACTTTACTGCAAACTTTAGTCAAAAAAAAAGTAAAAAAAAAAATAAAAAAATCAAGCAATTGCATCTAGCAAGACCACATGGGGTTGGGTGGATGGAGTTAGGAAAGTGGGGAGGGTTAAATGGAATCCCTAACGTTTTGCACATTTGTTACACAATAATACACAGTGATCACAAAACAAAATGACAAGCTTCACAATATTCATGGCTTTTTGTTTGCTTTTCTACACAATGTACACCCATTTAATTTATTTTTTAGTACAAGGGAGGAAAAATGCTTCTGTACAATAAGTTATTACTTCAAACCTAGCAAATATTGTGTCATTTATTTGAATAGTCAATACATTTGTTTTTTTAAAACTGCAATAAAACAGAAAACTGAACTTCGTCAAGACATCAGAATAAAATTATTTCAGAAATCTAAATACATGTAGCTGAAAAAAATTGTCCAAACATAAAGGTACATGGATGCATCTGCAGAAAGGTATGAGACACAGGAGGGTTTGGTTCTTTCTCAAATTCAACTTTACACTTGGCAGGAGAACTATAACACAAACTTTGTCACATTGTTTAGTGTTGTCCAAGCATGGTGCAGATAGCCAAAAATTTATATAACATTGCTACATACAAGTTACACTGTTCCTCCAACAGGATAAGAGATAATGTTTTATAAAACTTAAGTCAATGACAACTTAATTAGAAAACCAAAAAGCAATTAAGCAGATTATAGACCTAATGCTTATATTTCAGCATAAATGTGGTGCAGACACCGGCAGGACTGAGTTACTACAACACAACCATCTTGTATTTATGTGGATGTCTACTTGAAAAATAAATCAAGGATTTCTAATACAATGTGCATGGTGCAGTTACTGCGATACAAAAAGCTTCAATGAGCGGCCACAATTTAAAAATCACAAAAAAAGACACACAATTTTAATTTCTGAGATGCATAAAGTTGATATCCAACTGAAACATTTATGAGGTTGTAAGCCTAGAATTATTGTATTATTGGAGAAATGTTTTGATAAGCTAAATGTTACGGACATCTGGTCAGTTTGTTATAAAAGAACAAAGAGCAATGAACAGAACAGTGTAAGGCTCACTGCAATCAGTTCAAAGTATACAGCTAAAAGTTAGATTTGTTTGAACTGTCATTCTTTTAAGAGGCAAGAATAGAGAATATCTTACCTGTGGAAGATAATACAAATTTAAATCACATGTACTGAAAAGAGAACATGTCAGTCAGGCATAGCACCCAGAATCACTATCTGATGGAGTGAGGATGCTTTGAAAAAGCTGTGCTTGATGAACAGATAGACCAAGGGCATGAGAGGAGAGAACTAAGCTAAATATAAAGACAGCATCAGTTGTTGACAAAAGTAACATCATTCACTGTCATATGCTATCATAAATTATCGGGACTAGTTAAAACATGAAAAATGGATCTGCATAAACCAAACTAAAAAAAACCTGTGCCTTTAAATACAATTATGGATGGCTGTGATTCTAATCAGGCCCAATTGAAAAATGTATTGGTTAGTTCATATTTATCCAACAGAATTCAGTTTGTTCATGTTAATACAAAAATTAACATACGCAAAAAATTAAGTTTAGGAGTACAACATTTGTGCCCTTTACTACAAATACATTACAGTAATATTTGTAGTAAGAGTACCACAAATATGTGAAATATATACACTACAGTAATATTTGTAGTAAGAGTGTAAGTTAACAATTTTACAAATATTGCATGTCCATGTGCAAAATTTTAAAAGTCCAAAGTGGTCCAGAAAAACTGGGGCTATGCTGAAATACAAGTTTCTATTATTAGAAAAGCTGTTTTCAGTGCCTGTTTCCTGACCTTTAACTCCTGGTCAGTCCTTGAAGGTGGCCACTCACACTAAACCAAGTTGCATTTTTAAAACCAATTTCAAAGGGAATATTACATTTTTATTGTGGTCACATTGTAGCTCAGGAGGTAATGTCAATGACTTGATGCCATCAATTGGGCTTCCTACAACTTTTCAATGATATCTTGTGATACATTTCTGTTAAATGCATAGAAAATTGTAAAACTGAGATCAAACCTTAGTATATGAATGTCTTGCAATAAAATGCACTGAACTGATGACTTGAATTTACTATATTTTGGATATGAATTGGCCCATTTTCTCCCCAGACATGGCATTTGTTGTAAATTAATGGAGAAGTCAACTTGGATGATTTAATTTAATCAATGTATTTATTCAACTGTATAGTTTCACTATAATGTACTGACTGTGTAGAGCACCATGCATGACTTTTTGAAGTGGCCCCAAACAAATTCAAGCAAAAATGATTCCAGGCCAAGTGAAGGTGAATACTTGCATGAAGACCATGTAAGTTTAAAAATAAAATGTAATGGAATCATACCTACAGTCAAAAGAAGCAAGAAAAGTCTGTTTAGAAGAACTGATTTTGTCCAGAACATGAAAGACATTTGATTCTCATGTGGCACAATATTATACTATATTATACTTTAAAGCGTATGTGTGCCTATCTACTGTAGATGCAGAAATGGGTAAGAGTTTAAAAATATTCCATGTGATTTTGCTTTCATTTAGGTAAGACAGATTTCTGAGATGACTGCAGATCATAAAATGTGATGTAGGAAATATTTCAGTCCAGAGTACTGTGAGCTAGGGTTGTCAAAATAATAAATATCTCAATATAATCGATACTAGAAAAAAATTAATAAAAGATACTGATTTGTGTCAAAATTGATAAAAATTGACACCTTTATATTTGTCCAAAAGCTAAATTGTTCAATACTTATTGATTATGCCCCAACTATGGAAGCAAAAAATGTAATCATATTTTAATTAAGCATAGCTTTTTGCATTCAACTAGAAAGAAGCCTTTTTTTTTAAAGAAATGTTGCCTATATATTGAGTATTTCTTAACATCTCTAAAGTGTTAAAATATTTAGCATTGTGACAACCCCAGTGTAAACTGAATTGACACCCCCTCAAAATAGACCTTAGAAGTCCCTGCGTCAAGGGGTAACCATATCCATGAATAATACTGAACACCGAGTGAACGCTGTTTGAAATACCTGAGTTATTGCAAACTAACTAAGCACAATGGTTAAGACAGCTTCAGTCAGGTGGCCTGGGCAGTCTACCATGCAGTTTATGGTCTCAGAGTACATGTAGATGCAAGGATCTATGCAACTAACATTTTATATGTGAGAGTTCTTCAAGTCCTGCTCAAGCCCACAACATGTGAATATGGATCATGCACCAACTCCCGTACAAAATGAAGCTAAAGACCCTGCAAACAAAGTGTGCAAATATAACCACAGAATGAAGAAAACAACATGGACACTTTCAAGAAAAAAAAAATACTGTGCAAAGAAATTTGTACAGGTCATCACTCGGGAACAAAAAAGAATGCAAAAAGCTCCAGAGATGAGAAATCTCGCAAACTTCATTTCCTCTTATGAGCTGGCAAAGCAGCTTATCACATAGGTTTTCCTCATAAGACAAGAGCTCCAGAAACCACTGGGACCTGGCATCAACACAATGAAACTGTGCAAAGGCCTTCACAAAAAGGGTCCCTTACAACAAGACCATCTATCACAGAAAACACAAAGCACTGCACTTTCATGCTGGAGACTTTTACAATGCCAAGAACATGAAAATCAAAAGGTCAAACCTTGAACTGCCAGCAGAGCCCATATCCTGCTCACTGAGTATATCACAGAAGAATCGAGATTGTCTATCAAAGCAGAGAAAAGTGTACAGGATATAATTTTTGAGGTGTAGGAAAAGTAAGGTCATACCTTTCTTTACAAGAAAGGTACAAGTGAGAGGAAGGCTCCTTCAGTGAAAAGAATCTGATACTAATATTTGTTTAACATGGCATTGAAAATTAAACATTACAGTAAAAAGTCAAACTGGGTACACTTTAAACTAGTTGGTGTTTCAAAAATTGACAGAATACTGTAGTTAGGATGGTATGTGTTCAGGGGTCTAAACATTTAATCAGCAATAAACAATGCATATGCACTTTCAATCCAACACTCGTTTCCTCTTTGCCAGAAAACAAACACAATTTCCATTTGGAAATATGAAAAGTGCTCCTCTTGAGTGAGGCAACTTGTGAGCACAATGTGCACACATTGATTGATCCATGTCTCCCCATAAAACATCCACGCCCTTTATTCTTTGAAGCTAGTATCTATACACAATCCACAGATTTTTCAACAGTTAATGTCTTAGATTATTATCGTCTCCAGTGGCCGACACCTCTCAGGTAGGCCACCAAATCATTTGGAGACGCTGCACAAAAAAGAAACAAATATAAAGAATGGGAAAGAAATGATGCAGGAATTACAAAAGTAAGAACACAGACTGGAACCAGAACCCAGATTTGGGTATTTTAGATACATAATCTATGATCTGGAAGTAGACTGAAGTTGTATGTTTTGTACACTCTCTAAAGGAACTGCTGGGATAAAAAGAGTTCATTATGTGAATAATGAAGAGGTAAAAGCAAGGACAGCTGCATGGAGAGTTTGTTGGCAGGTGAGGACTAACGATGTGAACTGGCTTCTCAACAATTAGCCAGTTCATGCACCTCTGTCTTCTCGTTCATCAGCCCACCACCGATCAGCTTCATCCGATGATGTGCTAGTAACAGAATGTCCTACACACACTTGTCAGCAACACACCTAGCAGAAGACTGGCATCCTAAATAAAGCAAAGGAAACCCCTTACTGAAGAATGATGGAGAGGGTTTCCACACTTAATTTCCACAAGATTCTCTTTTGTACATAATTTTTTTATTCAGTTGGTGGGTACTGAAGTTGGTTAGGGGTCCTTCTCCAAGATATCCAGGTGTTGCCCTGAAGCCCAGGCTGAAATCAGTTCTGGGAGTGGATTGTTGTGATGGCTCTGATGATGTCTTTGAAGCTGGTCATTGAGATGATCCATGGTAAGCACTTTGCTCTCAAATATTCAATTCTTTAAAACAGCATAGTTTTTCAGGACCAAATGCTGCCTAATATGATCCGTTTTTGTTCCTAATAGAATTTTTCACTTTCTTTAAGTACTAATTAGCAAACAAATCATGTTTACAAACTTTAGAGTAACTATGTTGCATAGCAACCAGAGTGAACCCTGCTGATCTTCTATTCTCATCAATAGTCATAACAGCTTTGGAAGTGAGAAAAAAAAAATATTTTCAAATGATCTCACAAAATTGACAATGACTGGGTGACCTGAAGTAAATGGTAAACAGTGGAGAAATAGAAATATCAGACAAACACTTCAAAAGCAAATTATAACATAATGAATAACACTAACTTAAGCTTAAATGGCAGTTGCAAGTATAGGCGCTACCACCAGTGATTATAAAGGGAATTACAGAAGAAGTGAATTTCTGCTATAATAAGAACAACTGAGATGCACTGACAGCTTGTGTTTTGTTTAGCTTGGTAGGTTCTCATGGGTTGGTCTAAGGTAGGCACACGGACAGGCACTGCATGCGATGAAACTGTGGGGTGGACATATCAGCTGATCTGGGAGTGCCTCAGAATGGGGAAAGTTATCAAACGAGGCTGGCCTCTGACACACATGAGAAATTAATGGGGCTCATTTTTGGCCAGTGATGGACTGCGATATGGACCGAGGTGGGATCATGTCCAACAGGTACTCTCTCTGCCGGTCTGCTAAGCTGGAAGTCTTATGGGCTCCAACAGCTGCAGGGTTCAGGTAGGCAATATTTAACCCTATAGGAACAAATCAGACAAATATTGAGCAATATTGATGCACTAAACCACACAGGAAACACTTCTTACACAATACCACCACTTACAGCCAGTACACTGGTACAAATAAATAGGGATTGTTCATACAAAAACAATGTGACTGGCTATGACAAAACCATGAACAAGTCTACTTGAGGACGTTTTGAATTATTTACAGATTCTGAAAGTGTGGCTTCTAAGCTTTCCAATTATGTCAAACACATGGGAATCAAAAAACGAGAAGAAAATATGGCCATTTGAATGTTGGCAATCAGAAAACGAGATTTCAGAGAAAGCAGCTCTGAAAGTTTCTCCAAAAACCTGCTGAACAATCTGGGGGTGTTAAAGGCGATCATTTACATTGTTTTGCAATAACCCCACCCCAGCATTGACTGTCAACCAATGATGGGACTTATGGCTCTTCGAGGGAACTGAATCTTCAGAATCCACTCACTATAAAGAGTAATTAAATTTTTATTTTTTAACATTTGCAATTTTTCTAAAATCATTTTATCCCTTATACAGTTTTATGAGTGAAATTCACAAAAAAGTATAATCATCTACCATATTTTCCGCACTATAAGGCGCACCTAAAAACCTTAAATTTCCTCAAAAGCTGACAGTGCGCCTTATAACCTAGTGCACCTAATAGATGGACCAATATTGAGCCACAACAGGTCTGGCAACTACGGTAAGCAGCTGCTGACTTCATTTTCCCCGTAGAAGAAGAGCGCAGTGCATGCTGGGATAGTTGTCAAAAAACTGGTTTGTTAATAAAGTTTGACTGACCTATCTACTCATAGACGATGTTTATGCATCTACCTACCCACCTAATAAATCAGGTCGTCTGCAGGTCATGTAGCGCCAGGTTCTCCACAAACATGCTGTGCGCAAACGGAGACGGTGACCATCGTCCGGCCCAGACGCCCCATTCCAGTCGCTGAAGGCTCTCCTCGCCCACCGGAATCGGACTGTTTTGTTGACATTCTTTATGTCAACTAAGTAGCTTTAGACATTTATCCGGGAAGCTTCAGCTAGAGTTACCAAGGGACCAGCACCTATACATTTAAAGCCGTGGGGGTCGGTGGAAGAGAGACAGAGACTGCGGCGGCAGCGTGTCGGTTGGTCTGTGCTAACCAGAAAGCAGTTGGGCACAAACCGTGAGTGAAACAATGACTAGTGCAGACTGCTATATAAAAGAACTCGGGGACCAATTTTTTATTATTAGACATCCCTAGTTGTAGTATACGGAACAAATCATGTCCCGTTCAATACTGGATGGGTTGCAACATAACTGTGGCGCCTATTCTATGCGCCTTATAATGCGGTGCCCCTTATATATGAAAAACGTTTTAAAATAGGACATTCACTGAAGGTGCGCCTTATAATCCGGTGTGCCTTATAGTGCGGAAAATACGGTATATTAAGTAAAATTAATATTTGTCTGAATATTGCAAAACAATCACAGAAAAAATGGCTATGTATTTCCATAAAATACAACATTTTCTAATATAAATGTCAGATACCCAAATATTCTTCTTTACAACAAATGTTTGGTGTATTAATAATACAAGTTTAATTTAGAATGATAATAAAAGAAAAATAGACTTGAGTTGCTCTTGGTGAAACAAAAATCCCTTCTGAACCATAAAAGATATCCTTACCCTGTCAAATCATTTTAAGAAATATGAAAATAACAATAGCTATTGAAGTGAGTGCAGAGCATTATAAGCAAGCTAAGTTGTAAAAATAAGAACAGCTGTCACTAACTGAGACTGGAGTCCTACCATTCACAGCACAGAAAGAATGGGAAAGTCATCAATACTTTCAGGAGGTATGACATGGTTCATCTAGTTAGAAATACAGATTTTTAGAAGTTTTCAACTTTTGTTCCATTTTCCAACAAGGCTGTCAGGTTTCGTCTTAAATCTAGTTCACATGGCACAATTTTTGGTTCCGATTTTTCCCTCCTGAAAATCTCCGAACGTTATGCGTTCTAAGATGATCACTTATAATTGTAATTGATCATCTTGCTGTGTGCAGTGCACTGTTCACTGCCTTCTCATGGTTATATTGGTGGCGAGGCAGTTAAAAAACTGCCTCGCCACCAAATTTTAGAATGCTATTACTACAAAAATGTTGGTAACAGAATGTGAGAAGTGTAAAACAGGATCTGTTGGCACCTTGCTGCTGGCATAAAGATCGTAATAGCATTCTGAAAAAATTAGTTCTGTGACTCACCTACAGGACATCAATTCAGTATGTTTATGGTTTATCCACCATAAACATTCCTGTATGTTTATTGTGGATGATGTCATCTCTGAAGTATTTAAACACCCATTACCAGCATGGGTTGACTAATGTATTAGAGATGTTAATGAGCCATGTGTTTACTTCAAACTTGCAACTTACTAGCCGAAACCAAAGCAAAAGCATACTATATGCTAGACATACTCTATGCTAGGCATACTGAGTATACATAAAGCCCAGTATTATAGTCAACTTTGATTTCTCTCCCACACCTTCTCAAATGGCTCAGATTTACTCTAAACAAGCTGGATTCAAACACAAAGATAACCATTTTAACATCTCAGATAACCTAATTTTAAAGAATGACTTGAACTAGAGTACTTTGCCCAGCAAACCCCAAACAACAATCACTGTTTTCTCAGAGATTAGTTTTTAGCTTTTATTTTCTGTTTCTGCTCTGCCAACTTGTTCATACATTTGCCTTTGTGCATCACAATTAAGATCCTGAAATGTTTCACAATTTTATTTTATAAATACTCAAACATACATTCGTACGTATGAATACACATGTTCATAAGTTATTAATGTCTATCTATGTTAAAAAAAAAAACTAATAGTTTGTCCTTACCTGGGATATTGTAGATTTGACGGCGGCTGTCGTGCTGCAGTCTGTTACTACTCCCACCACTACCACAGTGCTTGGCACTGCTCATTCCCATAAGGCTGCTGGCCACAGACAGCTGAGAAGCCTGAGCAAAGTTGGAAAGGACGCCTCTTGCAGAGTTAGACAAACCTCGCTGCAGAGAAGCCTGAGGCTGCTGAGCCTAGAGACAAAAAAAACAAAACATCATTAATGACTTCACCTTATATATAATATCACACAGCTCAGTTTTATGTATTTTAGTCACTTATAAAGTAGCTGTTAACAAAACCTTTGGAGATTTAGTGAATAATCTACTTCAACTACACATACTTCTTCAAAAAAAAAAATATTCCTGTCCACAATACAAGAATTAGATATTTTATATAATGATAAATTCCCTATTTTTAAAAGAATCAAAAAGCAAAAAAAATGTATCGCAATTTTGGTCACACCAGTGACCCCTGGACATTGCGGTTACTAAAAATAGCTAATAAGAGTATTTAGTAGGGATGTGCCAATCAGGTTTTTTTCTCCCGATACCGATACCGATCACCCCTGAGGGCCGAGCGCCGCTTCCGATACCGATCACATAATTATTATTCATTTATTTTTATCATAAACACTACTGTTACATTATGTAGAAAAAGGAACCATGAATTCACCTTAATTTAGACAAAAACTTGTTTTTAATAACTTTTCCAAGAAGAAAACTAAATTTAACAGGGATTGTGCAAATTGAACTGCTATCAATAATACTATCTTTAACAGACTGATATATGAAGGCTCTGAAGAAGCTAAATAATGTAAAGAGCCAAAATAAAACCTCTCAACATTGCCAAAAAATTTAAGTATAAAACTTAACATTCAAAGGCAGAAACAGGTTCAATAAACAATCCATAGTTACTGAATGAAAACTTCCTGTTAGCTAGCTGATTACTGCTAGTTCTGATTGGCTGTTTCTGACTGAGCGGAGTAATTATGCAGAGCAGGGAGGAGATTGATTATTTTTTAGAGATTATCTGTCTCATGTTAGGACAGAGAAAGTTTTAATACGCATTTAAAATGTATTTTTTAGGTTAGATGCTGCAGCTTTAAACAGCTTCGGTGTGAGTCTCTACCAGGTGGAGCAGAAGCGGCTCCGTGTCAAATATTACTAAATATTAAATATTACTACCTGTAGCGGAGCAGCGGTTCAACAGCAGAACCAGCGTCTTACATCGCAGCTCGACTTAAATCATTTTGCGGGTTATTAGTTTAGCTTTCTGACCGTCATGCTAATCCGGTGATTGTTTGTAGCTGCGTTGCTTTACCTGCTGTCTGATCCTCCGTGTCTTTTTTACTGCATTGAGACTCGATGTAGCCAAACTCCGTCATTGCTTTTATGTCTATTAGCTTCGTCGTGTTGATGCATTTTGACCTGCTTCTATTTTCCGCCGCGACACGCAAATGTCCTTATTCACTCAGTGCGTTATAGTTACACATCGCTTAGCATTTGTTGCTGCGCGTTTGCGCCGTGTGAAGGAAAGACGAGACCAGCTGGACAGACAGGCTGGGAAATGAGGTGCAGATGATTGGTAACAGAGCCAATGATCAGCCGATCCCGATCATCACCGATTTCACGGAAATCGGCCGATTATGATCGGTGACCGATCGATCGGCACACATCTAGTATTTAGCAAATTGGGAGTGCTCTGATCAGAAAGTAGGAGGTTTGATCCTGAGTGCTGCAGTCTGCCAAAAGGGAGCCAGGGGGCAAGATACTGGGTCCGTTGTGTAACTTTTGGTGGTTGATTGTTTCCAGTTTCAAGGAACACAGTTAAATTACTTGGTTCTGAAACCAAAGGGTCTGATCATATAATTCCAAAATTTTCTATTAAATTCAAGAGAAAATTCAGGAAATTCTATGGTTCTTTGTCCTATGGTTTTGTTCCTTTCCCCTACCCGTTTCTATGAATTATTAAATGTTTAGTAAATCCTACTGATAAACAGCTCATTTTTGTAAGGCTAAGGAAGAAACCAAAACCATAGTTTCAAAGGTACACTGGAAGAAACAGTAGAATTATTTAAAGTTGAACATCACAATTGCTACAGCAATGTAACCGTTAGTGTTTGATTATATATAAACTGTTTTTGCAACAGATGTGCTTGTAAATCTTCTCAATTAACATCAAAATTGTCAAATAGACTTCAATTATCCAATAATAATAGAGAACATTTAATTTGGCATGAATGCAATGTTTTGTTTTTGTTTATTTGTGTAACATAAAAACTTCCAGCACACATTCCTAAAACATTATGAAGAGTGATGCAGTGTACCTGGCGCAGGGCATGCTGTCGGATCATCGTGTCAGTCTTGGAGACGTTGGAGCCAGTAGCAGCGGAGCTGGGAGAGAGAGCTGCCTGCTGCTGTAGCCTTTGTTCAATCTCCTGACAGACCACACAGTTACAGTTCATTACTCACAATGAAAAGCTTAGAGGTGAAGCCTTACCAATGGTTTTGGTCAGTGTCATTTTAAGGAAAGATAACAAAAACAACTTTAGCACATAAAAAAGAAAGATTTTCTGTCCTCAAACCTCAAAGTTAACCTTACAACTTACAGTGTTTATTGGAAAAATTAAACATAAATCAGGATGTTCATGGGCTGACATTAGCTTCTCACCCTCTGAGACTCAGGACTATGATACTGTGAAGCTGTGGTACTTTTACTGAGATGTTTTAAAAATAAAAGATAAAATTATCAAATAGACAACAAAAAACACTTATCACGTTGGCGCCTTACAAATTGCTCTAAGAACAGACTTTTATGTGTCAATGCTTTGCAAATAAGATTTTTGAGCTAAAAATATCTAGAAAAATCAAGTATTAAATGCAATATAGGATTAATGTCAGTATCTGTGATATAGTTTATCGCTTCAAAAGATTTATTGGTGGAACGTCAAAGCAACAGACTAAATAAACATATGCTAACTTTTGTAGAAATCATTATGTAATCAGGTTTATTGCAGGGTTGGCTTTTCTGCCCTTTTATGATTAACATATGAAGCGAACATTAATTGGATAATTATCCAGGTTTTAGGCTCTAGTAGCTTGCTTGCACTGAACTTATTAGACATATTGATTTAGAATTTTAGACTGACAATCTAACTTTCAAAAACCATATTAATAGTAGTTGGTGCACAACACCTGCCATCATTCTTGAAAACAAAAATTAAAGAGACAAAATGTGTTAAAATGGTGAAGGAGAGGCACAGCTCCGATCTGAACTGTGCTCACCCCAGAACTTTGTCTTACTTCGTTGTTTCATCTTATAAAGACATAAAGCAGTGGTCCCCAAACCCAGGTCCGTGGACTAATTGGTACCGGGCCGCGCAATAAATAATTAAATATTTCCGTTTTATGTAACACTGAGCCACAAGCAGCAAAATGAGTAAGAAATAGATCAGATGTCTTTGGAAAGTATCTTACGGATCATGTGCGATGATCCCCCCCCCTCCAGGTCACAACAGAATTGTCCGAGTCTTGATCGGTCCGCGGTAATAAAAAGGCTGGGGACCACTGACATGAAGCAATATTTTCCCAATTCAAAAGGGTAACTTGTTATAGTGGATCTATAACTTCAGACCAGTAACTAGTCAATACCATATCAATGCTGACCTGTTCCTGCTGAAGAGCCTTCACAAAAGCATTTTTCAGTCTGTTGGTATGTTCTGCTTTCAGAGCCTTCTTCTGATTGGATGTCATGCACTGCTCGCAGAGGATTCTGCCACTCTTCTCTTGCTTCCAGTGGGGTGTGAAGTCTGTTCTGCACTGGGCACAGAAGAAAGGCTCCATACGGGCCAAAGACCCCCTGAATTTACCTAAACAAAACACATTGTTTCAGTACAACTAGTGACAAGCTGCACCAGATATCCATCACTTTAAGTACTCTGACAAACATTCTTCTACTTTTTATTAACACTCCATAAACTTAAACCAATTTCCTTCTCTACAAAAGAAGCAGACTCGCTGCAGAGCCTCATATGAATAGTCATTTTGCACATTGATATCTTGCTACAAATAAATACTCATACTTTGTCTGTCCGTACATCTCAGTTGTTTTTTAGAGTTTTTATATAAAACTGTTTTTTAAGTACTTACCCTGACTGTCCAGGACACTCTGTACCACTTCCTCCAAGCCCACCATGTAGATAAACTCACTGTTAGCTGCAGAGGGGAGGAAGTGGAGCAGTGGGGCTGGGGGTTTGGGTGGAGGGATCTCCAGCAAGGTTTTTTCCAGCTGCTTCCGTAGAGCCAGCTTGGCAGCTGCCTGACTGCTGGCCTGGTCAGCCATGGAGCTAACTGCTCCACTGGCTGAGCCAGACATGGTGGATGGGCTGACTGCTGAAGCTCCAGCAAGACCACCTGTCACACCACTGGCCCCCACTGCTGCTGCTGCCTGCATGTGGGCCAGGTTCATGTACATGGCACTAGAGCTGGAGCGCTGGGAAGCTGCCACCTGCTGGCTGGCCTGTAAGGCATATTAGGGTTATCACAAACAAAACACTTAGACAAATTATTAAAATGCAGTCATTAGGAAGTAACATGGACAGTAGTTGTATCCCTAAATTTCATGCCAAATTTTTGCATAGAAGAAACATAATAACTTTTCTAACAGGTTCCATTCTGGATCAAATGCAGTCTGTGGCTTTGTAAGGTTAAACATTCACATACCATAGCAAATATATGCTCAAACAATTGTTTTACACCAGTACGACACCTCTGCTTTATTTATCCATCCATTTTCTTTACACTCTGGTCCCTTAGTGGAGTCAAGAGGGTTGCTGGTGCCCATCTCCAGTTAACGTTCCGGGCGAGAGGTAGGGGTCACCCTGGACAGATCGCCAGTCTGTCGCAGGGCAACACAGATACACACAGGACAAATAGCCATGCACACACACTCACACCTAGGGGTAATTTGAAGAGGCAAATTAACCTGACAGTCATGTTTCTGGACTGTGGGAGGAAACCGGAGTACCCAGAGAAACCCACGCATGCACAGAGAGAACATGCAAACTCCATGCAGAAAGACCAGGGCTGGGAATTGAACCTTCTTGCTGCAAGGCAACAGCTCTACCAACTGTGCAGCCAGCTTTATTTAACAGCAGAATATTCTGGCTTTGTAAAATGTACAACAAAATAATAACTTACAATTATTGTTTTTGTGGTAGAAGTGGAAAGAAATATTATGAAACCACTCAATATTTTTTGAAAGTTTTTGGTAACACTTTTTTTGAAGGGGGGTGAATAAGACTGACATGACACTGTTATAAACATGACATAACACCTGTCATGAACATGAATAAATCTTCATGAATATTTATGACTGTCATAAAGCATCATTCGGTAAATTATGACACTTTTAATACAAAGTTGAAATTAAAAAATTTCTTTGACAACTTGACATTAACCAAGAAATCATGATCTGACATAATAGCTTTATGTAGTAATATTATATTGCTCTGCCATGTTATTTAGTCTTCAATTTCTTAATTTAATTGATCCTAAAGTTTTACAGCAAGATGTCTACAAAGCACTTTGTAGACAACTTAAATAATTTGAAACATTATTTAAGGCCGTTTTAAGTAGTGCAATACACCATCTCCACCAGTGAGAGGCTGCAGTGCACGAACAGGCGTGCAATGTGTTGGTGAAGAAGAAATTTTCCATCTTGTGGGGCCAACTAACACAAGTTATAACCATAGACATAATATAAGAGCAGACCCCGCATTGGCTGCTCTGGCGCAGGAAATACGGCGGCCATCTTGGAGCAGTAGTCCCTCCTACTTTGCTCAACCAAAACAGCAGAAGATGCCTCAGCACTGAGGGATATTGTTGTTCGGATCGATGGACTATTGATGTGAGGGCTCCACAGGCAACATTTCACAAGTAAGATGGACATATTATTTTGTATATTTTGTAATTAGAATATTACTTTACATTATTTATGTCCACTGGTGAGATACCAGCTAACATTAGCTACAGTGCTTGGTGTAATACGGGATTCAGCCCCGCTATGAAGGCTAACAGAGATTCCGTAAATCTAAAAAATTAATTATTCTCTAACATTGACTTAGATTATCTGACACAAGAGCCTACATTAGAAATGTGACAATGCAACATATATTATAAAACTTATATTACGTGTTATAACATTCACCAGCAAAGTTTACACAGGTGGTAAAGACTATTTATATGCAATTCTTTAACTCTGTCAAAAGTAAGATACATCCCAGATTTTCTGTTCTTGTTTTGAAGACACGATATGAGGAAGAAGAGGGAGATATATTTAAAGAGAGACGGATTCACTACAGCACGGCTGAATCTCACATCGGATTTTGGACTCAATCTCAGCTGCTGAATCTCTCTGAAGATAAAACTCGTCAGCTGGAAAACATATATAATCTAGCAAATTAAAAGCTAATATGTTGGTCAAAGTTATCCTTTATGTGCATTATTTAGCAACTTGGCTGATGTAATACAGTGCTTGTGTTCTTTGCTTTGGCAACTTTAGCCACATAAAGACCGATGTTAGCCTAGGAAACATGGTGGGTGTTACAAAGTTGGATAATGAAGACATGTTATGTGTGGAGGATGATAATGAGGACCAGCCACCAGAGAAACAATCCCTGTTTGACCAAAGAGAAAGAAGCAGATGAAATATTCCAAGAAAATTAGATAAGTCGTTTTTGTGTTACTATTTTCTCCAGGTGAAGTGGGGTGGGATAGCCAGATAAGTGCGGAAGGGGGAGCAGGATCAACATTCATCAGTTGAGTTAAGCTTTAGACAACTAAAAACTGGTATTAAATCTATTTATTTATTTATTTATTTATTAATAAACTTCTTGCTAACATCAATAAGCCAGAGTATCTGGTTGGAAATAATTTAGAATGCTCATTACGTGAAAAGATGGTGCCTAAAACTATACGTTAAATGATGAAATCTGAACAACAGTGGGCAGTCTGTCTGAACTTCTGCCAAACAAATATTCGATCAGAATAATTTTGTTCAGCTTTAGTTATTATGCTACTTGTGTTAAGAAATAAATGTTTTGCACTTCATAACAAATGCTTAACTAGACATTTGTCTGCCAGTCTACCATTCTGACAGTGTGCAGAAAGGGGCATTTTTGGAATGGTATTTAAATAAATGCTGAATTATGTTTTTTGTTTTTCTTTTTTTAAGTGACCACAATAAATTGAGTCATCACCAACTTTGAGAATGTCCAGAAGAGATTCACCAAGTGAGAATTCATGAAAAGGTTTTCACCATGATTAAATATTGCAAGAGCAGCTTCCTGGACACCTTCAAAGAGTGTCCAGGAATGCCAAAAAATGAAGACAAGAAGAAGATCTCCTGTTTTCAAAGCATTAGGAAGGCTATAACAAATTAGATGGCTGACACGATCAAAGCAAAAAAAAAAAAAATTACTGTTGAGTTACAGAGTAAGTAATTCTGTTTTAATTTTTCAATCAGTATTTCAGAGTAACAGCATACTGACCAGACGTTAAACCCTCTAAAGAATAAGTTATCTTTTGTTTTATTCCAATGTACAAAGGGTTTGTTCTACAGCTATGATGGTAGCTATAAATAGTCCAGTGTTTCACTTCTCTTGAGGTAAGACATAATATCAGTGACTGTTAGCATAGCATTAACACTGCAATAACACTAAATGACGTCTTTATAAGTATTGCTACTTGTTTCACTTTACTTGATAAGAGGTAATATTAATAAAACTGTAATGACACCTTCATAACAATTGCTACTTGTTTCACTTTACTTGAGATAAACATTAATATCATAACACTGTAATGACACTTAATGACATCTTCATAGCTGTTGCTACTTTTTCACTTTACTTGACGTAAAAGTTAATATTAATGATACTTAATGACATCTTGTGGTAATCTGTGTCTTTGTGTATTTATTTCTTGGGTTTTGTGTGTCCTGTTCCCCTGTGAGTCTTTGTGATGTTCTGTCCCATCTGTTGATTGATCCCAGCTGTGTCTAGTTCCCTGATTATCCTCCCTGTGTATTTAAACCCACCTGTTGTCTTTGTCTCTTGTCGGGTCCTCGTCGTGTCATACCAGTCTGTTCTGCTGTCATGCGTGTCATGTCTCTTCATTCGTCTTCTGCCAGTTCCATGCATTCCTGTGTTTTCTTCAATAAATCAACTTTTACAATGTCAACCTGGGCCTACCTGCATTTACCTCCTCACCAACACCGACAAATCATGACATCTTCATAATTGTTGCTACTTTTACTTTACTTAAGGTAAAAGTTAATATTAATGGCAATGTAATGACACTTAATCACATCTTTATAACTGTTCATACTTGTTTCACTTTGCTTAATGACACTGTAATAACTCTTAATGACATTTTCATAACTGGTGCTTCTTGATGTAAAATAAATTATCGACTCATTAAATCAATTGACAATGTAATAAAGCTTAATGACATCTTTATTGGTGGTCCTACTTGTTTTGCATTATTTCAGGTAGTAGAAATATTAATTGCTGTTTTGTTAAAGGTTTTGATAGTGTAATAATTAAATACTTATGACATTATGACATACTTATGACATATCATTCTTGGTTAATGCCAAGTTGTCATAATGAAGACATTTTAGTCTAGATTAATGTCAAGTTGTCATAACAGACATTTTGAATAATGTCAACTTTGTATTAAAGTGTCATGATTTACTGAATGGCACTTTATGACAACAGTCATAAATATTCAAGAAGACCTAATGATGTTCATGACAGGTGTCATGTCATGTTTATGACAGTGTCATGTCAGTCTTATTCACAACCCTTCAAATAAAGTGTTACCAAGTTTTTTTGGCACTGGTGGTGCAGTCAGGAAAGAAGTGCAAAGAAAGTAGGGAAAGACATAATAAATGGCTGGGAATCAAAGATGCAGCTGTGCAGGATTATAACAAAGTTAAAGGATGTTTTTTTTCCCATCGTATCTTCAAAAGCCTGAGTGTTCATATGTGAATAGAAAAAACTTGTGGGTCTTTTTATTGCCTTGAGATGATCTCTAAATATCTAATTAAGTAAGTGAAGTAAATCTGGCCACAGAACTAAAACTTTGTCAAACATCTTAAGTAGGGTATGGTTGACAACTTTATTCTAGCCACTGACCAATTCTCTTTCATTGGTCAAAACAACAACAACAACAACAACAACAACAAAACACTTAAAGTTGAACAAATGAGGCCAGGAGAAATTTCCACCTGCTGATAGTTTACCGCACTGGTCATGCTGGATGAGCTGGATCGTGGCATCCCAGTTTTGGAGGACACCCTCTGACCTTGTAGTTGGGATGGACTGGGGGCTATCACTCGTTGGGACATGAGCATTGGAGGCAGGCTGGTATTGGCTGAACGAATGACGGTATGACCCTAAAAAAGGAAGAACAAACAAACAACATTAGAAGGAAATGAGAGTTGTTACCTTAAGGACTAGAACACCACCCTTTAAAATTCAAGGATATTTTTCTCTCTCTCTCACTAGTTTATTTGCATAACACACAAAGTCAGTGTCAGGACTTTAGAATTGGGACGACGTGCTCCATTTTCCTGGTTTTTGTGAAAATGTGAGCATCAGCCTTCTGTATCAGCTGCAGCTGTCAGATTTGTTTTTTTAGGCAGACTTGTGAAGACATTGTTGCAGTAATCAATGCAAATAAAGTTAAACGCATGGATGAGTTTCTCTAGAGCTTGCTGAAACACTAGTATTGTAATCCTGAAAATGTTCTTCAGGCGATAGAAGGCTGACGTGGTAACTGTCTTTATGTGGCTATGAAGATTCAGGTCAGAGTCCATTACTACTCCCTGAGTTTGGGCATGATTGCTACTTTCTAGCAGTAATTTCTGAAGCCAAGTGTTGATTCTAGATCGGTCCAAAGATAATAATTTCAGTTTCTGTTTCTGTTCAGCAGGAGAATGTCATTGTACATTCACACATTAATCTGTTCCAAGGATCCGTATGGGTTCCAAGTTGCCTGATGACATCGTAACATCCTGCATAGTTTATGGTAACCAATCTTATTTCCTGTTGTAACCTGAGCTAGTGGGGACATGTAGATATTTTAAGTAAGAGGGGTCTTAGGATTGAACCTTGGGGTATCCCACATTTAACTTCTATCCTCTTCCATGACAAATCAACTATTGAAACAAAGAAATCTATGTTCTTTATGTAAAATTTAAATCAACTGAGTACTAGACCAGAGAGTCCTACCCTATTCTCCAGTCATTTCAGTAATAACTTACTGTATATTGCCAAAAGTATTCATTCACCTGCCTTGACTTGGGGGTGACTTTAACTGACATCCCATTCCTAATCCTTTGCAGCTAGAACAGCTTTAACTCTTCGGCTTTCAAAGTTTAGGAGTGTTAATGGGGATTTTTGTCCATTCTTCCAGAAGTGCATTTGTGAGGTTACATAGTGATGTTGGAAGAGAAGGCCTGGCTCTCAGTCTCCACTCCAATTCATCCCAAAGATGTTTATCAGATTGAGGTCAAGACCTTGTGCAGGCCAGTCAAATTCTTAAACACCAGACTCAGCCATCCATGTCTTTATGGACTTTGCTTTGTGCTCTGGTGCTCAGTCATGTTGGAAGAGAAAGAGGCCAATTCCAAACTGTTCCCACAAAGTTGGGAGCATGGAATTATCCAAAATGTCTTGGTATTGGAACTGGAACTAAGGGGCCAAAGTCCATCTCCTGAAAAGTAACCTCACACCATAATCCTCCTTCCACCAAACTTTACACTTGGCACAATGCAGTCAGACATGTATCGTTTTCCTGGCAACCGCTAAACCCAGACTCATCCATCTGACTGCCAGATAGAGAAGCATGATTTGTGACTCCATCGAATGCGCTTCCACTGCTCTAAAGTCCAGTGACAGTGTGCTTTACACCACTGCATCGGACACTTTGCATTGCTCTTGGTGATGTATGGTTTGGAGACAGCTGGTCACCATGGAAACCAATTCCATAAAGCTCTCTGCGCACTGTTCTTTAGCTAAACATGAAGTTTGGAGGTCTGTAGTGATTGACTCTGCAGAAAGTTGGTGACCTGTTTGTAATACTTATGTACTTTTGTTTCCCTAGTTTTCTCCTTTTTTTCTTTGTTAGGGAGATAAGTCTTTGTCATTTGGTTTATTTACTTTCAATTAGATGAGCTTGTATTCAGATAGTTTCCTTTGACCCAAAATGGCTGCCTCGCTGTCCATTTTACGGCAAACCTCCATGAGACTTTTTCTTCACTAGGTGTTAGCTACCTACATACCGAATTTCAGATCTCCACAATGTACAGTTTGCTCTATCTCCCATTAGGGGGTGATATTGAGCTTTTTGTTGGCCGCACTCACTTTTGATTAAACTGGAATCCGAAAATTTCACAATATTGGGTAAAGTTTGGTGAGTTTTTGAATATGTTAAGGCCTACAAAAAGACATGTAAAAAGATGCAAAAATAAGAATAATGTCTACGACAAAAAATAATCTTGGGATTACAATAGGCCTTTGCAGCGTTTCACTGCTCGGGCCTAATTATATCAAACCAAAATATCACACCAGCATTGTATTCTCTGTAAAAAAATAAATAAATTCTGCAGTCTGGTTGACTGTTTCACATTGTAAAGCTGCAAGATTTGGCCTATTAGTACTGTTAATCTTATGTTAATTGACTAGCAATATCAAACTATTAATTTTACAATTTCTAACATTTTTACAATAAATTTGTGTTTTTTACATTTTATAACAGAAATGTAGAAAACATGTCAAATTTATGTTCGAGTTATAGTAATTCAATGCATTTTCAAAATAATGTTTAGAATGTTACAGCTTGACAGTTAGTATTTTACAAAACTTTACTATAAAATTTACAGATGTTTTTACAGTGTAGGTGCAGGCTGCGCAGAGTCCAGAGAAACATCCAGTATCTCACAGCAGTGTGTAAGATATAGCAAGACAGAAATTAATGTAAAGCTATAACCAGCACAGATAAGGCTGTCATTTGGTTTGGTTATGTTGCATATTATTGATACAGAACTAACACTACACAAACTGATTTTAAGAATATTTTATACCTTTTAAAAATTCTAAAAGCTTCCAGTAGTGTGTCTCATCCCTGGGGATCAGGGGGTTCATTTAGCTTACATTAAGATTTATAAGAGATTGGAGGAAATAGGAACTGGGGATTGACGTTTTCAGGGTTAAATGTGTAAATGTGACAATAAGTCTAAATGAAGAGAGATATTTTGTAAAATGTACTTTAACCCAAATCCTTAACACTGGACACAATTTTCTTAACTTTGTCCCTTATATGAAAAACACATTGAAATACCTGTGCAGTTCGGAGATTTTGAGGCTCAGTGTTGTGCAAGCCTGGCCTCACAGGCAACTTTCCGATACCTGAAGAGCTGTGAATGGGAGGAGGCTGAATAGAAGATGCAGAGCTCTGGACTGCTGGGACCTGCAAGATAGCAATCTACATTCAGGTTGTAATATGTGAGCTGTAAGTCTTTTTTACACATGCAATTTATACAATATGTTTTTCTTCCTACATGGCTTCATAGAATGCATTGCCACATTTACTACAAGCTGAAAAGAATGTCATAGGTTTTTTGCACTGTGGGGCCCAGCCTGGCCCCATTTTATTCTGGCCCTGGCTGTGCATGCATTGAGCATAGTGACGCCTATAAAGAGTGAAAGGATCACCTCATCAAGAAAATTCCTGTTGAAGCTGCCTATGCCTACCCCGTGGAGACTGCGGAACACTTTCATTCCTTGATGTCACATCCAGGTCTTTCTATACGCCCCTATCAGCAAGGAACCTCAGCTTTACCTTTAACTACTTCACAAAAAAAAATTCTCATCTGAGTATCATCTCTAAATTAGACTCATGTTTGGTGCAGATGAATTACTGCTGAGCCTCTAAAAAAGTTATTGAATCCAATGATTGTGTATAAATAATGTGCTTGATGGGAACAACTGACTTTTGTTTAGGAGGAGGTGAGTGAGGGATGGAGTCAACATAGGGGGGAGGATAGAGTATATGCTTTAAGCCACGTGGCTCTATTTACCCCACACCTTACTCCTATGCCATACACAGGGTAAGTTGTGCCATGAGAACTTTTTTGGACATGATACATTATCAAAACAGTTATGTTTACACTGTTACAAGTAGTATTAAAATACTTTTAGTATCTACAGGAAGACTGGAAATCTTTTGGCATGGTACATAAAATTGCTATTGAATGTGAGGACAATAAATAAAACTGCAGATGTAAGCTATTAAAGCTGCAGTATGTAACTTTTATAAAATATTTTTTCATATTTGTTGAAACTATGATTATGTCGTGACAGCACAACACCAATGGAATATATATATATATATATATATATATATATATATATATATATATACACAGTCCAGTCACATTAATGTGACCATCTGTCAAAAGCCAGAATAACCACCTTTCGCAGAGCGAACTGCTACGAGACGTGCAGGAAGTGACTGGACTGTGTATATATATATTATATATATATATATACTGTATATATATATATTCAGTGGCGTGCGGTCAGGGGAGGCAGGTGAGGCAGAGCCTCACCTGTCATCTTGGAAAAATAATATATAATGTAAAATCATTTATATTGCTATTTTCACCCTGTAGTTTTGTACTATAAAGTATCTATTTTTACTTACTTAAACAATTCTGATGAGTTTTTCTTCAAAATCGCTGGATTTTCGCATTTTTCCATTCAAATGCTCAGAAGCGAAGCCGGTGAGGCAGCAGCGAGCTCAGCCTCACCTGAGATTATGCAACTCTCGCTAACTGCACTGACTGCCATTATATGACAGCATGTTCGTCCTGTCTGTACGCCGGCAATAAAATGGCTAAGAAACATTTAATATATGGACTTATTTTCCATAATTTCGCTTATGTATATTATGTACAGTGTTTTTTGTCACCAAATGTGTGTGTATCGTGTTTTGTGTGCGGAGGAGCGATCAGAAACGGCAGAAAACAGACTCGAGGGGAGGCAGGCAGTTCTCTTGCCTCATGGCTGTTTTTTATAGGAGGCGCTCATGTTCCCAGATATTGTGATTGCACAATTGCAGAGTAAGACACAGTGAGCTAACCATGGAGCTAGCCACACAGTAAATAAGTAAAGTACAGTGATATATTTGTTTTCTTTTCTCTTCTGACGTCAACATGAAAGACTACTTTTCTACACTTAAACAGTTTTCTAAACTGGATTTTCAATTGAAGCAGGAGATGATAACTAAAGGAAGACCAACACCGGAGCTGAAAGTTTTACTTAGTAGAAAAGACATGAAGAGGATACACTTGACTTTGGATGGACGGATATTTTTGTGCAGAATTAGGGGTGCATGGATTTCATTGATACGTAAAGGTAAGACAGCAATAAGATGTTTTTGTTTAGTTTTTTAATTAAATGTGTGTTTTGTGGGCTACAGTTAATGTTGAAATAATTCAGTAAAGTAGAAGCGGTAGCTAATCTACCACAGCAATTATTTATTAATAAAACATTAAGTCTAAAACGTACAAACAAAAGTGTTGGTGTTAAATCCTAAAACACAAAGTGGCATTGTTGTCAGTTGCTATGGCAACGAGTCTGCGTAGCTTGGCAAATACAGATCACTTTGCTGTGGATCATAGCACGAAATTAATACCTACATTTTTAAGTTTCACTGAGTCAACGCGGCTATGGATGACACGTAAAAGATTAGTCTTTTTGCCCCCCAGCGTTGTATGTATGCGCGAAATTTCCTTAGGTCCAATAACATGGATGCGCAAAATTTCCTTAGGTCCAATAACATGGATGGTGTCTAAGTCATAAGTCAGTGCCTCACCAGCAATCAACCTCACCGCACGTCACTGATATATATATATCTCTCAAGCTCCTCTGTCTTTTTCAGTGATGTTCAGAACCAAGAGGTGGGTCTGAGTATATATATATATATATACACAGTCCAGTCACATTAATGTGACCACCACGTACTTTCCACTTCAGAGTTAAATAACCAATCACAGAAGGCAGGTGGCAGCACAGTGCAGTTGAGCGTATATAAAGGGTGTGTGTGGGCTTCGGAAAACATTTCAATCGTTGGCGTAATGCAGAAACAAAGCGATTTATCCGACGTCCAAAAGGGCATGATCATTGGCTTTCGGGCCAAGGGTGGAAGCATTTCCGAAACGGCTGAGTTTGTGAACTGTTCGCGTGCCGCCGTGGTAAAAGTGTACCGTGCATGGCAAAATGGGACTGTCCAAAATCAACGACGTGGCAAATGTGGTGCACCACGGGCCATAGATGACAGAGGCGAACGACGGTTGCGGAGATGCGTTCGGGCAGATAGACGGGCTACCGTTGAGCAACTGACCACTAAAATGAACCAAGGGGCTACCACAAGTGTCTCCCAAACCACTATTCAGCGAACATTGCTGCGTCTGGGCCTCCGAAGCGGACGCCTGGTTCGTGCACCTATGCTGACTGGTGTTCATCGACGACGAAGGCTAGAATTTGCACGCCAGTACAGCAGCTGGACGTCCACTGAGTGGCGACAGGTAGCGTTTTCAGATGAATCGCGTTTTATGCTCCATCGGACAGATGGACGTTGGCGTATAAGGCGTGAAACCTCTGAAAGGAACCACCCTGCAACCATTGCAGGAACGGTCCAAGCTGGAGGCGGGAGCATTATGGTCTGGGGAATGTTTTCCTGGCATTCTCTGGGTTCACTGATTATTGTGGAAGGCACGATGGATCAATACAAGTACGCATCTGTCCTTGCGGACCATGTCCACCCCTACATGCGCATTGTTTTTCCTCAGGATGATGGCATCTTCCAGCAGGACAATGCGAGGTGCCATACAGCTGCCAGTGTACGTGCGTGGTTCGAAGAGCACCAGGATGAGTTTACCGTCCTCCCCTGGCCAGCAAACTCACCTGACTTAAACCCAATCGAGCATCTGTGGGACCATCTCGATCGAGTTGTTCGCGCCATGGATCCTCAACCGCGTAATCTAGCGCAGCTGGCCACGGCATTAGAGTCGGCATGGCTCAACATCCCAGAGAAGACCTTCAGGGACCTAAGTGACTCTCTTCCTGCACGTCTCGTAGCAGTTCGCTCTGCGAAAGGTGGTTATTCTGGCTTTTGACAGATGGTCACATTAATGTGACTGGACTGTGTATATATATATACATATATATATATAGCTGCAACACACCTAAACATGTACAGGAGTGCTTGGTGAACCCCACCATTGCCCTATGAACACGTGCGCGATCCGTACAGAGTCCGACAATTCTGTTGACGGGGGTGGGGGGGTTGCGCACGCTAAGGCAGAAGCCGTTACGCAGAGCGGATTGTAACGTAGGACTCACCTACCTGGCCGCGATGTGTCTCTTTTCCCCCCTTTGCTGCTTGTGGCTCAATGTTGGCACACAAGTAACCGAGAGAATCCGGTTACAGGATTTTCAAAATAAAAGATGCTCCAGACTCAAATAATACGTAAAACGGAAATATTTAATTATTTCTTGCGCCGCGGACCGGTACAAATTGGTCCACGGACCGGTACCGGTCCGCGGACCGGGGGTTGGGGACCACTGCTCTAGAGCACAAGACATGTTAGCTGTCTTGGTTCATATTTACCTAAGACAAGCATGCAAAATGAACATCCTCGTTAGAGCAATGGTCCTATTTATAGATACTGTATGTTCATATTCAATGTTTTGTTTTTAGATTCAATATTAAAAAGCCTATTTTGTTCTAAGGATGTAAATAATAAAAAATACTAACCTTTTGCACAACGTTCTCCTTCTGCATCTGGCTTTGTCTAAGCTTCTTGAGCAAGATGAGACGGGCTTCTTCCAGGCGCAGCTCTTCCCTCAGAGCTTTGATCATCTGCTGTCGCTCCTCTCCTGTTTTTCCCTGGAGAAAACACACACAAACACAGCAACTACTTTTATACAGTGACTTTTACAGTCATGGATTTTTAACTAAAACCATTAACTTTTGTAATGATACTTGGTTGAATTGGCTCACCAAGGTCCAACCATGTTTCAGATCAACATGTAAGTGGTGAAAGAAGAATGGTTATATGGAAGTTTATGGAAAAACAGATTCAGAACAAAAAGCAGCAATTTCACTGACTATTTTATACACTGAAAAGTTTTAAACCTATGGTGACTAAAGTGCAATTCTGGGACCATTTGCGGTCTTTAGAATGATTTTGTGCTGCATGTGGGCCCCATTTCAAGAGTGGCCCAATTGTGATTCATCAGCCAAGGTAGTTGATGCAGATATTTGGTTTTAAAGATTTTATTTATCAAGACCAAGATATTGAGAAAACAATCAGCACCCAAACTTATTGACCTTGTATTAAATTCGTTTGGTAATTTTTCGAATTGGGAAAACATGCAGGTTCATTTTGTGCTTCAAATATGAACCTGTGCTTCAAATATGAAAATGAGTTACAGATCCCTTCCAGACTACTTTGTTTCATTAAAATATAATGTACTTAGTTCATTTCTGGCTTGATGAAAACCAACAACTGTACAACATATAGTTTTTGCTTTTTTCATAATAACTGTAACAACAGTTATGATCATAAATCTAGTTTTTGTGCCGTTTGCTTGTCTGTGTCGCCTCAGCGCACAAACTCCATAGAAATGAATGGAAATGGAGCAGCAGTGTCTCCTGTCACCATGTTACCATTATATCAGTTACCTGCTGGGCTCCTGGTCTCCTACCACAGAGTCTAGTGAGGAGGAGTGAGCAGGAGAAACGCAGGTTTAAAAGCCAAACATAACAGCTGCAGTCTTGGAGGCTTTGGATTCAAACTGAATGACTGTGGTGAACCACTGAACCTGCGGAGCCGCTATGTTGTAAAACAGTAGCAACTAAATCTGCATCTAAAATGTACAAATGCCTTTTGCTTGCTTGGGGACCATCCTATTGTCACTGAGGTGTAGTGGTGGTTTCTGGAATGAGCAACATGGGCTGCATCCCAGGGCGGCATCTTGTGGGTGGTGACCGCTTTTCCCCTCTACTATGAACTGGAGGATATGAATGTGAACAGTGACTAATGCAAACCCCTCAAATTCCCTCCGAATTTTTTTTTATAATTAAAAGGTCCAATGCTAAATGTTCTTTTGAAATTTGTTTATTGACCCCTGAGAAGATATATTTACATTGTTAGACAATTTATATGCTATTAATTAACAATGGTCTCAAAATGACAATATTACTGTTTATCACAATAATTTCTGGGACAATTAATAGCCTGGCAAAATATGTTATTGTGACAGTCCTTTGTATGTATTCCACCACTAAAATGTGCATTGAGTTAATTGTTTTTTGTTCAGTAATCACATGACAGAATGCATCAATTAGAGATTGCTAATAAATCTAAAGTGTGTCAGTTAAATGTTGAAATTTCAATTGATGCTCACTAATATAATTGTATTCCCAGCTGTCACTATTCTAACGTAATCTTATTTTTGGAGTTATACTTGGGAACAAAAGCTGGAAAAAGATTCATTTTGGGAGATTATATGACCAGTGGTTTGCAGATGAAGAAACTAAAAATTTTATTATTTTAGAACATTTTTGAAAAATAACAAAATTTCAAGGAAAGTAGTGAAGACCAACTGCTGTAGCCATCCATATGTATGTTACAACTGCAGAAAAGCACAATAAGCTCAGTCAAAATAATACATAAATACTAGAGGTGTGCCGATCGATCGGTCACCGATCACAATCGGGCGATTTCCGTGAAAAAGTGCATGATCTGTGATCGGCGATCATTGGCTCTGTTGCCGATACCGATCACCTGCATCTCATTTCTCAGCCTGCCTGTGCAGCTGGTCTCCTCTTTCATTTACTCTGCGCAAATGCGCAGCAACACATTCTAAGCGATGTGGAACTATAACACACTGAGTGAATGGGTAAGTTTGCGTGTTGCGGCGGAAAATTGAAGCACGTGGGGTGAAGCAGATCAAAATGCATCAACACAACGTAACTAATACGACTTAAAAACAATGCCGTACTTGACGGAGTTTGGCTACATCGAGGCTCACTGCAGTAAAAAAGACATATGGAGGATCAGACAGCAGGTAAAGCAGCACAGCTACAAACACTCACCCGGATTACCATAACGGTCAGAAAGCTAAACAAATAACCTGTAAAATGGTTTAAGTCTTCGAGATGCGATGTAAGACGCTGGTTCTGCTCTCGCTGTTGAACCGCTGCTCTGCTACAGGTAGTAATATTTGACAGAAGGAGTCGCTTCTGCTCCAGCTGGTAGTGACTCTCACACTGAACCTGTTTAAAGCTGCAGCATCTAACTAAAAAAAATACATTTTACATACATATTAAAACTTTCGCTGTCCTAACATGAGACAGATAATCTCTTAAAAAAAAAAAATCGATCTTCTCCCTGCTCTGCATAATTACTCCGCTCAGTCAGAAACAGCCAATCAGAACTAGCAGTAATCACCTAGCCGCCAAGCTAACAGGAAGTTTTCATTCAGTAACTCTGGATTGTTTATTGTAATGGATCCTGTTTTTGCCTTTGAATGTTAAGTTTTATACTTGAACTTTTTGGCAATGTTGAGAGGTTTTATTTTGGCTCTTTGCATTATTTAGCCTCTTCAGAGCCTTCATATGTTTTCAGTCTGTCAAAGATAGTATTATTGATAGCAGTACAATTTGCACAATGCATGTTTTGTGTAGTTTTCCTTCTAGGAAAAAGTTATTAAAAACAAGTTTTTGTCTAAATTAAAGTGAATTCATGGTTCCTTTTTCCACATAATGTAACGGTAGTGTTTATGATAAAAAAAATAAATAAATACCGTATTTTCCGCACTATAAGGCGCACCTAAAAACCTTAAATTTCCTCAAAAGCTGACAGTGCGCCTTATAACCCAGTGCGCCTAATATATGGACCAATATTGAGCCACAACAGGTCTAGCAACTACGGTAAGCAGCTGCCGACTTCATTTTCCCCATAGAAGAAGCGCGCAGTGCATGCTGGGATAGTTGTCAGAAAACTGGTTTGTTAATAAAGTTTGACTGACCTATCTACTCAGACGATGTCTATGTATCTACCTACCCATCTAATAATCAGGTTGTCTGCAGGTCATGTAGCACCAGGTTCTCCACAAATATGCTGTGCGCGAACGGAGATGGGTGACCATCGTCCGGCCACGCCCAGCCCAGAAGGCTCTCCTCGCCGACCGGAATCAGACTGTTTTGTTGACATTCTTTATGTCAACTAAGTAGCTTTAGACATTTATCCAGGGTGCTTTGGCTAGAGTTACCAAGGGACCTGCACCTATACATTTAAAGCCGTGGAGGTCGATGGAAGAGAGACGGAGACTGCGGCGTAGCGTGTCGGTTGGTCTGTGCTAACCAGAAAGCAGTTGGGCACAATTTTGCAACACCAAAACCGTGAGTGAAACAATGACTAGTCTGCACTAGAAAATACGGTTATGTGATCGGTATCGGTGATCGGTATCGCCGATCGTCCCTCAGGGCAGATCGATATCGGCAGAAAAAACCTGATCAGCACATCCCTAATAAATACAAATAAATACATACTAAAAAAAATCTCATCAGGAAACTGGATTATGAAATTACAGATGCAACCAAGTCACTATATTTTGGATTTCAACTAAAACATTTTTTAAAATCAATTTTCTTTTTACCATGGCACTTTTAAATTCAACTTTACCATCAATAATAAAGTGATTAACTAAATGAATACCGATTGGCATACTAAAACTTCTAGAAGTAAAAAAAATATTCTGTACTAGGGGTTGTTTATGTTTCTCTAAATAAACATGATGATGATATAATGAAAAAGGCAATGTTTTGTGATGTACATCAAATGAACTTTGTGTTGACATCCCCACTAGGCATGTGCGATGTGGCATAAAATTCAAACCACATTATATATTGTGATGGATGGCAGTAACAATATGTATCACAATATAATTTATATATAACTGACAATAGAAACAAAAAAATTCAGTTACTAACTGAGAGGAATGTATGCATAAAAACTTGTTTACCACTGGTTTTTGTGGATGCTGTCCGCATGCAACATACGGTTTTATGTAACAGCAACATAAAACTATTTTGTTTTATGTTGTTGCCCATCATTGCCAGGTCTCCCTTAAAAAATAACTTTAAGGGAGATCTGGTAATAATAGGCAGGAGCATAATCTCAATGGTGACTACCTGGTTAAATCAAAGTTAAAAAAAATAAATGAAAAACATATTTCTAGCTAGAAACACAATAACTTTAATGTAATGATGTCTGTGTCAAATCCTTCTTTGTCTTCTCAGTGTAGTTACTGGAGCTTGTAGTAAACTGTATTTCTGGTATTCAAGCACATGCTTCGTGTTAAGGTGGTAAAACAAATTACTTTGAATGTCCTCTCTTCCACACACTTTGCAGATTACAATTTTCTGCTCCTGATCTGAGTGTTTTGTGCATGGTCCGGTGGGGTCACCACATTTGCACTTTTTTCTCTCTCCCCCCTCACCCCCCAACAAGGGTTTCTGTGTGGTTTTAGAAATACTGTCAGACCGTCACACCGTCCCATGGAACTTCGACAATGTCTAACCATGAAACCTGCCATGCTCCTCCAGAGCATTGCGTTAAGACAGTGGGAGGATTAGAAGGGGGGTCCATTGGACTCAGCGAACTTTATCCCGTGCGCGTCATGGATCCCTCATGCGCTTTAACCCCTTGCTTTTCTGCTGTACAACTGTTCCAACTGCTGCATTCCTCCTGAGCATTGTGCTAAGACCACAGGAAAATAAACCTGAACTAAGTCCAGATAAGTTACGCTTTTGCACCTGCCTTTTTAGCAAGCTCTTCCCCTGTGCTCTCAGCCACTCTGCTTTCCGCTTGCTATATTTTGATACCGGATGACTGTGTCATAAACAAGCATTACTGCATTTATCTGGTAAACTCTCTATTGTAGGCCAAATTTCTATTATAACAATTTCTACGTGTACGTAGAAACATATACGGTATACGTTTCTGCCATATACCATACATATTGCACATTTCTACTCTCCACTTTGACATTTAGCACTATTTTGACAACACAACGTTTCCCCTAAGTATGCAACTTCCTGTTAGAAATCTCCTGGGCCCAATGTTACACAATGAGAGCACAAACTCTACATTATGTTTGGTACCCCACTATCAGGAATCATACGTTTCTGGTTGAATACTTACAATCAGGAAAGTATTCCTTTTCCTGATTATCTTCATTCACAGAGAATCTACTGCAAACCAGGTGTGCTCATATCAGCTTGGGTTTCCATTTTTTTTGCATGATTGTTGGCCCTAAAAGAATCAATACTTCCAAGTGGTACTTAAATTGAAAACCCCATTTATAAAAAACATTGCGTCAAAAATAGTAAAATACAAATAGTAAATTCAAAGCCACTTGCTTCCGCTTGCTATATTTTGATACCGGATGATTGTGTCATAAACAAGCATTACTGCATTTATCTGGTAAACTCTCTATTGTAGGCCAAATTTTTTGGGCCTACAATAGAGAGCGTTTCAGTTTTTGAAACTCTAAATTTCAAAAACTGAGTTTCTAAAACTAATTTAAATTCTGTCAGAGATAGTTTTTTCACCCTCTGTTAAAATGAACCTCAAAAATATACTAAATACTTGTCATAACCACATAAAGACAGAGGCAATGCTGAATCATGGTGTACAAAGAAGAAGTGGGAGCTGTTCTAAATGAACCTTAAAAATCTCCAAGTTAGCCTGGTGCATGCGCTCTTCGGGTCGAGGTGTTGTCCTGGGACTGGACGCCTCATTGTCTGAAAGTATGATGACATCTGGAGAAGGAGTTTGTCTGTCACGATCAACCTCACTAAAAAAGAACAAAAACAAAAAGTTAGAACATCTAAAGTCAATCCAAGACAAATCAATTAAATGTATTTCTTTTCACTGCACTAAAAACAACTAAAGATGCTTTTCCACTGGCAAGTCAAGCACTAACCGGTTTACGTGCAGTTCAGTTCTACCCCAGGTACTGAGCTTATCCATTATATGCTCTGTTCCTCACTATTGTGGGTGGGGCGTGTGCATGCAGCAGCAACTCTCCACTGATGTTTGCAGGAACACACAGCAGTGGAGAACTTCAAGATTATGGTTGTGATTTTAATCAACTCAATAAACTCATATTTAATTTTGTCTTCTGCCAATTCACTACTGGTCCAAACCTAATGATAAAGATTGATATCTGCTGATTATTTCACTATACATATGAATATTCTGGGATTTTTAAAAATGTGCAATCTTTAGGATTTAAGTAATGTAAAAAGATGTAAACCAATAGACACACTTGAACTTTATTTTTTTTTAAAAAAGAAAAATTATTTAATTCACATCACACCAAGTTAATACTATGCAGTTCCAGAGTTTGAAAAACTGTAAAAACTGTAGTCCAGTCAGAAAACTGACCACAAAATTCAAAATAGCTTCTTTGTACTGAGCAGCTCTCGGTCCACAGGTAAACCATAGTATTGCTTTTGCTGTCAGGTAATAATGAGCTAGTTCAGTGTTTCTCAACCTTTTTCGGCCCAGCACCCCCTTAGCCCTTATCCAGGTCCCTCACCGCCCCCACCAAAGAATTTGCAGGATACTTTGCACTGACCATTATTTTATCATTAATATTACTATCACTATTGTAGATGTTTTGATTTTTATGCTTGTTTCTGTATTTATCAAAAATAATTTCCCAGAGAACAAAAAAGTCATACGAATAGAAATTATTTTCACAGGCGTCTACGAAAAATGCAATGAACATTCAAGTTAAAACTGGTAGGTCTAACAGCAGCCAATCAGGGTGGAAAAAATATTCTTATTTTGGGTCATTTTCTAGTTGTTAAATCTTGCACAAAATGACCAGATAAAAGATGTACAACATGCCAGTTTAAAGCTCTTTTGAGCTCTGCAACATTAAGACATGAATAGAACTGTAATTACATTAATCATACATAGCTCTTCTTCTCTTCAGTGTTTCTGTCGGTTCTGGTGGTGCAGCTCTGTGCTGCCTTCAGGAGAATGGGACATCAGAGTATCATTCATAAAAATTCACCCACATGGCATTTATTGTTCAAACCAGAACTTTCAGTGGAAAAACAAAAGTTCCAGATTCTTTAAATGCCATACAAATATGAGACAGAAACATGAATTATACCTTTATATAGACCTGTCTATTGATTTATAAATTAATAGTTTTACTGGACAGAAATTACAAAGAACAAATCTGGTTCTTAATCAAATCCTAATGAGTCAAATCGAAAGTGTCATGGAGTCATCAGCCTCATGACATCAACACTGACATGAAAAATAATATTGAAGAAATAAATATATCAAATCTAATTAAAAACATAAACAAGTGATCAGTTCTTTACTGTTATGGTCTGTAAGATCTCAGTACTAGATGTGGTCTCAACAAACCCATGGCACTTCCACAATATTATTTTACCTTTTATCTGGAAATAGTGTCTGTTTATTCTTGTCATACAGTCCTCTGTATTAATTATTGATCTAAAGGTCTTGCCATACCAGTTTATTCCTCTGTATTTACTTTAGTTTTTTTAGTTTATTCTTGCATTTTGTTCATCATTCATTTCCATTTAGTTTCATTTGATTAGTGTTCTCCTCTATTGGTTTATTGCTATGTCCACTTTAGTTTCTTTCCTGTTGGTAGGCGCAGCGTTCGGAAAGTGTATCAATGGGGAAAAGGCAGACTGACGTAAACCTTTTAAAACAACGGAAACAATTTCTGCATTCTGATTATTGAAATTTAGAATGCTGTGTTTTTCCATCACCCCCGTTTCATACCGGACCACTTGCAGCACCGGTGTTAATGCTATAAAATGAACGAAATGAAATGGTGTAAAGCACGCCGTCACTGGACTCTAGAGCAGAGGAAGCGCATTCGATGGAGTAATGAATCATGCTTCTCCATCTGGAAACCTGATAGAAGAGTCTGGGTTTGGCGGTTGCCAGGAGAACGATACTTGACTGACCGCATTGTGCCAAGTGTGGTGTCTGGTGGAGGAGGGATCATGGTGTGGGGTTGCTTTTCAGGAGCTGGACTTGACCCCTTAGTTCCAGTGAAAGGAACTCTGAATACTTCAACATACCAAGATATTTTGGATAATTCCATGTTCTCAACTTTAACAGTTTGGAGCTGACCCCTTTTTCTTCCTACATGACTGAGCACCAGAGCACCAAGCAAGGTACATAAAGACATGGAAGGTAGAGTCTGGTGTAGATGAACTTGACTAGCCTGCACAGAGTCCACCTTCTAGACCCTTACGATCCCAAGCCTGCAATCTTCTCCACCTTCCTCGATCAAGACTAAGGACTATGGGTGATCGAGCCTTTGCTGTGGCTGCTCCTTGTCTATGGAACTCTCTCCCAGACTATTTGAGAGCCCCGCAATTATTGTCTGATTTTAAAACTGGGTTGAAAACTTTCCTTTTTAGACAAGCCTACCCCACTTTTAAATGACAGTCTTTTTTTATTGTTTTTGACTGCTGATTTTATGTTTTTAGATGCACCATGTAGCACTTTGAGATTTTTATTAATGAAAAGTGCATTATAAATTAAATTGATTATTATTATTATTATTATTATTATTATTAATCCTGACCTCATCCTGATAGAACACCTTTGGGATGAATTAGAGCGGCGACTGAGAGCCAGGCCTTCTCTTCCAACATCCATATGTGACCTCACAAATGCACTTCTGGAAGAATGGACAAAAATCCCCATAAACACTCCTAGACCTTGTGGATATCCTTCCCAAAAGAGTTGAAGCTGTTCTAGCTGCAAAAGGGTGAACCAACGTCATATTGATTAGGGATTAAGCTCATATGTGAGTCAAGGCAGATGAGCAAATGCTTTTGGCAATATAGTGTATTATAAAAGCTGAAAAGTAAATTATAAAACAATATTTGTGTTTGTCAAACAAGGCCAAGAGAAAGATATCTTGGGCAATAAGTTCATTCTGTTCTTGAAATTAATTTCATAAAATCAAAGAACCACATTCAGAGTAGGACTGTAGGCAATGATATGAAGGGAGCCATATTGTTTGGGTTTCACAGCATCCAAGCAATTGCTGGGTATTTAGGAAATCCAATTCGGAAACAACAGGATCACAGTTGAGGTTTATTTGTGAATGCTGTTCAATTCTCTTGTAAAAGGACAGCTCCTATCTTTTAAGATAGTTGCTTGATCTCTTCTAGATGTAAACTGAAATTGTCAAAGTCGAGTCTACCACAGATTGGATGCACCAGCATATTGTTCTCAATGTTTTTTTGTGTGTGGCAATTTTAAACTTTCAGTGTATTAGTAAACTATTACACAAATCAAAGCCATCATCTTAATTTTGTAGTCTTTAACTTTACAGGAGACATGAATACTTTTGAGGAGCGAATGTAACAACGAGAAATTATATTCATTTGTACAATTCTTCACTAAATACCATAATAAGACTGTCAAATGGTTAACTCCTCGACGGATATTGAAAAATTGTTATGAAAGGAGAAGGCTGTCTCCATGTGGCAAGCTCCGTGACAGTTTCCGAAAACCAAAGCAGCAGATGGAGAGAGGAAGGCGGAACCCCTACTGGGAGGAGCATGACAAACACTGAAGCAGGAGAGGTATCCCACAGCTGGTCTAAGCTATTGTATGAAAGTTGAGTGCCCCAATCGTCTGAAGCCACGTGACTGAATCGATTTCCGCTGTATGATGTGCTGTATGTATTGCAGACTTATTAAACACGACACAGAAGTTTGAACCCAATCCTCCCCCAACTATCAAATCAATATTTAGGGTTGGGTTCAGGCCATAAATATAAACTCGAAACCATATCCACTACTTTACTCACCACTACCTCAGAAATGCAGGTATTGGTGTACAATATTTTGTGGATTACACCCAGAAAATCTTATACTATGAAGAAGAGTGAGAAAAAAAAAACCTAAACATACTAGTTAAGTAAAGGTGTCACCCTATTTAGGATACCAGATTACTTTATTCACCATAATCTTTCAGGAAATAAATATTTGACTCACCATCTTCTTCCAGCACTCATATCCACTGGCTCATCCATAATGTTTTCCTTTCCATTCTTACTTTGACCGACATGAACACTGTGGCTGCCAAGCCTTAAACTTCCATTCAGCTTCTCTTCATATGCCGCACCCATTAGACTCTGGTGGTGGATGGAGCTGGCACTGGGGCCTTTTCCATCTCCAAGCGTCCCTGGAACCTCTAGGGCAGCCAGATCAGCTAAATCCTTGCGTTTGAGAAGAGCAAGCATCTTCAGGCGCTCCATGGCCTCGTGACCCTCCATTTTTAGGCGCTTTGACAGAGCCTCCTCCCTCTCACTGGATGACTCCAGACCTCGCTTTAACAGGTTGAGCCTCAGTGTATCATCAGACATCCGCTCCATCCTGAGGTTAAAAAAAAAAGAGAAAAATAAAAGCATTTTAACAAAGTCAGATTAGACAAACTCACCATGCCTCCAGTCACAAATTTAAGACAAAAGGGTCCAAAACTAATATTTGTTGGTCTAACAGACATCATATTTCAGTTTTTAACAGGAGATGGACAATATGACCAAAATATTTAATTGCACAGTGTCTGTCCCCTCACAGTGAGCTTTGGCATCTCACCACTAAAATGAAACATCATGTTTTGACATTAAGGGTAGTTAGTGTTCAACTAACTGACCAAAGAAAATATCAACATTCATAGATGAATGAATGATTGTAGTCTGCCAAATAATCTAAGCAGTCTTTGTAATTGTGATATTGCATTCAGGTCTAGTTGTGCAGGTCTATTTCGACAAAAACTTTGTTCATCCTCGAAAGTGACATCCTCTTAAGGTTTGTTCAAGTGAAAAGAGACAGCAAATTGATACATGTTACGAACAAAATATTTGAGACAGCAGCTGCTCAAAACTACAAAATCAAGAGTCCTCTCCTCTCTGGTGGTCCTCTCACAGACTAGCTGTGGGACACCTCTCCAAAATCACTCCAACATTGAGTTTTAAATGTCCAGCCACTGAATATCAAAGTCAAACAACAAACCACATTGATAAGCAGTATTTTTTCTCCCACATAATATGGTAGTAATGTGTTCCTTAAAACAACCACAAGGTGGTAATAATGCACCAAATGATCAGACAGAATATGTATGTTCTCCCTGTGATTCATTTATATATTTATTTTTAAATCATGTCACATCCTGGATTCCATGGCTTCTTTTCACCAGGTTGTCAATTGTCCCACCAGGAGAAACAAGATAACTGTGTACTAATGTAAAGTGTGCATACAGGGCTGTTGCCTTTCCCCCTTACCCAACCCTTATCCTAACTCTCATTGCACAAGTCAGCCCCAGTACATCCACATGGTCCAAAGGCAGGGTGTCTTCACTCACTCTATCAAAAGATGGACTCCTGAAGCAGAGGAGGCCCTTATAAAATAATCTGATATGTGAGGATATTGAGGGAATGATTTAGTGTTTCACAAATTATTTAAATTTCTGTGTAATCAAAATTCACAGACATATCTTAATATTATTCTCTTCCACCAAAGTTCAATGCTACCCAAACAACAAACTATTGGTAACACAGGAAGTCCTGACTGTACTCAACCAGAAGAAAAGGCCTTTAGGACTAAAGTCAAGGTGGAGACAAAGGCACCACAGAGGGAAGTGAAATATTGCCTGAGGGAGGAACAAGATTGCTACACAAGGAAAGTGGAGCAAAAGCTTTGAGAAAACTGCTAGAGGGATGTCTGGGATGGTTTCAGAACAAAACCTCAACCAGTACAAAGAGAGAGATACAGTGCCTTGCAAAAGTATTCGGCCCCCTTAAACTTTTCAACCTTTTGCCGCTTTTCAGGTTTCAAACATAAAGATCTAAAATTTTTATTATTTTGTGAAGAATCAATAACAAGTAGGACCTTACACAATTGTAAGGTGGAACGAAATTTATTGGCTATTTAAACTACTACTTACTTGACACTGTAAGTAGTGCGCATGCACCATCGTGTTTGCAGCCTGTTGCGGTTACTCCTCTTTTTACTTTTTCAATTTTTTTAATTAAAATTCAAATTTTTTGGATTGATTATTTGACAAGAATAATTATCTTTGCACTTTACTAGAAGCTTATCTTCAACAATGCTGATGGAGAATAATCTTTTTCTTCGGTGCCGAGATACTTTTTTTTTTTTTACTCTGCTGAGCATAACAACTTGGCCACATTGTTTTAACCAGGGATCAGCTGACTTGCTGGACCATTTCAGCCTGATGTTCACCCCTTGTCTATTTTGTTACCCTATGGGACAGATATTAAGCAATAATTTCATGCCTTGGACAGTTCATTCTTCACATCATACACAACTATCTATGTTGCATTTAGGGAACCTAATATTTCAGCCACCTGAAATAGCCAAGTCATCAGTGCTGTGCACACTGTGGGATCCCCACCTTAATGACTGTAGTGTGTGCTTCTGTCATGGGAAAAGAAGTTTGCCCCAGATGTTAAAAAGCAAACAAAATCAAATGAGGTCTAGGGACATTTCATAAATGTTTGATTTTTGCTGTGATTATTACATTGAAAAAACAAAAAACGTCTATATTGTATTCTTTGAATCTCATGTGAAAATGATTAAGTTGTTTAATTTTTAAATTTCTGATTATCATTTAAAATAAGTGAACAAAAGTTAAACGGACCTACACTACCACTGTGGTCGTACACAGCAAATTCAAAAGTGTTAAATGTTTTGGTTTTAGTAGACTTCATCCAAAAGCAGAGTTAATTTTACTCTAAGAGTCACATTCTGTTTATGCAAGTCTGGGGTGTCCATTATTAGTAGTTAAAATCCAGTGTTAAAACAAAGTGTTTCTGTATAAAATCTAGAGGTGTTAAAATAGAATCAATAACTCTTGACTTCTGAACTCTGAACTCCACCAGCGGCTCTAACACTGAAGGAGTTAATTCACTGACTCCACCCAGAATCACAGATTCCCACCGACAAAGCGAAGCAACAGAAGCCAAGTCATTTCAGGACTATTTACTTTACACCTGTCTGAGTTATTTACTGCACTTGGTAAGTCTTTTTTTCTGAGATGGTTTATAACTATTATTTTGAGTTCAGTTCAACCTGAATGATAGACGTCACATTCGCCACACGGCTCGGTGTTAGCACGTTTAGCTTAGCATGCCGAACGTTAGCGGAGTATAAATGTTAGAAATAATCAAGCAGGTGAACATTTAATCAAATTATTGGCTAATTTGAACAGATCCGTAATAATCTGGAGTATGTTTTTTCATGATGTTAAGCGTTTACATGCATATTGGTCAGATTTATTAACTTTTCTGATGATTTTTTTCCTTTGAAAAAATGTAAAAGCCTTTTTCACGTTGAGAGCATTATTACCGCTGTTGTATCTTATATACATTTTGCAGCATGTTTTAATCCTTTTATTGTCTTTTTGTATATATTAGAACCAGTCTGGTTGAGGATGAATCTCCAGTCATCAGCCTAACCTCCTCCTGATCCTCCATGGATTCTTCGGAGATTCAAGCTCCAAAAATGATTATGTAAGTGTTAATATCCCTGAAACTACATTTCTGTAATGGAGGCTTGTTGTAGTAGTTGTAGTAAAATGTATTCCTTCGTTCCACTTCTCATTGTTATGGTTTTTGTTTGTTATGAACCAGACCGACACTGGTTGTCCTACTCAGCATGTTGGTGTCTCCGGCCAAATATCATGACAGCCCAACAACCTGAAGACAGTCTGAGTGAGAGGCCCTCACAGAAGAGCTTCTGGTGGAGGCTGAGAGGCAACTGACAGAACTGGATAGAATATAGATCTGATATCAGGTTGGTCTGTTCTGGCAATCTACTGTAAAAGAAAAGTACTCTAATCAATCATATCATGAACTGCTTGCTTACTTCTTAGCCACCTTGTCTAACTTTGATACAATTTCATTCATGCATATTGTATTGAAGAAAAATGTATTAAGCATACTGCATTTTGTATTGCACAGCTGATATGTTAGACCTTTTGATAACAATATGTGAATGAAAGTGAGATGTGAAACATGCAGATTATTCCACGTTGAAATATGTTTTATGGTGCATATTTTGAAATAAATGCATTTGAGAAAATCATTGCCTCTTTATTAAATGTTTATTTTCCAAAAAAATTTAAAAAGTTCAAACAATAAAATACCTATTTAATATTAATTAAAAATAACTCTTATAAAGTTTAAAAAAATACTCTGTGAGAGTTAATATTAAGATCTAACACTGAATTAGTGTTAGCAAGTGTTAAATGATTAACTCCAGCAGATTTGAAATCTGACACTTTATAAGAGTTAAGGTACCAACTCTCCAAAAAGAGTTAGTTTAACACTTTCTGGTGTGGACCCATATACACACTTTTAAAGTTTTGAAATCAAATCTGAGTGTTAATCTGGGCCTGCTAGATTTGCTGTGTATTCACTAGGGATGTGCCGATCAGGTGTTTTTCTGCCGATACCGATCACTCCTGAGGGATGACAGCGATATCGATCCGATACCGATCACAGTTGTGATTTATTTATTTTTTATCATAAACACTACTGTTACATTATGTGAAAAAATGAACCATGAATTCACCTTAATTTAGACAAAACTTGTTTTTAATAAGTTTTTCCAAGAAGAAAACTTAACAAAACAGGCATTGTGCAAATTGAACTGCTATCAATAATACCATCTTTAACAGACTGATAACATATGAGGCTCTGAAGAGGCTAGATAATACAAAGAGCCAAAATAAAACCTCTCAACATTGACAAAAAATTCAAGTATAAAACTTAACATTCAAAGGATCCATTGTGAAAACAATCCATAGTTACTGAATGAAAACTTCCAGTTAGCATGGCGGCTAGCTGGTTACTGCTAGTTCTGATTGGCCGTTTCTGACTGAGCGGAGTAACAGGGAGGAGATAAATTATTTTTTAGAGATTATCTGTCTCATGTTAGGACAGAGAAAGTTTTAATACGTATGTAAAATGTATTTTTTAGGTAGATGCTGCAGCTTTAAACAGGTTCGGTGTGAGAGTCACTACCAGGTGGAGCAGAAGCGGCTCCGTGTCAAATATTACTAAATATTAAATATTACTACCTGTAGCGAAGCAGCGGTTCAACAGCAGAACCAGCGTCTTACATAGCAGCTCCAAGACTTAAATCATTTAGCGGGTTATCTGTTTAGCTTTCTAACCGTCATGCTAATCCGGGTGTTTGTAGCTGTGCTGCTTTACCTGCTGTCTGATCCTCCATGTCTTTTTACTGCAGTGAGCCTCGATGTAGCCAAACTCCGTCATTGTTTTTATGTCATATTAGTTTCGTTGTGTTGATACATTTTGACCTGCTTCAATTTTCTGCCGCAACACGCAAACGTCCTCATTCACTCAGTGCGTTATAGTTACACATTGCTTAGGATTTGTTGCTGCGCGTTTGCACAGTTTGAAGGAAAGACGAGACCAGCTGGACAGACAGGCTGGGAAATGAGGTGCAGGTGATCGGTATCGGTAACAGAGCCAATGATCGCCGATCCCGATCATCACCGATTTCACGGAAATCAGCCGATTATGATCAGTTACCGATCGATCGGCACACCTCTAGAATTTTCCAAATATTTTCAGTCTGATAGTCTTTTTCAAACAGTGATGGAAAAATCTGATGGCCCTCTGTCATTTCAATTTCACAGACCTGATCACTTGGTCCTGCCATTCAGACATTTTTAACTTTATGCACAGAGAATAAGTCACATTGTGGAGCTAACTTAAATGAATCAATAAAAAAATTATTTCCTCCAAATATCATCTCTGATCTGGACACAAAACAATGCATTTTGCTATCTAGGAGTTGACAGTGTCATGTTGAAGAGTTATGAACTTTGAAGAGTGTGTGATGCAGCTGGATTTTTCTGCTGGGAAGAGTTGTTTTGGACTCAGGTGACAGAGATTCTTGCCAACTTCTGATCACTTCAAATGGAGAAATATTTCTTGATTTCAAAACTTTGTCGCTGCAGAGAAAAAGTTACATCTATTCATCTGCTTAATGTGTGATCACACAATGTAGATAATCTGTTCAGCTTGTTGAGTATTAAACCGAATTACTATTAAATGCAATTAAGTATGTAATTATCAATTTAAAAAATTGATGGGTATAAATGGGTTATGACTGGATTTAGGGTGACCCCATCAGTCAAAATGACAGACAATGAAGAAGTATAGGATGACCTCTACACTGACTACTTATAAATTAAACAATTTGGTTTTGATGTTTGGGGGCGGGTGTTTCCGCATTATTCCAAGTGCTCCTTCTTCCAAATAAACATGCACAAAACATTCAGAGGAGACCTGGCCTCCGAATGCTAGAAGGAAAACGCACACCATCTTTACATTGAATGAGACAGAAAGTATTTTTTCTGTCTCTCTTTTTTGCCCCCTCTTTGCCTCTCATGAAAAATAAACCAAAGTCAAACTTAACGTAACATTTGGAGGAATGTGTGGTGAAAGCGTGTATAAACATTACAGCCTTCTGAACTAAACTAACTGATTGACAGCTTCCCAACAGGATTTTTTTTCAAAACTTTTTTTCTGCTTCTTCTGTACACTACTGCAATGAAACCCTTCTCTACCCTCCCCCAATTTTTCAAACTTTCATATTTTCTCCTCCTTTTCAAAGTAAGAACAAACACGACTATTCTCAGGGGCCATTTAAATGTAGTAAAAGCTGCAGTTTCATTTGTTCATACTATACTGTCCAATCAGGTGAAGAGATGCCCATATCAGTAGTAGAATGGTTAAGATAAAAAAAAGGGACACTTGATTGTTTATCACCCACAGCCATCTTTCCAAATGTCTATTCTTCCACTGAGTGCGAATATGTGTGTGTGAGACAGAGAGATGCTGTTTATTGTACCTTACCTGCACACTAATGAGAAACTGCTCTTAGGAGTGTTGAACTGAGAAGTAGTTTGGATGATAAGCATAGCAGACTCGCAGTTTCACAAAGTGTTTGCTAATTGCTGCTGCTAGGCTGGAAGCGCTGTGTGGGCAAGGTGTGGACAGCTATGTAGGGCAATAGCTGTGCTGTGGACTGCAGCTCCAAGGAGGAGCTTTGTGAAAATCGGTGACGCTTTGTATGAGCAAGCATTTAGGCACCCTGAAAGGCTGCCACCAGAGAAGGTGGGCTGGCTCTTTTCGTCTCCATATTTCTCAAACAAAGTTCACATCAATGGGAGACAGGTTGCTCCTTGTGGAATGAGCTTCCAAACCACCTGATGGCACTGCGGACCATGGAGTCTTTCAAAAAAAAAAATAGCTGAGGACTTCTGGGGTGGCGCCAGGCTGTAAAAGGCAGGAAAAAAGGCTGCTCTAAAGAACAAGAAAACTAGCGTTAAAATAAGGTACAAACAACAGAACATAAGGAAAATCCATTTTAAAAGTGATTAAAAAGTTCAGTACAAAGCCATGAAGCTTTGGAGCACTTGGAGCCACCGAACAAAGACCAGGATTTGGCCATACTCACGAGCTACGGGTCTACAAAAAGAACACGTGGAAGCGGAAGGAGACAACAAGATAGCACTGGTTAGGCTCAAAATGAGCATTAAGGATCTCCTGGACATCCCTGGAAAAGAAAGTAGCTCACATGGAGGAAAGATTGGAAAGTTGAGATGACACAGATTGAGTGGGCTGCGACATTTCTACTCCGGGAAACAAAACTTTCAGAGAAATGCAGCGACTTAGAGTTGAGGATGAGGCACAACAATATACAAATTTATAGCTTTCCTGAGGGTCTGGAAAAAAACAACACCATTGGCTTCATAGCGCAATTTATTAAATTCCAGATTCAAATCACAGATGAGATGGACTTGTGCACTGAAAGAGCACCCTGCTCACAGGTGAATAAACCAAAGATTGAACCAAAATGTAACAGAAAATATTTTGTTAACTTTTAAACATAGGTAATGAACCTTGTTTCAGATATTGGAGAATGAATGTATCAATCATATCTAATGAAAATATTGTCAAAGAAATCAAGGAGTCACTTAAGGAATAACATACAAAAGACGATAAGTGGTTATAAGAGGGAAAATAGTAGAAATATCATCCAGACTCAAAAAGGCTAGAATTAAAGAACTAAAGGAGTTGGAAAACAAGATCAAAGATCAACGTTCCCTTTAGAAAGGGAACACAAAATAGGAGATAAAGACATAATGGGTGAGCTTAAAAAGGCAAGAGATAAATTAGAGGAAATATTAACTGTCAAAGCAGAAGGTCTTCTACGCTTTACAAGTCAAAGATATTATGAAATGGGCAATATGGTGAGTCGTCTATTGGCATTTCAACTTAGGAAAGTCCAAGCAAAAAGGCATGTCTCCAAAATAAAACATCCCTCAAATATGGCAACTAAAACACCACCTAAAGAAATACCTGAAGTGTTTGTAGGCTATTATAAAAAACTATATGATTATTCAGACAGAAATACTCATGAAGACGAAACATCCTCTTTTCGCAAAAGAATTAATCTCCCAACTTTGTCTGAAGAAGAGTCGCTGGAAATGACCCGACCTATAACTTCACAGGAAATTCTGAATGTTATTAAAAACCTAGAAAACAACAAATCCTCGGGGACAGACTGAATGCCACAGGAGTTTTACAAAACATTTAGAGAAGAACTAACGGCAGTATTATGTAAGGTGTTTAACTATGCACTAATGGTGGGGGACCCCCCTAAAACATGGCCTCAAGCAATTATATCTGTAACACATAAAGATGGTAAAGACTCAACTATGTGTGAAGGCTATAGACCCGTGAGCTTGCTATGCAATGACTTAAACATACTAATGAGTATATTGGAGGAAAAAATGCAAAAATATATAGCTAAATTTATTAAACCAAACCAAACAGGCTATATTCCTGGCAGGCAGAGAGCAAACAACATTAGAAGAACACTAAATATAATGTCACATACCAAACTTAAATCACAAACTTCCTCTCGATTAGTTTGGATGTCCAAAGGCTTTTAGCAGGGCTTATAAAATGTTGTTTTTTATATCAAACATTACTAGCCTTTGGGTTTTCACAGCAATTTGTTGAATGGGTGAAAATAATTTATAAAAACCCCAAATCCTGATTTGAATTAATGGGTATTGCTCATTAATTCGAGCAATACCCAACTCACTCACTCAATCTCATGAGAGGAGTTAGACAGGGGGATTGTCTGAGTCCATTACTATTATATTAAACCGGTGGCAGAACCAATAAGACAAAATAAACAAATTCAGGGAATAAGAGATATGGGAGAGGTGGAACATAAAATATAATTGTTTGCAGATGATTTATTAGCAGTATTAACAGAACCACTCCGGTCAGTACCAGCTCTACTAGAAAGCCTTAAAGAGTACAAGAATATGTCATATATGACTAACGAAAGTAAATTGGTAGCAATAATGTTATCTGGTGAATGCCTAAAAAAAAAAGTAAAATTAAAATGGACCAATAAAGGGATCAGATACTTGGGCATCACACCTCAAATTTCACAGTTATTCGAAGCAAACTATGAAAAGCTGATTAAGGAAATTATAAAAGACCTAGAAATATGGGAGATTCTACCACTGACCATAGGTGGAAGGGTAGAATTAATTAGAATGAATGTCTTGCGAAGATTGTTTGTTTTCCAATCACTCCCAATTTCCATTCCCAACTCCTTTTTAAAAGAGCTGGATAACAGAATATCAAGGTTTGTATGGTAAAATAAAAAGACAAGAATTAAACTCAAAAACTCAAATAATGGATGGCTAGGTTTACCTGAATTAAGGAACTATTACTGGGCTGACAATATGGAAGACAATATGGGTAGATATGGAGCAAAGGGCCTACCCAACTCTGTCTCTAGATACACTACCCTTTACAACAAAGATGGCTAAAAAAAATCTCAGGATTCAAAATAACTGGATTTAGGAACAATAATTGGTCAAGATTAAAAAAGAAATTGAATTTACCTGACTCTATATCAAAAATAGCTAAAAATTCAGATTTTAGCCCAGCTACTATGGATGAAAAGTTTGAGAGATTAACAAGCAGAGGGCTGGCATTTATAGTACAGCTTTTTAAAGGGTCAACAATGAAATCTTTTAACAAATTCAACAGGAATTAAATCTATTAAAAAAAAACTGATTTTATAGAGGTCTGCAACTTAGACATTATCTCCAGAATCATAGTGAATGGCAGAAAATTTCAACAGATCTGACCAAGACTGGAGAAATTCTATTATCAGTAGCAAAGGTGAACCAAAAAAGGCCTGATCTCAAAACAAAAGCCTACGAAATGAATCAAATGTTAACAATAAGGAGATTAAGAAGAAGTGGGAACTTGAAGCTAATATAATAATAGCAGATAAGGATTGGAAGAAACATTTAGCTCTGAACACAAATTAACATCCCGTCATAGAGGGAGTTTGACTGGCAAGTTAAGACGCATTATTTTAATTCACCAATTACCCCATCTAAAGACATCTTGGCTTTGTTGAAAAAATTGTGGAAAGGCAGGGACTTTCCTCATATTTTGGGACTGTCCGAAGGTGGCCGAGTTTTGGAAAAATGTGCAGATATAAAAAGTATTTTAGGCACTTATTTAGATTTGGACCCCTCTATACATTTTAGGAATAATTTCCTTGGATATGATCGACAAAGACAAATACTTGATTAGAGTCTTGCTTCTGATTGTGAAGAAGTGTATTACATATGCTTGGTTAAGACCACAACATTCCAGTATTACACAGTGGAGAGACAGAATTAAAAAGGTCTACATTATGGATAACATCAAAACTACAACTTAAAATGGAGACGTTTGAATCTAAGTGGAAACCTGTAACTGGATTCATGTTGTAACCTTGACATCTTTATTTTCTTACTTGCATACCTTTTGAGTTTATTTTGTATTATTATGTACTTTTATTACTTTAGTCTTTATTTTGATTACACTTACTGTTGTATCTTTCATTGTAATTATTGTGGATTTATATATTCATGGATGTTGTTAATGAATATTTGCTTCTCTTAATGGGGCTAATGTTTATCTGAGGCAAATTTGTAAGACATTTCAAAGTCCTTTTGAATGAGCATAACTTGAGTTAACCAACAGGTTTTGTTGTCAGCCAAGAAAAAACATGAGTTAAGTATAGACTAATATACATTTACTTGTCTTTAAATTGCCACTTTACAAGGCAATACACACTTTCCACAAAATGGGTAAAGTGAGAGTCGCAGCTTTATTATTACATTGGACAACAGATGATTGTGAATGTTGTTATGACAACCAGTCATCTATTTTAAGCCATACCACTAATCAATTCCTGTTTTGTTGTTGCCTGAGGGGAGTTTTAAGTTAAGGTAAATGGTACTGATAAGAGAGTAGGACAATATTTATAATAGGGCACCTATTTTTGGGTAGATGTGTGAATGTGCAGTTTGAGACAAAGAGCAGAATAATTGCACTAAGGATTCATGTCAACATACATCAAAGGTCTCTCCACACAAACTCCTAAATAACAAATTTGTCTGTTGTGGTGTTAATGTCAAGTATGGTTAAAAACTACAAATGGCAACCTGTGATGACATAAAGGAGCGTCGGGCTCAGGTAGTACAGGTGATGATGATTGTTATGATGATGCCCATGCTGTAAGTTTGTTGATACTGAATAAACTAATCACAATGATACAGTTTGACTCAGAGCACTCTTTTCAATAATACGACATGATGTCAGGAGTGCTGTAACATATCATGAGGCTGCAACTCTATTCAGCTACCGGAGACATAGCTGATGACAACGCAGAGAGTCGTTTCTGCTGGTCCGTGTGACACGTTCAGCATCCAGCCGCCAGAGTCTTTCGACTTCACAAAGCCGCAGGAGTGGGCCAAGTGAATACGACGATTCGAACGGTTTCGTGTGGCAAGTAACCTGAACTCTAGTTCTGAGGAAAACTCCAGGTAAACACGCTAATTTATTGCATGGAAGATGTTGCAGAAAATGTTGCAGAGTATGTTCTGCGGGGTCTGGCATTACCAGTAGGGCTGTATAAATAAATCGATTCAGCAGTATATATCGATATTTTCCGCCCTTGGAAAGTATCGATTTTTCATCTGCCAGTATCGATTCGTTAAAACATAGGGGTCCATAGCTTTATAGCTCTTTTTAACGTCTAGTTTGCTACGGCGTAGCAGCAAGACTCTGCATTCCTCAGTCTCACTTTCAACTTGAGCTTAAAGTGTACATTTTAAACTACACACCAGTTTTTTAAATTGTGTTAACAGGCCAAATATAACCGGAGTTATGCTAAAATTAGTAAACCATATTTTTCCGAATGTCACAGAAACATCAAAAGCGCCGCCATTCCCCGACTTTTCCGATTATGTGAAAAGGAATGAGCTTCCAAATGTACAAAACGAAACGAAACAGATTCCTGTGTTTTTGGACATGTAAAATCTTCAATAAATAACAATGGGCTGTATTTTGTTGCTGAGAAACGAAGTAAAGTTGCGCAAGTAACCGTGAAAGAGAAGCGGAAAGGAGCAGCGGCGCGAACGGAGCAGCTGCTGCTCTGTGTCGAGATCGCAAAATTAATGCAAATTTTGACTGGTAGCATTCACTTCGTCATAGTTTGTAGCTTAGCGGTTTCTGTTCTGTATATAAAGGATTACCTGAAGAAAGAACATGCGTTGATAGCATCCTAAACGGCGCTGTGTTTTAGGCAGGAAGACGAAGAGGAAAAAAACCCAGCCGGAATCCGGGGCGCAGTGAGGATTTCCATGACAACAATGGCTGATCGATAATTTTTATTAGCAACAGACAAAGAGTATCAGAGACTGAGAGTACGATGAGATCCTGGCAGTCTGAGAGGCAGCTACTCAGAGATCCAAGCAGGGGAATAGCGGCGCTGCATAGCTGCAGGGAGTCGATCACTACGGGGTGATGCGGAGCCACTATTTTAGCAGTTAGTAGTAAACAGCTTACAGCCACGGCTAACTCCGGGAGCCAAGGTAGAAAAGCCTTTTTCCCCATAGTCCAAAAGACTGCATTTGAGGCTGCATTTTGGAGTAAAAATGCAGCCTCAGTGTCCAAAAGAAAAAACATAAGTGCAATCATTTGCATATTGAGAGTCTACAGAGGCTGATAATCTCCCCACTCTGTTTCTGGATTACCATTTAAACTTTTGAGTTTTATGTCAAATCCACATGAATTAAATGACAGAAACTAATTCTCTCACTGCATCATTGATTTATTTTGTCCAGCTGTAGACTGTTGGACTCTGCCCAATCAGAGTTAGGTATTGTATAGTTGGTGCTTTTAATCAGTTTTCAGTTAATTAAATCCAAGTCTATAGCCCAAAATGTCACTAAAATCCCTCTATCCTTCTAAAATCTTTCAGAAAATCGTAAAAGTGCATCGAGTCGTTGCAAATTGTATAATTTGCCAAATATTGAGATACATATTGTATCGTGGTCAGAGTATCATATATTGTATTGTATTGCAAGATTATTGTATCGCTACACCCCTAAAAAACACCAAACAGAACATTCTGTCAGTTGCAGATTTATGTTTTTGAATTTTTTTTTGGATCATTAGGAAGTGATCCCCTGAACACTTTTGGTGGTTCAAACATGTATTGCACATTCCTACAATGAATGAATAGAAACAAATAATTATTACGTTTGAAGGCTTAACTTTAATCAATCAAACCGCTCAGGAATAAATTAAGATACTTTAGTAAAACAAACATTTTACAACTGGACTCTACCTGACTGAATAATATCGGTGTCTCTAATCTGTGTTTCTAATACCTGCTAATAATAATACCTGCTAGCTTTCTCACTGGGGAAAACTAGCAGGAGTTTTTAAAAACGGTGTGCCTCGAGTCAGGCATACTCTCCTGAAAAACCGAACCTGGAACGCCCAGCCAGCTAATAGCTGGTGAGGAACCACTTTGAGTCTTTAATCCATAAAAATTGTCTGTGTGGTTATTACAGTTTTTGTTTTGTCCAAAAGGTTCCAATCAAATTCCTAAGTCATGTTGCTGTCTGATATTTGTATATATAGTTTGTGAGACATTGTGATTTGCCTTTTACTTTATTCACTAAGTGAATAAAATTAAATGAAATAAATTGCCTTTCGATTCTAGTTTATTGATTTTCTATTTTTATAAATAACATTTTATATTCATCTCTACACAGGACAAAACGGCCGACTGATAGATTGGTTCTGGTGTTATTTCACTTTCTGGAGCATCAAGATGTTTCTGATCTCTTCTGATCCTATGGAGCTTCTGCAGAAACACACTGATCCTCCAACAGGATCCTCAGGCATTGATGTCTGGTGTCCTGCAACATTTAAATGTCCTGGTCCAACACACCTGAATTAAATGGTAGCTTAGGACAGTCAAGTTCTCCAGAGTCGTGCTAATGACCTCTGACCTCATGATTTGACTCAGGTGTGTTAAAGAAGAGACATCTAAAGATTGGAGGACACCGACCCTTATGAACTGGAGTTGAAGCCTTGCTGTACAATTTTTATTCAATTGTAATCACATTTACTTGCATACAGTGGAAACTTTACCTGTGTTGAGGCAGATGAGGAGTATTAGTGTCTTTACTTTAAAACCATTTTGGTTTCCATTTGTTGAAAGTAAATTATAAACATTTAGCCATAGTTTGACCACTGATGTCACAAATATATGATTTTAATAGAGGCATCATTTGATTTGTACTGTAGAAAGAAAATGACAAAAGTGTTTCCTGAATTTACTTTAAATGTTCATTTCACTGAACACAAAGGACAGATTAAACATTTAAGATTGCAACAAATTTGTTGAATATTTAACAAAATAGGTTCAATGAAATGTCTTAAAACTTACATGGATGTTCAAATATTGACTATAATCAATTAAAAGAAAACACCATAAAGATGTGTATTCAAATAAGACATAGACCAGTCTGTACAGACTGAGGAGACTCCATAACATCTACCAACACAGCAGGTTAACTACTGTAGTAGTTTAAAAGGCCTCTTGGTTCAGATGGCAGCTCATTTTGAAGCTTCAGCCTTTGGTGTTGAATCTCCCACAATTTCAGCTGCTGATTGGCTGAAGATGCAGAGAAAAGTACAGATAGACAGTTAGTGTTAGAAAAATGATGTGGATTTTCTTGACCATACATTATCATACATTTTACTGTATGATAAGTTGTTCCAACGTTCTCAACAAACGATAATATAGTTGTTTTGAGGCTATTTTTAAGTTATAATGGTAATGAAAAAATAATAATGCAAGAACACATTGTCAAAGGTCTTTAGACTTTAAATTCTAATGAACATATAACACTGGAACTGGAAGATATTATTAATATCCAGAACTAATGAATTTTGAAGTCTTTTTAAACTAAATTTATTTTCAATATAAGGTCTAATTTAGACCAAAGAACCAAACTGAAGACTTATAATCCAGTTTTTGGTAGAGAGAAAAAGAGAAACAATAAAACATGCTAATGGAAATGATTGACTTTGTTTTAATTTATCATCTGATTAATTTATTATTCTAACAGGCCTATGTGTGAACATTAGACTAAATCCTTAAGTATGTTGAAAAGTCAACATAAATGAAGAACCTTTCAGTTTGTTCTGGTGAATCAAGTCTAGCAGCAGATGATGATCCTGCAGGTCCAGATCTACCTTCATTACTGCTGAAACAACAAAATACGGTTTCAGTGATAGTGACCAACATCCATAACTGCCATAATCACCTGAAGATGTTTGTTGGCTTCGGAATCATAAAACTAGATCAACCTGGGTTAAAGTTAAGACTGAAGACAGACGATCAAACTGCAGAGTGAGAGAATAAAAATCCACGCTTAGTTCCCAACAGCTAACGTAGCATAGCTGATATAAACATTAGCTCCCGCTAACAGAAACATATGAGGAGGGCAGAGTATCAAAATACCAGACATATAAAACGTAACCTGAATCATTTATTTACTCCATGTCTCATTAAAAGTTAAAGCCTGCAGGTTTAGCTCCTACTTACTTCAGAGGACAAACCACCGGACGCTCCGTCTTGCTTCTGGGTTTTCCTGGCTATTTTCCGGCCAGCGAACCATTCCGCCACCCAGTGGTCCTTTTTCAGACCACTTAGTCTCCTGTGCCGTTCAAAAACGCACAATATGTCTATAAATAATTTTAGGACATTATAAGGAAGTGCCGAGATGTATCGTTTTCCAGCGAACTAACGTATTTGCCACTTCGCCACAGTGAGAAACGTCAGAGGATAAAAACACTAGACTCCGAGCAAAACTCAGATGTCCCAGCTTTTACTAGCATGTAAACGCACCATCTACACACAAATCTTGGAGCTTCCGAGGCGTGAAATGAGTCTCAAAAATAGTTGTGCACTCGTAACCGGATTTGTGTGTAAATGCAGTTTTGTGCATGCGTAACAGGTGATTTGTGTGTACTTTTCAACATGTATAGGCATAGGAGAAGGTTAATTTTATTTTTAAGTTTTACAAATCGCACGCACAAATCTTTTTACGCACGCACAAATCTTTTTACACACGCACAAATCTTTTTACGCACACACAAATCTTTTTGAGACTATTTTCACTCCATATGCAAGCAGCCTTATGTGGCCCTCGCAGCTCACTGCTGCTGCAGCCTAGTGGCGACTGTGTGAGTTCCAGCAATGCCATCCCATTGCGGTGGTCAACACTCTTGACCACTGTTGAAACCAACATCAACATGTCTTCAGTTACTGGACATGTTGTTTAGGTCAAAGGGGTCAGACAGAGACTGATCAGTGTAAAACATTACACTTCCTGTTCTCAGTGGGCGTGGCTGAAGTGATGTCATCATTTTCTCATTGGGTATTGTAGCTAACCTTATGGTGATCAATCACCAAAGGTTTGGTGTCACTATAAGTTTTTTTGTAGGAGGTAATTTCGTGTTCCATGGCAAAATGTGAAACTTTGAGGCCTGGCCTTCAACATGCAAGAAAACTCACCGATTTGATTAGTTTGGATGATGTCAGTTAGTTCAACCAGTCATCCCTTTGAAACCAATCGATCAAAATCCCTAGGAGGAGTTTGATCAAATCTTAAGAACAACAGATTTGATTGTATCTTGTGTGGTGTCCAGCCACACAAGATACGACACATGGCACAAATGCCAGGAGCAACGCACCACACATGAACTTATTCCACTCACAAACATTCTGATTCCAGACACAAAATTCTGTAAAACCCCACCACACCATACATGAATTTACAGTAAACAAACCAGTCATTAGTAAATGTTTTATTACTCAAAACTACAGTCTACCTGCAATGCATGTAGATTGTAGTTACAGGCCGTGGCTTAATTAATAAACTTATCCTTATAACCAACTTATGTCAACAGATCATAATTAATAGTAATCTGTCTTTTGGACATGGTTGAAAAGCAACAAGAAAATGGCAGATAAGGGCAGTCAGCATCAAAATCGGATCATCGTCCAATTTTGATGAGGTGAAACATATTGAAATTTTACAATTGTCTTTTTTTAAAAACAGTTTTAAACATAAAACTGTTTTATCTCAGCAACTTCACAAATCATTCTATTTGGATGTCCTCAAAAGCAGAGCTTGATGTATTAAAATTATTTTGTCTGAGTGTTTACATCCATCTCAATAAGTTTGATTAGGGTCAATTTCTCTGAGTAAAAACTTTTTAATCATGTATCAAATAGTCAAAACTTATGAGTGAATATCCCATTTAAAAGAGTTGTTTTCATGAAGGAGAATAAAGACAGTGGGAAAAGTCCACAAGACAAAAATTTGAACACAAAGAACTGGAGAATGCTTGATAAGATTTTCAGGATGCTTCATTCATGCTCTTCCACCAGTTCATTCATGCAGCCCCTCCAATTACTTTTGGAAGTGGGGGTAGGGACCTGACTGTACGTACCATGGTCAGCACAGAATTAGGATTTGTGATTACTTCTGATGATAAGCGCCTAGTGGCATATTGTCCTAAAGAGGTGACAAGAAATCTTAAAAAAAAAAAAAACAGCAAGATCAGAAAAGATGAAAATGTACATGTATAAAATGATGAGATGTAATATTTTACATTCAACAGTTTTGAGCAAGATTAGATTTCTCATGAAAATATGGTGAGCATGCAAAGTACATCTACATAATAAGAGTAAGTCTGTAGTTTGGTCAAACGGATAACCTTTGTAGAAATATATATTTTATAAGCTGCATATCAACAATGGCTCATACCAGAAAAATTAGAGTGACATTCAAATTGCTATAGACACATGCATGCAAATCCAGTGGAGCAGAGCAGCAGGACAACACAATATCTACACTAAATGAGCCACTATGAATAGCAGAATAATAACAGAAGGCATCAAAAATGGATTTCACTTCGGAAATCACCTACTGCTCTTAATCCGCCGACTGGGTTGCAAACGTTCGCTCGGTCTCAGTAATGCTTTGTCCCTACTGTAAAATGCTGGTTATGCCGTCAGGCGCCAGGCAGCCATTTAGGTGCATATGGAGCTAGTTGAGTCTCCACGTAAATGGCTGATGCATTTAGAATTTTTTCTTCCTAATTGCCGAGGGCCATCAGGACTCGGGGCCTCCTGACGCGTTTAAAACCGCCTCTCCCTGCAGTACAGCTGGATGAATCATGTAAAACATCTCGATTCCTTACTGTGCGCTTTTAAACGGCAGTGTTAAGTAGGCTTTTTAGATGAGTACAGCTCTTTCTCCAGTCTTCGGTCAACCCCTTGAGACTCTGGATCAAACAATGAAAAGAACTGGAAGCTTTCCAAAAAAATGCTCCCATCACAACGTCATAAAATCTCTGACAATGCTATTATAAAAGAAAACAAACGTACAACACCGAAGCCGTCAAAACAACAATACCCATTTTCCTATGACTCGATACCTTTAAAAGGTAAATGAACAGTTCGAGGCGGCGGAGCTGGTCGCAAAAATGTCAGCCTGCATCAATAAATAGCAACGCCAATGCACTCTATTGTTTGATAGCATATCAGCAAATCCACCGGCAGAAAACCGACACAGCAACTAATTAGCCGTTCTACTGCAAATCGAACTCCACAGTCAAAATTTTAAAACATCTCTGCCCAAAGCCAGGCCTTGCGCAAGTCCTCGGACTCACCTGTGTGTCGTTTCGCCTCGGTGTGTACCGTCTCCGGGTTCACGGTCCGGTCCCCCTGACGCGCTGCAGCGGATTCTCACCACCAGTCCCCGGCACCGGTAGGCAGCACTGACCCGCTGATTGGGCCTCGACAGACTCTCATCCCTTCGTTGCTAACAGTAGGAACGCTCATTGGTGAGACAGTTACTCATGAAAACCAGACAAACAAACGAGTGGCTGCTCGTTTCTAAAGCAGACTCAGGCGGATATTTGATTGGTCAGTAATTTCCGCGGTGAAGAGGAGAGAAATTTGATTGGTCAGGGGGACTCCTGTTGTTTATGTGTGGACAGAGAGCGGTGTTACTTCGACAGGAGCTAAAAGCAATGTGCTTTTGATTTTAGGAGGGATTTCGGAACTTTCACGGCACTCTATTTTATGTTACAATACAATTATTTGAAGAGTTTCCTGGATTAGGTGAAGCTAAATTTATTTGCTCTAGGTTTAAAGCCGGAAAATAATATTTTATTAAACCACCCTATTTTTTGTTCGTTTTTTGCGTATTAAAGTACAAAGGATTGAAGGCAGATCAAACATTACTGTCAACTCAGAAGACGTGGTCTTAGTAATGTCATTACTTAGGAAAATCCAATCATTAAAAAGTCATGAGCACTGCAGAAAGCTCCCAAGGGATCTTTATCATGCATTTTAACATAAAATGGGGTTCTTTATTAACCAGGAAATCTATATGATTTTCTGTAAACATGCTAATTATTTCTTAGTGATAATTGTCCCTATTCTTGAGAATGGATAAAGATATGGATAAAGCACAAAATTTGAATAAAATATACACAAAATAATTTTTTTTCAAATACCTAACTAAACCAACCTGGGTCATGTGAGCACAGCAATGTATATTTTACTGGTGTTTGCTGAATTTTATTTTTTTTTTTAAACATTGCACTCGTTGGATGATGCCTGTAAAATCCCTTATCCAGGAGCAGAACTCAATACACTATAATAGTTTAACACAATTAAAGAAATACTAAAATTATATATTATGAAAATTAAGTCAAAGTAGTCATATAAATAATTATAAAAGTATCAATAAATTGAATTAAAAATCATTTTTATATATTTTCCAACTCCATTGAAATTTGTCCCCTGTTTTTGTCAACACCGTCAGACATGAAAAGAATGGGAAAAAAATCTGGCATTATTGGGGGCACCAGAACTTATGAGGACCCCATGACCTTTTCCTTTCTCTTCCTTTATTAAGAGGGCAAGTTGGCTCTGGTTAGCTTATGTTATTCTTTAGTTCAGTCTTATTCCTATGTTGCTTGTCACAACCATGATGTGTCAACATCAAAAGTGACAATTTACAAAACTTTGATGAAATTTTGTGAAATAAAAGCTTAATTTTGGTATACTGTAAAGATTTCATAGACCTGATGAGCTACAATATGGCCTCCTTCAGAATAATATCATATAAATTGAGGTAGTTTGGCATTTAGTCAACTCTGTCAGATGTCAACTCCATCAGTTTTGTGGCTCTTTCAGTGAAATTGTTGACAAATCACTTAAATGTGCAATTAATTCATTGTAATGCATTTTACATAAATTGCATTACTTCACATGTCTCAAGTTTTTCATTTTACTCACTAATTTGTCACCACCTTCAGTTCTGTGTCAACTCCATCATGCACTGTCAACTCCGTCAGATGGACATTTTTTTGCTTTTGGTTTTAAATATTTATTTAAATGCTTCTTGAGAAGCATGGCTATGTTTTTAGGCAAGACTGTGAGAGAGCCAACTCCCTTGACTGAGAAGCAACACCACACATGAATAGTTTCAGGATGCTTTACAGTTGGCATGAGACAAGACTGGTGGTAGCGCTCACCTCGTCTTCTCCGAACAAGCTGTTTTCCAGATGTCCCAAACAATTAGAAAGGGGATTCATCAGAGAAAATGACCTTATCCCAGTCCTCAGCAGTCCACTCCCTGTACCTTTTGCAGAACATCAGTCTGTCCCTGATGTTTTTCCTGGAGAGAAGTGGCTTCTTTGCATCCCTCCTTGAGACCAGGCCTTGTTTCAAGAGTCTCTGTCTCACAGTGCATGCAGATGCACTCACACCTGCCTGCTGCCATTCCTGAGCAAGCTCTCCACTGCTGGTAGCCCGATCCCGCAGCTGAAACACTTTTAAGAGATGGTCCAGGCGCTTGCTGGTCTTTCTTGGGTGCCCTGGAGCCTTTTTGGCATCAATGGAACCTCTCTCCTTGAAGTTCTTGATGATGCGATAGATTGTTGACTGAGGTGCAATCTTTCTAGCTGCGATACTCTTCCCTGTTAGGCCACTTTTGTGCAGTGCTATGATGACTGCATGTGTTTCTTTAGAGATAACCATGGTTCACAGAAGAGAAACAATGATGCCAAGCACCAGCCTCTTTTTAAAGTGTCCAGTGGTGTCATTCTTACTTATTCATAACAGATTGATCTCCAGCCCTGTCCTCATCAGCATCCAGATATGCAAATTACCATTATAAAAACTGAAGCAGTAGACTTTGTAAAAACCCATTCTCAAAACGTTTGGCCATGACTGTATATAATAAACAGCCTCCGATCGGAAAGTAAACCAGCTAGCAACAGCTTTAGCCATAGTTGGGAAAATATATACATTGCTGTCAGTGCTGTAAGGTTAAAAGGTTCACTTTCTGTATTAACTTTAATAAAGCAGTATTTACATGTTAGATAGCCTTTATCAGTCAGTGTCAACTCAACATTCTCGAACTGTATTTAAAGGAACCAGCCCTCCATCGGAGAGTAAATCAGCTAGCAGCAGCTTTAACCACAGTTAAGAAAAATATACACCACTCTGTCAGTGCTGTAATGTTTGGAGATTCACTTTCTGTATCAACTTTAGTAAAACAGCATTTAGGTGTTAGCCATTATTAGCCATTGTCAATTTACCATTATCTAACTGTATTTAAAGGAACCAGCCATTGTGGAACAAAGACATAAGGTTTGTGGCCTTTTCTTGCAAACATCTATGTTGTAATAATAATTATATTAAACACTGTACATGGTTACTACATTACACAAACATAATTATCACAGTTAACAATTTAAGTCATTGATAGAGAAAATGTATTTACAAAAGGCATGACAATTTTATTTCAACATTATGTACTCAGGGTTTACAACTTAAGAAGACGTCCATGTAGGGTCCTTGGTGGGTGCCAGTCTACAATGAACTGGTGCCAGTCTGCAGTAAACTGGTGGATGACAGAGGCAATGGTATACTGTAGTGAGCACTTTGAAGCAGAAGTCCCACCATGTGATCCACAGGGCTTTCCCAGCTGAGCACAAACTTCACGCACTTTGGCACCACACACACACCACCACACAGACAGCACAGCAGAATCAAGTGTAAGCTGTTAAAAGTTGTTATTCATACATTATCAATTTTCTACTGCCAAGTCTACAACCGCAGCAAAACAAAGTATAAGAAACGTAACCTTCTAATCATAACCTTTGATCATTGGAGAAATGTGAAGTTAATGAGCTGATATATATATATATATATATATATATATATATATATATATATATATATATATATATATACACAGTCCAGTCACATTAATGTGACCACCACGTACTTTCCACTTCAGAGTTAAATAACCAATCACAGAAGGCAGGTGGCAGCACAGTGCAGTTGAGCGTATTAAAGGGTGTGTGTGGGCTTCGGAAAACATTTCAATCGTTGGCGTAATGCAGAAACGAAGCGATTTATCCGACGTCCAAAAGGGCATGATCATTGGCTTTCGGGCCAAGGGTGGAAGCATTTCCGAAACGGCTGAGTTTGTGAACTGTTCGCGTGCCGCCGTGGTAAAAGTGTACCGTGCATGGCAAAATGGGACTGTCCAAAATCAACGACGTGGCAAATGTGGTGCACCACGGGCCATAGATGACAGAGGCGAACGACGGTTGCGGAGATGCGTTCGGGCAGATAGACGGGCTACCGTTGAGCAACTGACCACTAAAATGAACCAAGGGGCTACCACAAGTGTCTCCCAAACCACTATTCAGCGAACATTGCTGCGTCTGGGCCTCCGAAGCGGACGCCTGGTTCGTGCACCTATGCTGACTGGTGTTCATCGACGACGAAGGCTAGAATTTGCACGCCAGTACAGCAGCTGGACGTCCACTGAGTGGCGACAGGTAGCGTTTTCAGATGAATCGCGTTTTATGCTCCATCGGACAGATGGACGTTGGCGTATAAGGCGTGAAACCTCTGAAAGGAACCACCCTGCAACCATTGCAGGAACGGTCCAAGCTGGAGGCGGGAGCATTATGGTCTGGGGAATGTTTTCCTGGCATTCTCTGGGTTCACTGATTATTGTGGAAGGCACGATGGATCAATACAAGTACGCATCTGTCCTTGCGGACCATGTCCACCCCTACATGCGCATTGTTTTTCCTCAGGATGATGGCATCTTCCAGCAGGACAATGCGAGGTGCCATACAGCTGCCAGTGTACGTGCGTGGTTCGAAGAGCACCAGGATGAGTTTACCGTCCTCCCCTGGCCAGCAAACTCACCTGACTTAAACCCAATCGAGCATCTGTGGGACCATCTCGATCGAGTTGTTCGCGCCATGGATCCTCAACCGCGTAATCTAGCGCAGCTGGCCACGGCATTAGAGTCGGCATGGCTCAACATCCCAGAGAAGACCTTCAGGGACCTAAGTGACTCTCTTCCTGCACGTCTCGTAGCAGTTCGCTCTGCGAAAGGTGGTTATTCTGGCTTTTGACAGATGGTCACATTAATGTGACTGGACTGTGTATATATATATATATATATATACATATATATATATATATATATATATATATATTGAGCTGTCAGTGTGGGTCCTTAGGCAAGACCCTTGGAGCTATATAGCCTACCTCATACCATGAGAGACACTGATAAGCACGACATGCCGGCTCAGACGTCGCCCAGCCAAACAAGGTCTGCGTCAGGTGCTGGGGAACCAGAGCACCTAGATGAAAAATGGGCTACTGGAACAAGACGGAAATGGGCGAGAGGTGAAAACATGGATCTGTTGGAATGCTACTACTCAAGTAACCCTTGTCAGGGGGCTACATGCAAAGACTGTGGGAGGAATGGTTACTTCGACATCCCCAGTCAACACTAACTGCTAAGCACCTAGTGGCTCAGTGTTCCAACATCCGCAAAAGGCAATTGCTCTCACAACTTGAGATTGACGAGGTACAACACAAATGCTATGGCAAAGGGGAGGAGCCAGGACGCCAGGTCAGAGGGGAGTTAACTACCCACCCATAGACTGGGTATGTAGCCCCAGCAATAAACGAATCATCAGAGCTGAACGAGGCAGCAACTGACCTGAGAGAGAGAATCGTGGCCGTAATGAACACCAGACAACCCCGACGCCAATTACAACGGCTGAGTGAAGCACCACCAGAAAGTCTAATTGAAGATGTGAATGCGGCATTGAGAACGATCCCTACCAACACCATAACAGAAACCAATGAGCTGATATACAACTCAGCATCAGTGATCCTTGAGATGCTTGGCTATAAGAGCAATCATGAGACCCAATACCCACCATGGAAAAGACGGTTAGAGGCTAAGATCAAGATAACAAGGAGGGAAGTGAGCCAACTGTCAGAGCTCCAAAGGGGTGCAATGAAAAGATCAGTACACAAGAAGTACAGCCAGATGTCCATACCTGAAGCACTCGAAACTGCCAAACAAAGGCTCCAAGCCTTGGCCAGCCGCCTGAAGAGATACACAAGAGAGAATGAAGCCAGGAGGATTAACCGGCTCTTCCACAACCAACCAGCTAAAGTGTACTCTCAATGGCAGGGTACTAACAACAGAGCAGACCCACCAAGGCTGGAGACTGAACAATACTGGAAAGGCATATGGGAAAGGGAGGCGACCCACAACAGCAGTGCAAAGTGGCTGACCTCTCTACGAGAGGAACACAGCAACCTCCCTGAACAAGCCCCGGTAACCATCACTGTGGCAGATGTCCAAGAAAGAGTCTCGGTATGAAAAACTGGACAGCACCAGAACCTGACATGATCCATGCCTACTGGCTAAAGAAACTCACTGCCCTCCATGAGCGACTGGCAGCTCAAATGAACCAGTTGCTACAAAATGGGATTCACCCTGAATGGTTAACTGAAGGTCGCACAATCCTGATACAGAAGGATCCCTCAAAGGGTTCAATCCCATCCAACTACCGGCCAATAACCTGTCTCTCTACAACATGGAAGCTCATATCAGGCATCATAGCGGCTAAGATAAGTGGTCACATGGATAAATACATGAGTACGGCACAGAAGGGCATTGGCAAAAATAGCAGAGGAGCCAAACACCAACTCCTTGTAGACCACACAGTCGCCCGAGACTGCAAAACCCGACACACCAACCTGTGCACCGCTTGGATAGATTACAAGAAAGCCTATGACTCAATGCCACACACTTGGATCAATGAATGCTTAGAGATGTACAACATCAATAGGACTCTAAGAGCCTTCATTGCAAACTCGATGGGGCTGTGGAAAACCACCCTTGAAGCCAACTGCAAACCACTTGCACAAGTGTCCATCAAATGTGGCATATACCAAGGAGATGCTCTGTCCCCACTGCTGTTCTGCATAGGTCTGAACCCCCTCAGCCAAATCATCAACAAGACTGGCTACGGATACCGACTGAAGAATGGGGCCACAATCAGTCACCTCCTCTACAAGGATGACATCAAGCTGTACGCTAAGAGTGAGCGAAACATCGACTCACTGATCCACACCACCAGGATATACAGCACTGACATTGGGATGTCATTCGGACTAGAAAAGTGTGGTCGGATGGTTACAAAGAGAGGGAAGGTCGTCCGCACAGAAGGGGTCTCACTCCCAGAAGGAACAATAGCAGACATAGAGCACAGTTACAAGTACCTGGGAATACCACAAACAAATGGCAACCTCGATGAGGTCACAAGGAAAGGAGCCACAGCCAAATACCTCCAACGAATAAGGCAAGTCCTGAGAAGCCAGCTCAATGGCAAGAACAAGATCCGTGCAATAAACAGCTATGCCTTACCAGTAATCAGATACCCTGCCGGAATAATTAACTGGCCAATGGAAGAGATAAAGGCCACAGATGTTAAGACTCGGAAGTTACTAACCATGCATGGAGGGTTCCACCCCAAATCCAGCACCCTGAGACTATACACGAGCCGTAAGGAAGGAAGCAGAGGACTAGCGAGTGTGAGAGCCACTGTCCAGGATGAAACATCCAAGATCCATAAATACATCAAGGACAAAGCCTCAACGGACGATATGCTCAGGGAATGTCTCAGGCAATGGGGAACACAGGATGAGGGGCTAGAGGTTCCATCATGGGAGTATCTTGGCTGTGCCTAGTACTGCAGATTTCTGGACTGAGATGTCTGATATTGTTCCTGGGATCTGTTTTAGCCACTGCTCCAGTTTGGGGGTGACTCCCCGAGGGCCCCGATGACCACAGGCACCACTGTGGTCTTCACCTTCCAGTTCTTTTCCAGTTCCTCCCTGAGGCCCTGGTATTTCTCCAGTTTCTCATGCTCCTTTTTCCTGATGTTGTAGTCACTTGGTATTGCTACATCCACCACAACGGCTTTCCTCTGTTCTTTATCCACCACCACAATGTCCGGTTGGTTCGCCATTACCATCTTGTCTGTCTGGATCTGGAAGTCCCACAGGATCTTAGCTCGGTCATTCTCCACCACCTTTGGGGGTGTTTCCCACTTCGATCTCGGAGCTTCCAGTCCATATTCTGCACAGATGTTCCTGTACACTATGCCCGCCACCTGGTTATGTCGTTCCATGTACGCTTTCCCTGCCAGCATCTTGCACCCTGCTGTTATGTGCTGGACTGTCTCAGGGGCCTCCTTGCACAACCTACACCTTGGGTCTTGTCTGGTGTGGTAGATCTGAGCCTCTATTGCTCTGGTGTTTAGGGCCTGTTCCTGTGCAGCCAGGATGAGGGCCTCTGTGCTGTCCTTGAGTCCAGCTTTGTCCAGCCATTGGTAGGATTTCCTGATATCAGCCACTTCAGTTATTTGTCGGTGGTACATCCCATGTAGGGGCTTGTTCTCCCATGATAGAACCTCTAGCCCCTCATCCTGTGTTCCCCATTGCCTGAGACATTCGCTGAGCATATCGTCCGTTGAGGCTTTGTCCATGATGTATTTATGGATCTTGGATGTTTCATCCTGGACATTGGCTCTCACACTCGCTAGTCCTCTGCCTCCTTCCTTACGGCTCGTGTATAGTCTCAGGGTGCTGGATTTGGGGTGGAACCCTCCATGCATGGTTAGTAACTTGAGGCTTTGTCCTTGATGTATTTATGAATCTATGAATGAATCTATATATATATATATATATATATATATATATATATATATATAAAAATTCCCTTCTCACCCTCTGCGGGTGGTCTCTTTCATCCTCTGAGCTCGGGTCCTCTACCAGAGGCCTGGGAGCTTGAGGGTTCTGCGCAGTATCTTGGCTGTGCCTAGTACTGCACATTTCTGGACTGAGATGTCTGATGTTGTTCCTGGGATCTGTTTTAGCCACTGCTCCAGTTTGGGGGTGACTGCCCCGAGGGCCCCGATGACCACAGGCACCACTGTGGTCTTCACCTTCCAGTTCTTTTCCAGTTCCTCCCTGAGGCCCTGGTATTTCTCCAGTTTCTCATGCTCCTTTTTCCTGATGTTGTAGTCACTTGGTATAGCTACATCCACCACAACGGCTTTCCTCTGTTCTTTATCCACCACCACAATGTCCGGTTGGTTCGCCATTACCATCTTGTCTGTCTGGATCTGGAAGTCCCACAGGATCTTAGCTCGGTCATTCTCCACCACCTTTGGGGGTGTTTCCCACTTCGATCTCGAAGCTTCCAGTCCATATTCTGCACAGATGTTCCTGTACACTATGCCCGCCACCTGGTTATGTCGTTCCATGTACGCTTTCCCTGCCAGCATCTTGCACCCTGCTGTTATGTGCTGGACTGTCTCAGGGGCCTCCTTGCACAACCTACACCTTGGGTCTTGTCTGGTGTGGTAGATCTGAGCCTCTATTGCTCTGGTGTTTAGGGCCTGTTCCTGTGCAGCCAGGATGAGAGCCTCTGTGCTGTCCTTGAGTCCAGCTTTGTCCAGCCATTGGTAGGATTTCCTGATATCAGCCACTTCAGTTATTTGTCGGTGGTACATCCCATGTAGGGGCTTGTTCTCCCATGATAGAACCTCTAGCCCCTCATCCTGTGTTCCCCATTGCCTGAGAAATTCGCTGAGCATATCATCCGTTGAGGCTTTGTCCTTGATGTATTTATGGATCTTGGATGTTTCATCCTGGACAGTGGCTCTCACACTCGCTAGTCCTCTGCCTCCTTCCTTACGGCTCGTGTATAGTCTCAGGGTGCTGGATTTGGGGTGGAACCCTCCATGCATGGTTAGTAACTTCCGAGTCTTAACATCCGTGGCCTTTATCTCTTCTATTGGCCAGCTAATTATTCCGACAGGGTATCTGATTACTGGTAAGGCATAGCTGTTTATTGCACGGATCTTGTTCTTGCCATTGAGCTGGCTTCTCAGGACTTGCCTTATTCGTTGGAGGTATTTGGCTGTGGCTCCTTTCCTTGTGACCTCGTCGAGGTTGCCATTTGGAGTTCCTTAAGGCTCTGGATGTTGTAGGGTTGTGTTGGCTCACGCGACTCTGCAATATCGCATGGACATCGGGGGCAGTTCCTCTGGATTGGCAGACCGGGGTGGTGGTCCCCCTATTTAAAAAGGGGGACCAGAGGGTGTGCTCCAATTACAGAGGGGTCACACTCTTAAGCCTCCCTGGAAAGGTCTATTCAGGGGTCCTGGAGAGCAGGGTCTGTCGGATAGTCGAACCTTGGATTCAGGAAGAGCAGTGTGGTTTTCGTCCTGGTCGTGGAACACTGGACCAGCTCTACACTCTCAGCAGGGTCCTGGAGGGGGCATGGGAGTTCGCCCAACCAGTCTACATGTGTTTTGTGGACTTGGAGAAGGCGTTCGACCGTGTCCCTCGGGGGGCCTTGTGGGGAGTTCTCCGGGATTATGGGGTACCGGGCCCTTTGATACGGGCTGTCAGGTCCCTGTATGACCGGTGTCAGAGTCTGGTCCGCATTGCCGGCAGTAAGTCGGGCTCATTTCCAGTGAGAGTTAGACTCCGCCAAGGCTGCCCTTTGTCACCGATTCTGTTCATTACTTTCATGGACAGAATTTCTAGGCGCAGCCGGGGTGTTGAGGGGATCCGTTTTGGTGGCCTTAGGATCACATCTCTGCTTTTTGCAGATGATGTGGTCCTGTTGGCTTCATCAGATCGTGATCTGCGGCTCTCACTGGAGCGGTTCACGGCCGAGTGTGAAGCGGCCGGGATGAGGCTCAGTGCCTCCAAATCCGAGGCCATGGTCTTGAGCTGGAAAAGGGTAGAGTGCCTTCTCCGGGTCAGGGGGGTGGTCCTTCCTCAAGTGGAGGAGTTTAAGTATCTGGGGATCTTGTTCACGAATGAGGGACGAAGGGAGCGGGAGATCGACAGGCGGATTGGGGCAGCGTCTGCTGTGAAGCGGGCGCTGTACCGGTCCGTCGTGGTGAAGAGAGAGCTGAGTCAAAAAGCGAAGCTCTCGATTTACCGGTCGATCTACGTTCCCATCCTTATCTATGGTCATGATCTTTGGGTCATGACTGAAAGAACGAGATCACGGATACAAGCGGCCGACATGGGTTTCCTCCGCAGGGTGGCCGGGCTCTCCCTTAGAGATAGGGTGAGAAGCTCGGTCATCCGGGAGGGACTCAAAGTAGAGCCGCTGTTCCCCCACGTCGAGAGGAGCCAGTTGAGGTGGCTCGGGCATCTGGTCAGGATGCCTCCTGGACGCCTCCCTGGTGAGGTGTTCCGGGCACGTCCCACCGGGAGGAGGCCCCGAGGAAGACCCAGGACTCGCTGGAGGGACTATGTCTCCCTTGCTGGCCTGGGAACGCCTTGGGGTTCCCCTGGAGGAGCTGGAAGAAGTGGCTGGGGAGAGGGAAGTCTGGGCCTCCCTTCTGAAGCTGCTGCCCCCGCGACCCGACCCCGGATAAGCTGAAGAAAATAGATGGATGGATGGGCTCGACAGACAATGTATAATGGACATATTATTGTGTATATGTTGTGATTAGAATATTACTTTACTGTATTTATGTCCACCGGTGAGATACCAGCTAATATTACCTATAGTGCTTGGTGTAATATGGGGTTCATCCCCACTACGAAGGCTAACCGAGAATCCATAAATTAAAAAAAAATTATTATTATTCTCTAACATTGAATTAGATTATCTTACACAAGTGAGTACCTTATATTATCAGTCATTGTCAACTTATATTGTTATTAATGTACATTGCACCACAAAGTTTACAAAGTGGTAAAGACTATTATTTATATGTAATTCTTTCACTCTGTCAAAAGTAAGACATCTCAAAAATCTGTTTTTATTTTGAAGGTTTCCTAAAGACACAATGTGAGGAAGAAGAGGGAATCTTTAAAGAGAGACTGATTCACTGTACAGCACGGAGGAATCTCGCATCGGATTTTGGACTCAATTTCAGCTGCTAAGTCACTGAAGCTAAAAATCATGCATCAATATTAGAATATTCTATTCCTATTTTATTGTTTTCCTCGCTAAGCATATTTAAATATTCTGAACTATGTATAAATACAAATGTTTATAAATGTAGCTTTGATAGCTGTTTGAATAAGGTTTTCAGTAACAAAAATGTGTGTTATGTTCAATTAAATGCACTGATATGTCATTGTGCCTGCTAAACACATAAGGGTGAGTGGAGCGGTTGACCACTCCAAGATCTAAATCTCATCAGTTACAATAGGCAAGAGCGGTCCAGGAGGCGTCTATTCTTATGCCTAGGAGCTCACTGTTATGGTCTCTTACTCTGCAGTTGTGGAGTCACAATATCTGGGGTCAGGAGCACCCCCTGCCAAGAGGCGCCTCACCTCGAATCTGTTCTCTGCCGTTTATGATCGCTTCTCCGCACATGAAACACGTTACACACACAGTTGGTGCCAAAAAGCTCTGTATATTATAGACATAAGCTAAATTATTTAACATCAGTTGATTAAATATTTTTTAACCATTTTATTGGCGATGTACAGACAGGAGGAACATGCTCTCATAGAATGGCTGTTAGGACATAATTAAGGAGATTCACGCAATGGAGAGACAGACTTTTTCATTAAAAACTTATAAATACAATAAATCCTGGAAGAAATGTAACATTTATTGTAGCTCGATACCAACTGTATAATTATTTCAATTACCTCTTTTTTGTTGATTATTACTCGCCTGCTCTTGTCAAACTAGATGCTCTGTAATTTTTGCTAGAGCGTGTAACCGTTCAATGTATGTTTGTGTATTTCTAAAACTGCTAAAATGACAAAAATAAAGTATAAAAAACTCCCAAAACAAAACATTGAAAAACATTGTCCCATCAAGAGTTCCATTTTCCTCTGAAGCTCTATTTTTCTGATTCACCTTAAACTCACCACCACTCTCCCCCTGTCTTCATAGTGCAGACAACCACGGCTTCCATCCTCTGGACAAGAACCACACAATTTCATATTTTGTCATTGTTAAAATAAACTTTATTTTATCTGGTTTCCTCTTGTCCTGACTATGCTCTGTATGTGAGCTGATATCACGTACTGATATCTTGTCACTGCAAAGTTTCCTTGGCATGGAAAATTAATTTGCCAAGTACATTCCCAGGTTCAGTGACATTGCAGCCCCCATAATGAAATTGACCCACAAGGACACTGCTGGTTTCCCCAAAATCAAACAGCTTTCGCCCGTCTCAAGTCATGCCTGACCAGCCCACCTGTTCTTACTTATTACAATGTTGCTGAGCCTGTCACCTTGACATGCAATGTATCTTGTTTTAGTATAGGAGCTGCCTGCATGTAAAATGGCAAACCCATCGTTTTTGCATCACGTGTTCTGATGGATACAGACATGGTATGCTCAGTTAGAAAATGAGCTACCTGTTGTGTTTGCATGTACTAAGTTCAAAGATTTAGTATAAAAAGATGTTATACATACAGCATTTTTATAACAAGTGAAGGTAAGAGTCACTTGATTGTGCTATAAAATGGCCATATGTACCTGGAAAACACATAATACTGTCCCTTCAAGATTTAATGAGAACATCACAGAAATTACCTGTACAATGTATTGACCTCAAGCTATAAACATACACTTTGTTCAGTGGTTCTTAACCTGGGTTCGATCGTACCCAGGTTAAGAACCACTGACTTTGTTCCTGTCAGTAGATCTCACAGAGAAGAGAGCAGAGTGTGCCAACCTCCCTAGCTTGGGTATGATGGTCATATTGACACACCAAAGACAAACCATGAGAATATTTAGAGATGCCTTATTCATGAAAAAAAAAAAAATCTTCTCAACTTTTAAACTTAAGACTTGAGGGCCACTCTTTTTTACCCTGGTTGAGGTAATCATTTACATACTTTAACAAACAAATAAATCAAAAACATATATTAATGAATCTAAATATCTTTATTTGGTTTTAGGTATGTTGGATTTTGCTTCACAGAACAAAATCAAAAGATAAACCAGACATCCAAACACAGCATGTTTTCATACAGAGACCAACAAGTATGGAAGGAATTAAATGTTTGAACGTCACTTTCTGCCACCTCTTGACTAAAACCACATGGGTCTATTTCTTCTTTTAAAAACCCACAATAAAACTCAAAACAATAAACCTGCCACTTTTAACATTGAAACCAAATTGAAATTGGTAATTGAAATCGGTAATTGAAATCGGTCTGAATTAAAACTGCATTTGTATTTTTTCAATTTTTTTATGTCATAGACCACAAATGAATTTGGGCTGAACTAATTTACAATTTTAAAGCTTTAATGAACAAAACTTAAATGAGTGTTTGAAAACATGCAGCGGGAGAATTAAAGCTTTATTTCCTACTAACACCACCTGCCACTTTCTACTTTTCTACAATTTAACTTTTTAAGATACGTTACTCGTTTTCTTCCCCTTTCTGGTTCCTTATGACAAAAATTTGAATTTAACTTAAGAAAAAGGCAATGTAATACTACCAGTCTTATTAAAGCTAATTTACACAGAAAACATTTAGAATTCCAATAATACATTTGAAAGTCACAAATCATTGAAAGAAAACAAAGATATTCTGTGCACAACTAAGGAACCGGAAGGATCAACTGAAATTAAAAGTGTACATGGAAAAGAACCATTTCATAAACAAGCAACATGTTTTCATTTTAACCACTAATTAAAAAGCTACACTTCATACTACATAAATTCACTTTTTGGTTTCACATTGGTTTAACAGTTATCCAAAAAGTGAACAGATGAAAGGCCTTTAATTTAAATGCTTAACCTCAAACAGACATAAAGACAAGATGGTCTTAGAGTTATATTAAAGCCCTGTGGCTGAGTCCCTAAACTATGGTTCATTTGAGATACTGAATATTAAGTTTTCTAAAGCAATAAGGCAGCTCTTAAGCAAGAGTACATAGATATAGTTAAAACTAGATATTTACATACACAGAATAAAACACACATTTCTTTCATTAACTGAAGTTAAATTTGACCAAATCTCTCTTGCAATTATAATTACCTAAATTATTTCTATTTACTAAAGCCAAAAAACTTAGTAAGAACACTTTTTTAGAGATTTTTGGAATCTTTCTTTAATTAAAAAGTTTGCAAACATTTGGTCAGTATCCGGGATAACTGTCTTATACTTCAAAAGATGTACTGACTCCTTCTTGAGATTGAGTCAGGAAGGAGAATCAGTCTCTTTCCTGCCTGAGTGGTATGATTGTTGAACATTCCCATCATGTCTATTCTTGCATAATTGTTTTAACATGTGAAACGAAAGTTTGTTAAAGTAAGCCCAGAAGGTCTGACCCAAGTCATACATTTTAAAAGACATTTATCCCTGATGCCGAACAAATGTATATGAACTTTTAAATTCAAGGAAAGAAAAAAAAAAAAACTTTCTTAGAGTTTCCTGGTATTTAGGATGGATAAATAATTTGGGTAATTCTAAGTGACCTAAAACAAAAGAGCTTTGGTAAGATTTAAGTTCACACAGTGAGAAGAAAATGTGTTTGTATCTTTGGTGTATGTAAAACTCTGGAGTGTAGACAGATGGACAGACAGAGAGATAGATGGAGGAATTTATTTCTTGGGAAACTGCTGAACCTACCAACTACTTCTGTTCTTTGAAACACCTCCTTCTGCATGTTTTTTGCCCTTCAGAGGTATCTGTTTGACCCATTCATCTAAGCATTGTTCTGTGCTTTGGTTAGTCGAATGTGTCAAACTAAAGGCTCTGAATGAATAAAATACATTTTTGGTTGCATGTTTCTTTACAACAGACAAATATTTGGCAATAATTCAACAACTTTAAACATATTTTTTCCTTTGTGTGCTATAAAATAGGTTTTTAGAAATATGCAATATTTTAACATCTGGTCACTTATAAAAGTTTAATGTTTGAATCAAGAAAACAGTTTCATGTCTGATATTCAACTGGATTAACTTTAAAACAGTTTTGAAAATATTTCATTAGAAATAAAATGTAGATGAATCAAAATCAGAGATCTTTTGGTTTAGTTTCTGCAATCATATGGACATTATGTAACACCAAACATAAACAACCTAAAACTGAAAGCAATCTATCTATCTATCTATCTATCTATCTATCTATCTATCTATCTATCTATCTATCTATCTATCTATCTATCTATATATATACTGTATATATATATATATATATATATATATATATATATATATATATATATATATATATATATATTAATATATAAAATGAAATAGAAAACGAATCTAATGTTTACATCTTTGGATACAATTCAACTTTTCATAGCTCTTTTTGGAAAGGCTTTCCTGGTGACAGTCTTTGTTCATGCATTCTGGTAGATTTCACCTTAAAACTTCTTGAGGTACACACTCTGTCTCTGAAGTTTATAGTAGGTTGTGTGATGTCAGAAAAAATAATTTGCCAGTGGTGCCTCAAACTTGCCTTTCTGGCACAGATCAAAACATTAATGGGAAACTATTGTTGTTTCCAAAGTATTTCAGAGCACTATTGGTAATCCATGTTTCCATTACATGGAACAGCTTCTGATGCATTTTGCAGAAAAAGAGTAAGTTGAAGTAAATATTAAGCATCCAAGAGGTTGCGAACGTGAGTGTGTGGTGCAATAAGGCCTTTGGCGTTTTCGGGAAGCACTTCAACAGATAAATCCCATGGTATTCATCCTCTCTGGACAGGATAGGTCAGTGACAGGCATGGCACATAACTGGCATTGGTTAAAAAGAAATGCTAATTACTAGCTTTATTTGGTAGGTTAGCTAATAGACTTAGCATTGCTGAATTACATATAGAATTACGTTGTTTTCTTTGGACAAAATCTTAAAATACTTTTAACCCTCCCTATTTTTGGGTCAAACAAATCAAGAAACACTTTCCTAGTGAGATGTTTTTTCTTTCTTAATAAAGGGCTTTTAAACAGATGAGACTATTTTCAAATCAGAAAAATACCTCACAACAAAAATGTTTCCAGAGGCCACTGTTTTTCTTGATTAGAAGGGAAAGTTGTCACAACATACATCATATCATCTCAGTCATATAATAAAATTTGGTTTCACTGACATCATGACATGTAAGTTTTTCACCAAAGATCAGTAGAATAGAATATTTTGGTTATGAAGCAGACTCCTAGTGAAAAAGTGACATGTCTTTGGTATAAACACAAAATTAATTCTGTCATAAGTCATTATCAGGAGAAACAGTAATTTCTCAGTACACAGACAAGGAATAGAGAATGAAGCTCATGTGCAATCGCACAAGCAGGATAAAGGCAATAAACTTTGGTCTGAGGTAGGAGTAGAGATTAGCTTCAGGCTTATAAATGACCAGGATCCATCCTAGTCTACAAATGAACACATAACTAGTCGAAAGGTTTGGAGAATATGGCAATTTTCAACTGGACTTTGAAAGAAGTGTAGGGGAGAAAATGAATGAGGGTGAAAAGTGACTAATGTCAGCCAGTTCCCATGCCAGACACACCCGTTGGATTCTGCTCGATTATAACTTGGCAACGTGCAGGACGGACCATCTGCTGACATAGAGAGACATAACACCACAAAAGTCAAAAGAGCACAAAGTGTTATAAACTGAAATTATCTGAATTTTACATGCCACATAACCATCTGCATTCAAGAACTAAAACAATGACATGTCTGTCAGACATGTCTGCCCCTTAAATTCAGATATTTTTTTGTTAAACACCAAAAACAATAAATGACAGCTCTAAAACAAACACTTGTTTATGTTGATCTCTGCAATAAAGCAGTTTTCAGTTACTTATTGCACTATGGAGCTGTTTTATGAAATGAGCTTACTAAAAGTGAAAGATATTCACATCCTAGAGGACTTGTTGCCATGTTGCTGTATTCTAGACCAAATAATATCTGTTTTACTACACAACGCTCCATTTGCTACAGCTGCTTGTTATAACAGTTCACCAGATCTTATGACATTCCAGCTGGATAACTGTAAAGCTGTGTCAATTTCCAAAATTTTATTGTTCTTTTCCCTTCATGCTCTTAGTAATTAAGGAGTTCCTACAGATATCAAGTTTCCACAGAAATCTGATCTGAAAATTATTTGAAACTGCTGTTGTAACAAATTAATTTTTACTATTAATTTTTTTTTCCTTTTTGAATGATTTAATCAGTATGATGTGTCTCAGTTAAGATGGAGTTTCTACTTGTGGCCGAAGCATACAGTTTTAGGTAATGATGCTGATCAGTTGAGAAAACGGTGAGAAAATTCAGTTGTTTCTTTAAGAAATTGTATTCTGTCCAGTTCGGGCCTTAACCTGGCTGGCCAATCGCCTTCATTCAGTTTTGCTGTTAAATCATTCTAATGAAATGTTTGATTGCTACAAATAAGATTCTAAGCGCTGATAATAACATAATTGAACCCCATTTCAAAATTTTGCACATCTTTTATTTAAATTTCTTGGAGAACGGTTGCTGCTGCATTTACAAATTTCAGTTATTAGTTTGATAAAGTTATAGCAGATAACAGTCAGTCATAATAAAGCAAAACTCTACAGTCAGTTACAGAACTACTTGTGGCATTAAATGGAGTTAATGTGTTAATTTAAGTTCAGGAGCCCAAATCACACCTCTAATTTTCATCCACTCATCTCAGTCTGTTACATTTCATCAACCCCACCCTCTCTTATCCTTTACCTCTTTCATTTCATTCTCTTTCATTCATAACCATGTTTCACTTCTTTGTGCTGCAGGTTTCGTCTGGGGGTCTTATGTGGGCTTGGGAAAATAAGAAGATCTGTTTCCCGAAGACCAAACCCCCACGCAGAGTTTTCACCTCCCAATCCCTTCATCATTCTCCCCAGATAACCAAAATAAGATAATTCATTCCTTCAACCCACATCCTTCCATCCCTCATCCCTTTATCCCTCATGATTCATCCCTTATCTCTACATTGCTCATGATTCATCCCTCATCTCTACATCGCTCATGATTCATCCCTCATCTCTACATCGCTCATGATTCATCCCTCATCTCTACATCCCTCATGATTCATCCCTCATCTCTACATCCCTCATGATTCATCCCTCATCTCTACATCCCTTCATCCCTCATCGTTCATCCCTTCATCCCCCATCTCTGCATCTCTTCATCACTCATCTCTACATCCCTTCATACCTCATACCTTCATCTCTCATCTCTACATCACTTCATGTCTCATTCCTTCATCCCTCATCTCTCATCCCTTCATCCCTCATCTCTACATCCCTCATTCCTTCATCAATAAATCTTTAAATGTATATCTGTGTGGCGTGGTCCTTGCTAGTGAATGGTAATTTGGGAAAATTCTGCTCTGGTGTCTCTCTACAACAAGCTTAACCACACAGAGCCAAAAACCTGCAAGTTACTGTGTGAAGGGCCGTTGTAAAAAAAAAAAAAAAAGAAGTACTGTGTAAATTGTTACAAACGTAAAGTGCTAAAAAGATGTTATAGTTTTGTGTTATTTTAACCTGACAATATTCTTTTTGGTATTTTTGTAACTAACAGCAAATACAAAAGTGTAGTTCATGTTTTTATAACGTCAAACTCTTGCTTTTTTCTGTTTATACTTGAAAAAAAGTTTAAACATTGTAATGCATTACAAGTAAACAAGTAAAAATTGTAATTCATTACAAGTAAACATTACAAGTAAACTATAATGTTTACTTGTAACGCAAGTAAACATTACAGTTTACTTGCAGTTGGCTCACAACTGCAAATAAACTGTAATGCCTTTTAAAACTTTGTCTACTATTTAGGGGCCTTGGTTTAAAATACAACATTGGTATATATGCTTCGACATGCAATGTGGACAATCTAACATAATATGCATTCTCTCTAAAAGTTTAAAGAAATCACCTGAGCTTCAGACTCCATCTGCGGGTAGTATGTTCCCTCTTTAGGGATGTTCTGCCCTGCATGGAATCTTGGTATAGGCCAGTTGACCCGAGTCCCTTCACTGCAGAACATGCTGTAAATAATAAAAGAAATGTGAATAAATAACCACAAATGAGGACATTATAGTGTTACTTTGTTCATATCAGTGAGCATTGTGTGCACAATTATTAGGCAGGTTTTAGTTTTGCTGACGTCACAATTTTTTTTGCATATTTTTCAACTCCAAGCTGGACAAACTTCAATGCTTATTGGATATACACATATCAGCTGATGTGTATTTGTTTAGTAAGGGAGGGAGGGGCCTAAGGAGATCAACACCTATATCAAGGTATGAATAATTATTAGGCAGCTAATAAATGAGAAAAATGAAAAAAGAATGTAAAGAGACTTATTATCTTTCACTCTTGAAATTTCTAAGCTATTGGGGCATGATCATAGAACCATCAAAGGTTTTGCTGCAAATAGTCAACAGTGTCACAGGAAACCCATTGAGAAAAAAAGATGTAAATTAACTGCAAAAGATTTGAGAAGCATCAAACGTGAAGCTAAAGGAACCCATGATCTCCCAGTGCTGTTACATTCCAGAACTGCAACCTACCTGGAGTTTCAGAAGTACAAGATATTCAAAGACATGGCCAAGGTAAGGAAGGCTGAAACCCGAATACTGCTGAACAAGACACATAAGTTGAAACATCTAGACTGGGCCAAGACAGATCTGAAGACAGATTTGTCAGATGTTTTATTTTTAGAATGAGATGAGAATGACTCTTGATGGACCAGATGGATGGGCCTGTGGCTGCATCAGAAATGGGCACAAAACTCCACTTCGCATCAGACACCATCAAGGTGGAGGCAGGGTATTGGTATGGGCTGGAATTATTAAAGATGAGCTAGTTGGACCCAGCGGCACCAGATTCATTTTTGATATGGAGTGCCTGGGGTGTTTTGCTACATCTGTTACACACTTTGTATTTCAAATACAGAGGTTTTTATTGGAATTAAATTAAAGACAAATACAAATCACCGCAACTCTATGTTTGCGCATTACCGGTAATCTGTCGTATGACAGACTTCATTAAATGCAGCCACAATGTGTCCACCGAACTGCACAGGTCACTGTGCACCTGAAATGATAGGATATGATTCATGTACACCAGAGGTTCCCAAACTGTGGGGCGCGCCCCCTAGGATGGGGTGCCATGCCATTGCAGGGGGGCACGGGAAGCCTCTGGATGAAAAAAAAAAGAAACATGGACGCTGTATGCGCTGGGTTTTTACCTTAGAATGGCCAACTCTCAGTTATTCCTATAACAGTGGGATACAGTAGGGGCTTCCACACTTCCCATATTTGTGTCCTCTGTCACTTTTATCAGTAGTTAAAACTGTTTCATCCGTTGTTAACATGTGGTAACCTGTTTTTCGGAACCGCCTTTAAACGCAACATGAGCGCTACACAGTAAAAACGCCAGTGTTGAATTAACACCCGAAAGTGTCTATTGCCCCTTTTCCACCGACCCGGCCGGCCCGGCTCCGCACGCTTTGCTTGCGTTTCCACCGACCTTTTAAACCGGGCTGGCGCTGCTATTTTAGGTCCTGCTTCAGAGCAGGGTCAGCAGAGCCAGCCCGGCCAGCACTGGTGACGTAAGCTTCGCTGCTGTTCACTGATTGGCTGAGGGCGGGGACAGAACAGCGAGGCAAGAGAGAAGAAAAATGAAGGCACAACGTTTGAAACTCGCCGCAACACGGAAGTGATGGAAGATACAAACAAGCCCTGAACTAAAAAATGCAGCTTTTTTTCTTTGCTTCGGATTTCAATATTCAGCAGCAGCTGATGGAGCCGTGAGGAATGAGGCGTTTTTATCACCATAGTGGAGAGAATGAAAAGCCTCGTTAGCCGCTTCGGAGCCGATGGAGCCTCACGGTGAAAACCGACCAGACGCCGCTGACGCCGCTGCTGCTCTCAGCCAGGTGAGCAGTTTGTAGATAAATCTGTCTAGTTTTTACTACATTTATGGTGGACGACATTTAAAACACAGCCTGCTGTATTTTTATTGCTCAAACACAACATGCGCATTTTCTGAAGACACGTTGTACATTATAAATAACTCAATATTGTTCAGCATTTTACCGTCATTTGTTTATCTTTGTGTGAATCTATGAGCTTCCATTGTTTCTCATTTTGCTGTTTCATCCGAGTTTCCCCCATTGTGAGATAATAAAACATGTTATATGACATTCTATTGTAAAATAGCTAGATATCAGTTCTCTAATCAAATTGTTATGAATTATTAATTGTAGAATGAGCAATAAACCTGAAGAAAACGATAGTGGTATTATATCCATGGCTGTAAACCTGCATAGGTCTAAAACTTAAAAGTAATTAGATTTTGTCTTTAATTTAGACAACTATTCCAGTTATTTATAATTTGTATGGCTGGATGGTAAAAGTGTTGTGTGTGTGTGTGTGTGTGTAAATATATACGTGTGTGTGTGTGTGTGTGTGTGTGTACATATAGTAACATGCCTGTTTTAAATAATTCCTTATGTCTATGTAACATCCACATTAGTGACTCTGTTATTTATCTACATTTATGTGCTATAAACTATAACATCTTATTACCAGGGAGCAGAAGGAGCAACATGGCTGACATGATGGACCATCTGAACACCTGGATCTCCTTCAGCAGGAAGCAGCTACCAGCTGAGACGGCAGAGCAACAAGGAGAGTTGAGACAAAAAATAAAAATAAAAGTTGTTGTGTCTCAGTGACCAAAGTCTCTTTATTTCTGCTCACTCCACACATTATTGTACTTACTGTAGATCAAGGTCCTAATACAATCCTCCCAAAATGTGAGGAGCTTAAGCCAGAGTGAAAATATTATATTATATACATATTTCATTGAACTTAACATTGTAGATTATCAATGAAGCCATTCAAAACTGAAAACATTATTCAACAAACCAAACATTTTGACATTATTATCAGGGCAGCTATTAACAAGAGCCCTAAATACAAATCATGTTTGTTAGTTTCTAGTTTATACAAAATCATTCTATTCACTCACTGTTTATCTGTCTTCCTGCAGAATCTTCAATGTAAGAAAGTGAGAAAATGTGTCCAACCGGTAAACTTAATTAGTGATAATTAAGACTGAGTTTAAACTTTTAATTCTTAGTGTCCAAAATGTGAAAACATAGAAGAGGAACCAGTCAGATTAGAGGGAATAAAGCTTTATTTGTTCTCAGTATAACTTGGACATCAGGTGAAACATAAACGTATTGAAAAGTTAAAAACAACAGACTGTTAATGCACTTCAACTCCGTCAGAATATCAGACACGTTTTTTTAAATCAGAAATATTTCATCAGCATATTGGGGTCATGTGATTTCTGCTCCAGAAAGGTGAAGGTCTCTGAAGGTCGTATTGACCTTCTTCCTGAAGGTCAATACGACCAGCAGGAAGACGGACACTGATGAGATCCTCCAACCCAAAGAAGCACGAAGAACCACGATGGTCTGCGGCGGCAGTTTGCCAACATGAAAACACATTGGAACATATTAGGAATTTATTCTGACATTTTTAAGTTATTTGCAACACCGTGACTAACATTAGCTCATGTATATTCGGCACGATTACAAGTTTTATCGTAGTTTAAAATCATCGTTATCTCACCTGAACCGTCTGAACCTCCTGCTTTCCTCCAGCAGGGCGGAGATCAGCTCCTCCTCACCACATCCAGCTTTTCCTCCCACTGTCACATTTTCTTGAAGTCTCAGAAAAATCGCAATCAGGCTGTAAAAAATAGCTCAGCTCTCTCTTCTTCTTTTGTATCAGAAAAACAACAACTCGCGTTAGGTCGCATGTAACGAAGCTCAGCACGAAGCTCCTGGAGGCGGGGCGCTACACCCCCCCTCCCCTCCCCCGCCACCAGGAGGCGGTACCAGCTAGAGAGCCGAGAAGAGCCGGTGGAAACGCGGTCACTCCGAAACAGAGCCGAGCCGAGCCGAGCGGAGCCGAGCCGGGCGGGCCGGTGGAAAAGAGGCATATATGTGTCCAAGTCAGCTGGTGTTAAATTCAACACTACAGAGTGTCACATTAACATTTACAACGGTGCTGGTGTTAAAATATATTAAAAGTAACACCAGTGTAGTGTTGATCACAAAACACAATGTGGTGTTAAAAAAGTAAATAATTGATCCACAAGGTATCAATATCAATTAAATCCAGTGGAAAATATTCAAAACAATACACAGAAATGGAAAGTTTAACTTTTCTTAAGCACATTTCAGTATTATAGACCAACGTTAATTTAACAAAAAAATGGGCATCAATTGGTGGTGTTAAAGTAACTCTTTCAAAAGTGTTACTTTAACACCAGCTGACTTGGACACATATAGACACTTTTGGGTGTTAATTCAACACTGGCAATTTTACTGTGTACGACGCTCACGCTGGGTTTACACACCTGTGCGTCAGCGTAGGAAACCTGCTGCTGCTGTGCACAACTGCGCAGGTGTGTGTTAGAACAGTGGTCTCCAACCTTTTTATTACCGCGAAAGTTTTGCTGCGGGGTTCGCGTGTGTACAGTCAGATAAGGCTTCTGCATGTTGATGTTCTTGCTAAATCCTGAATATGCCCAATTTGGGTTGTCTTGGCCTTTTTATCGCAGCCTGTGGGGGTTTCCCTGACTGGGAACGAGAAAAAAACACCTGTTGAATGTGACAGGTGGCCAATCAGAAAGCCCGGTGACGTCAGAACAGAAGGGAATCCCAAACAGGCAAACTGGCATATCGCGCAACTGAGAGTCCGGTGGACATCCGAGATGATATGTGGAAATGTTTATTATATGTAAAGGCCATTATGATTATTATGTTTATTCAGTTAAAAATGTTAACTATGAAAAAACATTCACCTCCAAATCATAGTGTAGCATATAGAGCGGCTGCTCTGGTTGCTATGGTGACGTTTACATATCCCTTCCAAATAATACACAGATGCGCCACAAAAATTAACATTTTACTTTTGTGAAAACTTTAACTCACGATAATGACTAATGGAGCCCTGAGCTTGTTTCTCTGCAACCAGACGGTCCCATCTGGGAGTGATGAAAGACAGTGACACCTGAAGTGTTGCTTATATCCACAGCCTGCTTGGTCTCTACGTGGCGAAGCAGTTTGAAGCTTCATTGCCTCATTAGCAGCCGGTCGCCGCATGTTACGCAGAGCGGCTTGTAATGTGGGAATCACCTACCGGTCCGGGACAAATCAATTCTCCTGTCTCTTCTCTGGGCCTTTTGCCCTTTGCAAAGAAACTTTCCAAAGACACCTGATATGTTTCTAACTCATTTTGCTGCTTCTGGCTCAGTGTTGGCGCGCAAGTAACCGAGAGAATCCGGTTAAAGGATTTTCAAAATAAAAGATCCTCCAGACTTAAATAATACATAAAACTGAAATATTTAATTATTGTGCAGCCCGGTACCAATTGGTCCACGGACCGGTACCGGTCCACGGACCGAGGGTTGGGGACCACTGTGTTAGAATCATAGAAGCAAACCAGCAAAACACAAAAATTTTACAGTTTTTTCCCCAAAACTATCAGACTGAGTTGAGTGAAGCTATTGGATGCAGGTAATGTTAGCTAAAAGATGACTAGCTAATAACAATACAGCACCTTAAGCTTAACAAGTAGCCTGTAGGCTACGGATGTTGTTGTCTATGTTCAGCTATGTACATTAATTTTGCTCCCAAAAAATGTCGCCAACCCCCCCCTCCCCCGCCCCCCTCCTCCAGGGGCAGAGACAGGGGGGCCCCAGAAAATGTTTGGAAACCACTGGGGGGCGCAGGAAAAAAAGTTTGGGAACCACTGATGTACAAAGCTTCAATCTTACATAGTATCACTACCAACATCTATTTAGCAAGGTTTAGTAATAAACAGTGTTAAGCTAAAAATTTTTTAATGTATAAGGACAAAATAGCCCATAAAACAACGTATTTTGTCCTGATTAATCACCAAATAATAACTTGTTTACGGTAACGACATTGCAGACGGCAAACTATATTTACAAGCTGCTTGTCATGTAAACTAAAATCATGAAGTAATATAGCAGCTTAATGAAAGCCAGGTATAAAATATATTAAATAAAGTTTACCATAATCTGTGATGAAATAAAACACATGAACCGAAACTTCCACTGGTAGGACGTATTTTTAAGAAATCTGCTGAGTAAGCAGTATGTGACGTAGCATCGATGTGCGCATGCGCATTACCACAGGGTAGGATGGATTTAATGGTAGCACTGATGGTCAGAACACTAGTGCACATTGTTAGCAGAACTAGAGGGCCCCAAAACCAAATTTCACTTAAGGCCCCACGGAGTCTTGGGCCGGCCCTAATAGCATCCTCTTTATTCATCAATTTGAAACTCTAAGCTCATGAAGGCATTACTGTTTCCCGCTGGTACCTAAGGACATTGACTAGAAGTAATTTATGGACAGTGCAATAATAATTTTTAACCAAACTAAATTATAACATTTACCTACAGCATCCAAAGTGTTTTACTCAATGCACAAATTGTTTATTTTGTTGTTCTATGATTGTGTTTTATTTTATAGTTTTAGAGTCTAAGGAAAATTTCCAGCTTGATAGACTAAATTGTTTCATCTTATTTTTTCTTCTATATAAGACTCTACCAACAAAAAAAATCTCTCAGAATAATATACAAGCAAAACTGTACATTTTTGCTTGTATCTCTTTAACTGGTTGCAACTGCCAGATTTTTTTATTCTTTTGTGAACCTAATTTATTTGTTTGTTATTGTCTTGTGTCAGGTGTGATGTGTGATAAAAGAGTATCAGCAAGAATGAAGGGAAAGGTGTACAAGACAGTTGTGAAACCAACAATGCTGTTCGGTTTAGAGAAAGTGGCAATGACGAAGAGGCAAAAGGCAGAGCTGGAGGTAGCAGAGATGAAGATGTTGAGGTTCTCTTTGGGAGTGACAAGGATGGATAAGATCAGAAATGAATACATCAGAGGAACAGCTCATGTCAGATGTGAAGGAGATAATGTTCGAGAAGCTAGATTGAGATGGTTTGGACATGTACATAGGAGAGACACTGAATACATCGATAGAAGAATGCTGAGGATGGACCTGCCAGAAAAGAGACCTAGAAGAAGACCAAAGAGGAGATTCATGGATGGAGTGAAAGAGGACATGAAGGTAGTTGGTGTGAGAGAAGAAGATGCGGAAGACAGGGTTACATGGAGATGGATGACTCACTGTGGCAACCCCTAAAGGAAAAAAGCCGAAAGGAAAAGAAGATTTCTAATATATAAAGGTCTTGTTTGTGTAATTTAATTAGCTCTTCAGCATTAACCCTAACCCTAACCCTGTGTACAGACAGAAGGTAGATCAGTTGGTCAAGTAGTTTAGCCAGAATCAGTTGGAGCTTCATCTGTTCAAGACTGTGGAGATGACAGTAGAAGTCTGGAGAACATCTCCCTGTTACCTCCCCTCATCCTCTTTAACATCACCGTGTATGTGGATCACTTCACATGTTCTAACAGGACAGGGCCAGACAGCAACAAACAATTAGGTCTGCAGAGAAAATAATCATGGGTGATCTTCCCAGGATTTGTACAGGACTAGGAACAGCAAATGGACAGCTAATGTCTTTCTCATCATAAAGACAAATTGTCTACACTTTTACCCTCAGGTTAGTGCCACTGAATATTACTTGCAAAAATCAGCCACCACAGAGACATTGTCATCCCTCAGGCTGTCTTGCTGATTCTGATTGGAATCAACTGATATGTATTGGGGAGACTTTGGGGCAGGTGGAAACTAAAAGTCTACCCAATCCAAACAATATTGTCTTCATCTGAACTGGCTCCCCTGTGTTTGTCAGGATGGGTGGTGGATGGTGGTGAGGAGATGACACTGAGACCCAGGTTTGAAGAAAATGGTGGATTTAATAATGATTAAGCACAAGGAAAACAGTCCATGACAGGCAGCACGGCAGGAGGGAAGCGCACAGCTAAAATGCAGGTAGCAACGGTCTAACAGGACTAACATGCGAGCTACACAATCTAGGACTTGGCAGTTCCACTGGAGAGTGTAGCATAAAACAGACGTGACAGCAAATGACAAACTTTGACAATAGACAAGGACCCGACTGGGAACACAGACAACAGGTGAGACTAAATACACACAGGGTAACAGGGAACGAGACACACCTAGGAGACAATCAACAGGGAAAAAGCGCAGCGACAGAGACTCACAGGGAACAGGACTACACAGAAAAACTCAAAAATAAACACAGAAACATGGATCTTGACAGTGTTGGGCCTTGACTGGCTGGCTATCTCAGTTCTCCTGGATGATATGTAAACAAGACGCTCTTTAACACCTCGTTCCCTTCCTGAAGACATCCGTGCAAATGAGGAGCAGAGTGCTCCCAGTGTTGTGTTTAGTATTTCTTTATTCCTTTTAAATTTATGTTCTCCCTTTATTTTCCCACTTTGTTTACTTCTCTTTGCCATCTCTCTCTGTCTCCCTCAGCCTGCCTTCTGCTCTCTCCTCATAGCTACACCTGGTTTGTAATTAGTACCAGTCCATTGTTCTACTAATCAAGCTCTCTCAGCACTTAGCCTTCTCTCTTCTCTGGTTGCTTCCAGTCTCCTGTATGTTCCTCCATGTTTTTTAAAGTTGCTTTTGGAATTTTTCATTATTTACCTCCTGGATTCCTGCTTGTATTTTGGTCCAATTTCAAACACACGTTATGACAGATTCTGAATATACAAGTTATTACAAGAACTAGGGGTTTGAATTATACAAAGCATTATAGCTGCTACATAATAGAGGAAAGGATGGAATGCATGTTGGCTCTTACCTGTGACGGTATCCAAATATAAGAAAGAGGACACAAAAGATTATGCAGGCCGTGCCAATATGAATCCCAATGACGACGCTGCCCAGAGAGGCTTCAGCATCCCTGCACTGACATAACCTGTTTCCACCTTTTGCAATTACAAATAAAAGAGAACAGATGTATTTTATATCTTGATTGATAAATCTGTTAAAAATGATATTGAAAGGGGCTGTATTCTTGTGTTGAACACTCACCATTGATTTGGTCACTTATGCCTTGCCCTGCTACCGACACCAGCCTCTTGGAAGAGTCACTCTCTCCGTTTCCATTGTAGGCCACCAGTTTAATTTCATACACAGCTCTAGGTTCTGAAAGGAAGAGGGTCACATGGAATTCTTAAAAGTGAGTGATTCTGTTAATGACAGGAAAGATGCTACTCTGAGTTTATGCATTATTAATTAATCAATTCCACATCTTAGAAAAATATGCCAGTATTTTGTTAATATCCTATGTTTTGTTTTGGTTCCATGGTTTCTGTAATTCTTACCAGTATTTAAATTTTTCATGTCATTGCTTTTCATATTTTTCAATTGTGTAAGTTTTCAGCTATGCATATTCAAACAGATCACCATCCTGTCATTACGGTGCATTTCTAGTTGATTACAGGCAGATTTTCTCTGAATCTACCTCTAAACTGCTTGTCTCCTTCCTGCACTGTAAATGTAAACATGGTATTTATGGTGATTTTTTTTTTTTTTTTGCCATAATCCAAGAGCACACATGTTCAGTCTGAAAGCAGAATTTCATGTCTTTTGTTCTCAAAACTTTTAATACTTTTGCTTTGTTACATTTATATTTTGAAAGCAGCACTTCATGTCTTTCTTCTCAAAACTTGTAATGATTGCACTCCAAACTTCTCCTCGCGCTCACACCTAGTCTGTACACAGCAAATTTTCGCTTGCGAAACTCTAAAAAAATTAGTAAAGTAAGACTGATATACAAATATTAAATGTGTATGTTTTTTGAAAATGTTTTACAATATATAACCTGATATGTATGACAGACAATGTATGATTGCTCATAACATGCATCATAATCTGTACTCATGTTTTACTTATATAACATGTTTTCATAGTTTGTACTAATATAACGTGGCATGATCGCTAATCTCACTCTGAGTTCGTGTTGAGCATTGTTGTACATGTCTTAAGTTTGTGGACAGCTCACGTACGCAGGTTTGGACACATGGATGAATTGAATGGTCATTCTGTGTTTCATGGTCTTCGCACGATCCGAGTTCATGGTGTATCTTAAGATTCATATTGTACCTTAAGATAGGAATAGGCCAGTTTGACCTGCTCACGAGAACAATGGCTGGAGTTCTTGGTCAGTTATGGAACGGGAAGTGGAAGTAGCACTACTCTTGGAGAATCTGCCTGAGAAGGGAGGAAATGGCCATTCCTCCCTCTTGTGCAAGATGTTTGTAAAAGCTTTTAAAAAGAGACAGCTGATAAATTCGGGTAGAGTCTGCTGTGGGTTGTGTACGGACGCCTGGCCACGTGAATGCCGTTCTCTGCCCGGACTGATAGCTCTGCAGTCCTGTGTCAGAGTAAGAGCGTTATAATAAAGAAATATAATGTCTGGAATAAACAGACCAGCGTGTTGACTATTTTTTATTGGCCACATCCTCCAAACCTGTCCTAAATTTTACAACACAAAGACAATATGTAATTTTTCATTTATACTATTTTCCTAACAAAAAGTGCCAGATATATATTCAGATACATATAATAAAAGGTGTATTATAAGAAAAGATAAATAAACGTAAAAACTACAGAGGGATCTGAGTGGAGCGGTCGACCGTTCCAACATGGCTGCCCTAAATCTCGTCAGGCGACAGTAGACAAGATCGATTCATGAGGTGTCTATTCTTTCTATGCTACTGATTGCTAACAGCTACTGATCTTAAGCATCCTTTTGTTCATTTTATTAATTTATGTATATATTTATTTAACTTTTGTTGTCTTACTTTATTCATTCTACTTTGAAGATTACAAAACCTTAACAACACTGTCAATGTCTGTGATTATTCCTTATTTTTTATAGAATTATGATATTTATCTTTGTGTTAAAGATCCACTATGTATGTTAATGTTATTTGTTCGAGATAAAAAAGTTAAAAAATAAGTTTGACATGCGCAATAACATTTTTTTGCTCCAAACCTTTTTCAAACAGCTATCAAAGCTACATTTACAAGAAGATTGGTTTTTTTTCTAAAGTATTTTTGTATTGGATTGATACATGTGTTAAGAAAATAAAATTAAAATAAGCTAGTTTTAAAACTTAACATGTTTTGATTGAAATAGCCTAATTATAGTTTTAGAATTAATAACTTATTCTGGCATATTGACCTTTATTTTACATGAAGTTAAATCAGATTGTTTGCAAAGATCTTTGATCTGCCCTTTGTCTGTGTGGGAAAATACATCAGGAAAAGTTCTAGCTTTCCTCACTGATCTGTGAAAGCCATAAAACCGCAGGAGTTCAGGAGAAGCTCTACTTCCACTTTATTTAGATAAGGGTGACAACTGGTGTTTGATCTTGTGAACAAATTGTAGGGAGTTTCTAACTTTAGAGAGAGGGTCAGAGACAGATCTTGGTTGGATGAGCAATGATACGCCTTATTTGAATAAATTAAATCAAATGCTCCTCCTTGGGCTGCCACCTTATCATGGTGGAGGGGTTTGTGTGTCCCAATGATCCTAGGAGCTATGCTGTCTGGGGCTTTATGCCCATGGTAGGGTCACCCAAGGCAAACAGGTCCTAGGTGAGGAACCAGACAAAGCGCAGCCTGAAGTCCCTTTTTGATGGACACAAACTTTGAATTTGGCGTTCCCTCACCCGGACGGGGTCACCGGGGTCCCACTCTGGAGCCAGGCCTGGAGGTCGGGCACGATGGCGAGCGCCTGGTGGCCGGGCTTTTAACCACGGAGCCCGGCCAGGCTCAGCCCGAAGAGGAGACGTGGGTCCCCCTTCCAATGGGCTCACCACCTGTCGGAGGGGCCAAAGGGTTCGGGTGCTGTGTGTTACGGGCGGCGGCCAAGGGAGGGGGCCCTGGCGGTCTGATCTTCGGCTGCAGAAGCTGGCTCTTGGGACGTGGAACGTCACCTCTCTGGTGGGGAAGGAGCCGGAGCTAGTGTGCGAGGCTGAGAGGTTTCGGCTAGAAATAGTCGGCCTCACCTCGACGCATGGCTCTGGTTCCGGTACCAGTCTCCTTGAGAGGGGCTGGACGTACTTCCACTCTGGAGTTGCCCACGGCGAGAGGCGCCAGGCAGGAGTGGGCATACTTGTTGCCCCCCATCTTGGCGCCTGCACGTTGGGGTTTACCCCGGTGAACGAGAGGGTAGCCTCCCTCCGCCTACGGGTGGGGGGACGGGTTCTGACTGTTGTCTGTGCTTACGGGCCAAACAACAGTTCAGATTACCCACCCTTCTTGGAGTCCTTAGAGGGTGTACTGGAGAGTGCCCCTCCTGGGGACTCCTTGTTCTGCTGGGGGACTTCAATGCTCACGGGGCAATGACAGTGAGACCTGGAGGGCAGTGGTTGGGAGGAACGGCCCCCCTGATCTGAACTCGAGTGGTGTTCTGTTGTTGGACTTCTGTGCTCGTCACGGTCTGTCCATCACGAACACCATGTTCAAGCATAAGGGTGTCCATACGTGCATTGGCACCAGGACACCTAGCCCGCAGCTCGATGATCGATTTTGTCGTCGTTTCATCGGATCTGCGGCCGTATGTCTTGGACACTCGGGTGAAGAGAGGGGCGGAGCTGTCCACTGACCACTACCTGGTGGTGAGTTGGCTCCGGTGGTGGGGGAGGAAGCCAGTCAGACCTGGCAGGCCCAAACGTGTAGTGAGGGTCTGCTGGGAACGTCTGGCGGAGTCCCCTGTGAGACGGAGCTTCAACTCCCACCTCCAGCAGAACTTCGAACACGTTCCGGGGGAGGTGGGGGACATTGAGTCTAAGAGGACCATGTTCCGTAACTCCATCGGCGAGGCGGCTTATCGGAGCTGTGGCCGCAAGGTCGTTGGTGCCTGTCGCGGCGGCAACCCCCGAACCCGTTGGTGGACACCTTCGGTGAGGGATACTGTCAAGCTGAAGAAGGAGTCCTATGGGGTCTTTTTGGCCTGTGGGACTCCAGAAGCAGCTGATGGGTACCGGCGGGCGAAGCGGCATGCGGCTCGGGTGGTCGCTGAGGCCAAAACTCGGGCGTGGGAGGAGTTTGGAGAGGCCATCGAGAAAGACTTCCGTACGGCTTCGAGGCGATTCTGGTCCACCATCCGGCGTCTCAGGAGGGGGAAGCAGTGCAGCACCAACACTGTTTATAGTGGGGATGGTGTGCTGCTGACCTCGACTCGGGACGTTGTGGGTCGGTGGGCGGAATACTTCGAAGACCTCCTCAATCCCACCAACATGCCTTCTGTTGAGGAAGCTGAGCCTGTGGACTCTGGGTTGGGCTCTCCAATCTCTGGGGACGAGGTCGCTGAGGTGGTCAAAAAACTACTCAGTGGCAGGGTCCCGGGGGTGGATGAGATCCGCCCGGAGTTCCTCAAGGCTCTGGATGTTGTAGGGTTGTGTTAGCTCACGTGACTCTGCAATATCGCATGGACATCGGGGGCAGTTCCTCTGGATTGGCAGACCGGGGTGGTGGTCCCCCTATTTAAAAAGGGGGACCGGAGGGTGTGCTCCAATTACAGAGGGGTCACACTCTTAAGCCTCCCTGGAAAGGTCTATTCAGGGGTCCTGGAAGGAGGGCCCGTCGGATAGTCAACCCTCGGATTCGGGAAGGCAGTGTGGTTTTCGCCTGGTCGTGGAACACGGACCCACCCTTACACTCTCAGCGGGCCTAGGGGGGGCAGGGTGTTCGCCCAAAAATCACATGTGTTTTTGGGGATGGGAAGGCGTTCGACCCTTTTCCCCCGGGGGCCTTTGGGGGGATTTTCTCCGGGATTATGGGGTACCGGGCCTTTGATACGGGGGTAAGGTCCCTCTTCCCGGTGTCGAGTCTGTTCCCTTCCCGGGGCAGTAAGCGGGCTCGTTTCGGGTGTGAGTTGGACTCGCCAAGGCTGCCCCTTTGTCCCGATTTTGTTCATTTCTTTATGGACAGAATTTCTAGGCGCAGTCGAGGTGTTAGGGGGTCCGTTTGGTGGCCTTAGGATGCATCTTGCTTTTTGCGGATGATGTGGTCCTGATGGCTTTACAGATCGTGATCTCGGCCTCGCTGAAACGGGTTTTTCCGGGCCGAGTGTGAAGCGGAAGGGGTGAGGCTCATGCCTCCTAATCCGAGGCCATGGCTTTGGCCGGAAAAGGGTAGAGTGCCCTTTCCCCGGGTAGGGGGGGGTCGCCCGCCTCAAAAGGGGGGAGTTTAAGATTGGGACTTGTTCACAAAGAGGGAAGAAGGGAGGGGAGAACGACAGGGGATTGGGGCGGCGCGCCGTGAAAAACGGGCGCTGTACCGGTCCCTCGTGGGGAAAAGAGCTGAGTGAAAAGGCGAAGCTCTCGATTCCGGTCGATCTAGTTCCCACCCTCATCTTGGGCATACTTTGGGGCATACCGAAAGAACGAGATCACGGATCAAGCGGCCGAAATGGGGTTTCCTTCCAGGGTGGCCGGGGTCCCCTTGAGATAGGGTAGAAGCCGGTCATCCGGGAGGGGCTCAAAGTGAGCCTTCTCCCCACCGAGAGGAGCCCAATTTAGGTGGCTGCGCTTGGCAGGATCCTCCCCGGGAACGCCCCCCTGGGGATGTTCCGGGGACGTTCCCCGGGAGGAGGCCCTAGAAGACCCGGCAGGGAGGGACTATTCTCTCGGCTGGCCTAACGCCTTGGGGGTTTCCCCCCCAGGAGCTGGAAGAAGTGGCTGGGGGGAGGGAGTCTGGGGCCCCCCTTTTGAAGCTGCTGCCCCACGACCCAACCCCGGATAAGCGGAAAAAAATGGTGGATGGATGGATGGATGGATGGATGGGTGGATGGATAAAAATCAATGGGAA